>CM052899.1:101162120-101334874 GCA_028534135.1 Potos flavus | reverse complement strand
AAGGCTATAAAGACTATTTCCAGGCCCAGGAGTGGGGAATGATATGTGGATGTTTGGAGAAAGTCAGTGGTTATCGTTTCTCCTTCCAGCTAGCTACTAAGAAAGGTCTTAAAAATCTCAGCATTCTATAAAAATATATCCAAAAAAGAATTGCATTTCTGATACAGTATTTTTAATGGTAAAAAAAAATTAAGAAATCAGTTTCTGAAGATAAATTTTTATGGAATCTGGATTTAGGGAATATATTTTTTAAAATGTTTAATGGCTCACAGTAGAATATTTCAGCTTTATTTTCTCACTAATAAGGATCTGTTTTCTCTTATTTTGTTCTTCTTCCTTTATTGATGACCAAGAGCAGAACTGACCTATCTAAATGTAGAATTTTGTCACGCATGTGATGGTAAAGAATTTCTATTATCAGGGATCATTGTGGATCACTATCACAGAAACCCTATATGTGAACTGGAAACATCTTTCTTCTTCTTCTTTTCCTCCTCCTTCTCTCTCCCATCCCCTCTTTTCTTTTTCCTTTCTTTTCTCTTTTCTTTCTTCCTTCCCTCCTCCTTCTCTCTCCCTTTTTCTTTTCTTTCTCATATACAGTCCATAAGCATCTTTGAATTCTTATTTTGTTATTGAAGAATAACCACGCATTGTTTCTTTTAAATTTCCTATTTCTTTTTTTTTTAAGATTTTATTTATTTATTTGACAGAAAGAGAGTAAATTTCCTAATTGTTTCTATCCATTGACTTTTAACAATGAAGGAGTAGTCTTGGGATAGAGAAAGTGTTCTGTGTTTGAGAGAAGCAGGGAAATTAGGATATTTTCTACCTAATTTCCAAGTTGGCATGTTCAAGGAAAAATGTATTATATAAAAACACCAAATCTGAGACGGATTCTCCTTTGCATGTAGAATGAAATTAATTATTCATCAATCTTAAGGAATTGAGTGATACTGAAGAATTGACTTAAGTCATTATTCCTGTATTAATTTTAAGTAGTCTGTCTTTGGAATTTCATTGTGCACAGCAACATTACCTGAGATTTTTTTTCCACAGAAAGATACAGATGTCCTGTTGAGAATTTTTCTAGTCTCCTGACTATGGCATTAAAGGTATTAAACCTCAATATTTCATGCAATAAAATTATGTGGAAAGAAGAGTAGGTAAGATTTGAACTAGTATCTGTAGAAAAACTGAGCTGCCTAAAAAAGATGTAGAGACAGTAGGCGACTCCTCAAGGAATGGAGAAAGAAGAAAATAATAATCCTTTTCCTTGTCTGTAATAAAATTCTGACATTTCTTTTCCAGGTTACTCCAGGAAAATCATGGTTTTTTATAGCAGTAGCCAGAGGCTTCTTATTATAACTTAGAAAATCCTGAAAACAACTTTTCCTTATGTTTAATGCTATCACAGATTTCTCTTAAAATTATCTTATATATTAGAAGATATTTTTTTTAAATTTTAGCCCATCTATTAAAGGGATTAAGAAGATTCCCAACAAGATTTATAGGCTCAGATCCAGAAAATTTTAAGGACACTATAATAAAAAATCTATCCTAGGACAGATTTCGTGGTGAACATCAGTGATTGTCAAGTTTTTTACTCCTCGCAGTGCTTTTTTTGAGGGAGTCCAGTGTGCCGTATCTTATTCATCCTAGCAAACATATTAGAGGCGAGGGTAATTATTGGCATCTTTCTGTCACTAAGAATAATTATCACATCTATGAAGACAAAATTTCAAAACTCAGTTCTAATTCTGCCCTCTATCTATGAAACACATTCTTTATCATATCTTTATATGCTTTAAAAAAATATATTCACCTAGTTCTTGTATTGGAAAGGAAGGAGCATGGATAATGGAAGAGAAGAGGAGGAGCAGTAATTAGATGCCGTGTTTTACAACTGCAAACACGAAGCAGGGTGTTGGATTGTAGCCAGTAGGGAGAATGTGTGCAAAGGAACTGATGGGAGGTAAGAGTGATCTGAGATGCAGACGGATTGGAACGCAAGAGATCAAATATGTAGGTCCTCATGGAGTATGCTTTGTACTTTTGTGAAAACTGATGAGACTCTACTTGTTAGCTGATTTCATGCGTGAGATTGGAATGCTTAGACTGAGTTTTAAATAATTTTTTATTGGAATATGGAATGGCAGTTGGAAGGGGAAAAGTAATTTCATGGAAGGCAATTAAGAGGACACTTCAGAAATCCAGGTAAAAAGTATTGGAATTGGACTAGGTTGATGGCTGCAGAGATTGAGCCAGTGAAGTCATGTAACAGATAAAATGTGGGAAGTGAAGAAGGTTATGGCCTGGTACATGTTATGATAATGGTACATGTCGAGTGTTGAGCTAAGTTTAAGGTATCTAGGTAAAGAAATTGAGGAAATTACTGGCTATCTGCTCCTATACTTTCAGCATAGAAGGTAGATATGGAGACATAAATTTAGAAGACAGTACAATACTGATGTTAATTTATGCCGTCAGCATTTATGAGGGTATGCTGGCATAATTAGGATCAAGGCCATGAGGTAAGAAAGGAAAGAATTTTGACATACAATTTGTAAGAGTTGAATGAGGCCAGAGTAATGGAGTGACAGTCCAATTGAGAATCCAACAAGAGGCAGGTGACATGAGAATTTGCTCTTATAGCGCCCTCCTTGCAGCAGCTTTATATGAAAAGCGTTCCATGTTGGTGAAATGAAACACACGCATTTCTCAATAACTGTAACTTTAGACGCCCAGGCCAACGTTGGCCTTTATTTCATGTGGATGTGGATTACCCTGAAAGGGAAGGATCCTCTCTGCGTTCTATGGAGGCTGGAGTATCATCAGGTTAGGCTCAGAAGCAGTACAAGCTGCTCTTCCAATGTTGGAACTATATTTTGGGTAGGTCAGTAACTGTGGCAAATGGGACTTTCTGAGTGCTTCCTGGATTATCCCAGCTAAACATCAAGGCAAGAGTAAAGAAAATCTTTCGGGCTGGGTAAGTATTCATGGTTGTATTAACCAAGACTTTTTCAGTTGCAAGTTACTAAACTCAAATCAAATTTATCTTGGGCACCTGGGTGGCTCAGTCAGTTGACTATCAGACTGGATTTCAGGGTCATGAATTCAAGCCCCATGTTGGGGGAAAAAAAAATCAACTTAATCAATACATAGCAGATGCTGGTGAATGCAGCTGCCTGTGGCTCTCTGATATACAACAAAGTTGGTGCGTAAGTATTGAATATTATCAGAGCCCATCCTCTCTTTTCATGTCATAGATTTATATGTCTCTGATTATTTTCTTCCTCAGACAAAATAAAATAAATATTTCCTCATAATAACTCCTTAAGAGAAGTCCCAAGATAGGGACTCGGATGGGCCTGGTTTAGAGAATGTTTCTATCTTGAACCAATTACTATAGCCAGGAGATGGTATATTGTTGTGCAGGTCCGGGTTATGCGTATATCCTTTTAACCTAGGGAGACAGGCAGTTCCATAGGAAAGAAGGGTTCTGTTATTAGAAGAAAGGAAAAAGGTTTTCTGGACATATAGAAAATAATTCAAGCGCCTCGAACTGGTCCTTACCATAGCCTATCACCCCATGCTCTGCCATGATTTTTCATCATCCTTATCTTCTGTTCCTCTCCAGCTGTCTTGCCCTTCCTTGAATACTCTAAGGTTATCGACACAGGTCAGGACCTTTAGAGTGCTGTTACTTTTGCCAGAAAGCTCTTTTGGAGATCTTTTCACAGTGAAATTTTGCTCAGATTTCGAGTCTTCCCATCCAGGATCATTATAATAGAATGCCAGCTAGGCACTCTCCTTTAGGATACATTTTATACTGAAAAGATAATAAACTAGTGTGTACTTTATTTAAAACTAACCAACGGCTGATAAGAATAGAAATCAGTGCAGCTGTGATTCCACATCAAACCTTAACAGTGGGAACCAGGCATTTATTCTGCCCATCATGTGCCAGACCTGGCAGACAAGGATACCCATCTCCACCAGAGTCTCAAAGGAAACAGTGGCCCCTATGGCCAAGAAACGGAGCCCTGGTGGGAAGCGATCAGCCAGCCACAGTTCCCCCTGCTCCCCTCAGAGCTTTGGAGCAGGAAGGAGCCTTGGTGCAAATCCCAGATGTGTCTGCTCTGTGCTCCTCCGCGACCCCTGGTGGTGGCTCAGCACAAAAACTGCTAATCCTGCTATGCTCTGTTATCTTCCTAGATTCACACTATAGCAAATTCAGTTAATTTGTGAACCGTCTCGTTTCTCTGAAACATTTAATTCATGAAAACAAGTGCTAGCTAACTCACTTTGTTCTGTATCTAGCACCTATATTAGTGTCTGTCATAAGTTGATAAGTGTTTGTGGAATTAATGAATATGAATGATTCACTAATACATTTTTTTTCACCACCTCTGTTGTTTGCTCCTAAAACTTTGAGACGGTTGGCGCAAGGCTGCGCTGCAGTTTGCTGGGCTCTCCATATTACCGCGAGTTCACTTCTCATCTCCAGTCCCAGAAACCAATCTACGGGGACACCTGAAGCAACGCTGTTCTTTCTCCTTACTGTGTTCCTGCAACATAGTACTTTATGAAGATGGCAAAAGTAGTGTTTTGGAAATGACTTTGTCTATATTTCACCATGAAAATGTCACTCAGGTTATTGATACATTCATGTACAATGAAATACAAGAGACACTTTTATCAGGCATTTGTCTGTTTCTGTGAATACACTTATTGTTGGGAGACATTCTCACCATGGACCTCTTACATTTATGGACATCTGTGACTCTATGTTCAAGAATATTTCTATAGTAAATAGTCGTAGAAGAGAGAGCAGAGGCAGGGTTTGTCGTCTGCTCAGTATAATAAAAATAATGTCTCCCTTTGGACAAAAATTGGGCAGATTTCCTGGCAGTCCATTATAAACGATTGAGGTTTCATAAATTCAGGATTTCTCAGCTGTGACACAAATGCACCAAGTGCATAAGATCCACCTGGGCTGCTCTGCATCATCCCTGTGGGAACTGAGGGGCGAGAGACCATAGTACAAACAGGAAATTCATGCTGTTTGCTGTTCCGTGAGTAATAAGTCCTTTGTCTTTGACCTCGTAGTCTCATGTCTTCTGCCAGCATCTGTGAAAATGAGGCAGGCTAGCTTGTTTGCATACAAGTAAAGTCTCATCCATTATAGTTCTTGACACTTTTTTTTAATATCAGCTTCTAGTCCCTGCTTGCTAATGAAGTGCTGAGATAGCTTTAACCAAGGTTAGAGTCATTGATTCATTCTGCATCCTTCTTAGCATGTCTCATGCCATTCTTGTCCCATTCAAATCTATGCATGGCTGTCTAGCTTCAGAGACCTAATTCTTTAATTACTGCTTTTAATTGGTAAAATAGCTTCACCATGCTTTATCTCTGCCTACCTAAGCATATGTAACCTACAACAATATTTTTTGATAAAGATGGTGATGGTGGTGTTGGTGGTGAACTTTCTGGTCTAGTGGTACATTCAATGAACTCCAAAAAAGGCAGAGGTTTTAAAAACTATTTGAGGAGAAAACATCTTTTCTGCCTTATAGAGAAGTTGAACTAGATTACCACTTCACACTTACCCCCATTAAACTCTACTAACCCTCCACCAAACCAGCATTTTAAATTCTTACAGTTTAATCACTTAATGCCCCACTTGTAGTTGCATCCCTTATTCTCCCTTTATATCAGTTGATGGAAAGACATTCAAAAGTTCCATTCATAGTATTTCGTATTATTATTATGGTTGCTGTTGTTAATATTCCTGTTTTCCCTTCTCAAATGTCCCTATCACACTAAGATAACTATTTATAATTTAGTGTTCTGTTCTCTCTGCAGACCGCTCATAATCAGTTTCTTAATAGATAAACCAAGTGTAATTAATAGGGAAGCATGGTTGGGTGTATGCGGGGGAGGTGAGAGGCTGCTTTTATTTAAATGTATGTCTTCTCAAACTGTCACCACACGTTGCTTACCTGTTCTGCAAATATAAAAAAATTATCATTGTTTAAGATTATTCAGTCGTTGCGTATATTGAATATAAATGAACTTTTTATGGCCAGCTTTTTTTTTCTGTTTCCTTCTTCTTTTGAAAAAGATATAGGATTCACCGCTCCCTCCCCCCATAACTCTTGTTATGCCTGTGAATTAGGGTATTTCAGTTAACAATCATTAAACCTGCCACACTAACCTGATGTTGAAAGTGCGTATGTTCAACTCAGCTTGTGTGGTAGCTACTTCCTTCTATAGGAATGACAGCCAGTCTGCAAATGATCAATGGTGTCACTGCATTGTTAATATGATTTTACCATTAAGACAACAGAAATAGCTGACCATGGATATCTCAGTGACTAAATCAGACTGAAAGTACAGCCATTGAGTTAACATTTGTCAGTCAGCAACAATAGGGACAAAATAAGCACCTCTTTTCAAAAGTAGCTAAAAGGAGTGGTTGCATACAATGTAATTCTAGTTTCTAAGGAAATCGGATAATAGTAACTTTCCCAGACTTAGTTCAATCAACCGTACTCTAACCGGGAGTAGAGTTTACTCAATAACAAGAAAATGTATTGTCATGTGAAAAAAGTGCTCCAAATTAATTTTTCAGTCATGTATATTGAAATACAATTTATATAAAGTAAAATTCACCTTGTAATTTTGTAATAGCTTGTAATAGCTCTATATTTTTCACAAATGATACTATTATTTAAAAATTACTGCAATCTGGATACAGAACATTTCCATTACCTCAAATACCTCATATACCTTTTATTGCTGATAATACCTTCTGTTATGTCCAGACTTTGCAACAAAGGACCTGTTTTCTGAAGTCTTTTTGAGATTTTTTCTTATAAATGATTTCTTCCATTTAGGATATTATACTTGAAATCTATCCATGTAGTTTTTTTCTTTTTTATTAGTAAGTGATATTCCATTTTATGTATATATGCACCACACAATATGTTTCTTTATTTTGGTTTTCTTGGATATTTTTCCGTTAGGGGAATCCAGTTTTTTCTGCTTCATTTAGTGAAAAGAATTTCCTTCCTCCATTTTTATTGCCTTGGCACCATTGCTGCAAATCAGTTGTGCTTATAAGTGAAGATCTATCTTTGGTTTCTCTATTCTGTTACATTCATCTAAATATCTTCTGTTGCCAATTCCACAAGTTCCCAATTATTGAAGGTTTATAGTGAGTCTTGAAATCAAGCAGTTTGCATTCTCTTTTGTTCTTCTTTTTCAAGATTTTTATAGGTATTCTAAGCATTTCCATTTCTATTTGAGAATGGGCTCATCAATTTTTACACAAAAAACCTGTTGGAATTTTGACAGACTTCTTTGTATCCATAGATCAATTTTGGAAAATGTACAACTTTACAATATTGTCCTCCAATCCATATTCATAGCGTATCTCTCTTTATTTAGGATTTAACTTTAATTTCCCTTAAAAATGTCTCTGCTTTTCTATGTAGAAATTTGTACCTATTTTGTTAAAGTGGGTCCAAATATTCTAAGTTTTTGTTTATCTGAAAATGTCTCTATGTATTTCTATTTTTCATGCACTTGGTTATGTGAAGGATATTTTCACTGAATATAAAATTTTCTATTGACATTTTTCTTTTAACAGTTTATACCTGTCTTTTTATTTTTATTTCATCTCAATTGTCTGATCAGAAGTCAGTATTTATTCTTATCGTCATTCTCCTATATATGTGTATCATTTTTCTTCATATTCTTTTAATATTGTTTCCTCTAGCTTTGACTTTCAGTAACTTGTCTATGATTTGTTCCATTTGTGTTTAACTTTCCATCCAGTTGACATCTAGCTAACTAGATGTCTAATTTGATATTTTTCAAAGTATTTGAAAAACTCTTAGCTGTTTAAAAATATTACTTATTTTATCCACCCACTTCTGATCATACACACACACATACACACACAAACACCTACACACGAAATAGCAACCGCATTTAGAGAAGTGTGGTTCTATGACTTATCAGCTATGCGGCATTGATGGAGCTAATGGACTATATATTTACCTGTTTCTTCATCTATAAAATGGATAAAATAACAGAACTTAAACTTACTCAAAATTGTAATTCCATTTAAGTACTCATATAGTACTTACTATGATCTAACAGGTATTCAAAGTTCTTTAAGGGGATTAACTCCTTTAATCTTCATAACAACAACATACAGTAATTACCACTATTATTAAGCCTGTTTAGTAAATGAGGTAATTTACCCAAGCCTAAAACTGGTAGCAAGTAGCAGACACATGATTTGAATCAGGCATTTTGGCTTCAGAAGCCAGACTCTTGATTACCGTACGATATTGCTTGTGAATGAGTTAAACATGTTACACACTTAGAACAATACGTGTCGCACTCACAATATGACATACATTGCAGCTTCTAACATATGTGTATTTTAAATTTACTGTCGGATCCACTGTATTTATATAAAGGCTTTCTAAAACTTGGAAGATTAGAGTGTATAGGATTTGAATAATTTAAGTGGAAGAATTTGTAGTCTAGCAAAATATTTCCTCAGTGCCCTGTGGGTCATCAGGCCGTAAGGAGGGCAAGGATTTGTGCCTTGTCAAAGGCCAGCTGAGTGTGCGGCACCTGTCTGATGGCTAGCTACCGACAGTCAGTGCACTATTATATTTAGCTGAAAATTAGTCAAAAAGAATGCAGTCTAGCATAGGGCTTCAGTGGATCTGTAGAAACTCGGAACCTCATCATTTGGACATTTAAGAGAGAAAACCAATTCTTCCAGAACCAAGTGCTATAATAAGACAATGAATGAAACCAAGCAGGGGAAGGTTATATTTACCAGTTATGTTGTCATTCCTGTTTTTTTTAAATAGTATCTTTTGGCTTTTTAAAAAAATATTTGTCAAATAGAAATACATTTGGGTTAAATGGAAACAAACAATTTTAGTACAAAGTGTTTGTAGAAAAGAGAAAAGAAAACTCTGTTAAGAGGACTTATTCTGGGGTGCCTGGGTGGCTCAGGCGGTTGAGCTTCTGCCTTTGGCTCAGGTCATGATCCTTGAGTCCCCGGATCAAGTCCTACATTGGGCTCCCTGCTCAGCGGGGAGTCTGCTTCTCCCTCTGCCCTTCACCCTGCTTGTGTTCTCTCTTGCTCTCTCTCTCAAAAATTTAGAAAATAATAAGAAAAGAGGACTTATTCTGGTGAGACTGATTATTAAAAATGATCACAATGTCCCCAACTCTAATTATTTCTCTCCCTTTTGTCTGTTCTCCTCTTTCTTGTCTAAGGTAGTAGGGATTTGGCATTCGAGGGACTTAAATATGGAGCATGTGAACGTTTTGCAACTAAATTGTTTTCATGATGATCTTTCAATTATGTTGACTTTCTTCACCACTTAAGTTAGATGAATTGAATTCACTCTTTTCTTGTCCTCACAAATGCTTGTGTACTTCAATAATATTACATTTTTCATAAGGAAAACTTTGTCTTTTTGTCTTTAAGCAAAACAAAGCTCAAAATCTACCTGCATTCATGTTGGCGTGGTGTGGTAAGTGGCCCTAGCATTTATTTGGGAGTTTGAAATTTTAATTTCTAATCTTTCACTACTTTTGGCTTCTTATATGACTCTGGGACAATTACACTCACATGTCTCCATTTAGCTTCTTATATGTGATGTGTCCTCATTTACAGAAATTTGCAGTTCTTTCTTTGTAAAACAAGGGAACTGTGATTAAAATATCATCTTCAGGTTCTTTATTAGTGAAGTGATTCTACTTCAGGTTTACCATTCTTTGCCATCTGGATTACCATCACATGGAGTTTAGAGAAGTGTGTCCTCTGCATTTTTAAAGAAAATCCTCTATATCACGAACCATGACAGATGATTGTTTGAATAATCAATAATTAGTTATCGTAGCATATGACTTGGTTGGAAAACCTTATAGAATAATGAGAAGAGACTTTTAGGTTCATTTCATACTTGCTATTTGAGCATACATATTAAGTATCATAGATATTCAAGGTTAAATATTTATCAGAGAGGTTATAAGCTTAACACACGATGGTTGTGGGGGTTGATATTCAGAAGTATTTTGCAAATGAAATTTTTATGCTGGTCGTGTTTCTTTTTTCCTGTGCTATTATTTAAAGAAATGAGGATCTTCAAATAACAATCCACAAAGTAATGTACAAAAAGAAATAAAAGGGCAATTTTTACACATTCAAATCAGATTTTAATTTTTATCTTTTTGCCAAATTTCTAAACATATGAATCTAAAAAGTTAGATCGTTTTTGCTTTTAATGTCTATGTCATAATAAACTCTTCAAAAGACTTTTTATTCAAATACTTAAATTGGAAAAATTCGAGTTTCTAAACTTCTATTCAGCATCACTCTGTATTAATACTCTTTTAGTTGCCACTCACTCTTATTTGCCACTCGCTCACTCTTATTTTATTTTATTCATTAGTTCATTCATTTTTCAAGATGTGGTTAAAAACTTATTGTAAGACAATTATTTATTTATTTTAGAGAGAGAGAGAGTGCAAGGGGGGGAGAGGCAGAGGGAGAGGGATCCCAAGCAGACCCCATGCCGAGCCCCGAATGCTAGGAGACGCTTGATCTCGGGACTCTGAGATCATGACCTGAGTTGAAGTCCAGGGTCAGATGATTAACCGACTGAGCCATCGAGACGCCCCTGATTTGCTTAAATTAAATCAATTTAGGAAGTTCTGACTATTTAAAACTGCTACATTCATGATTATGCTACAAGAAAAACAGAAAATGCATCTTGTCTTCTTCAGTACAACTATATACATATATAGGAATGCATAAAGGGAGAGTTTTTTTTCTCATCATACTTACTTTCTTTTTCTCCCCATATCAACAACACGTACCTCTGTTGTTCCTAATACTTCAAACAGGACATGAAGATAAAGTTTAGTATCAGTAATTCATATTACATTGTAATTTGGTGTTTTTGTAAATTTTCCCAAAAATTTAGGAAATATATCTTGACTTTCCTGTTTTCTTTTACTATGTGCTTTCTGGTTGTTATGCACCCTTTCATTACTATCTCCGCCAGAGTGTGGTTATGACAAAAGAGATACAATCCTATTTGTTCCTTTTGTTACTTACTGCACTAAAAGATTTAGAGCCTGAGGCTATTGGAACCAATGAATGTTTGTGAATAACTATGTATTTCTATTTTTCATGCACTTGATTACAATTGGAATTGAGGGTAGGCAGAAATTCAGGATTGTGGATTGTAATGGCAGGTATTCCTACTCCTAAAATATTTCCAAGCTATAGTAGCATATATTAGTTTGCTATGGCTGTGGTAACAAAATACTACAGACCACGTGGCTTAAACAATAGAAATGTCTGCGACCAAGGTGGCAGCAGGGTTGTTTCTTCTGAGGTCTCTCTCCTTGGCTTGTAGATGGTCATCTTCTGTCTGGGTCTTCTCAGTTTATCCTCTATGTATGTCCATATCTTAGTCCCCTCCTGTATAAGGACTGTAATCATATTGGATTAGGTCCTACTCTAACAGCCTCATTTTAACTTAATTATCTTTTTAAAGACTCTATCTCCAAATATAGTCACATTCTGAGGTAAGAGGGTTAAGACATTAATATATGAATTTTGGGAGATATAATTCAGTCCACAACCTGCATAATGCAAATTCATTTTTCAGACCAAATGTCCCCTCCTCAGAAGGCACATCACTTGATTTTCAGTCGGAGCACCCTGTTTAATTTCCACATAGCACTGAAATTATCTTGTATGTTTATCTGATTGCTTGTTTGTTCTGTCTCCTTCACAAGAGGACAGAGGCCCTGTGAGAGTGGTCCACTGCTGCAGACCTAGATCGGCACCTGGATCAGTGATGGGATGTAGTAGACTTTCAATAAGAATTATCGAAATAAATAGCATTATTTATAAGACAAAGATTCAAAACACTTTTACCTCAGAAATTATATTTCAAAAAAATTATTTCTTTCAAGCTTCAAGAAATTTCATCATGTATAAGATAAATTTAAAACAAATCTCTTTTTCAAATGTTTATTTAAGAATTTATGGGAGATTTTCAAATATTCTAGCAAATTCTGAAATAAAGATTGAAAGGAAAACATATTTTAAAAGTAGTAGAACACGTAATAGTTTTGCTAATTTTAGTGTAGGTGGATTAGTAAATGACTGCAATAGGAAGTTTGCATCTGACTTCACAGCAGGCCATAGGGCTTAATTAAAATTTATAACAAGACTCATTTTTCTTAGTAATCACACAAAGAGAATTTAATCATTACTCTTAATCTCTTTTAAAAAATTGTCTGTGTAAGCAGAGCGTAAATTTTACTCACATGAATTTTTCAACCATATGAAAGAAAAATTTTATGAAAATGGACATTCATGAAAAAATTGTTGAAGAATAGGCAGAAGGTATGACTTCCTGGCACTAGTGTGCCTTTGGTTGGTCCTGCTGTTTCCAATATTATGGATTTAAAAAGTCAAGGAGTGAAAATTCAAGACGTTGGCCCACGGTAACCTAAACGCCAGTGATAGTATTAGAAATGTCATATAGATTGAAGCTATAATTACCGAATCAGGTTACATTCGAAGTATTACATGCTCATGAATATTGAATGTGGTTACTTGGACAGCACTCTGAGCCAACAGACTAGGAAATCTCTCATGAAAGTCACCAAGTATTTTGGCCAGAACATGGTTTCCAGATTCAAATTCTGTGTTGGTAAGGGACCGGGGATAGAGCGAGTAACTTCACTTCACTTTTCTTTCTCTCTTTCTTTTTCTCTGCCTTATAAGACATTTCTTCTTGTCTGGCTCAATTTACCCTTACCCTTGTCTTCACCAGGGCTCTGTTGGTTGTAAATGGCAGGAACCTGACCCAAAATGGCTAAAGCAAAAGGGAGTATAATTAGATGACTTAATTGGAGGAGACAAGAATGACTAAAACCAGCAGCTCAGATGATGTAATTAGGACCTACCTTCTCTCTATCTCTCAATACTGTTTCTTTCCTTGTGGTAAACATTCCAAGAATCTAAGTGTCGATTTCCAGGAGTTCCAATTTTATGTCATCATCCTGTTTGTACTTTTAGTGAGAATGTTTTCCCGTCCCGATATTTCACACAAAATATGTGGAATTGGATCTCATGGACTCTGGTTTGTTACATGACTCTCCCTGCACCAATCTTCCATAATACATGACCCAGCCTTACAAGAGGCACGTGGACTAAGAGTGAGGTAAGGTAGACTCCAAATGGAAAACCACAGTTCTGTCATGGTAAATAGTGGAAATGGATGCCAAGTAGTCAAACCCTTGAATGTCCACTAAAAGGCTCCTTACCACTGAGTGTATGATGAATCTGATATGAAACTTTTAAACGAATTTAAATTTAACACTGATGTTTTTGGAACAATGTGGCCTATTAATTGCATATTTGGCCTCTTTGTATTGTGCACTGCCTTATATTATAGTTGTTTATGAACTTAACTTTCTATGTTATGAGCATCTTGAAGACAGTAACTTTATCATCTTTACCACCATAATCTTTCCCATATCCAGCATCAGAATTCAATACGTTTTCAATAACTGCTAACCTAATGACTTTTTAAATAAATCTTTATTTATTATGAATATAAGGAAAACACAGTGGGCCTAGGAAGTTCAAATTCATAAATTTCCACCTTGTTAATAAGCAATGTTGTATACTATTTGGATCAGCTCCTCCTTTTTTAAGGATTTCTTTAAAATACTACACTTGATCTTAGCCAAAAGGCCGAGAAGCGATGGGATTTCTTTAAAATAAATGGTGGGAATACCTATGGACATGCTCTCTTTCCTTGGAATATTCTACAGCAACATCGTAGAATGCACATTTAAGGGAAACTAGCAGATGATAGATAAAATATCTGGAGATACTGACTCCACAAATAAAGAAAACGCCCTTTCTATAAAGATTGCTATACCCGGGGTGCCTGGGTGGCTCAGTGGGTTAAAGCCTCTGCCTTCAGCTCAGGGCATGATCTCAGGGTCCTGGGATCGAGCCCCACATCGGGCTCTCTGCTCAGCAGGGAGCCTGCTTCCCCCTCTCTCTCTTTGCCTGCCTCTCTGCCTACTTGTGATCTCTCTCTCTGTCAAATAAATAAATAAAATCTTTAAAAAAAAAAAAAGATTGCTATACCCTTCATTTCCAAGTCTGAATAAATTAATAATACCCATCACTTTCTCCTCTGTTTTCTCTTCTTGCCTCTTCTGGCTTGAACAACTTTGCCTTAACATAACAAGAAAATCTGATCATTGCAAGCTATGTGGGTGAGTTTCTCCTACAATTTATTCCATTACTAAGATCAGAGCTCTTTCATCAATATGTTGTATGCCTGAAACGAATATAACATTATATGTAGATTATACTTCAGTTAAACTAATTAATTACTTTAAAAGAATCATAAGAAAAAGATTGGAGCTTTTCAAGTTTTTTAAAATAATGATGTTACATTTAAGTTTATCATACACATAAGTTCTCTTATCACCTTCTATGCAGTGTAGGACTGTCTTTTGATAGTTTTATCTTGTCACTTGACATTGTTTGACAAAAGAAGAATACTGAAGAAACTCTAATAATACCCACTACTGAACTCTAATAACATCCATTCATTTGTTTAAAATGTTTATTAAGTGCCTACTGTCTATAGGCCCTGGGACTACAAGCAGAAATATGATGTAGACACTGTGCTCTAGGATCATGAACCTGCATTAGAATAAAAGACATGTACAAATATAGTGCCACATTGTAGGTCCTTTTTTTTCTTTTTAAAGATTTTATATACTTATCTGACAGAGAGAGAGGGAATACAAGCAGGGGGAGTGGGAGAGGGAAAAACAGAGCAGAGAGCCTGGCATAGGGCTCAATCCCAGGACCCTGGGATCATGACCTGAGCCGAAGGCAGACACTTAATGACTGAGCCACCCAGGTGTCCCTGTAGGTCCTTTTTATAGGACCGTTTCAAATCCAACACACTAAATGGTAAAACATTCTACTAGGCATCAGGAGATGGTAAAACTATGTAGGGGAAGAAATTTCTTTCAAGGTAGTAAGAGGGAAGGGAGAAATGAAGAACTTGGCAAAATCATTAGTTTGATCATCACATATTTCCCTGGAGCATTGATGGAAAATTAATCCCAACAAGAAAGTTAAAGAGTGCAGCCAATGTTCAGCAGGTATTTATATACATAATCTGGATCATGTCTTTCCTTTCCACCAGGCATGCATCAAGGAACCAAAGGAAGAGAAGAACCATTTAGATCTCAAGGGTCTCAGGGCACTTCTGTAGCTCTCACCCTTCCTGATTCTCCCGTTGCAGAAGTTAACACACTTTCCACTAGTATATCTCAGGGTAGGGAATTACAGACAATAAAGATGAAAAATTCACCTTACTTATCTCAAGATTCTTTCGCATTCCTAAGATATGTGACAAGGGAAGGATATAGGACAAGAGAACACTTACACTAACTTGCCTTCTCCTTATAGGGGACTGGATTCTTTTGTCTTTTGCGTTAATTGTTCATGATTTTTTTTAAAGATTTTATTTATTTTATTTATTTACTGATTGATTGATTAATTGATCCCAGGACCCTGGGATCATTACCTGAGCCAAAAGCAGATGCTTAACGATTGAGACACCCAGGTGCTCTGTTCATGATATCTTATAAATACAGCACCTCCAGTTTTCTCCAGAAATCTTTCCATTTGCCATTGGACGTAGTCTCAACAGGATTTTTCATCAGGGTCTCATATCTTTCCCCTGGCAAAAAGGTCGGTGCCTGACCCAACCTAGGCCAATCCTGCACAACTTGTAGAATTTTAAACTGTGTAAAAGGTGGTTCAAGGTCTGAAAGAAGATGAAGGTAATTAATTTTGGTGACAGCGCCTTGAGAAAAGACAACTGATATTTATATGTCAGGGAATGTTTTGGTCCCAGTATGTTTAGAAGCCTGATGTTTCAGCTTCTTTGGGCCACCCACATCAGTCATATATAAAATTATCCAAGGATAGAGTCTGAGGACTGCACCTTTTCACTTATTCTACTTATTGTACCTTTTCTTCTTTACCTCATGCTTTAAGGCTTAGTGCAAATGATGACCTCAATGAAAACTAATTAATGCTTGTTTTCCTCAGAATACATTATTCCCCAAACCTCTTGCTCCTAGGTCTTTTTTTTTTTTTAATATTTTTTTTTAATATTCTTCTCTTATGCTTTCACATTGTATAATTGTGATTAGTCAAGTATGTGGATGGTGAGTTCTTTTCAGGGTAGTTAAAGCATCCTTATAATTTCTGTAACTTCTATGTATCTCATAGAGCTGTTCATACAGTGAAAACACATAAAGGTTGTATATACATGTTTTTATAAGATTATATATATTTTATAAGTGTGTTTTATAAGTGTGTATATATGTATTTTATCAGTGTATATATATATATTTGTGTGTGTGCAGAATAAGTATGTGAATAGCGTGTCTCCAATGACAGGGGGCTATTTTCCCATACTGTTCTTTAAACTGAAATCAGAAACCAATCTGAAGTAAACATATCTTACCCTTCTCGCCGTTATAATTAACATTTCATTTTGCATTTACAAAGCTGTGTGGGTTGTCTGAATAAACACAATTATGAAGTCTGAAAAATAAGTAAGCATTGGCTCAAGAAAGAGTAGAAGATGTTTAGAATATTTAGTTTCCAGTGAGGGTAGCTAGTATTTTTCCAAGCCCTACAGATTTCAAAGGAAAAAAGAGTATGAGGCTTCAGTTGGCCTCATTCTAGCTCGTGATAACTTATTTAAAATTTATACCCTGCCTACTTCCAGAATATGAATTTTGAGGTTCCTTAAAATAAAAATGTACCTAATAGAGCTGAATAAATTTAAAAAAATCACAAAATCATTAAACTTGGGAAAATAGTTTCTCCGATAATTTAAGTTTAAACTTCTGGCACCAACAAAAATGGAAATGTGATGGTTTGTAAAGTTCCATCTGCTCACCCGAAACTAATGTAACATTATATGTCAACTATACTCAAATAAATCTTTTTAAAAGAAATTACGTAATTTTTGATTAATTTATGAATGTTTGACTTTAAATTCTTAATATTTATCACAAGACTTTTTAGTAAGAAGGGCTGGAGTAACACAAAAGACACTTCCTAGTCTTCTAGCTGTACAATTTAAAATTTAATGACAAAAAAATCAAAAATCAAAAAATAAAATAAGATAAAATTCAGTGACAATATTAGTGGGCAGAAGAGCACCAGAAGTGCAAACTTTGTTTGTGTTTTTTTATTTTTATTTTTAACAAATAAATTGTCGGTATTTATTTTAAAATGAACCATATTTTAAGGTTCATACTGTATCTTGTTTGTTTTCTTTTGGGCACAGTCATCTTCACATTATAGAATAAAAAAAAGTGTAAATCTAGTCAGTGGAAACAACAATCCTATATTAATAACTTTACTAAGCTTAGAACCAGGTCATAAAATTATAACAACATAATTAAACACTAAAATATTACCTCTTATATCCACAGTAAGTGTTCATATCTGTTAACCTATCTATCCATATCTCACATATATATTCTTTTTTTAAAAGATTTTATTTATTTATTTGAGAGAGAGTGAGAGAGAGAGAGAGCACAATCAGGGGAGAGGGAGAGGGAGAGGGAGAAGCAAACTTCTTGCTGAGCAGGGAGTTCGATGTGGGGCTTGATCCCAAGACCTCGGGATCATGACCTGAGCCGAGGGCACATGCTTGACCCATTGAGCCACCCAGGCGCCCCACACATATGTATTCCTTGAATGGATAAATTAAAAGCAAAATACAGTAAGGGTCATTACATGAGAGTCAATATTAGCATATTTGAGTAGAAACGATTCTTTAAATTTGATATCCATATATTGGTGTTGGTAGAAGATGCTTTGGGTTGCTCAGCCCAGATTCTTTCCACTGGGCCACTGCACTCATGTTTTCATCTCCAGAGAAATGCCCTCGGCCTGGATATGCTTGGGAGACTACAGTACTCCTCTCCTCACAAGAGCAAGGTCTGGCATACGTAGGGCACAAAGGGGTAGAAGAGCCCAGCCCTTGTTTCTCAAGGCAGGGCAACTCTGCTGGGCAAACTGCAACATATATACATACACTCTGGGACCCCTGTTCTCCTCAGTGCATTAGGCCAGGTCTAGACCTGATGAGAGACAATATTCTTGCTCAGCCCCTTCCCTTTGCCTGGCCCGTGTAATCCCTTAGCGTGTTTTTCCTCCTAAGTGTGTCCTCAACAAATTACCCGCACCTAAGTCTCTGCTTTGGGTTCTGCCTCTAGAAAATCTGCTCCAGGACCATTTGGGATAATGTGCTATATTACTTGTTTTAAAGTTAAGAATCTCACTTAAAGCATAAACTTTCAATACCAGCCCTGCAGTCACTATACTTTTGCAGCCCAGGTGGACTGAAAGCAGACAAATTCTATCAGGTTCGATATCAGGTATGTAGTAACTGCTGTGTAAAGGTCTCTTCTTGGAAAGAAGGTAGTATGAGTAGTGTAATTTTTCACCCCACTCTTGTATCGAGTGTTTCTTTCCTAATAAAATGCAGATTTGGTTCTTCAATTTGAAATCTTTTTTTTTTAAATCTATACACCTATGAATAAGTGACATATAATTTTGCTAAACTCTTCACTAGCACTCACTATAACTCACATGCATAGCAAGATAGCAACTATTTAATTACAGATATCTTTTTATGCAGATTTGGTGAAATATCCTAGCCCTGGATATTTAGAGACTTAGTTCTAGCCTAGGTAGCCATCATTTTTCTTTCTGTAACACTGATGCCTTTAGGAGAAATCTGTATACAACATTTTAAAAATTATTATTGCTTTATTTGAGGAATCTCTACACCCAATATGGGGCTTAAATTCACGACCTGGAGACCAAGAGTCACAGGCACCTTCTGCTTAGCCAGCCGGGTGCTCCTACAGCAATATTTTCTAAGTCCAGATTCAAATGTGCTAAAACACCGATTTTTTTCTGTTCTAGTAAGTCTGTTGACTTTTCCATCTTTGAACATTGCTTTGTCGCCCTCCTCCCTCTGCTTGCACAACTTGGTATCTGTGCATTCTGCTGTTACTGCACTGCAAGAATTTGTCTGCCTCTACATGCAAAAGTAACCTCTGTCATAGCCTTCTGTGCTCCCTCCTAGGGCTGTGTGCAGTGTTCGCCTCTCAGTACCGTACGTTGCTGGCCACCTGCTTGAAGTATCCTTGTGTCTTAATGGACTCCACCTTAGAATCAGTGACTACATCAATAACTTCACTGATCCTCTCTTTCTAGTCTTAGTTGACCATTCCATTTAGACTGACAGTCTCAAGACCAATATTAAGCATCCTCACCATCACAACTTTTCTATTTCTCTGTCCTTTAGGCCTCAGTAATCCCTTTCTGTGTACTGGGAAAGTCTACTTATTCTGCCTTCACAAGAGTACTTTTAGAAGACAGTGTATCTGGCAGAGATAACCATCATCTTCCTCCATCGTCTTTTGTCTTTTTACCCTCACAATTTTACAAAAGGAGAGAAAAAGTAAAATCGAGGCTCATATTGAATTTTTTGATAAGTTATTGGATAATTCCTTTTTAATATGTGTTTAGTTAGCAATTACCACAGTAGTAATAGTAATAGTGGCTAGAAAATAAGCTAGGCACAGGGATACAGAGACAACCATAAAAAATATTCTTACCCTCTAAGTGTTTAAATGAGAATGTTCTTATTTAATATTATAACAGTGAATTAAACAGTTAATGTTTAATGGGAGTAGGAAAGACTACATAGAAAATGATGTTCCACTACTGACAGAAAATTTGGAGCCAGGAATACAGACAATGTGACATGAACTGGATCTTGAAGGACAAGAATTTGTTTTGTGAAACAAATCAAATAACGGGGATAGGAAATTCAAAGTAGAGACTGACATGTTCAAAGGCGCAGAAGAATAACAGAACATAGATTAAAAACTGTGAGGCTGTACCAGATGGGGATGTAGTAAGACATGGGGAAGGGAATTTAGCAAGACGAAACTTGAAAGATAGGTTAACTTGTAATGATCTTGAATCTTCCACTATTGGCTTTGGACCTTTTTTTTATGGATGAGTGGTAGGCAACTTTTGTGCAAGTGGGAAAAATAAAAAAAAACCCATCAAAATCCTTATGGGCCACATTTTTTTTTTCCAATTCAAGTTGAAAATAACTTTGAGTCTTATGGGGGGTGCTGTGTGTATGTATGTGTCTATATATATACAAATATATGTATCTTCACAAGTTATGTTACTTATTTTGATGACTATATCAATAAGATAATTAGTATTCAATTTTAGTCACTGAAATGCTAATATGTAGATGCATTTACAAATTAGTAGTACAAAACAGCTTTCCAGTGTTTGATACTTTACATTTGTATAATACTGTAAAAATATAAAACTCATCTGCATTACTTCACCTTATTCTGAAAACCACTCTAAGATAGGTATTGCCATTGCCTCTATCCAACAGAAAAAGTGAGGCTCAGAGAGTTTTACCCAAAGTCATGCAATGATTTAATAACAGAACTATGTCAAGAACAGTACAAAGCATTGGAAAATACCCCAAATGTAGATAAACCATGCTCTACATCTACATACAGCGGAACCAACATGGCTCTGCTTCCCATAGTTTAGATTGACCAGTAGCTACCAAACCAATAAAAATCACACCTTAATCATGACAACTCTTCACTGGCAACCCAGAGCAGTGTCACTATCTCTCATTCTTAGAACATGAGGGCTCCTGATCTTTTGTGTGATACTGCACTAAACTGAACAGATTCTGGCATTACCGTCTTGAGAATCTGCCCTAATTGTTTTTAAGTATGGTCCACTCTTTCCCTGAGGTAATTCCACCATCATTCCCACCCTCTACCACTGCAGCTGTGATCACCAGGCCAGATGCTCTTGCCCTGGCATGTAATTTTTTTAAGGGTTCTTTTTGAGTTCAAGGTGTTTGCCCCGAAGAATTTCTCTACCTATTCCCCTGCCTTGGGCCAGCTATGTGGACAGGCAGGACGCATGTCCCCTGCAACAGAAAGTTGCCTGCATTTTTATAGGCAATGTAGGAACATTGAAAGCCTTATGTTTCCGTTTTAGGAAGATAACTCTGGTGGCTCTTATCTTTTCTGCTTCAGTACCTCGCTCGCTAAAAATAAAAACCTCGTAGGTTTAATGTCTTGATTTTAGGCCCAGTCCAGGATATATTTGAAGTTGGCACCTTTAGAAAATAGTTCTCCTTTAAATATGTAAATGAGACTATAGGGACAAATCCTGTTGGGGGGTTTCTATCTCCACCTTCTTCCTCTCCTCTCAGGGGGCATGTTGTGGTGGTTTTTGAAGACCTAAGAGAGTCAAGCGCATTGCAATCAAACAATAAAGATTTGCAGTGAGTTTAATGCCATTTAAATGAATGAATAAAAGAGATTTATTAACTTATATGGCTAAAACATGAATTGTTTGTGAATGAAATCTATGGAGAAAAATGGGAATAGGGACTAGAGTGTAAAGAACCCTGTGAGGAAAGATGTTGACGGCAACAAAATGAAACTGTTTCAGAATTGGTATTAACTGGGTGATTTGATTATCAATTAGGCAATTTGGGTATTAATTAGATAATTTGTTTCTGCTGCAGAATCTTATGAACTAGAAATTAACCTGTAAGGGTGGTTTGGTCGTGTGCGCGTGTGACTATAATACTGGGAATGGTATTCCAGTATTATTTTCTGAAGTCCCCAGAAAACTGAAGTCCTCAAATTACCTGGAGAACAGGTCCAGTGGTGTTTGCAGAAGTTTTAGCAGTAACATCAGTGAATTGTGCTCAGGATGACTTAATGCGGATATCCTCAAGGCTGGAATGTCCTGTTTTCTCCTTCACATTGAAAGGAGAATCTGTAGTTATTGCTTTAAGAAAAGTCTGCTTAAAAAACCCCTAGTTATAGGGACTTGTCATTTCCATGGAGTACTACAATTTGGGAAGATCACCGAAAATAGAGTCAGCAAGTGTACAAGGACCAAGAATCCTCAGAAGTAAATTTTAACACTATTTATTCAATTTGGTTGACATGGCTGACAGAATGATAAGTTAGTATCTTTCAGAACAAAAATTCAAGAATCCTTGTCTTTCTCTCTAGAAGCCAAATTGAAATACTGTAGCATCTACTACAAACTATAAAACAGTGTGTAGCTCAATTTACTCATTCTTTAGGGGAAAATGATTTTTACTAAGATTTTACTGGTTAACTCAACACCTGTTCATCTAGAATATTTGTTGTGGGAGAGTAAGGAAGTTGTCTTATATATTGCTATATTGCTATGTTTTAAACACTGCCTTGTATATAGCAGACCATCGGTAAATATATAAATGATGCCATCAGTAGAGTTAAGCCACTGTTGTAGCCCCTACCTCTACTGGAAGGGTTTAAAGATATGAAGTTAGATTACTGTGAATGGAAATATTTAAAGTGAACAAGTACTAATTAATGTCAGCAAAGAGAAAAAATACTCCTTTCTCCTAATCGACTCCTTAAGGCCCTGAAGTACCACCGAGGTGGCTTTGGTAGAGTTTGGGCATATAAAGCCTGCCTATTTGCCACTTGCCAGCAGATGGCCTAATTATTCCATCGTTTGCCAGGCATCAAGACTGTTCTATATAAAGAAAAGCACTGGATGAGTACTAACTTTCCCCTTGTTTTTTGTTGTTGTTGTTGTTTTGTTGTTTTTTTTTTTTTTAATAGAGATGATTTTTAATGTATTTCCCATTATTTTTCTCTGGATTAAACAATTGATTAGAGACGCTGATTTTAATATAGCCTAGTCTAATCAATAAGAAGGTATATACTTTTTTTTTTTTATATATGCCAAATCACCTAGGAAGATCTATAGAGGTGACAGACTAATATCATTGCCTCAGGGATAAATTGATTCATCATCATCCATGAGTAAATGAGGATTTTTTATTTTACTTTAGACAGTCCTTACAAGGCATATAAAATATTATCCCATTTAGATGGCTTTTCCAACTTTCCTAAAAATCAGTATAATAGACTGTTAATGTTCAGACTTAGTTTACCTGGAACAAATTTCCTCAGAGTTCTGAGGTTATTTACCAGTTATATAATTTGTCTTATCAGGGAAAAGTGCTATTTCACCTAAAAAGTATATTTAATTTGCTTTTACTGAGTAAATATGAAAAGGATATTATGTCTGAAGAAAAAGAAGAGCAAGAGGAGGAAGGTAGAAATTTTAATTAAGTATAATGTTGTCTTGTTTGATACTTTCCTTATTAACTCTACCAATATAAAAACATGTCATTCCATTAATTTTTTTTTTAAATATTGTCTCTCTCTCTTCAGGACTTTAAGTATTCAGTTGCTTTCCCCAACTTGAATGCTAACACTTATGAGAATAAATGCTTTGTCTGTCCTGTTGATTATTGTTTATATGCTGACTACTGATAAAAGTGTCTGGTATATGGAAATAATTGATTTAATAGTTATGGACTGAAAAAAAAATGATTCTGATTATATTTTCTGGGGTAGACCAATAGGAAAGAACAATGAAATACGGCATCATGAATAAGAGTCTCAATTTTGGGCCATTCAGAAATTTAAAATAATCTGGCAAATTATTTTTCAGACATTTGTCCCATTATACTTGCTTACACCTTGAAACATGCAGCTCACTCCCTTTGATCTATTACTTATTGGATATGTTGCCCAAGATAAAAGATTGTTGTTGTGGAAAACCAATGATCTATCTCCAACCCTAAGATGTTATCATAAAAAAATAGAAGAGAAAGGAATAACACAAATAGCATCAAAAGGTGCACCTGAAATCAGGAACCACACTCATCGTATTTGTTTTATTAGTCTTTATAAATATCTTAAGTCCTTCTGGATATACTTTATTATACATAATAAGAATATTTTTAAAAGAAAATGGAAAGGAGATAAAGTGATTTAATCATTTTATCCTTGCTTCTTCATTTCCTTCCATTTGTGGTTTTACCAGGATTTTCAAAGAAGAAAAATAGGCCCTTTTACCCCCATCATGACATCTTTTGGATTAGCCTTCTAAATGTATTTGATATTGTATGGATATTGCCTTAGTAATTAGAAAAGAAAGTCATTTTTGTTTCCCAGTGGAAATGCTATTGCTTTCTTTTTTGACAGTTTACAACATTGTTTTATTTTTTGCTAAGTAAATCATTGGAAAATTATTTCTTGTTAAACATAAGTATAATATCTGAGAGTTATGATTGTGTCGTTTTTATTTTGTATTTTTGAAGTAAAAACTCTCTCATGGAAAGAACATGCCATTATTAAATATATACCAAAACTGGTTTCACTGATATAAATGTATATTCTCAATGAATAATAAGAATGGTTAAAAATAATTTTAAAAACCTAGACCTCTTAATAGGAAGCTCACAAATCTCAGAAGATTCTGGAAAGACGTGTGGTGTTGTCAAGCTGATTTTTTATCTTTATTTTATTTATTCATTCATTTTTTATTTAACTTCAGAATTGTATCTCTTTTAATTAGTCCTTTGAGTATGTAATCAAGAAGGAGTCTGCATGGTTTGTTATTTTAAAAAAGATTCATAGGAAGTTTCTTGAATTTGCTCTAGAGGCTTTGGGCATTAGTACCAGTAAACAAAAAATGTTAGCACTTTTATGTTCTTAGTATTTGGATTCTTGTTGCTTTCAAGATTTTGTTTATATTTTGGAGTCCAGCGAAATCTATGCTCTGTTCATGTACTATTAACAAAGAAAAATTGATTTAGATACGTCGCAATGGATAGTATTATTTCATCTAAATTTTCTAATTCTTAAAAGATTTAAAAAACTATACTGTAAAAAACCCTTGGAATTGAGATTGCTAAGAAATAATAAAATATGGTTTGGATATATTAATATAATAAAATATAATTTTATTATAAATATAAAATATAAAAAATATAAAATATAATAATAAAATATAATTTCTTTTTTATATAAAACAGATATTTTATACAAATACACAGAAATGCTCTCTTTAGAGATACAGATAGAGATACATAGAGAGAAAAGAGACTGAGCTCACGAGAGACCAGAGAGGCCACATATTGTTCTAGACACAACAGTGAACAGAACAGATTCAAATCTCTGCCCTGATGGATTTACATTCTAGTGGAGGGGGAGGCAAACGATAGCAACAAAATGTATGTCACAAAATGGTAAGCAGGAAAGTGAAACATTTATCTGCTTTTATTGTTTGCTAGCTAGATGACATTGGTCAAGGAATTCATTCTCTCTAAGGCTCACTTTCCCGTATTAAAAATGAGCCTAAAGCCTACTACAAATGGATGTCATAAAAAGCAAATGAGATAATAAATATAAAGTGCTTATTTAAGTGCTTGGTATAGAATCACATCTAGATTAAAGGTGCAATAATAATTTTAATTATCAATATCTAAAAAATTCTGTTTAATTGGGGAGGTAGCATATAAGCAAAACATTGATTGATAGCTAGATAGGGCATTCAAGGAGAAGAAGAGGTAAAGAGGTTATTTCCATTAGATGGATTCATGGATATTGCAGCTTTTAAACTGAATTTTAGAAAGTTTTTTTGAAAAGGACATTAAAAAAAATCACAAGTGAAGGAGAATTACATATATGAAAAGATAGTGTGAACAAGGGACTTCTTAAAAGATCTTTTAAGACACAGATGCCACAGGAAAGGGCAGGTAGGCAACATCCGGTCCCAGGCCCTAGACCAGCTCTTGATATTTTTGTTGATTAAAAAAAAGGCACATTCACGAGGCAAGTGTGTCATCCAAGGAGATATTAAAACAGAAATTGGTAATGGTTTACTAACTGGGGAGAAAGAAAAAATTAAGGGCTGCAAGTCTTAAAACAGAGTAGTGAACATGTATCTGTGTCTCCATGTGAAGAGAAAAGAATACTAAGGTGTCCGGAGAGGGGTCTGCTTTCAAATCCCAGTAGGACTGTAAGTGATGGCAGGTGCTCTATCAGTGAGCATCTCTACTCCAGTTACCAAACTGTTCTCTGACCCCTGAAAACAGATCAAATCAACAAGGGCACTATTAGCGTCTAGTTGTAGAAGGTGACTATTGTATTCAGAAAGTCACCAAAACATGGTCTCAGATTTCTTTAAAAGGTAAACGTGGTGTAATAAGCCTCAATTTAAAGAAATAGTGCATAGAGAATGCAAGCTAGACCAAGAGCTGGGAAACAGAATGAGGCAAAACAAGGATTCAGAAATAAGACAAGGGTTTGTTTTGCATAATTGAGTTCTTGGTTTACTTTGGAGTTTGTGAGAATCATTTAGGGGGGAATTTAATCTCTTTTCCTAGAGTTAACTCCTGGAAGTCTAATAATTGAAAGCCAATGGCTTTTTACCATGAGAAGGAAGAAGGAAGCAGCAGAGGACAATATTGGAACAACAAAAAAAGCTTCAATGGAAGAAAGAGCAAGCAATGTATGGAGTTTTATCAGGTTAATTGTTATGTGAAGATATCTAGTTCAAACAATATGGTACTAAAGGAAGTCCTATGTGAATAAATTGATCTAATAATTATTAAGTCCCTACTTCATTCTCTACAAATATGAAAGAAGACCACAGCCAAACCACAGACTCTCTTTGTGAAAACTCTCCCGTATCCACAAATGTCTGCCTTTCATCTTCAGAGAGCCTCCATTGGGCGGCATGAGAGATCATGGAAGAAAATATGAATTTGGCCTTAAGACCAACATGTATTTTCTGTCATATTCTAAAATGCCAAGTTTCTGTAAGTCTAGGGGAGAGAACATAAAAAGTGGGTGTTTTAGACAATATTTTCCTAAAAATCTTCATATCTGAAGGGCATCAGTGATCTACATTCTATGATAAATGACCATGAGTAAATTCTTTAAACCAGATACTTTTAGCCAGAGCCACTGTCTTATCCCTTCTGCGTGATGTATATACTAGTAGTTATAATGAATTAAAGTATAAAGTGGTTTAAATATTCATGTAATTATCAAATTTGTCTTAATGTAGAAATTTTAAAAATACACAGTATTTGTTGAAAATTACTTTGCCTAACACTAGGGAGAAACACTAGAAACAGAAAATAAAATAAGGTTTGGTCTTTATCCTTGGATATCTTACAGCCTCTGGAGGAAAAAGAAGTATCACAGAAAAATGCATGTACACGTCCACGCATGTCAATGGAAGGCAGCTTATAATTTAATGCCAAAGGAGTTCAAAGGGATGAATGATTGACTCTACAGAGAAAAGAAGTAGTCTTTAAACACACAAAAAAATCGTATACACACGTACGTAAAAAATGTGTATATTTTAATTTCTACTTTCTTGCCCTTTGGTGTTGGCAGATAATCCTTAGTTTTCTAAACTAACAGCCACAGACCAGGATGGAGTGACAGGCATCCGAGGATCCAGGAAGAGATCAGACTTCCCTGGACTACACAAACAAAAATATAAAATGGAGAATATCTCCTGCCTGGATATTTTGATGGATGTCTGAATACTTAGTCAACTATGTGTGCAACTAAACACACCCATCCGCTGCTTGATTGCACTATGTAAACACAAATGCACACGCCATGATGATAGGTACAAGACACACTCACAGGCAACCCGTGGTGTAAATGTTCCTCACTCAAGTTAAACTACAATCTATTTCATTTGAAGCCTATGTTCATTACATTTGCAAATGCTCTATGTAATTTCTAAATCATACAAAGTTATGTAGAATTTATTTTATTAAATTGTGAATCTATTAAACGACATACAATTTCATAAAAATTACATATATATTTATAATGCTACGTACAGCAACATGTTGGGCATTAGTGTCTCAAAAGTGAAATTCCCTTCTTGCTCAAAGGATTTACTTAGCATTCTCCAAGTTACCAAATACACACGCACACACAGAGAGAAAAACAAATTCTTAAGTTTTTTCTTGCTTATTAAACCTCAGCCATTTGCCCTAGTCTCTCACGTTCACTAGGCCTCAACAAAGGCACTAAGTGCTTTCCGGAACATAGATTTAAATGAGGTCCCTGCCCAGTGGGCTTACAACCTAATTAGACAGAGACAGTTGACCAACATATGCCCACAGACTACAGTTGGCCACTTATTTATTCTCTAATTAACATAAAGCAGCAGGGCAACAACTCCGCCTGTGCTCAGTGAGCAGGAGCGCGGCTCTGTGTGCTGGAGAGCTCTGCGGGAAATGAGACTGCCTCTTTCTGCGGGGGGTTTGCAGCAGGCCTTCTCTGGCTTCTGGCTTGTCTCCGTAATTAATATTCCTGTGCATATCTTGCTGTGACTATCTATGTCCGAGCAAACGGACCCTCGCGGCCCAGCAGAAGCACTTAGTTCAGCTGCCCCGGTGATCAATACGGGTCACCGGATGGTTGACTTACGGTTGCACGGGCAATTCTGTTGAAAACATAGGCCAGAGCCAGCCAGAGTGGTTAGTCCGTGCTTTAATTTGGTCTTTTCAGCCAAACAAGGAAGATTTTCATCTGATCGTGGTTGATTGTCAAGGGCCAGTGGCTTCTTTCTGCTGCACCCTCCTGCAAACTCTACAGTTTTTGAAATTTCTCCCTCCCTGTGTTCCACATGATTCTAAAAAAGCATTTGAAGTGACTTAAACATGTCCGGTGCCACACTATTTAAAAAAAAAAAATAGGTATGTGAGAATATTACAATGAGAGAAAGCTAAGCACTAGGACCCATCAGATAAGGTTTGAGAAAAAGTTGGTCTCTGAAATGCATGTCAAGAGTTCACAAGTATTTGCTCGACGAAATCCTTCATGAAGATGGTAGATGATTTGAGTATTCATTGGTTTTCCAGAGAGAAGAATGCGAGCAAGAAAATCATACTTTTCCCCCTAACTCTAGGGATATATTTAATGGTGGCAAAGATAAAACTCATTTGTTTTAGGTTACAGACAGAGTATTGCCAGTTACTACCCCTCCAATACTCTCTTTAAAATTCTATTTAATGCTTTGACCTAATATGAATCCTAATTAAATCTTCTGAGAATAAAACCTTCACAGATTTATAGTGAACGTGGTTTTTAATCTGCTATTTGAGAGGTTGATGTTTTTCTGTTTTAGGGGGTGGGGGTGGGTATTGGTTTTTCCCCTCCACTCTATACTATGTCTCAAAAAATAGTGTAGACATTGGAGAGCGTGATATCCTATGATATCATTCTTTATTGGTTAATTTTAATATGTTTAAACACAAATAATTGTCATTGGGTAATTACTCAATATCATTAATTGTTTTAACGTGTTCCTCAGGTAAACTTGAACATAATACAGTGGATATTTGGACTAGTGGGAATTTAATACTTATATGACACTTCTTATATTTCCCTATAAATTGTGATTCTGTGGACTTACTGTTATGTTGCTGAAGTAAAGAAATATAAACAATCCCATTCAGAGTATAGTTAAAAAAATTTGGGGCCTAATGACACTGAAAAAGAGCCTTATTTTCACAAATCAAGTAAAAGACAAAAGGTCTGAGTCAAAATATAAGAATCTACATAACTCATATATAACTGCTTCTAAAGGGTCCCAGAAACAACATGTTATTGGATTTGCATGATAAAAGGAGTTGGTATAAACAGACTAATCACATTTTAGAATTTAGGTATCCTGATACATATCTTTAATCTTAAACATCTTGTGCTTTAGAAATCAATGGTCATTTCAGTCTTTGTGAGTCAAGTTGTTGCTTTCATTATTTTTTTAATGTACATGTGAACATGCTCATTATAGTGAAAATAAACCCCAAATTGAAATGAATATCTAAAGCTAATTCAGTTTCACTTATTTCTCCTAAAAACTCTATATCTGGAATTTTAAACCATGCAATTTTCTGTATGTCACTTTTCAGGGGTGGTGGTCTCATTTCTTTTCTCTTTCTCTCTTCTCCCATCTTCCATTTTCACTGTGGAAATTTCATGCAGCAAAGCAGGAAATTCCATCCAGGTTGATCTAACCTCAGGGCCTCCTCCAAGCATGCTGGAGAATCAGTGCTCTGTCACCTCTGAGAATAAAATTCATTTTGGATTCTTGTATTACCTGCCTCTGGTACTTGGGCACTTACTTGCTGACTGAGTTATTTCAACTTTGGTATGATGCAAATGTCCTTTATGGCAGTTTCCAATTTAGTATTTTTAAAATCAAGACTAAATTGAAAGAGTTCAAAGTGTAGTGCCCCCTCCTAAATGAAATACTTAACAAAAAATTTCAAAGTAAAAGTGACACATCAAAGCAAAGAAGCACAATTTAAGATGGAATGATAGTGTTGTAATTCTAAAAATTCAAGGTCTAAAATATTTTCATCCATCCAAATACATTTTCTTAAGAAATACAGTTATTTGCAAATGATTGCGACCATCAGCAAATTAGCACAATAAAAATATTAATAGTTGTGTCAGCATCTGTAAGATTTAGTTGTTTCGATGGTACTTAATAGGTAGAACTAGCCTTTCTGGGCTCCTGCCAATTGACCATCTGTCTAGGTAGTCTGTGGAGAATCAGAACAACTGAACTTTTGGCACATCCAATTACACTGAGCAACTACCAATGCCGTTTTAGGTTATAACAGAAGAGAACATCACCAAAAGATGGCGTTAATTGATTTAATGCTGAGAACTTTGGGAATCTGGAGATCGTCATGGGAGCATTTCAGTTAGTCTTAGTGAGTTGAATCCATACCAACATAATTTAATTAAATAAGGGCCCTTCTTCTTTCAGGTGTTTTTCTAGGCATTTTGAGGGATACAATGATAATATAATCCTTGCCCTTTTTTGCATATAATATATGAAATAAAATTTATGTTGTACGTATCTCTAAAGGAAAGCAGCCAGCAATGTCAAAAATATTGTTTCTTTTGTTATTGGACTACTGGGAGGGAAAAGCTACTTCCATTGGAGATAAGAAAGTAGATCATGAAAGGCATGTCACTTGTGTTAAGTCTCAAACATGGACATGCTTTTGAAAAATAAAGTTAGAGTTGGAGATTTTACCAGGCTGAGGGACAGGTCGACTAAAAATAGTGAAGTGATTTAGGGAATTAAAGAAGACTAAAATTGTTTGGGGCCAACTCAAACTGAGAAATCACTTTAGAAATCTAGATTTATGCCACAGAGAGCCAGAAAGGAATTCTGAGCAGTGGAGCCCTAGCGTTGTGGTAGGATATGATACACACAAAAAAGTGAGGTTAGAAAAACCTGGGAGGAAACCCCTACAATAATACAACTTGGAAGAAATAATACCTTCGCTAGGGCAAATGGAAAGAAAAGGAAGACTGATTAAAGAAATGCAGCTAAGACAAAAGTGAAATACTTCAAATGAGTTTATGTAAAGGGAAAAAGGAAAAAAAATCAAGATAATTCTAACATTTTGAGAAGCAGTGACTATGGAAGTGTTATGCAATCAAATGTTATACAAACAAATGAAGTACAGAATTCAGCAAAAGGCATAGGTTTGGAGATACGCATGTGATCACTAAGGCTATGCAAGTGCCTAGAAGGATGAATTTTGGAAAAGTGTCACTACTGAAGAGACAGAAGAAAGAGAAGAACCCAGGAAAGAGAACAATGAAAGGGAAATATAGGAGAATCAGTTGAACACAGTGAAATGAAAAGTATTCATAAACAGGTGGTCATCAAGGTTAATTGCCTGAGAGATGTTAAGGAAGAAGAAAAACTTTATGTCACTGGATTGAGAATACAGAGGACACAGGAGAACTTCAGGGGAATAATTGAGTAGGTAAGTGTGCAAGTCACATTATATTCATTTTACTTCTAAAAGTAGTGTGAAGTTGGCTGGTGAAAGAGACCGAGATAAAAGAGACTAGACAGATGAGAGATGATAGATATTGATAGATATGCAGACAGACACAGAGATAGAAAATCATCACTCAAGGAAATGGTTGAGAGTATCGTGTGTGTGTGTGTGTGTGCGTGTGTGTGTGTGTAAATGGGTAGTCACTGAAGGCAAGACGAACACTAGCATTCTATCAAATAATGTAAAATAAAGGAACTATTACAAAAGTTTGGGTAGAAGTAAAGAAACCAACAAAGAATGTTGACCTTCTTCCCAGCCCTAGATCTGAAGAGGAAGGGAAGGAAATAGAGGGCCCCAGTGAGCACTGGGGCTTTCCAGGTATCAGTAACAGCAAGCAACATAACCTGCAGTAAAGAAGGGAGGTAGAAGAAAATGCACACTTCTCCCCCCTCAGCCTCCTATCTCCTCTTCCTGCCTTCCATCAGCACAATAAAACAGAAACCTCATCATCACTCAGTCTTCATTGTATAGTTCTTGGGAATCTGTCTCTTGAAGCATAGATCAAGACAGAATGGGTATAGAATGGACAGTGGGAGACAAGCATATTCTAAGCAAGGAAGAAGTCCCAGGAAAAAAAGAAGAAAAGCATAAGAAAGAAGATGAGATAATAAGTGGAACAAAGTTCAGGATAAGATGAAGACATCCTTAGAAAATTTAAATTAAAAAGTGCAGGCATGGAGCGCCTGGGTCGCTCAGTTGGTTGAGCAGCTGACGCTGGGTTTCAGCTCAGGTCATGATCTCAGAGTCGCGTGATAGAGCCCTGTGTCAAGCCCCTAACCCATCTCCAGGCTCAGCGGGGGAGTCTGCTTGAAGATTCCATCCCGCTGCTCCTCCCCACCTCTCTTTCAAATAAATAAATCTTTAAAAAAATAAATAAAAAGTGCCAAAGAGGAAAAGATGAGATGCAAAGCAATTTTGAAGTGGACGTAGGGGCAATGCCTAACTAATTAATATCTTAAAATTATTACCAAATGAGAACTTTACTAAATATATTTACTATTAAATTAAAAAGTATCTGTAAAAATAAGTACACTTAGTGACCTAATGTGATGCATGGATATATGTGTGTATATATATATTTTATATACATAGAAAATATTGTTATAGTGGCACAGTGATCAAATGTTTTGATAATATGTCCTATGGAATAAAAAAAAAAAAAAAGTTTTCACAATAGTTGTTTTCCAGTCATCATATCCATGTTTCAAGCCATGAGATGGAGAGGGAGAGAAAAAAGGGTCTGTTTCTTCACGTTGAAAAAGGTTTCCTGAAAGCCCACACAGCACTTCTACTTATATCTGTCTGTCTATAATTTAGTCACATGGTTCTGCCTAATTCTGAGAAATGATGGGCCTTCTAGTTGAGTGTCAATGTCCTAGCAGGAAATCAGTATTCTGATCATTTGAAAGATAAGGAAAACACAGATTTGTTTGGCATCCACATTTTCTGCCTTCCTGTGTTAAAATGAAGATGCCCTTAGAAGGAGAATGTTTTTGTTACTAATGTAGAATCAAACTCATAAGTGAGTATTGTAGAAACTAAGGACACTAGTCTTGATTTGAAACACTGCTTTTGGAGAAGAAGCACTTGAACATCTAAGGGACAGCACGAAGTAGGGAAAAATGTATGTTTGAAATAAAAAAGTTAGAGTTGGAGAGTATCAAAAATGGCAATGTAGAACATTTTCCTAGAATCAGCTCTACACTGAACTTTAAAATAATTCTGAAAGTCATCAAGGACAGAATATATTTTAAATTAAATATCCTGAGATGAGATCTCTTTACTTTCCTTAAAGAAAAATTTTTTGGGGGAGGGTACAAATAAATAGTGCATTGATTTTCAGAAAACACTAATCCATAGTGAGACTAAAAATTTGCCACTTAGAAAATGTATTACAAATATTGTCGCATAGGAAGGAAATAACCATATTATAAAATCTAAGCAATATTATAGAAGTGGCAAGAAAAACAAAATTCTTAAATCTATATTATAATTCTACATGTTTTTTAACATGATTTTGTGCAGAAGATAGTAATCTGTAATGACTTAAATGAGATGTGAGGGCAAAAAAACATATGTCTGTTGGACAAATATAATCATTCTTAGTGATTCTATTAAACTGCATGACAAATGATATATTCCATGAGTTAATTTTTAAATTCTGCCTCATCTTTTCCATACATAATTTATTATCATATCTAGACAAATCAAAAGTGTATCACTTGATTAACTTTTACTCTCGATTATCTTAAAAAATTCTTTTATATTTGTATATCTTAGTTTCAAAGTTGTCCAATAACATTTTTTCTTGCATTCAGTGTATATTACAGGCATAATATTATTATAATTTTTGTTCTTTCAGAACACAAATGATTTGGGGGGAAAAGTAGATTGGTGAATAATTTTACCCTGATAAATTAGGAAAATGGTCTTGTAAATATATAGAATACAAGTAGCACAAATGCAAACTCATAGTACAGGAAAGATAGCAGAAGAATGACAGGAGATTTCTAAAAAGACAGTCATATATACTTCATAAGAAACCAAACAAAATTTGATAAATTAAGACTATGCTAATATATAAGCCCAGGAAATTATTAGTAAAAGCAACAGCTGGCAAAAATCTAGAAAATAATCTTTGTCCTCAGGATACCTGGACTCCAGATAGCAGGAGTACTTTGTTACTAAAGCGTTCACCCATTGGCACTCAGAGTGTTGTTTGTAAAACAAAAGATATCGATTGTAGTGTCTGACTTTTATTAAATTCTTACACATTGTTTCATATGATACTTGCAACAATCATATTGAAAGCAATATCATTATCTTCATTTTACAAATAGAGAACCTGAACCTTAGTGAATGTAAATAAAATGATGAATGTAAATAAAATGATGATCACAAAACAAGCCAACAAGAGAACAGCTAAGGAACCTAGACTGGTGGAAAGCTTAAGCCCGAATTCTTAACCACTCTAAGTACTGCTTTTTTCTGTGCAAGACTATTTCTTTTCCTTGCTGAGGAAGCTGCTGTGCTAAAAATCCTGGATATAAGTAAAAGAATAAAAAAAAAAAGACATACTTAAAAGAAAAGAATGTAGTAAGGAGTAGAGAAGAAGTATATGAATTAATATTTTTATTTTATAAGATGTAGTCATCAAGGGGCGCCTGGGTGGCTCAATGGGTTAAGCCTCTGCCTTCGGCTCAGGTCATGATCTCAGGGTCCTGGGATCAAGTCCCGCATCGGGCTCTCTGCTCGGCAGGGAGCCTGCTTCCCCCTCTCTCTCTGCCTGCCTCTCTACCTACTTGTGATCTCTCTCTCTGTGTCAAATAAATAAATAAAATCTTTAAAAAAAAAAGATGTAGTCATCAAATTGAAAGTGTCTCATATCACAGAGAATCTTGAGACTTCAGTTATGTATTTTTGATGCTGTACCAAATCTCTTGACAAATGGTACTTTAAAAAAATATCAATTGCAGTGTGGAATCTAAAACCCTATCAACAAACATTTTATATTTTGTTACATTAAAATCCACTGGTCTTTATAAAAAATACAATGTATAAAGGTGTTTAATTTCAACAGCAATATACTTACTCTCTGGTTACCTTGTATAAGGAGTAAAATACTGCTCCAGAATCTGTCTTGTTTGAAAATTGGCCCTACCAATTGGACGACTTACATGCTACTACTATATCTCAATTATTCATCTTTAAAATGGTAATAAATATAAAACTTATTTAATACTGTTGTTTTATATGCATTAATATATGAAAGATCTTGAAATTCCTAGAGCAAGTTTTTAAAAATAAATTTTAGTTAAAATTATTTTTTAATATTATGGACATTTGTAAAAAGTGACATATTTTCTTTAATCATGGCTTGCTTATTTGAAAATAACAAAAACAGGGGCACCTGGGTGGCTCAGTCGTTAAGCATTTATTTATTTATTTAATTTTTTTATGTTATGTTAGTCACCATACAGTACATCATTAGTTTTTGATGTAGTGTTCCATGGTTCATTGAACAAAAACAATGTTTTAAAATAGAATATGTTTTAAAAATAGAATATTGAAACATAGTCTATGAGCTTTCTAAGTATAAGGACACCAACTACTTCATGATTGTGTTTCCAGGACCTGGCACATTAGAGGACTCTGCATGTATGCTTATTAAGTAAGCTAATCAAATACCTAATGTAGGTTTACTTATATCTTTGTATGCAAATATTGGCAAGTTGTTCATCTTAAAATAATCCAATAGTTCTATAATGGATGAAAACTTACAAATAATTGCTACATATGATCACATGTGCCCTTACTACAACTCCCTCTGATATCAAAGGTCTTTAAATTATTAATTCAAATATTTATTGAAATTGTCCTATGTAAAAGAAAATTTGGGAGTGAGCAAAAACATGTAAACATGTAAAAGATACAGTTTTTTACTTATAAAAAATTTATAAATATTTATATTTATACGAAGAACTTTTAATCTATGACCTTAATTTAAAACAAGTTTTAAAAAATGTACCATGAATTTCCTGTTTCCTTTTCCATATATAGGGAACTTGGAAGTGCAATTCTGTCCTAACAGCAAGTAAAAAGCTGGCAGACTGAAAAATCAGCTGTTCTTAGGTCCATATGACAGGGGAGGTCACAGGGCAAACTGAAGCCCCTTAAACTGGAGAAAAGACAGGTGAAGAGAGGGTGTGATGGCTTACAGTAGCAGACTCGCAAGTGGAAATCACTGTAGGAACCAGTGCCTGGTATGTCATGTAGCATGATTAAGAAATAAACCTTGGTTGTTTTAAGGGTGAAGGTTTGGTACTGTTTGTTACTATAGCCAAATCTACTCTAACTTGATTGATAACAGTCTAGACATGGAACTGATAAACCTTTCTCAATTTGCCTAACTGGGAAAGTCTCTGCATCCTCAGGTCAATTCTCTAGAGGAACTGAACTAGGAATGCTCCAGGTATGAGGTCACCAGGCACGGCAGAGAGTTAGGGATAAGATAAAGGACTGAAATGAAGGGTTTGTGTGAAATACGACACACTAAGTAGGAGAACCTCTGCGGCTATCTAGCATGAGAAAGCTGACACTCAGATAGGTATTTGTCAGCGAAGGATTTGAAGAATGTTCTTCAGAGAAAGCTTCAGAAAAAGACCTACAGATACCGATACTTGAAGTTGCCCCAATGGAAAGACCCGCTCATTGCTTTACCATGTTAAAGCAGTGCCTCTCCCTCCGCCCCACATACACACCAAACCGTGGTCAAGTCAACGATAAGTAATGAAGTCATTTATTTAAATTAGCATTTAAAAATTTTAAAAAGGTGCTCGCTTCGGCAGCACATGTACTAAAAATTTTAAAAAGGAAAGTGCCATGATGCAAGCCAAGTATGTTAGACATTATTTTGTGAATATTTATTCTTCAGTTATAGTTTTACATGTGTGTGTGTGCTGGGATATGATGCAAAATGTACATATTAGTAGGGCTGCCAGGTTTAAAGTAAAAATTCAGGATGCTGAGGAACATTTGAATTGGAACGTAAATTTCAGAAACTGAAAAGATGATAGCCCAAATTTTAAAAAATCAATAAAAAAGTTGCAAGATCTGATCGAATGAAAAACTCTTGTTTTGCTTTGTTTTTATATCTGACTTACTTTAGAACTGGAAGTTTGCATCTCTTAATCAGTTGAACAAACAACTTGAAAGTAAAACAAAACAAAGCAATGTATGTAAGTCACGTCATTATGCTGTACACTTTAATCTTGCACAGTGCTGTATGTCAATTGTATCTTGATAAAATTGAAAGAGAAAAATATGAGAAGAACAAAAGCCAAAACACGGAGAAATATCATAGGGAATGTGGGGATATAGAGTATCGATTCAGAATAGAGTCTCACATATTTTTGAAGAAACTAAAAGGAAATTATCAAAGAACTAATGCAAGGACATTTTCAGAACTGAAAACCTGAGTCTTCATATGGACCATGTTCCATACTACAAAAAGTAAACCACTGATGTTAAATTACATCACTTTGGAATTTTTTTAATTTTAGGGATAAATAAGACAAAGCTTTGTCTCAGGCAAAGGCCCAAGAAACAAAAACGAGTAAGAATCCGTACATTTACTAGAGGATAGTAGAGCAATGCAGTAGTATGCAACAAAAATGTTTTAAAATCTGGAATTCTACACCCAGACAAACTCATTATCAACTGTGAGGTGGAACAAGGTTAAAAATATGTAAAGACTTTAAAATGTACTTTATCAGGGCAAGAGAACAGACTCAGAATTAGGAGCATGAGAAACAGATACTGGACGTCATGAAAACATTGAGGAGCATTCCTAAATTGACAGTTTGGGGACAGCATAGAATTCAGATTGGAACAGAAGTGTTCAGAAAAAAGAAATTTAGTAAGGGAAATGGTACTGATTCACCCAAAAGAGTAATGCACTCATTAATAATCTGAAATGAAAAAGGAAGCTGTTTCTGATGGATAAGTGATAAAATCTATGGAACTGACAAAGCAATTGAGGCATTTGGAAATATGAAATATTTTTAACAGATATTTGAAAAAAAATCTGCTGGAGTAGACAGAACAAAAAATAAGTAGATGAGATGTAAGCAACTAGTAGCTCCTGGATGTTATGTTCACCGTAAGTTAATAAGTGAAACATAACACAAAACACTACTTGATTTAATGGTGAATGATATTTTCATAATCATAACAATATAATATCTGTCAAATTAAATAAATATTATGATTAGGCCAACTTACAGAGGGAAAGTGATAGAAGACTTAATGTTATAAAAGAGCTGCATCGCGGGGCACCTGGGTGGCTCAGTGGGTTAAAGCCACTGCCTTTGGCTCGCATCGGGCTCTCTGCTCAGCAGGGAGCCTGCTTCCCCCTCTCTCTGCCTGCCTCTCTGCCTACTTGTGATCTCTCTCTTTCTCTGTCAAATAAATAAATAAAATCTTTAAAAAAAATAAATAAAAGAGCTACATCCCCCTCTACCTTAATAGAAAGCCAACTGATACTACCTGATCACAATAAATCAACAAATAATAGTGCAAATATACTAGTCCAAAAAGGGGTAAACATTCCAGGGTAAAAAACTAAGAGTTGACATCACTGGCCTCTGAAAAGCAGAAATAGGGAAAGGAATAGATGATATTAAAACTATCAATATCCTCTACTAGTGAATTTAAATTAAATGCAATGTAACAACTGGCAAGTTGGTCAAGGTGTTCATCTTTTATCAGGGCTTTGTTGCAAATGCATTCTAGCAGATAATTTTCAACAATTCTACAATCCTATGGATATTACTGTTATAATAATAGCAAGGTAGCTAGGTAATATTTGGAGCCCAATCTTGTTTGTAAAATATTAGTAGTGTGAACACATTTGGTACTGTAGAGACGTTATAGTACTATAGTCCCACAGTCCCACACGCATCCTCACATACCATTTACTGTGTCACTTGCCTATCACACATTTTCTGCATCTATAGGATGCTTGATTTTGGAAATTGTTAAAATGTCATTTTATCCTACATAACAGGTAAGACATGGTTAGGATTAATTGAAATCACCTTTTTCTAGTCCGAATTTTGTATTATATTGCTTTTAAATTTCTTCATAATTTTTTCTGTTTTATTCCTATCTCAAATGAGCAGTGTTAATGAACTTTAATGACCTATGTCTATAGTGTGCAATGACATGTCCTTTAGTCGGTAATCTTTGGATGAGATCAGATCATCAAAATCAATTATTTCCATTACACTTTAATTTGGACAAATGATATTTCATTTGCAGCTTTAGGTGCAAACGTATGCTATTGCTACAGGTTTGTGGTCAGGTCTCCAATATTAAGTATGTCCATTTAATCAGATTGTTATGTTATCACTGCTCACACACACATATTAACTATATTGACCTCAATAACTTCTTTGGCTTCTCTTTGTTACAAAGCTTATCCTTCTTCCCTGCTGAACAGCATAGAGATTTCTAATCTTTCCTTTGCGTTAAATCTATAGCATTTAGACTTTTTTTTTAATAACAAGGAAACCATATGTGACAGAAATTATTCTTCCATATGGGCCATGTAAAATCTTCTCCATACCAAATTTTATTTGTCCTTCGTAAGTCACGTTTTGGGTACATACTAAAACTGATGAAACTCACAGTGGTGTACAAACCATCCCAAAGTCCTGTAAAAATACTTGCATGAATGTCTGGAATTTCTTGACATCATTCATCACTACCATCGCCACCACCCAGCTGACTTACCATCACCCCTCTCTGGAGGACTGTAGTTTTACGGAAACCTACAAAGAGTTTCTGCATATGCTGTTCTTGTTTTCAGTAATGCTTTCCTCTTCTACCTGGTCACGTCCCACTTCCTGTTCTCATCTCAACTCCAGGGTCATTTCCTCGTCGCCTTGATTTGGTGAAATGCCTTTACTACGGGATCATGAGCTGTGTCCCTCTTTTTGTTTTTTAAGAGAGAGAGTAGGGGGGAGAGGCGAAGGGAGAGAGAATCATTTTTTTAAATTTAATTTTATTTTTTCAGTGTTCCAAAATTCATTGTTTATGTACCATACCCAGTGCTCCATGCAATACTTGCACGCCCTCAATCTTAAGCAGACTCCATGCCCAGTGCAGAGATGGACGTGGAGCTCACTATCCTGAGATCATGACCTGAGACCAAATCAAGACCGACTGAGCCACACAAACACCCCAAGCTGTGTCCCTATTTTTCAATATACTTGTCCACAACATATTTTGTCAATTTTATCAAAGGTCTTTAAACTCCATGGGTACAAGGATTAGTTTGTGTTTATTCAGCACATAAAGTTAATATGCACTTATTGAATTAATGAATAATAGTTCAGTTTAATAAATTATAATTGTTAGTATGTGTCTTCTAATGCTAAAGCTGAAGTGCTGCTTTGTGTTAACTTATTATAGACAAATAAATTTAATTGTTTTTCTAATATTCGGATAAAATAATTACAAACGGATCTTATGGATTCCCCTTATTTGATATCCCACACCGCATTATATTCATTAAAACCTTTCTTTCTGGGCACGCGGGTGGCTCAGTCGGTTAAGTGACTGCCTTCAGCTCAGGTCATCCCAGGGTCCTGTGAATGAGTCCTGCATCGGGCTCCTTTCTGCCTCTCTCTCTGTCTCTCATGGATAAAAAAAAAAACAAAAACAAAACAAAACCCTTTCTTTCTATGTAAGAGGTAAACATCCTGAAAACATAACTTGAAAACATCAGTTTTTAAAAATAATTTTATTGTATTATTATGTTTTCATCATTTAAGTGTACTCACTCTTTAATCCCCATCCCCTATTCCACCCACTTTCCCTCTGGTAACCATCAGTTTGTTCTCTATAGTTAAGAGTCTCTTTCTTCGTTTGTCTCTCTCTCTCTGTCTCAATCTCTCTCTCTTTCTCTCCCTCTCTTTTTTTCCTTTGCTCATTTGTTTTGTTACTTAAATTCCACATATGTGTGAAATCACGTGTTACTTATCTTTCTCTGACTGACTTATTTCGCTTAGCATTATATTCTCTACCTCTATCCATGCTGCAAATGGCAAGATTTCATTCTTTTTTATGGCTGAGTAACATTCCATGATATATAGGGATATATATATATATATATATATATATATATATATATATATATACACACACACACACACACACACACACACACACACACACACACGCATATCCCACGTCTTCTTTATCCATCCATCTATTGAAAGACACTTGGGCTGCTTCCACAGTTTGGCTATTGTAAATAATGCTGCAAAAAACATAGGGATGCATGTATTCCTTTGAATTAGTGTTTTCGTATTTTTTGGATAAATACCCAACAGTGTGATTCCTAGATCCTAGCGTCATTCTATTTTTAACTTTTTGAGTAACTTCCATACTGTTTTCCACAATGGCTGCATCAATTTGCCTTCCCACCAACAGTGCATGTCAGTTTTCTTTTAGATTAGGGTCAAGCTGTGACACTAACAATCATTCAAAGCCCTAGCCTCCTCTTGATAAGAATATGCTGTGATCAAGGAGCGAAGTAAGTTTTATACAATGGGCAAGAAATAAATAGAAAGAAATAAATGATTGAGTTATTGCCGTTCAGCAACTAGCAACTGAGCATTCCAGTATCTTCTGTCAGGGTAAAGAAATGAATCAAAGTGATGTACTCACAAAACTTACCATTTTGCAGAAGAAAAAAAGTGATTCATAAAAATTACAATATATAGTAGCAAGTGGTATAGGTGTCCTAATATCTCAGAACCAGATGTTACCATTTTTACTTCATGTTTCCAGAAATGTTTTTTAGCAAAAATTATATTCCTGGGTTTGAAAGTCTGGGGACTCTTTCGGACTAAAAATGCGGTACTAATATATGCCTCCCCAAAGGCTTGTCCCACCCTCTACGTTCTAAAATAGTCAGTCTTCTCTGTGTCTTTAAATCCCTGTATCTTCAAATTAAAATTGATTGCTTTCATGAAATGGAGTCTGCCCACTGTTTAGCATTAATAAATGAATGATATATTCTTTTAATTGTGTTTGCCAATCTGAATTTTATGGAATACTTTCTCTCCACCCCTTCATAATTCTTTTTTGCATGTGTTCAGGGTAAATGCTGGAGGGGCTCCAATTTTGAAGTGTTAAATTATCAAGTGAAATCATAAGAGCAATTTATAAAAGAGATAGCTGGAAATTAAAATACAAAAACCGCTCAAGGTAAAATTCGTGGGGGAACTCTCTTGTCACCACCATGAGACCCTGCAGAACAGATGGAACTGACTCTCCAGCTTCTGCTTGGGTACCTGCTGTTTAATTATGCCCTAATTAATTAAAGGAAAATCTCCTGTGTGGTTTCAGTAGTAGTGAGCGGGAGGGCAGTCGGAAAGAGACACTTGAATTCAAAAGACTTCAAAATTAGCATTAAGAGGCTCAGGGAAGCAGTTACTGTTTACTTGTTGTGGTCATTTTCCAAGAGCAATTGACAAATTGACTCCCTCACACCCAAAAGAATACATTGTGTGTCTTCTTTTCAAAAACTAAGTTCTGTAAATATTTTATTAGTATTTTAAGGATCGCTAATACATTTTTACTAAACACATGAGGACTTTTAAGACCAGAGCAGCACGTATAAAGTTAAATCTCAACGTGCTACTTTTGTGGTTATTTAAAAAGAAAAAAAAAAAAAGAAACTTGTTCGGCAAATGTTATTTCCCCGGTCTAAGGTTTCACCCAGTTAATTTCTCAGCCAGCTGCCTGCGAAAGTCGGTGCTAAATGCAAGTATATTGTATCCACTTGGATGAGTGGAATGGTAGCAGGGAGGCATTGTACTAATCAGGTGTTCGTGGCCTTGCCATCCCCATTCTGTCTGTGTGTGCTTGTGTATGCACCTTTCTGGCTCTCTGAGTTTCTCTTAACACAGATGTCATTGGAGTATTACAAACCTTTTGGCTAGCTATATAAAGGCAGAAAGACACTTTTTATAGAAAACCAATTAACAGATAAAAAGAGCATATTGGTAGTTTGCATTAGATAGGGCTGTGTTGACGTTTATGCATCTGTAGGAAGTCTCATCAGTTGGTAAAGTGATCCATGAGCTCAGGATATATTTGCTAAAATGAAACAATTTGATGCATTCATCAACTGTCTTTTACATGTGGCCTTGGAATCATTAAATAATATATTTATTTAAATAAATAAATGAAATTCTATTGAAATAAACATAATTCAAATACATTTAAATAAATTAATTAAATTATGTAAAAATAATATATGTGTTATATATTAATTTGTTTTTATTTATTTGTCTTATAAATAAAATATATAAATATAGATGCTATATAAATGCTATATATGTTTATTTATTTATTTGTTATTCCCTTATTGATGGGGTAGACTTCATAGAGCAGTAAAAAATCCAATCTCACACAACTTCCGATGTACTTGTAGAGCTTAAGTCAATTTAGTAAGCCAGATAAAAATATATACACTAGATCTCCATCTATAATAAGTATGCATGAGATAGATTTTTGTTCTTTTTGTTACTTCTAGGATTATATTTGGGAATTACAAAGGATAGAATTACTGAGTGTAAAATATAATTATCACTTAGGAAGACTATTTGACATCATTTATTAATATTAACGTGAATTACTGATACTATTAGTGATTTAGGTGGATGGAGCCTTAAGAGTTCTCTTAACTCTCTTACATGAATGTGGACTTGAAACATTCAGCAAACAATCTCTTACTATAAGGAATATTAATCAGGAGTTACTTTTCCTGCTTATAAATATATTACATATAGAGTATTAATCAGAATCCCCAAATAATGGCTCATCAATTATATTTCTGTCTGGACATAACCTTGTCTACCACTACATGATGTGCTATATGATACACATAGTTATGGAGAGAGAAAAGGGAAAGCCAGTTATTTGACCATTAGCATTTTGATCATTTAAAAAAATATATATATGCCTTTTTAAAACAGCATTATTAAGGTATAAATTATCTACAAAAGCTAAGTTTGGTGAGTTTGGACATATGCAAACACCTGTGAAATCATGGCCACGATCAAGGTAGTAGACAAATACATCTCCTCCAATAGTTTTCTTGGGTTTTTCTTCAAATTTTCAAGTGCATAAAACAATATTGTTAACTAGAGGCATTAGGTTACGCAGCAGGTATCTAGAATTTTTTCATCTTGCATAACTGAAATTTTGTACCCACCAAACGAGGACTCGTTCTCCCCTCCAACCTGCCCAAGGCCCTGGCAATGACCATTCTATTCTCTGCTTCCACGGATTTGACTATTTTAAATGCTTCATATAAGTGGAATCATGCAGTTTTTATCCTTCTGTGACTGGGTTCAGTTTTTCTTAACACAGTGCCTTCCAGATTCATTCATATTGTTGCAAATGGCAGGATTTTCTTCTTTTTTAAGGCTGAACAATATTCCATTGAATGTACATACCGTATTTTCTTTATCCATTCATCTGTGATTAATTTTTAACTTCTGAAAGTGAAAGGAGAACCAGTATATGTGGGGGAAAAATCACAAAAGAGGTGTGATAGAAAACAGTATGCAAGTAAATGCTAATTTTCTTATTAAAGATGATACGGATATGTCCAGATGATTGATCATCATGTTCTTTGTCTTGTAGAATGCCGTCAACTATTTTTTATTGTCTGTTTTGTTCTCATTAATGGAATTCCAAGCAAGAAGTATATCATGTCCTAAAAGGAGTTCAGATTGACAGCTATTAGAAAAAGTATATTTGTGGTGCAAGAATAATACATGGGTAGAGAGGAAAAATAGGACAACTTTTTTCTATCTACCTCTTTCAGGCAAAATTCAAAATTATATGCATTTTTGAGGACATATGTAATGATAATGAGAATTCCAACTTTAAAATATCTATCCATCCTAATTCCATCTCCTTTTTTTTTTTTTTAAGATTTTATTTATTTATTTGACAGAGAGAGAGAGATCACAAGCAGGCAGAGAGGCAGGTAGAGAGAGAATGGGAAGCAGGCTCCCCGCTGAGCAGAGAGCCCGATGTGGGGCTTGATCCCAGGACCCTGAGATCATGACCTGAGCTGAAAGCAGAGGCTTTAACCCACTGAGCTACCCAGGCACCCCTACATTTCCCTCTTTTAAGGAGCTCTGTGATTCAGTATCTTAATGGAGTATCTAGGTACCTGTCCAGTCTCAGGACCTGAAGGAGATCACTTTACCTGATTTCTACAAGGCGGTTTCTCACTAACCAAAAGTGCTAATTGTTCCTGTCTGGGGGCTTTGCTGCTATGTGCGGAACCTCTGATTCTTCCTAACATGAGGGTTCCAGAGGGAAAGTGGACAGGATCTCTGAGTTGTTTTCTCCGTATCCAGACACTTGGTCACCTTTTTGGCTGATATTTCATTTCTCTTTGAATAAGGACCAATTTTTAGAGGAAGTCCAGTAATTCTATGAGCTGAAATATGTACAAGAAGCCTTCTTAAGTACTCAAGTGTTCCCCAAATCAGGGATTCTCCCCTCTCTGGAAGACAGTATTTGAAGAATTCTCATTATAAGAAAGAGTAGGAGAGGGTGGTCAGAGTGAGGAAGGAAGGATAGAGAAAGAAATAACCCAGAAAACTATAAAGAATACAGATAAAGAAGAAATTATCTTTAGACTTCCCGAAATCCTCTTCTTAATGTCTTTTCTCTTATATCTGGTATTAACCAAGGTCAGAATATCTTAAATACCTTTCATTATCGGCTCAGCATGGGCTGCTCCGCCATAGTTTGAAGTGTTATATGATTTCCAAGCATAAACTGAGCTGTCTTTACTCTGGAGTCTGGCTTCAATGAATTTTTCATTTAATTTTTCTTTAGAAGACCATCAAGACCTTTGCTGTTAGAACATAAGGGAGGCTATATCAGAGACTCGTTGTCAATAACTTTATTTTCCAATTCTATTTTCAAAACCCATCCTCATAATATATTCAAGTATTTCAGATTCAATTAAATTGCTTCTTCTTTGTAGTAGTGAGAAAAATTATTAATTCATTTTCATAGAAACCATGCAAATTTACATGGGAAAATTTATTCTCTTTCTTTTCTTTCTTTCTTTCTTTCTTTCTTTCTTTCTTTCTTTCTTTCTTTCTTTCTTTCTTTCTTTCTTTCTTTCTTTCTTTCTTTCTTTCTTTCTTTCTTTTCTTATGGTAAGCATGACCTACTCAGCTCTTCATTACTTGATTAATTCATTAAGTGTGAATGAATGGTGAGCTGTGGGAGAGAAAAATTTGCAGAGTAAAGAATGTCTTATTCTATCTTTCTAGAGATATGGAAGGTATATTATTTGTCACCACTGCCCTTTCCAATTTGTCTCCCCCCATCCACACTTAATTTTTTAGAGAGCTACCTTTTGAATTATATTATCCAGCTGGGAAGCACTGGCCAGAGATTGGATTGGGGAAGGAGAAAGAGGTTTCGATATTTCTTACTTGTTCCTTTCTGACTTTGGAGCCTCCGATTCTCATAGTATTCACATTCTTTTTTCTCTTAGACTCAAGCTCTCACTGCATTCCAGGAACTCGCTTTCTCCCCCTTCAGGACTAGAGGTGATGTTTCTCCATTGTTGCTATCTCTGCTTGCTCAAGCAGCTCCTGTTGGCTTCCTAAATCCTGCCCAAACCTCAGTGAACTTTCCTTCATGAACGTCTCTTCACTTGAGCATTTGATTTGGATTTGTTTTCTGTTGAGGCCTTCACCGATGATAAAAAACAATAAAATTAATCTTAATAATCTAGGAGTTATGACTACTCACCACATGTTGGATATTATGCTAAGTGTTTCATATGTGTTATTTAATTGAATCTTCAGAAAATTCTTATGGGATGTGTATTATCTCTCTTAATAGGGATTAGATTGAGGTTTAGAAAGGGCATCATTGCGCAAGATCTCCGCAGCTAGTTAGGCAGCATCAAGACCCTAAACCTAGACTGTGTGACTCTGGAGCCCTTGCCCTTCTTAATTACTCTGGAGTGCTGCCTATTATGCGAGACTTGGGAGATTGCGCCTATAGTATAAGAACAGCAAATATAAACCTTTAAATGATGGTCTGTAACTAGATAAATAAGGAAAGTGGTAGTATTTAGTTCAATTCCACATATCTTTATTTATTTTATTTTTTAAAAAAGATTTTATTTATTTATTTGAGAGAGAGAGAGAGAGAGCTAGCATGACTGGGGGGAAGGGCTGAGGGAGAGGGAGAAGAAGACTCCCCACGGAGCAGGCAGTCCGATGCAGCATTCAATCCTAGAACTCTGGGATTAGGATCTGAGCCAAAGACAGACACTTAAATGACTGAGCCACCCAGGCACCCCCACAAATATTTATTAAGTTTTTACCATATGCTCAGCATTATTCTAAGGTTTGAGAATGTAGAGATAAAAATGTTGTTTCCAGATGGATTTATTATTTGACAAGAGCATCAGACATCACAAATACATAAGTTAAATAATATTTTACACATGAAAATACAAATATTTCCAGGACATGGAGGAAGAACTTTGAAATCGAATGGTATGAAGATCTGGTGACTCATTGGGATTCCATGTTGATTTGGTTGAAACCTGTACACTGACCAGGGAATTGCAAATCTCCAGCCCTGCTGGATTTACCCCATGCCTTCCCCGTGTTTTGTATCCTCTTGTCGGGAGCAACAGTCAGGTGATTACCTTTGTCAACAAAACATGCATTTCTTCTTTGAGGGTTACAATGTTAGAACTTAGAGAATTATAGAATTTAACCGTCCAAACTCCTGGCTATGATTAATATATAGAAAATAAATAATGGAATAACAAGTAACAGTGTATTTTTTTCTTTTGAAACCATTTTTCTCTTAACAGATGTTAAACTACTAAGAGCTCAGTAGATTACAAGTACCACATTTTGTTTGATATAAAACTCATAGATGATAAGATGCACCAGCGTTTTTAATATTAATCTTTAAAAGGAAAAGACATTGTCATGGAAATCTTTAACATGGTTCTTTTTTATTACTTAGAAGTTGTGCTTTGTATTTATTGAAAGTGTTGTTTTAGGATTAAACTTTGTACACAAGGAACAGTCTTGGAAATACATAAAAGGAAAATGTAAACTAAATAATTTGGTTAAGGTATTTTTAATTTCTTCCCTTAAGAGATTAACTTTTTTGAATCATCTTTTGAGCTATCACTGTCTGTATTGTGTTGCACAAAATTTCGGAATTGGAACTTACTTTTCTCATCTCTAAAATAGTAGTAATAATAACTTTTCTCCCTTGGTGTTGCAAATCTTGAGGGAAATGAGATGTGCAACGTGGTTAGCATAGTGCCTGGTACATAACAAACACTCAATAAAATTTGTTACTAATCATGCTATTGTTATTTTTATTATATTCCTTTCAAGGTGGTATCTGATAAGTGGCCTAAAATTGGTGTAAATAAAAATCTGTTAATAGGCAGAAAGTCATTTTGTCTTACTGTTCCCCTCCTGATTGCTCTAGATTATAAACTATTTTTTTGATGAGAGCTACAACTAAGGCCAGACCTGCTGTTTGGCTAGTTAAATCAATAACTTTCCTCAGATGAAAAGATATGAAGATTCCTTCATAAGAAGATAGGGATAATAACTATGTAACCCATACCTCCTCAGCAGAACAGAGAAAGATAAAGAAATGTGAACACACAGTATAAGCTTGAAATGATATACAATGGTCATATATTATGAATATCAATTTCATAAATACTGCTCGACTGATTAAGTCTATTTTGAAAGAAAGGAACATAGAGTGTTGTATTCATTTTCCAGAAAGACCATGCATTGTTTCCCTGGAACCTCAAAATAAAGACTCATGAATGAAAAATAACAGGATTTTTTTTTTCTTCCCCAGCTCCCTCTACTTAAGTGCCAAACCTTGGCATGTTAAAAGTCATTTTTCTTATGTGATCTCTGTAATCATGGGGCAGTGCAGGTGGCAAAAAGCACAATCTGAATTGAGATGCAAATCAGCAGGTTCTAAGCAACAGCAGACAATATGCAGAGACGCCTTTGCATGTGGCTCCCAGTGCCCAGGATCAGAGGACAGCAGCTGTGTCTCCTGTCGCTGTCAGTCCCATCAGTCCCGTGCAGGTGTGAAGGCCGCATTTAACCCCCACGCGCTCTGACCCATGATGATGGGGATGCACTAATTGTTCCGTACCTCTTCCATGTTCAGAGTTCACGTGAATACAGGAGGTCGCCATGCACAAGCTCTGCAAAGATTTTTCTCATGTTTAGGCTATTGAAAATTATTTTCCAGCAAAATTGACTCCACCCCTCCAGTTCTCTTTTCAATAATTTATGATGGTTTTACTTTTTTTCTAAGGAATAAGTACCATTGTTTTTACCTCCTTCAATTACTTTAAAATAAGAAATAGTGAGATGTGGCTTAAAAACTAATGCAATTTTGAAGGAGCCAACTCTTTTCTCCTCGTTTTCATTCACCCCTATTTCTCCCATTTCTATTGTCTTTAGGCAAACAATTAAATGAATACATAAATAAAAATCCTCTACCCAGCTAACACAGTTACTTCACAAATACTTCACCAAGAAAACTTTCATTTTAAAGTGAATACATTAATAGACAAGTGAAGTGTAATATTTATTTTGACCTCATCTCCTGATTTTCTAAATTTAGGATACACTAATTTCTTTTAGGCCTCAGGCCACAAAAACTAGTATTTTCTGTCATGAATAGTGTATTCTCTTGGCTTGGAATGGGCATCTAAAAATACCTGTTCCTTATAATGGATGCTTATCTACAGAAATAACTAAGGGTTTTAAAGGGTTACCGGCAGAAATGAAGTAAGTGCACATGCAAACTTCACATAGTACCACATCAACGTTTCCCTGAATCTTCTCTCAGTGAAATAAAATTTCAAGGAAATCTCAGGTGATTTCAGAGATGCTGTAGGAGATTTTTTTTTGGGCCCTTTATTCTCTATATATCAATATAAAATTCTCTCCATTGAACTTTTCTGCTTTTGAAGTATGTAACATCAGTGTATTTCCATTGAGGATAAAAAGAACTAAAAATTTCAGTGCGCCTTGCTTTGGAGTTTACATTCTAATATAAACTCACAAGAAGAAATATGATATTTATTTATATGAACTTACAGAGAACTGTTGATTTAAAAAATAAAAGTCATTAATATTTTAATATCAGTACTTGCTGCATGTAAGTATTGTTTACAAATCATTTACATTTTAATGAAGGTATTAGGATCAGTAAAGAAGAGACAAAGAAATTTCAGACTAAAAGTTTAGGAGTAACTGGAATTTAAAAATCAATTGATATATTTAGAGAACTTTGTGCAGAAAATAAGTTAATGTTAATATTGAGAATTAAGTCACAATAATTTTTTGCTGCCATAATTAGTTATTTTACCTCTTATAAAAATATATCTCTAACTGACTTATACAAATAAATAACTCACTCCTATGACTCCTGGATGAAAACCATTTATCAGATATGAACAGATTACTTTACTGAAATAAAATTAGCACTGTTTTTCTGTTGTTAGGTCTTTCATATTTTTTTTTCCATGTTATCTCCTACTTTGCTTTTTCTGCACTGATCTTTTTTGTTCTGTATAATATTCCTTATTTGTTGTTTATATGATAACTAAATTAGTCTGCAGTTTCTCTAAACTGTAGTTATATCTAGAGATGTTATTAGATTTAGGATCAGTTTAGGGGAGTGATACATCTCTAGAGATAGTTATGTGGACTTCTTAGTAGGTGAGTTCATATACCTGGTTATCAAACTTAGAGATTCAGTATTATTTTTTCATTCATGATTAATTTCCCTAAAAGTATTTCACCCTACTAACTTTAGAACTGTAAATTAAAAAAAAAAAAATGTTTCATTCAAGTTTACAAATGGCAATTTTAAATTCTGATATTTCCCCCCTACTTGTTGGCTATGATTCTCCTGGTAAAAGCATGTTATTAATTGTTTGGCTTTTAATACAGTATATGTAGAAAACAATGGTAAATATGTATTATTTTTCTCATTAATCAGTTTTAAAATATTTTGGTGCCCTAGGAATCTTTCATGTTGACCAGTGAGAGTATTTTTGTTGTTTTAAGAGCACTTACACTTTTCCAGTTGGCATGATTCAGTTTTTGTAGTTGTTTTCTTTATGGTCCTTGAATTGTTCCATCTGATACCAGTGGAAGCTGATTCTAGTTGATACTTTTGACTTGATCACATTAATCTTTTAGAATCCCCTTACTTTTGGAATAATAAAATACTTCAGGTTGATCTTGTACTGTTAGTACCTGAGTCCTGGAACCAAGAATTTCTCCTAGTTCCCTGGTTATTTAATGAGAAATATCTTTAGATATTAAATTATAAACATTAGAGGGATGCCTGGGTGGGTCAGTTGGTTAAGCCGCTGCCTTTGGCTCAGGTCATGGTCTTGGGGTCCTGGGATCAAGTCCCACATCGGGTTCCTTGCTCAGCGGGGAGCCTGCTTCTCTCTCTGCCCCTGTCTGCCATTCTGCCTGCTTATGTTCTCTCTCTCTCTCTCTGACAAATAATTAAGTAAAATCTTTTTAAAAAAATTATAAACATTAGAGTTGCCCATCACTACTTGGGTTTTAGAATAAGCCAAGTTGGAAATACACATTGTTCAGGAGAAAATATTCATATGTTCACAATGATATTTCACTTTTTTTTGATCTTGTAGATGAGAAATGGTATCTCAGTGTGTCTAATTTGGACCTCTTCTATATTGATAAACCCTGAAGGTCTTTTCCCCCCCTCATATAATCTAAGGATTATTTGCATATTTTAAAAATTAATGATATATTTATATCATTTGCCTACTTTCCAGCAGATTGTTGATGCTACCCAGTTTTAAAAACTCCTTATATGTTAGGAAATAAGTCATTTGTGATTAGTCTTTTTTTTTTTTTTTTGCAATGTATATTTTCTTTTCATTTTGGTAATAGCAAACTGTAATATGAACTGAAATGTCTACCTGAAAACAGTTAGTAAAACTTTAAAAAGTATATGAAACATATGCTCTAAAGGATTCACAGATTATGACTAATTTGGAAGCCAGGATTAAAAAAAAAAAAAAAAAAAGGCAGTCAGGAGCAGTGATTCCAGTGTCAGAAGCAGGTTTTCTGCAAGATACCTCTGCCAATTCCTGAAGGGTGGTGAACAGGCAGAAATATAAACTTTCTACACTGGAGGCAAAAGAATAGCATTGGAATTCAGGGCCTGCCTGGAGTTAGCCAAACTGAGGAAACAATCCTCCACAAGACCACTCTCATGTCACTCTCTATCAAGTTCAGAGGGTCCTGAAATAACCCCCTCAGTTTTGATAATTCTCTAGGACTCACAGAACTCCCAGAAAGATATTTTACTCATGGTTATGGTTTATTACGGGAAAAGAATAGAGTTAAAATCAGCCAAAGGCAGAGATGCATAGGGCAGAGTCTTGGACTGTTCCAAATGCAAAGTATCTGTTGTCCTTTCCTGTGGAATCAGGACGTGTTATTTTTTTGGCATTGATGTGAGATAGCACACATGGAGTATTGCCAACCAGGGAAGCTTGCCTGAGCCTCTGTGTTCAGAGATTTTATTGGGACTCTATTACGTAGGTATGATTGATGGACTAATTATGGACATGTTGAACTTAGTCTCCAAAGGCTCTAACTTAAATCCCGTGATTGGTCTTTTTGGCCTGGCAACTCCATCCTAAGACTGTTGGGTGCAACTAGCTCTGCTGTGATATCCTATGTGGCCAGCAACTGCCCTAATAAAGGCACTCTATAAAGAATGATAGAAGTTATCTCCTAGAAGCTGATGGCAAAGATCTGACCTCTTTTTTAGGCATGTTTGAATTCTTTACAACATAAGGACTCAATGAGGAGAAGAAACTCTGTTAAACCTCCCACACACTGAGGTGAGACTGTGAAAGTCCACACTCTTTAGAGTAAGAATGAACACATTTGGAAGAGTCCTTATAGGAACTGAAGTCCTCTAATAATTTATATCAATTCTGATAAATGAATCAACTGATATGTAATTGCTACTACCCTTAGTCACTTACCGAAAGGAAACTCAAAAACCATGCAGAAGAAAATAATAGCTAAAACTCAAACTGTTTTTATGTTTTAAAATATTCAATGAAGACACCTAATCAAGAATAACCAAGCATACAAAAACTCAAGATAACAACCACAACTTAAAACAAAGAAATAAAAGACGGTAGGAATAGATCTGTAAGGTATTTAGATAATTAATATGGATAAAGACAAAGACTGAGATTTAAATGTACATACTAAATGACATATTAGACAACATTGAGAACTTTTGAAGAAAACTGGAACCATAAAAACTAACCAGTGGAAAAGTGACAGTCTATATACAAATGTAACTTTAGAAATTAAAATGCAAAATTTAGTAGAAAAGTTTATGGAAGTAAGTATAAGTGAAGAAAAAATTACTAAACTAAAAAAGGGGCAGAAGAAAATACCCAGAAAGAAGTATGTAGAGATAAAGGTATGTAAAACACACATAGCCACACACACAAATATTAGGGATGTCAGAGTGGAATCACTAGAGAAGCACCTGCAGAGGCTGGAGCCTTACCATAAGGGTTCCTGTACTTTTCTAAGACTCCTCTATTCCATGCATGGAACAAATTAATATGTAAGAAAAAAAACCATTAAAACTGCTAGTATTGACCAGCATTGCCTGATGATTTCTGGCATAGGGGTTCTTCTTCAAAATGTAGACAGAGATTTCCCAGGCATAGTTGAAAGTGTAATGACTATAAATAAGCTCTAGAGTATCAACTTTAACTTTAAAGTTAGGTTAATTTAAAAAGGAAAAGGTAGACAAAATTTTTTCTCACATTTTATGGCTGTGCTTACCATCGTGGGCAACTGTTCTAGAACTAGAATTCCAAAACTGTTTTCCCTATATGTTTGTTGGCAACAAGAAAAAAATGGGATGATATTTGGAAGGTGGAAGGAAAGCAGCATTTGCATCTGGTTGGTTGGTGCAGGGTACCAGATACTCCCAAAGCTCAGGCATCTGGGGCTGAACTCATGGTTCAACATGCTGACATTGGGCGCCAGTCAACACTAAAGCTCACCCAGATTCCATAGGACCTTCTCCTTCAGCTTACTTTACCTCTAGGCCAGGTATACGCAGATTGGTGGGGAAGATGTCAGCTTCTTCAGAGCTCCCACATGGTCAAGGCTGCAGGTGGTGAGGGTCAGATTCTAGTTTGTCTTCAATGATTCTAGCTGGCCTAATCTCTCCCTGCTTCACGTGCAGCTTTCCATCCCTACTGCTGTCCCTGCTAACATACAGTAACTTCTAATCTACCATCAGAAGCAGAAGCAACAATTTTCTATAAACTTCTTCACCAAGAACTACAAATGTGGAAGATCTAAGTTTTAAAACAAATCTCTTTGGGGTTTGCTCCCTGCTAAAACCTTAACTGATGCTGAAAGTGATACTGATATGGTGCTGGTTCTAGGGAAATAAACCTTAAGGAAGAATTATATACATATTTTCAGGGATATCTGGAATTGATTCTCTAGTTGGATTAAAATTAACTTCATTTATATCACTGTTGCAAGTGATAAAGGGGACATTGGTAGTCCATGCCATGCAATGACAAAGCAGTTTCTTAAATGATTATGAAGACACCTAAAATCAAATGACTATAGAAGGCAAGACTTTAGACCAAGTAGTGGTGGTTTAGAACACTTTTTTATGGAAATAAAGACCAAAATGGAGTTTTTTGGTTAGTTGAGAATGCACTAGAGAACTTAAAGAAAGAAAATGAATAATTCAGGGCTTTAATTTCCCACCTTAAATTATGGATAAGAAAGCAAAGTTTCTAAATAAAGACCTTTAATTCTTCTAGATACAGGGTAGAGATTTCTGAAAACCAAACCTCAAGTGTAATCATGAAAGTGGCTGCTTTACAGAACAAGATGGACTTATAAAATCACAGGGTTGCATACATTAAATGTAGAAAATTCACTGGAGGAGGATTTAACTTTGAAAATGGGGGAGCACATGAATAAAATTGGATACCTTAAAACTAAATTTTCCTGAGCCTGAGCCTGAGATTAAGCCCAAATTTCCTGGGTAGCAGTACCTCTTCCTACCCTGACTGAGGACAGACGGTTGTCTCTCTTTGCTTTAAGAACCTACAATGGCCATCCCTGGAGTAACAAAGAAACATTGATTCTTCTGATGATGTACCTCCACCAATCTCATTGCTTTTAGACCTATAACTAGATATAACCAGATTCAAGTCCCGGAGGAACCAAAGGCAATATGCTGATGAAAATCAACATGAGATTGACTATTCCAGATATGGGAATAGATCCTCAATACACTTGGGCAAAGTGGAAGAAATATAATGTTGGATCAGACTGAATTTGTTGATATGTTTGCATTAAGCAAAGGTAAGAATTTAGAGTGGATTTATCATGATAGACTCTGTCTTAATTCCTTATATTCTTCAGAATGACCAAAGATTATTTGCTTCACCAAAGCTGTGAGAAATATATCCAGGAAGACATTCTAGTATCCTTGATGATCTTGGGGTTGGGTATTCTCTGTAGGCCAGGAACGACAGTGGGAACCACTGCAATTGAATTGGAATCCCTGATGAAAGGGTGATGCATCCTAAGGGGTAGGGACCAGCCTGTGGTATTTAATTTCCAGAGGAAATTAGGTATGGTTATTATAAAGATTTCTACAAATGGTTACTAAACGAAGCCAAAGATGTTGTCAGAATGACCTGAAGTTCAGATATCAGTGGTCTTGGCTAATTGTTCATGGTGTTCTTAAAACTGAAAGCAGTCCACTAAAGGCTTACTTGCTAAGATAAATGGAAAAGCTTTAGTCTGCTGAACAGAATCTTGACCTGAATCACAACAACAGTTGCAACCTCTCAACAAATTCTCATACCTGAGCCCTTTCATAAATTTGGTGTACCTTGCATGAAGAGGAGACTGGATCCCTTAAGGAAGGAACTTTCTACACATTTAAGAATGTATGCTATAAATCTTCCTTATGGCCTTCCTGAAAGGGATCTACAGCCATTTAGATGGTAACTGTGCACTGGAGAACAGTATATAAAAAGCATTTAGGGATATTATTGGACAATGGCTCTGAATGGCCAGTACTCTTTGGAGACCCAAACCAGTATGAATAAGGTGCAGGCCAAGGGGTTAGTAAGTTCTAGTTAAGGTCCATCTCACAGTGGGCTCAGTGGGTTCCTGAACTAACCCTGTGGTTATTTCTTCAGTCAGGAAATCATATTGGAATAGACATGCTCACCAACAGACAGATCCAAAGAATGATCATTTCTTTTTTCATCACAGATCTTCCTAAGGAGTCATTTTATTTCTTCTTAAAGAAGTTTGGAGGCCATTATGTTAGGAAAGGCCACGTGGAAGCTACTAGAACTGCCTCTATCTATCACATAGATGTTACATCCCAGAAGGTTTGCAGAAATTGGTGCCATTATCAAAGACCTGAAAGATACATGGCATGGTGAATCTTACCAAAGTCTCATTCAACTCACCTATATGGCCTGCAATGAAAACAGTTGGATTTTGTAGAATGATAGTGGATTATCATAAATTTCATCAGGTGGTGACTTCAGATGCATCCACCATTTCAGATGTGATTTTGATTTTGATATAGACATGCTCACCAGCATGTGACATGTATCAATTGATGTAACAAATCCTACTTTGACTTGTATATGCTATCTTTTTACTGGGAACTGTTTGCTTTTAACCTGACAGGAACAGAAATACATGTTTACTCTCCTACCCTAGGCAATTCAAATTCCTAGCCCAATGTCATAATCTTGTCCATAGATACTTTGATGGTCTCCCAATTCCAGAACAACACTACGCCGTTTGATTAATGATCTGATTCTCATTGGACATGGTGAGAAGGAAGAAGCAGCTTTTCCAGACCCATTGATAATACACATGTATGCCAGATGGAAGGAGGTAAATGCCACAGAAATTCAGTAGTCTACCACTTCAGTGAAATTTCTAGAGTCAAAGCATCTGGAACATGTCAAGATATGATTTTCAGGGTGAAGGGAATATTGAAGTAGCTGCAAATCGGCTCATGTTTATGGAATTTATTGATTCCCGTGATTATCATCATACTGAGGAAGCTAGCAAGATAGAACAGTAAAAAAGCCTTTAGGAGATTCAGTTACTGTGCCAGATGGGCACATCAGCTTCTGGGATAGAAATAATGTCCCTTAGGATGTGAGGTATGTTAAAAATCAGTGACCAATATTCAGTGCTGTTTCTTCCATAGCAAACATTCATAACTCAGGAAACCAGGAGTAAAATTTGGGGGTAATTCTCTTACTCTTACCCCTAGTAAATGAACCATTAGTGAAAGTTTTGCTTCTTGTCCTCATATCTTTGAGTTCTGCTACTTGAAATGTCTTAGTTCCCAAGGAATAAATATTCTCACAAGAGGACACAATTGTTTTATTAAACTAGAGGTTGAGATTACCACCTGGCCACTTTAGAATTCTCATGACAGTGAATCTGCTGGCCAAGAAGGGGATTACTATGCTCTCCGGGATAATTGATCCTGACTCTTCAGTGGAAATCAATTTGCTACTATGGGGTAAGGAGACATAGCCCTGGAATGAAATAGATACCCTGGCTACCCTCTCAGTGCCCCATGTTCTGGGATAAAGTTAATGGAAAACTGCAAGTACTCAATAGAGGCAGGACTGCTAATGCCCAGACCTTTCAGAAATGAGCGTTGTGATGTCCTCTGAGGCAAGGAACCATGAACTGCTGAAGAGCTCACTGAGTGCAAAGGAAGGACGGAAATGTCAAATCATAAACATCAGGTGCACAATCATACTTGGGCCTTTCTTCCTTACATTTATATGAATATGTGTGCATGAACTCATTCTTCTTTTTAAATCCCATAATCCTTGTAACTTAACATAAAGTACGTTAATAATACTTAACCCTATTCGACATTTAAAATGTGCCTCGGCTAGAAAAGAAAAGAACATCACCCAAAAAAGGAATAAAGTGACTTTGGAACTTTTATCCTTTTTTGGAGAAATGGTTAGTGTGTTTTTGGTTATATGAAGTTCAGTTACTTTGTTAGAGTGTAACTTTACTTATATCTTTCTTTAGGGATTAAGTATAGCTAAAAGATGTGTACATGTACCTCAAGGTGACAAAAAATGAGGGGGTTTGTTTTCCCAATTTCTCAACTTGGCTAAACAAAACAACACTTCCTAGAATTCTTTCCCAATATAGTTTCAGGTTAGGGTTGTGTTAAAAGTTTAACTCAACTACTTCATAATATTGCTGCCTCAGCATCCATTTTATGTGGCCAAGTAGCCTGCAGGGGCCTTGAACTGACACTAGCTCCTCCTGTGAGCACATCCTGTAGATAACCCCTGGAAGAGCCACAAGTAAATGTGACGCGATTCCTGATATTCTGACATCCTAAGATGGCTCCGACAACCGCCTTTGTTGTAAGTACTCTCCTGCCTCCCAAGGCCTTCTCCTTATACTCCCCTTAGATAAAGTCCCCAGGAAGCTTATCGAAACCCCACTTCTTTTTTTGCTTTGACTTTATCAATCTGGTCTTAGCTTGGGAAGCCCGGAAGCACTCCCCCAGTAGACCCTAATAAAAGCATGTGCCGCAGGTTCCACTGGACTCTTTCTGTTGAAACTCTGCCTTGGTGTCCCCGTGTGACCCCTTGAGGCATGCTGTGTACTTTCTCCAGGACCTATGAGTAGTAAACTTCTCTATTTTGATTCCCTTGTGGTTTTTTGTTGAATCCTGGCTCACCAACACCCTGAGCTCTATTTAACAAATTTTAACAAAGTCACAGTGGGTTCCTACAAAGGAAATTTCAGTGAGATTTTGAGGGGAGTAAAGAGCAGTCATTCCACCTGAAGGTCAGAATTTGGCATCAGGCGGCACTGTGGCTTTTGAATATGGTTAGTGATGCCTTGTTTAAGTAGGCCTGCAGTCTTTTGAGCTACCAAAGATCTCCTCAGGCCTTTTTTGGGTGAGGTAGTCGTGCCATTTGGCGGCAGAGGGTATCAACTTCTGCAGATTTATATAGGTCACTGAGGATGAAAGTGGTGAGAGAAAAGTGATTTCAACTTCTCTTTTTCCTCAGGTGTTCCAATTTCTCTCAACTCTCACCTCGCATCTGGTTGTTTTCCTGAAGATTGGCTCTGCTGTTCTAGAGCTTCATCTGCTACCAGAGTCAGAAGCAACTGCCTTTCATGGACGTTTTACCAATTTCCATAATTTCATTAGGTTTCATCACTCTTGGAATCCTATGAATTTACATAATTCCTAGTAGTCCTATTTTCGTAAATAAACCAATGATGGTTATTTATGTGTCAACTTAACTAGTTCAAAGGTGCCCAGATATTTAATTAAATGTTATTCTGGGTATGGGTGGGTATGGGTAAGGGTGCTTCTGGATGAGATTAACTATTGAATCAGTAGATTGATTAAAACAGATTGCCTTTCACAATGTAGGAGGACATCATCCAATTCATTGAAGGCCTGAGTAGAAAAAAAAAAAAAAAAAGCTGAGGAAGAGAGATTTTCTCTCTTTGCTTGACTGTCTTTGAGGTGGAATATCAATGTTCTCCTGCCTTGGGACTCATGCTAGGACTGGAATTTATACCAGTGACTTTCCTGACTCTGTGGCTTGCAGACTCAAAATGGAAGTATAACACTCAACTGTCCTTTGCCTGCAGCTTGCTAACTTGCAAATCTTGGGAATTCTCATTCTCTATAACCACACAAGTTACTTCTATATAAGTATACTTCTATATAAGTTACTTCTATATAATTTCCCCCCTCTCTCTCTTTCCCCCCTCTCTGAAATATAAATAAATATATATATTATTTTTTGCCTCTTTCTCTGGAGAACCTAGATGAGTACAAAACTCTGACAAACACATATTCTACATAAATAAGCAGTAGTGTAGATCTTTAAAATCCGTAAAACTACTCCGGTGGTTCTTTTAGTATGTCTGTAATTTGTGAAGACTGAGTAAAATTTTGAGTGCCATATTTGAGGAAAGACATTTAAAAGCTTGAATCAAGAGATTTTAGAGCTGGAAGCACTAAAAGGTTTATGGTGTCCCTCTTTCCCATATGTCACTCAAAATAAATATGAATAATAATCTGTAAAATAAACATAATATATCTAAGTAAATTCTAATTATTTCCAAGGTACTTATTTCAATAAATGAAAAAATATACATATTAAATACCAGATACTTTCAAATTATCTTTATCGCCCATCCTTTTGTTCCTGTTTTTTTTTTAGTACACTAAGCGCATATGCTTAGTCCAACTCCAAGAAATTGTAGTGGACTGCAAAAATAGTTCTAATTTTTCTCTCTATATATCTACCAGCTTTGCAAGGTAACATTGCAGCTCCTTCCATAAAGAGGTGGAGTCTTTCCCATCCCCTGAATCTGGACTGACTCTTAACAAATTTTGGTCAATAGAATATAGTAGAATGGCATGGGTGCCAGTCCTGAGCTTGGGTCTCAAACTGTCTTGTGCTGCTTCTCTCTCTCAGTGACCTGTGCCAGTCTGAGCTAGCCTGCTAAGAGATGAAGACTATGTGGAAGAGAGGCCAGTTGCCCTAGCTGATGCTTCCTAATCCTGTCTACTACTAGTAAATATTAAAACATGTGAGGAAGCCCAGACAACATTGCCAGAGCTGTTTACCAGACCCACAACTGCCCAGGGATATAAGAATAAGTCCAGCCGAGACCAGAAGAACTGTATGACATATAGACTCATGAGGGATAAAAACTGGTTTTTCTTTTAAGCCACTGGGCATTGGGGTGGTTTGTTACATCGCAATGGCTAAGAGAGAAATCCAGCACTGGACATTATTAAGCGAGAGTATATACATGTCAAGAGGTGTGAAAATCAAGCTGTATGAGAATGGCTTGAAAGGATTAGGATAGTTAGCATAGAAAGCAAGGATTTTAGGAGGGACATAGTGGCTTCCCCAAAATAATTGGTGAACTGTTATGTAAGAGGGGATTATGTTTACCCAGCATAAATTTAGAAGGCAAACAGTAAACATTGGCAGATATTAAGATGATGAAAGACATTGTAATAGAACTATATAAATTGCAGAACTTCCTCAAATTTATCTGGTGGGGATGGTGCCTCACAGAACAGCTAGTTTTTGTCATTAGAAATGTTCATAGAGAATGGATGACCTTTTCACAGGTTTGTTTTGGAAGGCAAATTTCCTCTTCAGCTTGAAGTTTTGACTAGGTAACATATAACTTTACTTAAAGTCCAAATTTATATGTGTGGTGAGAATTTATATGTTTATTTCATTAAGTTTGCTTTTCATAATTATCAATATTCAAAAATTTATATTGTTTAAATACCAATAATAAAACCGTTTGATTGTCTATTCATTTTGATTTGAATTGATGATATCAGAATTATATTCCCAGTGGAAGCATCTGAAAATCTATCTGCCATCTTAACATTGCTAGAGCTGTTAGAATGTGTTCTCAGTTCCAAATAATTCACTTCAAAGAGACTGTTGGGTTACAACCAATTTTGAAAGTGAAGACAAAAAATTCACACAGAGGTAATATAAGAAATTTATTTCTGTTTCTTTGTTCAACAAATATCTATTGATTTCCTGTTATTTGCTAGACACTGATTTAAGAACTGGGGTATGTTAATAAACAAGTGAAGGCATTACCTTTAGGAAGCTTATCTTCTAGTTAGGAAGGAAAACAATAAACAAATAAGAATTCCATTTATTGTGTATTGGTTCACAACCCCATCAGGAGCTTAGCAGGTATACTTGAAACTGGCCCTCATAGTTGGAGGGCAGGGAGAGATCAAAGAAAGGGGCAGGCCACTCTAGATTGGGAAGTGGCAGTTTTAATAAGCAAAGGGAACTTACATAGAAGGCTTTTATGTGGGTGGCAGCAAGACAAATGGTCTCCTGCACCCACCTACCAAACTTTAAAAATTTAAATAGGGGCCTTAATAGAGTCACATGTATCATACAGGGGTTCTTAATACCACATGCCTGTCTCAAGGCTCTGTCTTTGGAGCAGCATCTGGGGGCAGGAAAGGCTAGTGGAACTCATATTCCAAGGACAGGCAAGGGAGGGAAGATGCCAGGGCCTACTCAACTCACAGGTCATTTGTAGTCAGGTCTTTTCGATGATGTTCCCCAACATTATGAACCAGCGATAGTGCTAAGAAGAAAAAATAAGCATACTAAGGAGACATAAATTAATGGATGAGTCAATATTTTGGAAAAATGATCAGAGAAGTCCTTTGTGGGGAGGTGATATATGAGCACAGGCCTGACGGAAGCTGGGAACAAACCTAGTAAACAAGGGGAATGATTTACCAAACTGATGGAAAAGATGGGAAAGAAGTTTTGCTAGATTGTAGACAATGAAATGCAAGAAAGGCTACATACTGAAAGGAGGTGAGGCAAAGGAGAAGAAATTAGAGTAGTAGACAGTGGCTAGTGGCTAGTGGCATCATAGGTCATGATTGGAACTTGGTATTTTATTTAGATTATGATGTAAAACCATTGGAACTTTGAGATTAGGCACTTGGCAGGATATGTGTTCTATTTTATGTGGTTCACTCTTGGTTTTGGGGGAACATAAAGCTATAGTGGGGTAGGATGGAGTTAGGGGCAGGGTTCATTGGTCCTTGACCCAACTGCTTTCATATCCATTCTTTCCTTTCTCAAGTTCTGCCTTTGTACTGTATTTTCTAGGCTTTTTTATGAGACAGCTGGGTGAGACACTGACAAGTGGAGGGAAAAAGAGAAGACAGGCCATTTTTTCAATCTTCTTTCTTTCTTTCTGCCTCATCACTGACTATGAGCTGTGTGAATTATGGTAGTTCTGCTTTTCCTGGCATCAGTAGTGAGTATACTTTTGTGCTCTGGTTATGCCTCTTATTTTTTTTCCCATCCAACAAGAAGCTATAACTTTATTAATGATAGAAATACTATACAAATTTCAAACCAAGCTGCAGTTATTCTTTTGAAACAGAAAAAAAAAAAAAAGTCCTCATTTTCAGGTGGTTACATTGTTAATTCCATAATAGCATTTACAATATCATTACTGTTGTTCTTCAGGAATTGGACTGCCTTTGCTTTTGACATATTAGCTTGTGACATGACCCATTCTATGTCGTTAAACTCCACACTTGTTTCATCAACCACTTCCTCTTCACTCTCCTCTTGTACAGTTGGAGTCTATGTGTTTTCTTGAATGTCTGAAACAGCTTCACCTTGAAATCAAATTTCTCAGTAGTTGCTAGTTGTGCCTGCTGAGATAAATCCTTGATCTTGTCTTCCCCCAAAACTATGTAGGTATCTGAAGCTGGGCTCTTGTAGACATCTGGTTTTGTGATGACAAAGAAGATATTCTTAGATTTCCAGATAGTGACTCTCCTAACCCCTGTAACCTGTCAAAAACCCAGTTTGGACATGGCCTTCTGTGCCTTCTTTTCACTTCAGCTCTCTTTTGCTTTACTGACTGGTTCTTCATTGATTTCAGCTGTGGCTGCCAGCTGGGTTTATTGTGTGGTCGCCCGTGTGGAATCCTGTTCCTCAAGCTCTGGTACTGATTCATCACTGTCAGATTCTGTTCCAGACCCTGTCTCAGCCTGAGGCCCTGGCAACTCCTGCTCTATAGCAGGCACGGTTTCTGTGGCTTCACCAGGCATTTTGTGCAGTGAGTGTAGAACCAAGATGGTGGAAGAAAGAGAGCGAGTCGTGCCTCTTCTTTTTGAACCTCAGCCTATGGGTGGGGAATTCTTCTAATGTGATTTGTTTGTCTAGTTGGCCCCTGACCTGACTGAAACAAGAAGCAAAGCTGAAGCATACTTTTGTGAGACTATTCCAGTAATCTAGGCAAGAGAAGAACAAGTTGTACAAATTATTGTAACAGCAGGGACAAGGTGAAAAATGATGGAATTCGGTATCTCTTTTGAAGGTAAAACTCACGTAGTTTTGTGATACAATAAAAGAAAAGAAATATAATGTCTTCAATGTTTAGTTTGAAAAACTAGGTAAAGATGGTATTGTTGGTAGGTATGAGAAGATTGAGGAAGGAAGAGATCAGGAGGGGAGAGCATATAAATCAAGAGTTCTGTATGGTAAAAGTCAGCATTGACATAGCTATTTGAGATCTACGGAGGACCAAGTAGAAAGTTAAGTATATGAGCCTAGAGTTTAGGAAAGCACTTCGGTTTAGAGAACTACTGGCTAGGTGGGTAGGATTATTGGTATAATAAAGTCAAACAATTTGAAAAGATTACTTAGGACCTGGCTATGCATAGAGAAAAATCCATAACTGAGGACAATGCCCTAATGCACTCCAATGTTTAGAAGTTGGAGGGAGAAAAGAAACCATCCTGGGAGACTGAAAAGACACAACTCGTAAAGCAGAAAGAAAAAGACAAAAGTAGTATTCCTGGAAGCCAAGTGAAGAAAGTTTTTCAAGATGTCATATTCAGTGGATAAAATGTTGCCTGTGTCTCCTTGTCCTTCCTCCTTCCCCCTCCTCCATCTCTCCTTCTCTCTCTCCACTTCTCTCCTCCTTTCTTTCATTGTTTTATTCAGTTATTTAACCAATATATATCGATAATTTGCTGGATGTACTGTGCTAATTAATTCAGAACTCAGATACAGGGGGCTTTGAATAAGAATTGTTAATAGTAGTCTTCTGGAAAAGAGTTAATTTTTTTCAGACTCTTCCTTTAAACAAAGAATCATAGAATTTATTTTTAGAAAACAAGGCATCGGTTAACCTGGAAAACAAACCCATTATTCTACATCTTAGGAAAAGAATGAGATTTTTGCCTTGCTTCACACTTTATATGCATTTAGTCATACAAATAATACGTGTATATGCATAAATATTTTACATTTGATTCTATCATATTTATTCACAGCATCTTGCGATGAAAAAAATTAAAAAGTTTCTCATGTATCTATTCTATAATTTTATTTTTCTTCTTGGAAATGGCAAAAGCAATAGAATTTTCTCCAAAGCCCTATTTCTCTGTGACAATCCAAGGGTTAAATTAAAGGAGAAGTCAGTTTCTTGTCCTTGGCTCAGAGGAAAGCTAACTGTAGCCTTCATTTATTTCCTTCACATTCTATTTTGCTCTTTTCTCTTTTAGGACTGAGCAGGTAGCGTTCATTTTTCTCATCCCCAGCCAAGATGCACAACTACAGTGGGGAGATATTCAGAATATGGGTTGGATCTAATTCTTAAAATCAAAGATAGGTAAGCTCCAAGGTTAAATTTGGAAAGCTCAGGAAATCCTAAGTGCAAACACCACCTTTCAATCACCTGCAAATCATTTCCTGCTCCCTTGTCTCTGAAAGGCAGGATTGCAGCCTCACTGTAATTTTTCTTTCTAAATTAAGCAGCACATTTCAGGTGTCTGAGAAGCAGCTGAGTGAGGCAAGGGATTTTAGTACTGGATTCCATTCAACTTTGCTACTGGTTTATTTTATCATTACATTTTCGCAAATGGGGGTGAGAATTTTAGAATTTAGCTAAGGTCATTAGAAGAAGAAAATATGGCAGCAAAATAAGACTTGATGTTTTAGAGTTAAATATAGGAAATTAAGAAAAAAATGCTATTAAAATTCTGTACTCTTAATTCCTTTTTTCCTCAGCATAATTATGAACTGCATGTGACAAACAAGATACATTAAGCAGACTGAGCTCGGTAAAATAATTGTATTTAACTGCAGAACTTAACTAGGGAACTTTTTTTTAACTAGGGAACTTTTTGTCTTTGACCTTAATCGAACCATTAAGAGCTTATGTTTATATGTTTATACCCTTTAGTCACTAGGGTTGGGATTTAAATGTAGCAGAAAAGACAAGAACCAGGCCCCACTGTTAATTTACTGTTAGCTCTGGAGAACAGCCAAACCTCTTGAATAAAATACAAAATACATATTTTAGATTCTTAATAACATTAAGTTCTATTGTGACTACATTTATTTCTGAAGTATGTGTACCCAGAGTGTACCTAGAGAAATTCAATCTACAGAAGGTTTTAGTGACTTCAGATAAAAATGGTTATATTTTGCTAGGTTAAAAAATAACCAGATAAAAGAATAATCTTTCCCACTTCATTTCTCTCATTAGAAGTCATATCTAGCAGAGACCAAGACCTTTTGTCAGGCTTGCCCGACTGGGCATGCCCAGTTTGCCTGGGCAGTGATGATACATGGTAAATAACCTCCAATGAGGGTCAAAGACTAAAGAATTAACATTATGATACAGTTGAAGGAAAATGAAAGAGAAGAGAGAGAGAGAACACAAAGTCTTGTAGATACCTGGGAAAATTAGATAAAAACACAAATCCTGCTATTATACATTAGAAAATTAATACCACTGAGATGACATGGATATGTCCCACTCAGTCTGCCCTGAGGTTTGAAATCCAACCACAGTATCAGAGTTACCTATATCCCTTACCCTTGGTTTCCACTGGTTTTCATTCACTGATGATATCCAAACATTAGTGAAGACATTGAGCTGCTTTCAGATGTTTAAGAGGAAAGGGAATGTGCCTATTACCACTGAGAGTCATAAGTAGATATCTGTGGTAGGCAAACTCTAAGATGACACCTCATGATCCCTGACTCCTCATATTCGCACTCTTGTGTAATCCTTTGCCTTGAATATGGCTAGATTTGGTGACACACTTCTAATGAATTGAATACAGCTGAAGCAATAAGATATCAATTCAAATACCAAATTTTAAAAAAAGATTGGGTGGCTTCTGTCTTGGGATCTCTCTTTCAGAATCTGTACCTGGGGTAACCAGCAGCCATATAAGAAGCCCCATGGAGAAAGCCACAGGGCCAGGAGCTGATACTTCCAGTCTTCTACTAGCAAGGACCCAGAGACCTGTGAAGAGCTACCTGAGTGAACTTCAAAGTGAACTCTCCTCCAGCTGGATACTGAGATGTCTACAACCTGTTTATGTCTAGTTGTAGACATCAAGATAACATCTTGATTGCAGACTTCTGAGAGACTAGGCCATAAACACCCAACTAAACCACAGCAAGATCTTGACTCACAGAGATGATGTTATTTAAAGCTGTTAATTTGTTATACAACAATAGATACCAAGTAAAGTATCTTTTTTTTTTAAGTTTTTATTTATTCAAGAGATAGAGTGAGCAAGAGTGAGAGAGAGCATGAACAGGGGGAAGGGCAGAGGGAGAAGCAAACTCTCCACTGAACAGCGAGCCTGATTCAGGGCTCCATCCCAGGACCCCGTATTAGGACCTGAGCACAAGGCAGATGCTTAACCGATAGAGCAACCCATGTGCCCCAACAAGTAAAGTATCATTTTGGATTTTCCACTTAGTTTTCTAGCCTACCTTTATTTGATAAAATATAGGATCTACCTCCATTAATCCAGTTACTTAAAATAATTATTTTATAATATAAAGATACTGAACTATTGCCTCCCTTAAAGAGTAGCTTACTCATTTCTTAAGTACTAGTTTTTTTTTTTTTTTAAATACTTGTTTAAGAGCTCTATGAAAATAATAATTTGTTTCTGAATTCTGGGTTCCATTTTCTTCCCTTTGCATCCATCTAGTCTAGCATAAAGACATCATGGAATTTAACTATGAACTACCTATATTTGTTTTTCAAAGGTGTTGAAATCTATCCATCTCTTTTCTTAATTAGCACTGGAAATTTATGATGAAAGCATTTTTCCATTAAAGTAAGAAAACATGATATGAAATGAGATAGAATGATCTCAAGTAAAGATATTAGGGTATCTTTAAATAGAATTATCCTCAATAAAAGTAGTTCTTCCTTCTTTATTTTTTCCCTATCTGTATTACTATTTATTCTTTATGTTATTTTCACTTATCTTGGAAAGAGACATTTCTTAGATACTGAAGCTGAATCATCTGGTGACTAAAATTCTTTTTTAGAGTGATAAGAAACAAGGAAAATTTTCTAATTTCTTCCAAATATGTAGTTGTAAATTCTTTACAATTGAGAAGAATAATTACTTATTTTGGTGGCAAAATCATTTTTTTTTAGAAGAGAAAGTATTTTATTAGCAGACAAAGTAGGTTGCGGCATAATTCTCTGAGTACAGGGCACTATGGAGGAGAGGAGAGAGTCACACTACATCAGAATTTGGCATCCAATTATATAATAGCTGGATTTCTCCTCCTTATTACCTTAAATTGACAAACTTTAGCTAGACTAAAGAAGAAAAAAGAAAACACAAATAAATAAAATCATAAATGAAAGAAGAGACATTACAATCAATACCACAGAAATAAAAGAATCATATGAGACTGCTATAAACAATTATATACCAATATATACCAACAAACTGGATAATCTAGAAGAAATGGAAAAATTCGTAGGAAGACACAACTTACAAATACTGAATCATGAAAGAATAGGAAATCTGAACAGACTAATTACAAGTAAGATGATTGAATTAATAACCAAAAACTTCTTAACAAAGAAGAGTCCAGGACCACATGGCTTCATTTGTATATTCCACCAAATATTTAAATAGGAATTAACACCAGTATTTCTCAAACTCTTCGAAAAAATGAAGAGGAGGGAACATTTTCAAACTCATATATGATGCCAACATTACCCTGATATAAAAGACAAACAGAGACATCACAGGAGAAAAAATATATATATAAGACAATATCCCTGATGAATATAGATGTAAAAATTTGCAACAACTGGGTTATGGACATTGGGGAGGGTATGAGCTATGGTAAGTGCTGTGAAATGTGTAAGCCTGATGATTCACAGACATGTACCCTGGGACAAATAATACATTATATGTTAATAAAAAAAAATTGCAACAAAATAATAATAACCTAATTCAACAGAATATTAAAAGGATCATAAACCAATACTAAGTGGGATTTGTCCCTTAGATGGTTCAACATATGAAAATTAATTAATGTTGTATACCACATTAACAGAATAGAGGATAATAATTACCTAGTCATCTCAAAAGATGCATAAAAAGTGTTTGATAAAATTCCTCATTCCCTTATGATAAAATCGCTGAACTATGAGAAATAGAAGGAAAGTAACTCAGTGTAATAAAGGCCATCAATGACAGACCCACAGCAAACATCATTCTCAATAGTGAAAAGGTGAGATCCTTTCCTCTAACATAAGGAATAAGGTAAGGATGCCCCCTCTTACTGCTTGTATACAACATAGTCTAGAAATCCTAGCCAGAGCAATTAGCAAGAAAAATAAAAATCATCCAAATTGGAAAGAAAGAATTAAAATTGTCCCTCTTTGCAGATGACATGATTTTATATATAGAAAACTCCTCAGAGTTCATAAAAGAATTAAAGCTAATAAACCAATTCAGTAAAATTGCAGGATACAACATCAACATACAAAATTCAGTTGTTTCTATACAATAACAGCAAATTATCTGACAAGGAAATTAGAAAAAAGTCCCATTTATAATAACATTAAAAAGAATAAAATACTTAAGAATAAGCCTAAGTTGGTGAAAGACTTGTATACTAAACATTACAAAACACTAATGAAAGAAACAGAAGAAACAAATATATGGAAAGGCATGCCATGTTCATGGATTGCCAGACTTAATATTGTTAAAATGTCCATACTGCCCAGAGCAATCTATAGACTCAATGCCATCCCCATCAAAATCACAAAGGGTTTTATTTTTTTACAAAAATAGAGGGACGCCTGGGTGGCTCAGTCGGTTAAATGTCTGACTTGATTTCAGTACAGGTCATGATCTCAGGGTTCTGAGATTGAGCCCCATGTTGAAGATTCTCTCTCCCTCTTCCTCTCCCTCTCCCCTCACCTCCCTCTATCACTCTCTAAAAAAAAAGAAAGAAAGAAAGAAAAGACAAGGGTCCAAAAATATACAATGGGGAGCTTTTCAACAAATGGTGTTGGGAAAACTGGATATCCACATGCAAATAATGAAATTACATCACACACATTACATCACACACAAAATCAACTCAAAATCAATTGGAGATTTAAATATAAGACCTGGAATTGTAAAACTCCAAGAAAGAAACATAAGTGAAAACCTTCATGACATTGATCTTGGTAACAATTTCATGGGTATGACACCATAAGCATGGCAACAAAGCCAAAATAAACAAGAGGGCCTACATCAAACTAAAAAGCTTCTGCACAGCAGAATCGACAAAACGAAAAGGCAACCTATGAAAAGAGAGAAAATATTTGCAAACCAAAGGGTTAACTTAGAAAGTACATAAGGAACTCATACAATAGAATAGTAAAATAACAAATAGCCTAGTTAAAAAAATGGATTAAGAGCTCAAATAGACATTTCTCCAAAGAAGATACACAAATGAACAACAAATATAAAAAAATTCTCAACATCACTAATCATCAGAGAAATGCTAATCAAATTACAATGAGATATTACCTCACACTTGTTAAGGTGGCTATTATGAAAAAAATAGTTGTCAGTGAGGATATGGAGAAATTAGAACTTTTTAAAATTTATTTATTTATTTATTTATTATTTTTTGGAGAGAGAGAGGAGGGACAGAGCGAAAAGGAAAGAGAATTTTTTTTAAGAATTATTTATTTATTTCATTTTTTAAAAAATATTTATTTTTTTATTTTAGAGAGAGCGAGAGTGAGCTGGAGGGGCAGAGGGAGAGGAATAGAGATTGTCAAGCAGACTCCGCACTGATCAGGGAGCAAGACCTGGGCATGATCTGAGCCCAAATCATAATTGGGATGCTTAACTGACTGAGCATTTTTTAAAATTATTTTTATTTGTTATTTATTTATTTTTGAGAGAGAGAGCATGCATGAACAGAACAGGGAGGGGTAGAAGAGAGAATCTTAAGCAGGCTTCATGCCCAGTGCAGCTCAAAGCAGAGCTCCATTTTACAACCCTGATAACATGACCTGAGCCAAAATCAAGAGTCTGAAGCTTACCTGATTGAGCCACTCATGTGCCCCTAGAAATTAGAACTCTTATATATTGCTGGTGGGAATTCAAAATGGTGCAGCTCCTATGGAAAACAGTACGAAGTTTTCTGAAAAATTGAAAAAAAAAACTACTGTATGATCCAACAGTCTCATTTCTGGGTTATCCTAGAGAATTGAAATCAGGATCTCTTGAAGATGTTAGCAATCCCACGTTCATGATAACACTACTCACAGTAGTGAAAATGTGAAAACAATCTAAATATCCATCAATAGATGAATAGAGAAAGAAATACATATATAATGGAATACAATTTGGACTTAAAAAGAGTTAAATTCTATAATATATAACAACATGGAAGAATCTTGGAGACATTATGTAAAGTGAAATGAGTCAGTCACAGAAATATAAATACCACATGACATAATGTCATTTACATAAGGTTACTACAATAGTCAAATTCATGGAATTAGAGTGGAATGGTGGTTGCTAGGAGTTATGGGGAGGGAGAAATGTGTAGTTACTAATCAATGGGCATGAGGTTTCAGTTAAGCAAGATAAAGAAGATTAGCTTCATAATAAGCTTATGAATATAAAATATATGTTATGTATATAATAAGATAATATATAAAATATAATTGATGTACATTAAGCTTCTGAGACATATTGTTTAACCCTGAACCTATAGTCAAAGATAATGTATTATACACTTAAAATTTAAGAGGGTAGGTCTCATGTAGAGTGTTCTTACCACAATAAAATAGTTTTTTAAGTGAAAGATAAAAACACATTGCATGCATACAAAATATGCCAGATATTTTGCTATATACGCATACACATACAATCTCCTTAAAAATTAAATTTTCTTAACAAGAAGCAAGTGATGCAAATTAATAACAAAGCATTAAAAAAAGCCAGAATTCAAGCACTGATTCTACCAGCTAAAATAAGACATAAGCAAGACATTTAATCTTTTTGAGATTTCGTTTGTCCATCTATAAACCAAGGTGAATAATTTCTGTCTGAAATCTTTTGGGAGAATACCAAAATGAACGAACAAACAAACAAGCAAAAAACCTGGTTGGGGTTGGCAAGTAGTGGAATCCCAGGCTTCTATCCGTGTCAAAACTTAAGTATCAGTATGACTAAAATGTACTGAAGTGTTCTAAACTTTCAGAAGAAAATAATCCAGAATTCTCTACATTTATTGTTTTATAATTGGTCTTATATAACCCAGTTCACCTACCGTGGAGTATATGCTCCATTTGGATTAGTTGAGCTCAAGACTTAGAAATAGATAAACAGCCTGATGGTATAATTGTGCCTCCTTTCCTCCAATTCCACCCCCTGCGGTGCAGACAGGTGTCCCACCCAGACTGTCATCATTCATCCAGAGTCAGCTTCACTTCCTTATTTATTTTATTTATTTATTTTTTTTACCATTTTCTTAATGAAACACAACTGGGATGATTGCTTAGGTAACCTGAGTTGTTAATATTGCCATTTCCTCCTATGAATGCTGCTCATATTTTCTTCTTTCCTTCATTTCTACCTCCTTCTCAAACCCTCTTTTTTATCCTTTTAATTCTAGGCTGAAGGTATGCTCACTAATTCTCAGATCTTAATGTTTCTTCTATTTCCTCTTTTGGAAGCTGGCAGATTCACACAATAGCTGGATCTTTCATGCAGTCCTGAATGAGAAATTCTAAGGATAAACTGCACTTTTTTTTTTTTTTTTTAATATTAGATGGCGTTTGGACTCAGTGGGTGGGGTGGTTGATTGTTCAGTTATTTAATATTGTTATTACCATAGATGGTACTTATCATATGTTTGAGATGTTATAGCCTTGCCATTAAGTCAGGTGATCTGGATTTGCATTCTCCTTTAGTCCCGATTTTGTGATACTGAGTAAGTTAGTTAATTTTTTAAACATCGGTTTTTTCATCTATGAAGCTATAGAATTGTTGTGAGGATTAAAACTAATTTACTACACCCATTTCTTGCATTATTTTTCCAAAGTATTTGTCTAAGTCACTGTATATTCTTTTTTTTAAAGACTTTATTTATTTGAGATAGAGTGAGAGAGAGATCACAGAGGGAGAAGAGATTGCCCTCTGAGTGCAGAGCCCAATGGGGCTCACTCCCAGGGCCATGAGATCATAACCTGAGCCGAAGGCAGACACTTAACTGACTGAGCCACCTAGGCACCCCCAAATCATTGTATATTTTTATTTTAATAATTTGTAAGCATAGTTATTTTTGTCTGTTTATCATTGTAGTATGGAGTCTAGTACTCTGCTTAGTATGTAGAAGGAACTTAATAAAAGGGTTATGAATAAAGGAAAAATGAAATATGATTAATGTGATTTTTAATACACAAATGTAGACTATTATAATTAACACAAGGATTACTAACAATCCTTTCAGAACCTTGTAAGGAGATTAATGTTATCATTCCCCTGTTAGTCACAAGGAAACTGAGGCTCAGAGAGCTCACACAGCACAAACTGGTGGGATAAAGGCTCATTCCACCCCCTCTAAGGTTCAGAACCCACCTGTATCAAAGGTTTTTAATTTTGTAAGAACCATCAGTAAAAGGATTCTTGGATCAGCTTCCTGAGAGACAGAGCCTGGGACAAGTGTGTAGGTGCTAGCATTCGTGGAGTGCCCTCAGAAGATACCTTTAAGGAAATAAACAGAAGCAGGATAAGGTAGGGCAAAAAACTAAGCAAAAGATGTTTTTTATTAAAGTCTGAACTGAGCCTGACCTCATGGGGAGCTCTGGAGGGTGAAAGGCACTGCAGAGTTGTCATGCCCTGAAGTTAAGTGGGTTGGGTTGCAATTTTGCATCCCTGTATCAGCTAGTCAGTGCCTAATCTTTTGTCCTCCTCTTTAAAGGGTGCTGAAGTTCTCAGGAAGCTTCTAGCAAGACAGTTTCTGCCAGTCAAGGACAATTCTCTGGAGAAAGGTGCAATCGTATCTACTAGTAGTTGGCACTAACAGCAATAGGTGATAAATGCATCGGTCCAGTAAGGGGAATCTGGGCAAAGCACCAGCAGCTTCTCTCAAGGGGAAATCTTAATTGTTCTGCTGTCTCCCAGCGTTCATTTCACTCCAGCAGTTTCCATCCACATTTCCTGAGCCTGTATCAGCCTAAGATCAACCTATGTATCTGCTCTTCATTTCGAGCAATGGTGAATCTAATAAAGGAAACAAGGGGGAAATTAAGGAAGCATTGTACCAGTAGCCACTTTATCAACAGGAATATTTTATGGTTGGTCCTACTTGACCTTGACGCCACGGTCACCAGTCACTGGGCTTATGCTTTTCCACTATTATTTTCATATAACTGACAGCAGAATTATACCATGATCTGTACCGGTTGTGCCTCCAATCCGTTTTGCTCTACAGAAGTACACTTGGGGCTGCTGTTGGATGTTCAATGAATGTTTACCCTGCCTTTTGGGATTCTGCCTAGGACTCACCTACTTACACTTACATCTTCTTTGGACTGTTTCCTCCGTTAGGAATTCCTCTTTCCCTGTGCACAATTACGTAACATGTTTAGTCTCCGAGGCATTATTCAATCCTTTGGCTCTGCCTGACTCTAAGAAAAGCTCCCCACATCCTGCAGCCAGTGACCTCAAGGGATGACAGCATCTTTTTTTTTTTTTTCTTTTCCCCAGAAACCCAATCACATGGCCTCCTTGTGGAGAGGGCACTAATTTATAATTGCAAATATCTATAAAATATTTTGAAATGCAGAGCATTTAATTATACAGAGAAGGTTAATGCTAGAATTTTAAACCCCTTGAGGACTATCTATTTGCCCATTGCAACCCCCATAAATGTCAATAAAACCACAATCTGCAAATTAGAAAGTGAGAAACCACTTCTCGAGACAGCTGAGGTTTGGGTGAACCACAGGGAAATGCCTTTACCTGGAGGCCAAATAATCATGGTAAAAGGGCAAGGAACTCTGGTGAGCATTCTAAATCATTGAGAGCTAGGGGACCATAGATTTCATAAAAAATGAATATTTTATTTTCTAGCATCCTATACTGAGGATATTGGTGTTATTTACATTTAAAACTAGTTTTTTAATGGTTCACATATGTAAACCTGCATTTGAATTTCCTGAAAAAGAATAGTGACAATAACAACAGCAACGAAAATAATAATTAATAATAATAATAATGATAATAATAATAAAAGCAGCCACCACTGCCTGTGCTACCAGATGTGAATCTTGTCTTGGAATAATTTTCCAAAAAAAAAAAAAGAAAGAACTGGGCAACAACAGCAATGAATAGTAGTAGTAGCGATAATATTAATAGAAGAAGAAGAGGAAGAAGAAAATAATAATAAACCATAAATCTCACATTCTTGACTTCTCTGTTGGCGCTAGGAGGCTATGAGTCACTAATGCACTTCTACTCGCGGAGAGCCTATCCAGTGTCAGGCATGTGCTAAATGCTGAGGACACACATGCAAAAAATTCATGAGACATTTTTCTTATAATTATTGAGCTTAGATTTTAGGAAAGGGAAGTGAAACATGCGAAAAATTAGCCATTATAAAATGTTATATTTGTTATATTGCCCCCCACAGCGGGAGAAGAAGCATGAAGATAAGAGCTCTATGTGTGTCAAAGTGAAGAGAGTTTTCATGGAGGAGGCAATTTGAGGTGAATCTTAAAAAACCTTTTTCTTGCTGTCCTCCCAGCTTTTGATTTTGTAAAGCAATGAAGGATTGCTACTATTACCTTTCCCCATTGATTTGTGGAAGCAGAAATGTAAAATAAGCTCTCTCGCTCTAGAGGGAAAGAAAACAAAAGGCAATGTATGACACGGGGTAAATATGGAGGGGGTGGTGATGTTTGAAGTGATGAAACACAACACAGAGGCTTTGAGAAAAGAGATCCAATGTCAGAGAAGGCATGAGAATGCTCCCCTTCCCAGAAGTGGCAGAATTACCGCCGGAAGGCAGATGAGTTATGACGGAAGTTATTATTCCCGACAACACAAGCACAATTACGACCTAGAATCACAAAATTGTTAATTATTTTACCTTTTGAAGTTGTTAAAAAATATATTCTTTAGCCATAATGCATGTAGGAAACCGACACATTACTGCTTGAGTATAGTATGGGCTTTTTTGAAAGCCGAATTAGCACTTTCATTAGACAGATAAAGTCCCCTGTGTTCATGGAGTTTACTATCTAGTAAGAGAGACACAATTAAAAATTGTACAAACACACACAGATACATACCTATATGAGTCATCTTTTGATATATGACTTATGCTTTAACTCATCAAGATCATCTTAATAGAGATTCTATCACATGCTGGAACTGCTACATTCTGTGGGAAATAGAAGAATGAATCGGAAAGAGGTTCAAGTCTGCAGGAAATGTCAGTCCAAGTGGAGCAATAGGGCATAAAACGAACGGTAATTCAAAATGTAGAAAGGGTCAGTGCCATAAGAATATAGGTTACACTGTAGAATTCCTGAGGAGAGAGAGAGTACATGTTAGGAAGAGAAATAAGGATGGAGAAACTGGCAAATTATCTAAATCTCAAATAAAATTCATAGTTGGGATGTGTGCACAAAGACATTCAGATATGGGGAAAGAGTGAAGAAGGCAGTGTATTAGTTTGCCAGGGCTGCTGTAACAAAGTTTCACATAGACCGTTGTGGGGGAGAGGGTTAAACCACAGACATTAACCTTCCCACGGTTCTGGAGGCTGGAATTCTAAGACTGAGGTGTCGGCAGGGTTGGTTCTCTCGAGATCAGGGAGGGAGGGATCTGTTCCAAGGCTCTCTTCTTGGCGTGTGGATGGATGGTCGTCTTCTCCCTGCATTTTCACATTGTCTTCCTTCTCTGTATGTCTGTGTTCAAATTTCCTCTACTTATGATATCACCAGTTGAATGGGGTTAGGACCTACCCTAATGACCTCATCTTAACCTTAGTTGTCTCTGTAAAGACCCTTTTTCCAAATGCTATCACATTTTGTAGTAATGGGGTTAGGATTTCAACATATGAAATTTTGGGGAGACATAATTCAGCCTATAACAAGGACTGAGGCAAAGAATTGTGGGATATATAAAGAGAACAGTGAATTTTGCTTTGACTAAAATGCTGTTACATAAACTAACATAGAAATCGGGCTGGACAAAAGACTGAAACCAGATGGCTCAGAGCTTGAATTTCAAGCTAGAGAGTTTGGACTTTGTTCCTCCAGCAGTAGGGAAACAGAAATGACTTTGAGCAGGAGAGTAACATAATAAATACAAAATTATTGCCTGCTTACGGTGTGCCAGACACCATGCTAAGTGTTTTACCTAATGATCTCATTTTATCATCATCTCATTTTAATCTTTGCAATAATACCTTTAACCAGGTTTTATTAGTCTTGTTTTACAGAGTAGTAAACTAAGCTTAAAAAAAGTTATTATAGTTTATGAATATTAGAGCAGAGGATCTAATTTAAGTCTTCATAATCTGGCATCACATCCAGTGTATCTTAATCTCAGACACTATAGTTCGCATCTCTAAAATTTCAATTTAACTTTCTTTATGTATCATCATCAATGGCTCTGTTTCAATTTTGAACATATGGGATACAGTTATAATCATTTTTTTATGTCCTTGTCTGATAATTCTCATCTCTGTGTCAGTTCTGGGTCAGTTTTAAGTGATTGATTTTTCTCCTTATCATGGCTCCTATTTTGCTGCTTCTTTGAATGCCTGATCATCTTTGATGGGATATCAGACATTGGGTTCTGGATATATTGTTATAAATATTCTTGATATTTGTTCTGGGATTATAAATTACTTAGAAACGGTTTGATCCTTTTTGGGATCTTGTTTTTAAAATCCATTAGTTAAGAGTGGAGCCAGGCTCAGGCCAGTCCTAATGTTCCCCACTTCTGAGGCAAGACCTTTTCTGTGCTCTACCCCATACCTCAAGAGATTTTCCAATCTGACTGATGGTGACAAACACTATTCTCCCTGGGTATAAGCAGGGTACCATTACCTCTAGTCCTTTCTAGTGGTTCTTTCCCTTGCCTCAGGTAGTTTCCTCAGATGTATGTAGTGACTACTCAAGGGGCCCCTCGCAGATCTCTGGATTCCTGTGTCTGTACAGATCTCTCTGCTCTAGCACTCCGTCCTGCATTCTCTAGACACCTTAATCTACGTAGACTCTCAGGTCTGTCTCAACTCAGGTATGCTCGGGGGTCCACCTCAGCTCCTCCTCCACATGCCATTGCCTGGAAACTCTCCAAGGTCTAAAACTGGGACACTTGTAGGTCTCACCTCATTTGCTTCTCATTTCCCAGGAATCACCAGTCCTCGTTTTCAAATGTCTAGTGTTTGCCAAGTATTGTGTGTTTGTTTTATGTGGATTTTCCATTTCAGATGGAAAGATAGATTGGATCCCTTTCATTTAATCTTGGTCTGAAGCAAATGTCAATCCAGGAGTTTTATATTTTAAAGCATTGTTTTCCACATAGATTTTAGGTTGCAGGGTAGAAGAGTAAGGTGGGCAATAAAGTCCTGAAATTAACACATACTTAAGACAAATCACCAAGATAAATATGGCATTAACCATATTATTGTGACTAAGAGTGGAGCAAGTAAGGAAGAGAGACTTACATGGTCTTTTCTCCCAGGAGCATGAGGGGAGTAAAATAACGCCTAATTAATATTGCTGCTGAACAGCAAGACTTCTAGGACACTGAAAATCCCACTCTGCTCTAGAACTAGTCTTCCAAAGATGAATCCTTCCTTCCTTTCCTTTTTCTTCTTTTCCTTTCCTATCTGAGCCCAGGCTGGTCTGATAGCTATGGTGTCCTTATCTTCTCCCTCTTCCTTGTAGTGAAAACATCACTCTAAGTGGACAGGGCATCTGATATTATCTTAGTTGTTATTTAATGATGCTTTCATATCCTCACCTTCCTGTTGCTAATGTGCTAAAACGAATTTCAATATCCCTTCAGTATCTACTAGAAGCCCAATTGTAAATATGATCCTCATTAAGAAAGACACCATAGAAACTTGGTGGGCATTTCTTTAACCTCCTAGAAGAATGGACTTCATGGACACGGTCCTAAAGAATGATGTGTAAATCGTGTTTTAAAAATTGAATTATATTTTCAAAATATTAAATGTATTTTAAATATATTAGTGGATCTTGGTTTTTAAAATATAATTTTAATATTATATAATGATTACATCTGAGTTATTACTGAGGAAATAAAACATTTTGTTAACGTATTTCTGGTCTCCATATAACCTTGCCCTCAGATCAATACGTCTACTATAATTCTTATTAGTAATTTTCATAATAAAGATTAGATACAGCTAGATAAACTACATACCTACCTCACTATTTGTTATAATTTAGAAATCCTCTAATGGGAAGGATTATTTGGATTATAATTAACATTGAAGACTGAACCTTATTTTATTTTTCACTTGAATGAAGTTAAATTGAACGAGAACTACATCTTGCTCAATCACATAATTATAATTTCTGATAACACTTCACATATGAATCATGTAAACACAGAAAAGTGTCAAGTTGATAGCTTAAATATCTGAAATCTGGGGAAAACATTTTATTTCATTTTGTGGGGATTTTTATTTCCCTACTCATAATACACTAAAGGCAGGATTAATTGAATTCTAATGTATAAAGTTAATAATATGTAATTGATAGATATTGATAGAAATAGCATATTAGATACTTGCTTTCTATATTTGGTGTTGATTATATTAATAGATAGGATAGATCTGACATATATCAACATTTGAATGATTAAAATGAAAATTCTTTAACTTCACCCAACTTTGCAATAATGCTTCAATTTCCTTCCGTCTTTGATTTTAGTGTGTCCTACTCAATTAAGAGAATATTTTGGAAGCCTTTGAGGTATTCTTTTATTTAATGTATGCCTTTTATTTTTATTTTTTTAAAGATGTTTTATTTATTTATTTGACAGAGAGAGAGAGATCACAAGTAGGCTGAGAGGCAGGCAGAGAGAGGGGGGAAGTAGGCTCCCTGCTGAGCAGAGAGCCCAATGCGGGACTCGATCCCAGGACCCTGAGATCATGACCTGAGCGGAAGGCAGAGGCTTTAACCCACTGAGCCACCCAGGCGTGCCTAATGTATGCCTTTTAAATATGAAAATTTTTTGTCTTATTTTAGTGTATAAACAATACTTGAAATTGCCCAACACTAATCTTATTCACACATATGATATTGAAAGTGAAGAAATTATTTTTTTTGCCTTTTATTTCTGGAGGCTAGGTTAATTGTGATGTATTGACAAAATAAAAGCTGCACAATCTGTCTAATTCTTTTATTGTCATGGTTTTAAAATGTTACGTCACAGACAAAGGTGTGTGTTAAGAGAGTAATCTTGTATGGATATCCTAAATAGAAAATAAAGCAAGAGTACTCCACTTGCTTATGTTTTCTCTACCACCCCTCCCCCCTCGTCTGTCTTCCCTGTCCTTCTTGAAAATGAATGATTGAATAGAATGGCCTACACGTAGAGTCCATTTCTCTTTGTGCCTTGTTCAATGTGAAGATCCTACAGCCTGAAGCAATATCTCCTTTAGAAAACAGGGAATTATTTAGAGAGTGCATCCATCCTGTGATTGCAAGGGAGGTTTCTAGGGTTTTGTAAAGGCAAAAATAATGCTTTCAAATCCACACTGATGTCATTCAAAGCGCAAAGCTAAGTGGAAAAAGAAAATTAAGCAGCCCACGACTTTTAGATTTTAGGCTGAAAGATGCTATATAAGCTAAAATTTGCATTTTCATTACCTACTTAATAGTCATCCAAACTAATAAAATAGACCACATACAAGAATAAAAAAGATAGATATGATTTTTATACTTACTAAATAATAGCTGAGGTAGAAGAAACTGCTATTATGAAGTTATAATATTACTAATTCATAGGAATTTAGTGAATAGAAACCATTTTTTTGAATCATCAAATTCTCTTCTTCAGTTCATGCTTTCATTTCATTTAACCAGATTTTTGAAATGCCCTTCTCAAATTTTGGCATGGTTTTGGTGGTTCATACTATTTCTTTAAGTTAAAAATGCAAGGTTTCCTAGTACCTAAATGAATAAAAACATGACAATGGCAAGACTAATTTGGGAGGTTTGTTTTGAACAGCATCTGTGCTATGGATTTGAGGATCAGGCATGGGGTATGAGAATTACACTCAGTCACAGACTTGGTACAGCCGGTCTGTTCATTTTCATGGGCATGCAGAAAACCCAGCCAGGCCAAGCAGGAGCAAGGGGCTTTAGCAAAAATTAGAGGGCTCTCTCTAGGGAGAAAAACACTGAAGTGAGGAAAAAAAAAAATGCTGGGAACGGGTAGAAGAGAAAAAGTCAAGAATTGAGGGGAAAATAACTCTTTCCAAAGAAATCATGCTTGAGATTAGTAATTTCTCTAAATATTGATGCTCTTGAAAATGAAAGTGCATAATAAATGATTCAAAGGACACCTGAAACTCTCAGGCACATATTTTAATATCGGGTAGGAAGAAAAAGGTAGAATCTTGAGCGTGAAAAATATTTTTATTAAAAAAATATGGTTTGTCCACGAGGCAGGTTTCTTTAAGCTCTCAGAGTTCACTGCACATCCTCGGCAATTTAGTGGGCTCTGCTGCAGAATCATCATAAATCAATGAGAGGATGTCTTGAGCCACGGGGAATTAGCTGGCTCGCTTATGTATGAGGCGATTCACAGCACTTCCTTTCCGAAACCAGGAAACCTTTTATGAGTCCACATGCGCGCTTGTCTGAGACACACCTAAGTCTAGGCAGGGATAGCTTTGGCTACATTATGTTAGTTTTCCCTGTATTTTTTCTGCCTGACTGAAGGAAAATTTTTTCTAGCCAAATCCTTTCTCCTTTTGGGCAGCGACCCCTGATTTAATCCCTAGTTGTCTGGACCAGACTCGATGCTGTAGACTGCAATTAATATTATCAGCTCCTGAACACACAAAAATTCAAATTTGACTGACTGGAAGGGAGTGGAGGAAATCTATTCTTGAAATCATAGATAAAATCAGGGTTCTCTGATGGAATCCACCAGGGGGCAGCTCCCTGGTGATAGGCTCACAGCATTTGCCTCTGAGGTTGCAGCCTGCCAGAAGTATTTCCACAGACTATGACTAACCTGTCCTTGTCACAGGTCCATTTAACCATCAGAAATCCTGCCCCGCATTCTTGTTTTATGTAGCATCACATACACTAGTGAAGGTTCTTACAGGAAAGTAAACGTGGCTATTAGAGGAATTTTAGTATCAAGTTGACTGTTCTTAAAAGCCACACAAATGTGAGGCTATTAAATAAAAGCACAGAACCTCTTTCACTGGGTAATGTTTTTATTATTATAATTTCCTGGAAGGAACTGACACTATCCTGCAAATGAAGAGCTTCAAAGGAAAAAAAAAAAGTCACAATCCAAATAAAGAAAACCTGAAAAAGGACACTTTTTAAATAACAATTATCATAGAGAGCAGTGGCTCTTTCAAGGTCACTAAATCACTTTCAACAGTGGCTAACATTTAACAAATATTACTGGGACCATACACTAAAAGTGAAAGGTTAGCGAGAAGACGTGAACATGAGAACATCATAGGAAATCAGAAAGTCAAAGCAGAAGCAAAGCAAATTGTTCTATATCAAATGCATTAAAAATACCTCCCATACTTACTTACTTTATGATAATAAGCCATTTTACAATGTTCCATCCTAGCACTATTGCCCCATTTTATGTAGAATGGCAATGAATAAAACTTGCTTTTGCATGAAGAAGCTTGTGTATCCTGAGAAGACCCTGAAAATTCACTATTAGTCAAGTCTACAACACCTGTGTTGTCAAAAGTTCTTCTTTTGAAAATGTACAAAAATATTGCAAAAACTCCCAGCAAGGTGTTGAGAGGGACCTAGAAGGGGATGGGGTGGAGAAATGACTGACAATCTCTTCAAATTAACACGATTTTAAACAACACTGTCCAATGTAGTTACTGGATGGCAAACATTTCTGGACAAGCCCAAAAAAAATTATTACCAACGTATATTTTCTATTCTATTTTACTAAATAATAATTCTAGTTAGCATGTATCTACGTTAATAGAAATATAGCCTGGAACAAACTGTCGGTATTCCTCATTCCGAAATGTTGTTGACCCTTAGTTGGCTGCTGTGGAAAAACATGAAAATAACCAGGCTCTAATGTCCTAGCAACTGTGTAGCAAATCCCATTCTTCATATTATTAAAACTAAGGAGTTCTTATATGTCTCTCAGACTATCTTCATCAAAAGTTATTTTAGGATAGAGAGTAGGCCATGGTGACAAGGTGTCCTGAAGTAGAGTGCTTATATAAGATTAACATCTTAATTTCTCTATGATGAAACTCTCTAGGCAGGTGATTTAGGGTTGGCAAAGGACCCAGAGGAGTCAGAGATGTAAAACTCTTCCATTTCCTTGGTTCTGACATTCCTTGGCTATAACATCATCAGTTTGGTTGAAATTGGTCACAATGTCCATCGTACAGCCCATAGGAAGGATAAAAGAAGAAAGAAATAATTTGTATGCTCCTTTACTTTTTTTTTTTTTTTTAATACCAACAGGCCTTGGCCTGGAATGCTTCCTTTTTTTTTTTTTTTAAGATTTTATTTATTTATTTGTCAGAGAGAGAGTGAGAGAGAGATCACAAGTAGGCAGAGAGGCAGGCAGAGGCAGGGGGAGAAGCAGGCTCCCCGCCGAGCAAGGAGCCCAATGTGGGACTCGATCCCAGGACCCTGGGATCATGACCCGAGCCGAAGGCAGCCGCTTAACCAACTGAGCCACCCAGGGGTCCCTGCTCCTTAACTTTTAAAGGTATGATTCAGAGGTTGCATACTTCAATCCTGCTCATATGCCATTGGCCAGAATTGGACATGTAACCCTACCTGGCAAGACTGAAGATTGGAAAGGTTATGGTTAGCTGGATAGACATGTACTCCATCACAATACCTATTTTTATAGATAGGAAGGAAAATGGATTTGGGCCAAGGCAATTGGCAGTTTCTACCACAGCATTCATAGACTGAAGGTACAGAAATAGTAATCAGGTAGACATGGGAGACTTTATTTTACCAGTTCAAAATTCTTTATAAGATTTTATGTAGACTCAGGCTTTACATAAATAATGGCCTTTGCTAGAGAAATGACTCTGAAATTTTCTGTATTTTAAACCAAAATCAAACATGTTCACTGGCCAGTTTGCTGCTACCCTTCATGCATCTATAAGGATTTCTTTTTATATCTTTCAAATTTCTAATCTCATTTTGCAGGTTTATGATTTTTCATTTCTAATTTGTTTTCAATCAGTTATAGTAACTCCAGTCTTTTTATAATACTGAGAATGTGAAATCACCTTAATGACCAAATATTGGAGAATTAATTATGACTAATTATATGCCCAAAGATAATAATACAGAAATAGATACACATCATCAAAAATACTTCCAAGGCCAGCTTTTTAAGTGAGTTATTTGAAATTTTTTAGGAACAAACGATGCTAGTGCTATGTAAACTATCATTAAAGCAGAGAAAAAGGGCAATTCAAATGCCAGGTTCATTTCAGAACAGAAGTTTCTCACACATGTCCTGTTTCTTTTTGTATACTCCTACCCTAAGACATTACTTTAAACATGCCACTCAATAAAACTCTGAAAGTCACTGATCATGTGAATACTTTGTTCATTGTTTTAAAATTATTTTCCAAAATCAAAAGGGTGGGGCACCTGTGTGGCTCAGTCAGTTAAGTATCTGCCTCCAGCTCAGGTCATGATCCCAAGGTCCTGGGTTCGAGCCCCACATTGGGTTCCCTCTTTCCTACTGCTCCCTCTCTCTATTCCCTTCCTTGTGCTCTGTTATATAAATAAATAAAATCTTAAAAAAATAAATATATAACAAAATCCAAAGGGTGATAGCTTATATTTGTTAAGAATTATAATAGCAGGGACACCTGGGTGGCTCAGTTGGTTAGGCGGCTGCCTTCGGCTCAGGTCATGATTCCAGGGTCCTGGGATCGAGTCCTGCATCGGGCTCCTTGCTTGGCAGGGAGCCTGCTTTTCCCTCTGCCTCTGCCTGTCACTCTGCCTGCTTGTGCTCTCTCTTTCTCTCTGACAAATAAATAAATAAAATCTTAAAAAAAAAAATTATAATAGCAGTGAGTTTTTCAGTTTTGCTGAATGAGTACACATTCTAGTAGAGCTTGTTAGTTGTTCTTTTTAGGTTATGACTTTCTCCTGTTCACAGAAAAACTACTCCAACTTAGTGATTTAGAATTGGACTACTACTTACAGTTCAAAAATTACTATCCAAATGTTATATAATCACAATATTATTTCTAAAAGGATAAAGGTGTTTATCATTATTGGTCATAAACTTATGACAGATTAACTTATACTAAACCAAAGCATTAAACAAAACATAAAAGAGAAGTAGACTGTCCCTTTTTGTTAGATTTGTGCTGTTTATTTTCTTACACGTTCCAAGTCCTGCTGAGACATCCATACTCAAACCTCATTACTACTCACTCTGCTAAGAGCCACAAGGTCCTTAGAGGCCTGGTTCATCTCATCCTGATTACCAGAATATTTTATCCACTTTACCAAAAACTATCTGGATAGGCCATTCTTCTGAAACAAATCCTTTAAAAATTTATTGTCCTTATCTTCTGTAAGCTTCATTTTGGAACCAGAGTCTTCTGTATGGTAACCTTAAGTAACTAATCTTTCTTGATAAGTTAGAATAAATCTTTCATTTGCCTTAGTTTGACTTTTTGAGGTCCTGTTATATCTGGAATAGTGAGTCAGTATACCTCAGCTAATGTTATATCTTTTATAGTTGATTGGAAGACTTATAATTCCTTTTAAATAAATTAAAGGGATAAATAATTAACTCACATACAAATCAACTTAAAGCAATATTTTATAAGTAGAAAATGTGTTTATTGTTTTTTTTTGAAAATGTGTTTAAAATTAATGTATAGGTGTTTATATTTCTTATAGCTTTTTAAAACACTCTTTGTGACTTATACCATTATTCTTTTACAACAATATCAACATAAAAAACGTAAGAAGATATTTATTTTCCTTGCTTTGGAGAGAAAGCATTTGAAATACAACAAATTTAATAATGAGATTAAGATTACTGAATGAATCAAGACAGTGCTTGTATTTGGACTTAGGTCTTCTGATTATGAGCTTGTAGATCATTCCACTAGATTGATGATCTCCATTTTTTCCCCATGTCTTTATAAGTAAAAATTGAATTTGGTTTTTACCCTTAATATATGCATATTTATTTATTTACAAGATATATGCAGGTGCTATTACATTAATTCAATTTATATGTCTTATTTAAAAACAAAAGAAATGCAAAAGAATGGATAAAAAGGAAGAAAATAAAATTTCAAAATTTTTTAGATATTCTAATGGCTCATAAACTACTCCCTCTAGGTAAATTCTATTAACCTCATTTGGAGTCCTATCCACCATCTCATGCTGATTTGAGGCATTTCAAGTCTAAACTACTCATACAGTTTACTGATATCTGCAAGTACCAGATAAGAAATGGGTATCCATTATTATGAAAATAGGTTCTATCCTTTGTTTGCTTCTCTTTTGCATCTCTTCATTTATCCCTTCACTTTTTTATCATCATGAAACAGTCGTATTTTTCCTGAGGCAGAAAGAACAACAAACACTAAAGGAGCGGCTTGAAAACGTGTTCTCAAGGCCCATTTCCTAATGCTTTTTCCTGCAAATCACCTTGCTCTGAAAGATCTTGTTGGTCTTTCTGGTTCTCTGAGATCAAAAAAGGCAGTGCTTGTCTTTGACCAGAAGTAACAGCATGGGAAGTTCACCTAATGATAAGTGAACACCCTCCACACAGCAGAAGGACAACCGAGTGTCCACCAGCTGCTGCGCACTGTTCAGTCTCCTCACTTTCCAGCAAAAAGTGCTTACAGAGCAACTGTCCAAAGTGCTGGATGAGGCCATTAGTGGCTAGCTTGTATAGTGCAAAATGAATGTAGTTCACTCCATTTGAGCTAAGAAAGGTTTGGAGCTTCAGTGACATAAATTGGACTCCATTATCACTTAGTGGCTCTTCTGGAATTCCATATCTGGTGAATAGTGTTTTAGTTGGGACTGGAGAGAGAGAATTTCATAATGGCTTATGGCCATTTTCAAGAGGTAATAAGAGGACGAATGACTATATGCAGAGTTAAGGAAGCCCACTTCCCACTTTTGCTATTTGTTTGGCTAATATAAGAATTTCAAAGATATTTATGTTCTACCCATGTTACATTAGAAAATTATCCTTCAGTTGATATTACCTACAAATCGATCCTAATGTAATTATAGGCCTAACTATTTCTGGTTTTGTTTTCAGATTTCTCAATAATCCTTTGTAAGGCTCCCAATCTCTCATATCCGCTTTCTTCAGTGAATAATTAGTATGCTTCAAAGAATATAAGTATATTCTACACATATTCGTGATGCTGATTTAACTGATAATATAACACTTCAGTTTCCTAATCATCTGCATGTATGTTATAGAACCATAATCATGGGAGAAACCCCCCAAAACCATACTGTTTTATTTCTCTGCATGCGTATTTGTGTATAACTAAGTATGAACTTTCTCCTCACTTTAGTATATGTCATTTCTGAGACCTCTAGGGAAGATTTCAAATACTTTGTTGTAACATATCCTTAATTTTTATGCATATTTGCATTTATTCTCATTGAGAAACTAAACCAAAAAAGTCATGACTTAAGTTTATCTCAGCCAGTTTCTCCTTTCTTTCATTAACTCCATTCCTCTTCTGAACACCTTATATGTTGATTTGTTTCAACATCACTGCTATCTTAGTCTTTGGAGGACAATGCCATTTATTCTTCCCAGATAACGTTAGATTTAACACTGATTCCTAAATCCTTTCTTTATATCTTTTTCCAGTCATTGCCAACTCTCTCTAAAAGTCATTCACCATGACACAATCAGAATCAAATAAGGCCTTACACTTTTAGCAATATTTTTTCTGGGAATGATGCTGCCATTGCTTTTTAAAACGTGTACATTCACTATTAGTAGTGGCTTCTTGAGTATAATTTCCACATTCCATCTTTCTTTGCCTTTGAAGTCCCATTTCTGTTTTCTCTCAGTGATCTTTATAATACCTTTGTGCTCCAATGCATAAATTTCTATTTTTAAGAGTATTGACAATCTTCAACATTTTCTTGCACATAAGTTACCTAGATTCAATATTTTAATTTAATTTTGAACCTCAACTTCTCCATATTTTTTACAGTATTCCTTACAAATAACAATTTTTCCTTTTCCATTTTGTCATGAGTTTTCAGCAAAGTTTATATTCACACTATTTTTGTAAGGTGGGCATCTAGAATTTAAAATTTATTTCCATGGTTGACAGGTTGAGACAACAACAAAAATGCACGACATTATAAAAATAATTCTGTCTCTTTACAACTACTCACTTTCCTCCATAAAGAGATATTTGGATTACTTTTTGTTTTTCTTCATTTTGCTGCAAAACATAGACAAATTTAAAAGTCAAGGCTACTTGCTATAACAGAAGCTATCAGAAAGTCCTCTTTCCAAAGAGCAACTGTATATTGTCACAAAATTGACAAAAGCTATTATTTCATTGCTCTGGAAATTAGCCAAAGACACAGAAATGAAGAAGTATTTATGCTTGGAAAACTGCTGAACTTTGGAAAAGAGCAGAGACAGTCTGTGCTATTCCCTAAGCTCAGTGTGGTGTTTGTATCAGGCCTGCAAAGCTGTGAGGACTGATTGATAATTTTTCTATCTGGAATGTTGGGTGATATCCATTTCCATCAGCATTATTAGTGGAAGTGACTTACTGAAGGCAGGCAAACAGGTGAAAGCCAATTGCTTGGCTCTTACCAGCCTTTGAGTGTAGATGAGATTGAGCCAAGCATGATTCTGGCTGAAGCTGTACCAGCTGACACCAGAGTAGACCCAAGGTATTCAAACACTCTCAGTTAACCCTGTGACCACATGCGTGTATATAGGAGACTTAAAAGTGATCGTAGGGGAAAGTAAAATTTAGGCCACTTGAAAATGGCCTGACCATTGAATGTGTTCTCCTACCTACACAGAGATCTATCTGCAGAGGACAGAAACCTTACTTCCAACTTCTACACAATCATTGGATAACCACTAAGTGACATAGACACAGGAGCATCTTCTAGGAAGCTATGTTAAAACAAACAAACTAACTAACAAACAAAAACAAATCAATGAGAGATGAATAGCCACACACTACAATGGAGACAGATACCACAGATTGTGTCCAGTCAAGTTCCAAAAACAAGAATAAAGAAATATACAGTAAAAAACTAACCACTACTTCTTGAGGCAAAATATAAAAATTGGGAGTTGCTACAATATATATAATCTAATACATAGATGATAGCTGGATAAATTGACAATTAGGTAGTTATAAATATTATTATTATTTTATATAGATAGATATTATTTGTAAAAAAATGATATAACTAGTTTTATTATGAGAGAAGCAAAGAAACAGGAAACTGTGATACATTGACAAAGAATTAAAAAAACAGTTGATAGAAATTGTCCAAAAGACTTCAAATGTGCAGTTTAAGTCCATTCAAGGAAATAAAGGAAACATGTTAAAAATTAAAGAAAAAATATGACAACAATAAATCAACAAATAAAAATTTTAACAAGGATACACAAGTTATGAAAAAATAACCAAATAACAATTCTGGAGTTAAAGAGTGCAAAAACTGAACTGAAAAACAGATGAAAGAGGCTCAACAGCATATTCCAGATGGCAAGAGAAAAAAAATCAGTGAAAAAATAATGGGCAAAGTCATCTCAAATTTGATGAAAATATTAATCAACAGATATCAATAGAAGAAATACAAAAACTGTCATACCAAGGTGCACTATATTTTTTTTAAATCTAAATACAACAAGAAAATCTTGAAAGCAGCAAGACAAAAACAACCCATTTTATATAGGAGAGCATCAATGAAATCAATGAAATAGTTGATTTACCATCAGAGTTAAATGGAGTCTAGAAGGAAGTGGAATGACAGAGTAAAAATACAAAAAGAGAAAACAACACAAAAAATAAAAAATAAAAACTGTTAGCCAGGAATCCTATATCCAGCAAATCTATTCTTTTCAATATAAGGCAAAAGAAAGGCATTCCAAGAAAGCAAAGACTGGGAATATTTGTTGTTAAATAGGCTTGCCCCCAGTAAATCCTGGAGAAAGTCCTCCAGGCAGAAAGGAAGGGACACCTGAGGATCACTGGGATCCTTTGAAAAAAATGAAGAATATCATAAATGGAAACTATGGGCTAACATAAAATATTTTACAAATGAATTTTTATCATTTCTTCTTAGAGGTTTTAAAAAAGATATCAGACTGTATAAGCAATTGTAATAACACTACGTTGTGTTATCAAATATATAGATCCAATGTGTGATTGTCACGGTGCAAAGGAGGAAATGGAGTTCTACTGCAGCAAAGTTATTAAAGTTATTAATCCCCTTCTTTTTCTTCCTTTCAAGGTGACTGATTGCCAGTGAAGTAGAGTTCTAGCACTGAAGAGAAGAGAGAAATATTTGGCTTTTCTCTTATTGCTCAACAGTTTCAGCTCTGGAAAGTATGTGAATATTTATATGCAATATGTTTTGAGTTTATATTCTTAATTCAGTATTTTTAAATCAGAATATATTTCCTCCAATGTTAAAGAAAACCCTCCCTAGAGACAGAAAGAAAAAAAGAAGCATGCAGTTAAACAAAAGTACTTTTCTAATCAATCCTGTATCTTTAGGCATTTTTATTTTGAATATCTAAATTTAGATTATTTGTGCAATTTTCCCCAAAACATAGCAGTTTTTCACACAAACCTATCTTCTTACAGTTGGAATGTTATTTTAAAAGAATTTAGATTCCTTAAAAATGACTGTTATTTTAGACTTTTATATTTACTGATCTGAAAGAAATGTCCTTATTCATTATTTTTTAACATAGATTCCCTGTTACTTTTTTCCTCCAGTAGCTAAAAATATATGGAGAATACATTGATGTCAGAACCTCTAAAAGCTATACTTCTTAGTTACTTGAAGATTAACACATAGTGAGATGTTTTTTCTTTAAGAGTCCATCCTCCATTTGAAGACTTTTTTTCTTAAATTGTGTTCCCATCTTCATGGAAAGGTACAGTTGCTTGGTCTGGATAATGCTCTCTAGGGAGTAGTAGCTTGATCATGTATTTCTTTGCTGCTGATCTAATATAATGACTCAACCTAAGAGAGGCAGACAAAGGGTAAGTACTGCACCCTGGGAAAAGTCATCACTTTGAAATTTCAAGCTGCAAACAGTAGAGAGAGCAAAAGGCAGATTATACAGTTTCTCTAAATACTGATTTTCAGGGTCATAGGTAACAAGATGAGGAGCAAGAAAACACTACTTCATCCCAGGTTTAGTTTTCTCTGATTCTAATTTAGAAGGAATAGATGAAGCTAATGATAAGGAGAGGTGTAAGAATCTACATTGTGAAAATACTCATACTGAGTCTACTGCCATCTGGAATTTCTTCTAGTGCAAAAAAACCCACACAGTTTTAGTTTCTAAAGACATCATATCAGACTGCATGGTATATTGAGAATGACATGGCCATAGAAATCAATATAACGAATTCAATATTCAACCTTCCCTTCTTCCCTCCTTCCAGGCCTCCCTCTCTCTCCTATTCCTTCCTTTCTTTCCTCTTCTGTTCTTGGTTGAAAGGACATTTATTTCGTTCTGTTTACTAATGGTATTTCCAACACTCTGTCAGTTGGGATCTAGATCAGTTGGGTCTCATCTTGTTCTAATATTAATTCTCAGAAATGAACACATATACACACACACCAACATAATATATAAAACCAAATACAATTCAAAAAAAGTTACTTTTACATGATGATTATAAGAAATGGATATTTTAAAAACTGATTTTAGTGAAAAGAAAAAAAAATCTGCTTTAGGAGCTTAACATGGTAGGATAAAAATTGACCTTAACAAATATAATCTGTACAATAAAAGGAGAGGGAATAAGATGAGATGTTGCTAGGCAGAGATGCCTACCAATGTGAATAAAGAACCACTGGATACAGTGATTAAAAGACTTGGTTCTCTCCATATAAATTTAATAGTGAGAAAAAAAACCAAAACAATATCGCTTTGCCAATATGGTGGTGATGTTATTTTATTATTGTTGCCAAGGATAATCAGGGAAGGATATTTTTAGAAGTGAAAACTGAGTTTTAAATAAAGACAGAAGTTATTTTAGAATGTAAAAAAAAAAAAAAATCAAAGCCATACATTTGAAAAGGATGCCATAGATATAAATATTGATAATAAATAATTACATTAGAACTGATAGGAAATTATGTAAGGATTATTATTTTAAAAAGATAATTTAAAAATCAGACTGAAATATTTCTTGAAAAAGGATTTTATAAAAATCCTATTACATTCCTAAAAAAGAGAAAAAAACTATTAAAAGATGTAAAATTACACATATGCTAGCCATAACTTTTCAATTTGATAAAGAAAGAAAGAAAACTTTTGCCCAAATATCCAAAGCAGAAAAAGAGCTACTTAAAAAAAAAAAGCCTTCTATTAAGCTTCACATAAGAGTGAATTTCATATAAAATCATTCGAGAAGACTCAAGGACAGACTTTGAACAAAATTCCATACCCAGTCAAGTTGTCATGCATAGTTATGTAAAATTTACAGAAAGTTGTTTACGAATATGGTAAATTCCTATGTTATTCTTTCTGAATAAATTATTAGAGAATACACTCTAGCCTATCAAGTGATCAATAAAAATTAAGGACTTAAGAGAGCAGGAATTCCGTAGAATAGGAAATGTTGGTGAGTGCTAATACCAGTTAACTATTCAGATGTAAATCCAAATAATTGCTGCAACTCTAGCTATAAAATTAAATGCAGAAGACTATAGTTTCATTTAAATTTATTTAAATTTAAATTATTAAATTGAATTATTTAAATACAATTATACTAATATAACAATTTAGATTATTTTCCTAGAGTAAATTAAGAAAACCTGAGAATTTGAAGAGAATAGGAACATTAATTCTTCTACTTCCATAGTGGAAAGAAAAATTTTATTATTTAATTCTGGACTTTGATTATTTAGAAAGATTTAGTTCAGCTTTTTATTTTACTTTATTTTAAAGATTTTATTTATTTGACAGAGAGGGACACAGTGAGAGAGGGAACATAAGCAGGGAGAGTGGGAGAGGGAGAAGCAGGTTTCCCGACAAGTGGGGAGCCTGATGCAGGGCTTGATCCTGGGACCCTGGGATTATGACCTGAGCTGAAGGCAGATGCTTAACAACTAAGCCACCCAGACGCCCTTAGTTCAGCTTTTTAAAGAAAGGCTTAGAGTTACTTTCCAAAATACAGCAGAAGATATAGCAAATAAAGTATATCTCATGTGACAGAATATAAAACAAAGGTCACATTAAAGACATATGAGAGTAAAAGGAATAAAATAAGAATACAAGTAATACAACATCATTTGTTATTTTTGGTAATTAATTTAATTAATATTTGTTCAAACATAATGAGTAAATAACTTCCTGGGTTTTTTGGTTTTGAAAAGGCAAAAAAAATCCTTACTGTCTTGGAGCTTTAATTCTAGAATCAGAGTGGAAGGTTAAATATAAATGCTATATGTATAATTTCATTAAAAAAGAACATTCTCATATTGGGATCAGAAGCAAAACTAGGGATAGATGAAATGATTATAAGAAACATTATATTGACCCAAAATATTCCTACCAAATTTCTACTAACTCTATTCACTGGCCCTTTTGTTTTTTTTACCTTTAATTTAAACATGCTACACTTAAAGTAGGTTAAATAGTGCAGAAACAGGAGGCCATATAAAGATGAAGGCAGAAATTGGGGTGACGAAGCTAAAGCCAAGGGACATTAAGTATTGTCAGAAGTCACCAGAAACTAGGAGAGAAAGGCATGGAACAGGTTCTTCTCTATAACCTCAGAGGTGGTACAGTCCTGCCAAGATTGTGATCTCAGATTTCTAGTCCCGAGAACTGTGAGAGAATAAATTTCTGTAGTTTTAAGCCAGTCAATTTGTGATATTTTGTTACAGCTGCAGCATAAACAAATACAGTTAGGCAATTTTAAATGAAAAAATAATGAACAATAAAATAAGTAGTGAAAATTCAGTGAAATTGTGATTTTTCTCATCAGGAATATTACAATACTTCTTTAGAGGCTTCAAATACCTTCCAAATACTTTTTTCAGTGTCACTTCTTTAGTAATTTTCCTTAATTTTTATGTAGTCTATTAGGTAAACTATAATCCTATATGGTAATATAGGTAATATAGGATTATTTTATATATATATATATATATATATATATATATATATATATATATATATATAATCCTATATAATCCTATGTGGTAAGCAATTCCCAAGAAGATCTAGCTTAACTTCTTCCCCCCAAAAAATCATTTCTTTTTTTTTTTTTTAAGATTTTGTTTATTTATTTATTTGAAAGAGTGAGTGCGAGATGTGAAGAAGGAGCAGACGGGGAGAGAGAAGTGGGAGAAAGAATCTCTAGCAGACTTCACACTGCTGAGTGTGGATCCCCACGGGGTTCAATCCCACAACCCTGAGATCCCTTATCTTCTGATGGACATTAGCGATATAAAAGAGAACGAACTCTGTAAGTCTCCACAGGCTTCTTCAGAATCTATGAGAGTATTTAGCATGGAGTTGTGCTCTGAAGCAAAGAATACGGATACAGTCCAGCAGATTTAGACAGAGACAAGGGGCAGTGGCAAGAATCAGCCCCGAGTACAAGGCGATGTTACAGGCTTAGCCTCCTTGTGAAGAGGCCTGGGGTGGCAAGTACAAAATGGGCAGAAATTAAAAAGCAATCTAAGGAAAGAATCGGTATAGTCACAGTTTTGCTTATATATAGTTGTAGTTGTAGAAGTACCCCTTATCAAAAACGATTATGAGCAAACCCTCTGGGCAAGAGTGGATTTCAAATTATTTATTTATTTATTTATTTGTTATTTATTTATTTATTTATTTATTTATTTATTTATTTATGAGAGAGAAGGAGAGAGAGAGAATGTGCATTAGGCAGTGGTTGGGGGGTGGGTTGAGGGAGAAGGAGAAAGAGTCTTAAGCAGACTCCTCACTGTGCAGGGAGCCTGACAGAGGGCTCGATCTCAAGACCTTGAGATCCTGACCTGAGCTAAAACCAAGAGTTGGGCACTTAAATGACTGCCCCATTCAGGTGCTCCAAGAGTGGATTTCTATCCTAACTCAAGGCAATTGCCTAAAACTGTGTTTTTCAAAATATATTCCAGTGGTATGAATATAATGATATTTTCTGTTAAATCAAAGGGTGTGAGACTGTATTTGTATTTGGAGATACATGTTCTATCATAAGCCCTTTGAGATTATCAGATGAATTTTAGCATTTTCAGGACTCTTTGCATTGTGTTGCTGAGCCTTCTTGATCCACTTAAGGCCTGTTCTGCTGCCACTTCCAGCTTTTTTTCCCCTTAGATAACTTAACCAGAATAAGGAGTACACTTTGGGTAATGCTAGCCTGAGACTATAAACATGATTATCTATCAGAGCTCTTCTATAATCTATTTTCTATGTATTTAAAAAAAATCTAACAATGCAAGCCTTGTGGTTTAATTATTTATGGATAAATTCTGAATAATTCTAATTATTATATTAGATATTAATATATTATTAACTATAATATATTAATATTATATTAGATATTAATATTTAGGTAGCAAGACTGAACTTGGCTATCAAACACAACATGGCCAGTATCAATGAATTAATTTGGAATTAATAAGCTACACTGGATGTAAAAACTATTCAAATGCTACTAGGTGAAAATTACTCTGAACATATTCATCCTAAAACCCTTGAAAATACTCCTATAATGACTGTCAATGAAATATATGTTTAAAAGGATACTTTTCTCTCAAGAATGGCCAAAAACATTATTAAAATGAAAGATAAACAAAAATAAAATTGCTAAGAATGCCACCACCTGTAATGAAGATCTTTCTTTTCCAAAATATGTGGCTAGAATCATAAAGCCCTACAAAATTGCACAGCAATTCTGTCACCGTATTGACAAAAAAATGGGAAAAAGCAAACCAACAATTGTGGTGCATAGCAACGGGAAGGAGATAGAAAAAAATCATCTAGGATAATTGCAAAAAGACATCTAGCTCATGATTATAAGGTTTCTGTTGGAAAGGGCTCTAAGTCATAATACCTAAAAATCTAAAATAATCCTAACAAAACAAGAAAAAAAATTACACAAGGGGAGAAATTGGAAGAACCATATCCAACTAAATAGATTCCATAACTTATTCTGTTAATGTTACAGTACCTCCCTGTCTTGCTATAAATATCACCTGCTTCGTTCTCTCCTTAATGGTCAAAATCTTTGTGCTTTCCCTCTACCTCATATGTGACAGTAAGAATTTCAGCAAGCATTCTGACTATATTGTAAAATTGTTACACAGTCAGGGGAAATGTGAAGTTTCTCTCAGAATCATGTGATTTCAGAGCTAGAGAGACTAGAACATTGCTTAATCTGTTTGTTGAGAAACGCTGGTAGGAAAAAGTACAAATCACAACATGCTAGGGTTGAGGACAGGGCTGGAGATGTGAAGATTCACTGGTACACAGATATCCGTGTGAAACATACAAGTTGCAGTTTGTAATTTCTTGTGAGGAAATGATTGTATTTCTTGGATGGAGTACTTCACCCAAAGATCATTGACAGCAGGACTAGTGTGTGGCTGGTGTTTCTTTAGGGCCTGTGAGGTCTGTTTAAAGATGTAAAAGCAAGATATAAAAAGGATTGGAAAGTAGGTCCCTTCTTGGAACCTCTAAATAGTGCATGTCTTTCCTACCTATTTCCGTTGATTTATATATAACCTTAAAATGAAAAAAAATTCTTTCCTGAAGGCTCTAGGATTGAGGGGAAAAACAAAGTTCCTGTTGGCAAACATCTAATACTAATTGCTAAAATCTATTTTTAAAAATATTTCCTAATATAAAATCATTCTTTTTGTATTTCATAAAGGTCAAGAAGCAAGTAAGCCAAAATTAACATATGTGAAAAAAAGTGAATTTTCGAGAAGCTAATTTTACAATTTTTGTTCTATCAATTCTGTTGCATATTTTAAGATATACATTAGGAAAAGCCACTAATTTGCCTCTTGGGAAAGCAGTAAGCCCCTGATACCTTCATCCTTTCGAGACAAATACCCACTGGGACTGCATGCATGTGTACTTACTAAAACTACCAGATACTATCAGTTCTCTGTGGCATAATTATATAAAAAGGCAATCGGGCAGGTCCTTTAGAAGAGTTCTGGACAACTTGAATTAGGGTTTCACTGTTGCTAGACCTAGATCATACACTCAATGGACCTTAAAATTTTTTAAATATCTTTTGGAAATCAGTTCTCAGATCTATGCCATTTGTTGCATTTCAAATCCCTTTAGTCATCATGTGTCCACAAATAAGTAATAACTTAGTCTTAAAATAACCATTTCCCACCTTTTTTTCAAATCTGTATTTCCTTACTTTAGGGGTTTTAATTTGGATGGTTTTAGCTCAACTGATTTCTCAGTGTCACTTCCACATAGTACATATGTCTAATTTTCTAAATTTCAGGCTGGTCTTTTCTTCCTTTTCAAAAATAATCATGTTCCACCTCATCATTTTTTTTCTTTCTTGAGAGTTGCACATCTGGATTACTTCTTGGCATCAATCTCTTTCTTCCCAAACTAAATTAAGCATTGTTTCTAGAACTGCAATGATCTGTTTTCATTTTTTTTTTAATTTTAAAGAAAATAGATTAAGTGATTTCACCCAGTAAAAATCATGCCTGTGATGTTCCACCATCATGATATAAACACAGATATCCTAAATATTTACTTTCTTAAAAAATCATATCTTTTTGGGACACCTGGTTGGCTCACTTCATTAAAAGTCTGCCTTTGCTCATCCCAAGGTCCTGGGATCAAGCTTATGTCTGGCTCCCTGCTCAGCCGGGAGTCTGCTTCTCCCTCTTCCTCTGCACACGCCCTCATGCTCTCTGTTTCGCTCTCTCTCAAATAAATAGATAAAATCTTTAGAAAAAAGGTTTTTGTGATACCAGTGGGCAAGGTGTTTGGGTGTCCATGCAACCTCCAGCTGCTGCAGAGAACTATGACACTTTCTTTGCTATTTCTCTCCCCAATCTGTCAAACACACCACAGAAAGTTATATTGCCCTCATTTCTTTAGACCATATGTCCCAGCATCAGGACTATTATTTACATACTGTCACTTACTGCAATTTTTGTAGTTGCATTCCCTTGGGCCCCTTCAATGGGGGAAAATACTGGGACACCAAGAAAGTGTTCTAATTTGCCATTTGCAAAAATCAGTTCTCCCCAACCTTAATCTTTTTCTATGAAGAACAGCCCTTGTTCCTCCTGTCCTTTCAGTGATTTAGATGGAATTTTACCTTGATCAGTTTACATCCCTATTGAGGAAGAATAGTGGACTGAAAATCAGGGAACATATATTCCAAACTTGACAGTCAAAAACTAACTTTAGGACTTGAAAAAAGTCCCTTACTCATTATTATTTCCAAAAATTGAAGGGAGAAGTCAGACTATGCACCTTTCTTGTCTGTGAATCTATTCCTCATTTTCTCTCACAAAGATAACTCTGAATATTCTATATTTAATTCATATGGTCACAGATTTTAAATATCTCCTCGTACGTCTCAATCTTATGAATTCGGACTGTCAGAGCCCCGTTAAATAGTTTTATTCCTATTTTAGTTTCCTACCCAAGCACCGAGTTAATTAGAGTCCTTTCAAAACATTTTTGAAATTGATTCGAATACCAGTTGGTAAATAAAGAAAACAATGTGTTAATCATCAGCGATGTAAACTACACATTCACAAACGATGACTTTGAAGGTTTATGCACCCATACCAACAATGGAGCACTGGAGGTACTGGGATGGATCTGAGAACATAGTCTCCCTTTGGTTCTGCATCTCAAATACCCTTCGCATCCTCTGATACTTGCGTCCTAAATGTGTAGTTAATACTTCAGTATTTATGAACTTGAAATGGTCATATCTCAAGATAAATTTCATACTTTTTTTTTAAAGATTTTTTATCTATTTATTCGTCAGAGAGAGAGAGAGAGCACAAGCAGGCAGAGTGGCAGGCAGAGGCAGAGGGAAAAGCAGGCTCCCTGCCGAGCAAGGAGCCCCATGTGGGACTTGATCCCAGGACCCCGGGATCATGACCCGAGCTGAAGGCAGCCGCCTAACCAACTGAGCCACCCAGGCATCCCAATTTCATACTTTTTTGTAGTTAGTAGTGTTAAGAGTTGTCTTTATATTAACTTCTGTTCCCTCTTGCTGGCAGCAGACAGAAAAGTCATAGTTAAGATGAGGAGTTTTACATTAATGGCTCCAAAACACTGAGACATCACATATGAAAGAAAGGATTCCAAAGCCTCCTTTCAAAATGAAAGCAAAGTTTCACTTTAATAGGTAAGAAAACTTCACCAGCTGGTTACATTGCATGTACTTGGCATGCCGGTTGCTAAGTTTATTAGATATTTTATAGTCCTGGAAAGTAGTTATAATGGAGCCAGTTCCCACACACGGCATCAAGAATTGAGAGTCAGTCAAGCTACAGATACATAATGGAGGAGTGAATACACCAGGATACCCAGGCTAACAAATTGATCTGAAGTTGTTAAAGATACATTATCAAGTATTTACCACAGTTAGCTTTTAATTCTTGTCTATTGTTCATTGGTTGCAATGCCCTTTTGAAAGATTTACAAAGGAAATATTCTCCTTTGGATTATTTTTCCCTTTCCAGTTGATCAAAATTCATAATTTCCTTTACCCACTCGCAGCCATCTCCACTTTGACAGTTAAGAAATAAAAAGACACAGATGTTGACATTTTTTGTTTGTTTGTTCCAAAGGCTGTTTACTATGCCCTCAAAGTATTAAGCAATATTAACTTACAATTTTTAGGTAAGAAAATCATTCACCGATTTCACAAGGTTCAACTTAATATTAGAATATTCCAAGAAATGGTGTGTATCTAATAATTACAATATGTATAAGAATATTCTACAGTTAATAGCAGTCAAAGAGATTTTACAATATTAAGAATATGTATTTATAAAAGAGATTCTTTTTTGAGCTGGTAAGTGATCAACAAACATGAATATTGTCTAATAAATAGTCAATATCCCTACTCCAAAATAATACAACATCTGAACTTGCCCAAAATGTACACTAATGTTGACTAATGGAGCCTGAAACCTATGACTATAACCAGTTTGGCCACTCTCGAGAAGTATGATTTGAGGGATATTTCTTATTTCCTCTACATCACATTTCTTCATCTGTTGAGATTGGATGACTGGCAAATGGTTAGATACATGAGCCCTAATATTTTAAAAATCTTTTATAGTATAACAACATACAAATTCTAGTGAAATATTACCTTGAATATTTGAGGGTGCTGAATTACAAGGATAATGAAAAGTAAGTTGAAAGCATTAAATAAATCTCAACCTTTTTCAGATTGGATACTTTGGGGCCTGTTTGTACCACTACGCAGGAAAAATGACTTAGTTTGGCAGGTGGGGTGAGGGGAAAAAAGCTTCCAAGAAATGAAATTGGATAAATTTAGATGTTTTGTGATTGTAGCTACTGAACATGTTTTATACTGGCAGAATATGCTCTCTGATATTGGAATACCGTCAAAATTCATTTAAATCATGCCAGAGAAATGTTAAATGGTGATAAGAGGGCTGGAATTTAAGCTGATAACGTAGTAAAGACCTACTCACACTGACAAATTTGATGAGGGAATCTGACCTAGCAGATCACTCAAGGAATGGAAGAGTCTTCATGTGGCAGCTTTATGCTGGAATTCACAAGGGGATGACACTTTGGCAAAAAACTATTCCCACTCTCATCTCCAACCCCTGCTGGAATGTATGAGGTTTTACAGTCAAATCACATCCAAGGAAAGAACCAATCTAATTTATAATCTGTGAGAAACATGAAGATAATAGTATACATTTGTATGACTACTAACCAAAATGTCAACTTAGGAATTTAGGTGATGAATATTTTCTCTTCAGAAAGGTATTGGTAATTAATCTGCCAGAAATAAATAATTTTTTTCTCTTTTTTTGTAAACTTAATGAAGAGGGGCAGAAAGAAAAAGGAAGAGGAAAAGAAAGAAGAAGGTGATAAAGTCAGAGATAGTAACACGGAAGAGAGAAAGAAATGGGAGAAAGAAGAAAAGACAAGAAGAGCCTCCCCTTAAGCCAAATGAAAACAAAAGAAGAAATTAGCCAATGAAGGTGAAAGACAAGCAGACAAAGTAATCCCCAGTCCAACATATAAATATAATGTTATATTGTTGGAAATTATCAGGAGGCAGAATGAAAGCAAGATCAAAAGATCAAAACTGCCTATAAACCTATGCACTTTATGTCTATAAAATGCCTCGTTCTTTCCTGTGCAATTATCTGAGCAACAATTGAGGGTGGGACTTCTAGAAATTGGAATAGGTGGCCCATAGATTAGTGGAGTCAACTATTTAAAGTCTATGTAAAGACAAGACCTACAAAAAACTATGTGAAAGGGAGTAGACAAAACTGAAATGTTCCATGTGAATCAATGAAATGCAAAGAGTATACTTAGTAGAAGACTAACATCCAAATCATGGAGAAAGCCTAGGGCCTTTTTCCTGTTCTCTTTTTCTTTTTCTTTTCTTTTCTTTTCTTTTCTTTTTTCTTTTCTTTTCTTTTCTTTTCTTTTCTTTTCTTTTCTTTTCTTTTTTCTTTTCCTTTTCTTTTCTTTCTTTTGTGTTTTATTTTTTACATTAAAATGTTTTGGATTTTAATTGATTTATATATTATACTGTGGAAAGATCCATTTACTCAAAATTTTAGTGAACCTAGTGCTTAAAGGTATTCATTTGTGTTTTATAGAAACAAGGAAAGTTGCTGAGAACCATGAGTATAATTTAATCAGTGCCAAATTTAGGGGTCAGTGATATTATATATGTCAAATGAAGTAACTCAATGGAATCCAGAAGAACTTAGAAGAACCTAGAATTCAGGTGCGATTAGTTGAAATTTGAGGATTTATATTTCCAGGAATAGAGAGACTCAGTTATTTTCAAGTGTTGTCCAGGATCATCTGAATTCTGTAGCAATATCTGGCTTAACTTGCTTTAAATGAAGGTGCTACACATTAGCCAGGAAGCCTTCCCAGTCTGACTGCCTAAGAGTTGATTTGTACAGCAGGAAAACTGACAGCATCAATTGACCTAGGGTCCATCTATAATGGCTCTGAGAACTCATCCTTAGATTGAGAAAGAAGTTTTAGAAACAACTCAGAAACTGGCTCTATGACCTTTGAAAGCCTCAGCATTTGAGATTGGATGTTACAGCTGGTAATTCAGATGTGTGTAATATTGTAAACTTACTAGAGTTCCCTACTGAAGTACTAGGAAAGGGGCAACCCTGGAAATTGTGGGTATGAAAGAGTTGGAATACTTTATGGGGGGTGGGGGAGATGACAGTGAATGGTCCATGTTTAGAATAGTCCATAGGTCCTGCCTTATTTCATTTGTGACAAACACTGCTAGAGATAGGACTAGGGCCTCTAAGTGGAATATACCCTACTCTAAGTATTTTCTGAATATATCAGAATGTGCAGTGCCTAAGATAGGAGGGGTAATTTATGAATTATAGTGCGAATATGTCCATGAAGTTTTATAGGAATAAGACTCCAAGAAAGAAAAACAAGTGAGGGGTTTAGAAATTATATGAGTAAAAGGAGTTATACATATTTTCAAAAGCCACAAATGCTTCAGTGTCTATGGGCTAGGTTTGCTAGTTTTTGAAAGGGTATTTTATAGTGTGAAGATAAGGTGAGAAGCACATAAAAATTTTGACACATTAGAAGGTAGAAAAGAACTCAAGCTCTTTTTTTCCTCCTTTTTGCGAGAAGAATATGGAAAGATATTATTAATGAAATTATACTGGATTTAGTGACTATTTGGTTCTTAACATTGAAATTCAGCTGAAGAAACTTAACCTGCTGACAGAAATTGAATATTTTACCAAATTCTCCCTGTTAGTATATAAACTTGTGAGAATAAGAGGGTGAGCTAACATGATTTGTTTTTAGGAATTAAGACGGACAGTAAGATAGAGAAGGGTTGGAATTGGGAACTTCAGGTGAAATTTGAAAAGTGAGAATAAAGGTAGATATAATTCAAGTACCTAAGCTAAAGCACTTTACAACTCAGATTCCAGGAAATTGGGGTAAGGAGGTCTCCCTAGAGCCTAGATAGGCAATTAGGTTGCTCCTTGTACAAATCAAATGTTATTACCTTATAGATATGACCAGTCTCCCAACTGAACCATACTGCCACAGAGACTCATGTCTCCAGGGATGCAGGAACTAAGAGCATAGGAGAGATAGCTAAGGATGCTTCTGGTAATGGAAGAGGTGATGCTCTGCACTAAATGGAACTCTTCAAAAGATGGAAGTGCAGACTCTGGTAAAACAGAAATGGCTATTGTTCAGTTATTTTAATGGGTATAATATTTTTTAAGCAGTATCATGTTAGGAATCTGACTCTAGTTGTGCAGAGACTGGGTCAACTGGGTTAGAGTCAAAAAAGTCAGCCATACTGAACCCATATGAGAATACATGTAATTAACATCATTGCTCCTCTTCCTTAGGAAAAGCTGATGAAAACATGATGTTCTCCCTAAAATACTCTCCTCCAGTGTATAGAGCTCGGAAAAACAAAAAGTACCCTCCATGTAAGGAGGAAAAGAATATGGCAGGGATGTAGGCTATCTTCTTGGCCATGTTAAACTTTTATAACGTGTATTTGAACCAAGAGCTGTTATATCCGTAGTCACCCAAATTCCAAAAGCAAGTAATTAGGAACTAGAAAGACTCAAGACAGAAAAGTGTACTTTGGAGGAGAAGCCAAGAAGTTATCTAGTTATCCGCAGTTCTCTAGCTAATAGGACAAAATTGGGAAGAAATTCTGTGAACAGAAAAGGAAACACTCATCTGAGATATTTAAGAAAAAGAAATAATATTGGACAGTCAGTTGAAGAAGAAAAATAGGACAAGCCACACCTAATCATAGGGTCAAAACTCTTATCCTTCAAGACAATAATCTAAATGTAAGATCCCTCAAACTAGGTAGTCATTTCAAAGAGACACGAAAGGAACCAGGTGCTGCAACACTACAAGAGTTGTACAGAATTCATGGCTCTTAGAGGGGAAGACGAAAGGCAGTCATGTATGTCAGTAGTAATGATAAATGTAAGGAGACTAGACTCTATTCGAAAGACAAAGTCTGTCGCATTGCATGTAATTTATAAGAGTTAGGAAGAACAAATTTTTCACAATCGGCATGTTTACTTATATAACTCCCACCCCCCTACCCTCGAGAAACAACTAATTATTAGAATTTTAAAGAATGTTTGCAAGTTTTCTGGATATAAAACTGATATGTAAACATTAATTGCATTTTCATATATTATGCAAAAATAATTAGAATTTAAGAATATATTTTCAATGAAAACAAAATGATGACATGCCTAGAAATAAATCTAATGAAAGGTATGAAATATCTTGGGGTGCCTAGATGGCTCAGTAGGTTAAGCGTCAGATTCATGATTTCGGCTCAGGTCATCATCTGATGGGTCATGGGATCTGACCCTGCACTTAGTGGGGAGTTGCTTGAGATTCTCTCCCTATGCCCTTCCCCCCACTAGTGCTAGCTGTCTCTCTCAAATCAATAAATGAATCTTTAAAAAAGATATGCAGTATCTTTATGTAGAAAATATAACAAAATACTGAAAGAAATTAAATAAAACCTACATAAGTGGAGAGATTGACTTTGGTCAAGGATAGAAAAATTCAATACCATAAAGTAGTTAATTATCCCCAAATTGATATATATTCAATGAATTCTAATCAAAATACAAATAGGATTTTTGTTGGTGAAAATTAGCATGCTGATTCTAAAACATATAGGATATCAAAAAGCCATGACTAGTTAAGAAAATCCTAAAGAAAAATATGAGAAGACTTACTCTAGATACCAGAATTATTGTTAGGTAGAAGTGATCAAGACCTTGATGTTATGGTATAGGAATGGAAAAATGAGATGAATAGAAAGAACAGAGGGCCTCAAAACAGATCACCATATATGGAAATTTAAAATATTACAGTATTTTTATGGGGGAGGGTGAATGAAGTGGGGAAAGGATGGAGAATTTAATTAATAGTGCTGAAAAAATAAGTTATCCATATGGAGAAAAAAGGAGATGGGATCTGTTTATGAAAAAAAGTTAAATGAGATCATACTTCATACCTCATAAAGAAGTCAATCCCAGATCAAGTTTCAGGAGTTTGATATTATACCCATGAGACCTGTGATGGGTAATTTTATGTGTCAACTTGACTGATTCATGGATTGCTCAGATATTTGGTCAAATGTTATTCTGGGTGTTTCTGTGCTATTTCTGGATTTGTTTAACATTTAAATCGGTTGAGTAAAAAAGACTGCCTTCCCCAAGAGGGTGAGCTTCATTCAACCAGTTGAAGGATCCACTAGAATAAAATGCTGACCCTCCACCAAAAAAGGAAGAATTCTCCCGTCTGACAGGCTTAAACTGGGACATCAGCTCTTCTCAGTTCTACCACAGCCTGCCAGTCTTCACACCTCAACTGGGATATTGGTTCTACAAATATGGACTTGCTGGCCACCATATCATGTGAGCCAATTCCTTATTAAAAGTCTCTTTTCATATATGCACATCTCCTATTTGTTTATTTCTGGGGAAAACCTTGACTAATACAGGCCCTTTAACTCCTTCAATAGATTTAAAACAGTCTAATACAGGAAATTGATTTTCTCTTCAGTGTTTGCCATCAAATGTTGGCTGCTAAGATGAATTGTAGTACACAGGGTGTATACATAAGAAGTTAGCATTTGTGTGTACATGGTTTACAGAGGCAAGAATCTAAGAGCTTTCTAGTAAATATTCTTCATGGTATCAGTCTACAAATAGAACCCTGCCATTCTGTGATCATGAGGGGTCGACTCAAGAACTCAGGGAAAAAAACGTGCCAGTGTCCACATTAAAGGATGTAAGTATACTTACTGTCAAGTACTTATAAAAAAAAAAAATGCCCTGTAGAGCAGTTAATAACTAGGGCAAGATTTCCATTTTCATGTACCATTCCTCCGAAGATTTTGAATTCAAATGTTTCAAGAGAATGTGCATTTTTAATAATAACTTCAAGGTGATTTTGATACACACCAAAGTTTAAGAACAATTGACCTGCTGAGAAAACAAAACTAAACTAAACTAAACTAAAACCTAATAAAGAGGAACTGATCCAAAAGACACACACAGGTGGGGGAGGGGAAGACAGGTAAGTAAATATCCCACAGGGTTACAACTAAGTGTTGCTAAGTGTTTTTGTGCTACTGTGTGTACTGATAGCATATAACAGCTGGTGTAGGCATTAATCATTAACTTAAAGCAGATTAAAGTAAGTTAAAAGCTGAGAGGAAGAACCTCAGCACGAACTGATGATCAGAAAAAAGGCTAAAGTCTGAGAAAGCATTGCCATATTTTTAAATATGCTTTTCGAATCAAAGGTGTGGACCAAGAAGTGCTAGAACTACTGCATGGGAAAAGTCCTATAAAGTTAATTGGTAACAGGGATGAACAAAATGAATTAAACGAACTTGTTTCTTTCATAGAGGAAAACGATCAACATACCCAAAATGATAAAAAGTGGCATCTGGAAATGAAGCTCCAGATAGAAGAAAAGATAACTGAGTTCACTTTTCAAGATCACTGAAGGGGTGACTGCGTGCCACTTCCTTACACACACACCTGTGCCAGCAATGCTGTGCTCCTGCAAGTCATAAAATCTGCCATATTCCCTCACACTTGTATGGCAAGCCAGAAAGCCAACGCCTCTTCTTACCAAGAAGTAGCCCCATCATTTTGCTAGATTTGTTTTTTCTTTCAAAATTTTGCCTGTGCATCTCCATCTTCAAGAGACTTCTCCATATGGTGGTGTAATTCCCATGCAGTTGCTTCAAGTGTGTATACCTATATTATTACACATTCCCTTTTTGTAATTTTTGTTTTACTAATATAGGTCTCCCTCAAAATTTTTTATATTATCCTTATTTTTTTTTTGAGGCATGATTGATGTATAACATTATATTAGTTTTAGGTGCATAAGAATTTAAGAAATAATGTTTATTTTCTTTATATCCTTAATGAGTAGGACAGTGCAGGGAACAGAATGTAGTTAGATATATATAAATGCACACACACAAACACACAGTATTAGTTTCCTAGGGTGGCCATAACAAAATAGCACATACTGGATGGCTTAAGGAACAGAATTTTATTTACTCATAGTTCTGGAGGTTAGAAGTCCAAGATCAATGCATTGGCCAGTTTGGTTTCTTCTGAAACTTCCCTCCTTGGCTTGCAGATGGCCATCTTCTTGCTGTGTCCTCACCTGGTATTTCCTCTGTGGTACACATCCCTAGTTGTCTCTGTGTATCATAATGTTCTCTTATTAAAGGGATAGCAGTCAGATTGAATTAGGTTCCAACCTAAAGGTCTCCTTTTAACTGGGGGTTAGGGCTTCAACATATACATTTTGGAAAAGGGTTCAGCTATCTATATATCTACATATCTCTATATAGATATACATCTATATAGAGATATGTAGATATATAGATATGATAAATGAATAAATGAATTAGAGAATAAATAATGCATTATATGCCAATGTACTGAACTTGTGACTGTGACCATGAGCCAATCATTAACAAAAACTGAAATACAATGGGAATTTAAAAAAGTGCCTCTGACACAGAAATGTGCAAATCTTGTTCTATACTGCAAAAGTGGGACAAGGAAAGTTGATTACAACAGCTATAGAAGGAAGAGCTACAATGGCTTGCATAGTGCTGCATGTTCTGGATGGTTCACCATTCCAGCCTCTATCTTTCCACACCTATATACTATCTTTGCTCCAGCCATAGCAAATCTACTCACTCAGGTTTGAGTCCGTATTGTCTTTTCTTCTATTTTTGTAGATGTTATTTCCTTTGTGCTAAGCACTTTTATTCCCCAATGAGGTGAAATTTTACCAATCATTCAGATCTTGTCTTAAATATTCAATATTTACTTTTTCTAGGAAGTATTCACTTATTGATCCCCTTCCTCACACACAATCTGGGTTATATGCCAAAATGAATTTGATCCATAATACAGTGTATTACATTATATTATAATTGTCTTCTTGTTCATAACCCCCACTTGACTCATAACTCTAGAGGAGACGTTGCATTTTCCTTGTGCACGAATGGTTTCCCATTATATCATTTACTAAAATGCATAAAGCATAGCAGTAATTCAGTAAATATTTGTTGGACAAATTAATATATATATATATTCATATATATATATGAATATATATATATATATATATATATACATGAAAATGGAAGCATCCACACTAGGAACCAATAGAGGTTCATTGAGAACAAGCCGTGCAGAAGTAACTTCATTCCTGTTTAAAAGGGTTACCTGACCAGTAGAATGTGAACAATGATGTCAGAAATATATAAGGCAACATACCTAATTATCTATACTTATGTTAAAGGTATAGAAACACTGGATAATAATGCAATTATCTGAAAGGGTATAGAAATACTGGATAATAATGCAATTATCTGAATCCATACCATGTTTTTAAAAATCTTTGCAAAGAGGAGAAATTCATGGAGTCATGCCAACTAAGGCAAGCTCTTTGGTGACAACCACAGAGTTTCCTTCATTTGTTCTGTCTTGTTGAATGTTTTTAACAGCTAAGACATTGGCTCATTAGATTGGAATGGCTAATCTATCAGATGATAGGTTCAGTATTAATAATTTCAGGAGATTTAAATTGTTATAGTTTGAGAAATATGGTTGAATTTTAAGATTGAAATGATAAGGGCTGAATTCAGTTATAAGCATTAGTTATATAAACAAAGTATGAAAAAGACTTACATTTATTTGTCTGGAAATTCAACTTAAGAAAGCAATATAATACAGCTGCACATTTTACTCTAATCTGGACATAGAATTAAATTCACTTTAGAGACTATTAATAATAATAGCTTATGGTTTTTAAATGTTTATATCAGTACCCTGCTAGATATTCTATATACGTTATGTGATTTAATTTATCCCATAACCCTAAAATGCATGTTCTATAATTATTTCTACTTTAGGACTGAGAAAGCTCTGGTTTCATGTCTAATTTACTCATTCAAACTCACACAGGTAATATGTTGTAGAAAGAATTTTGAATCTATGTCTTCATGTTTCCTAACTTCAAAATTTTAAATGCAATTTAAATTACAATTAAAATATGGAGCTAAACAGCGTGTCATGCTGTTCTATCCAAGGCAACTTTCTATTATAAGCACCTTTAACTGTTCTCAGCTGGAGTTTGGGGTGCTCTAATTTGAAGAAGCATGTTTATATCATTCCTTATTTCACAACTTATTTCTGAAATATTTCAGCACATTTAGAAATATTGTCTTCATTTTTGGAATGTCTTTTTTGAAAGATAGAGAGAATGTCTTTTTTGAAAGCCGCCCTGTGGGGGCTCACACAAGGCTTCCAAATTTTGAAGGCCACAAGTGATGCCTGGTTTTTGTTTTCTAAAGCAGACTAAAAGACCCTCATTCAGCTGCCTTCTTGTTATTGTTCACTTTCATTTTGTTTTTATTTTATCTAAAGCAGTTAACCAGCTGCACCCTCATTGAGCCTGGAAGACACAGTCTCATATATGACAACACTTCTAACATATGTTTTTAAGAACAAATTATTCCAGTTTTAAGAATAATGGCTTTAATTGGTTTCAAGATCCCTACAATTGTATAAAATTTGAATAAATATTTTCTATTGCTTCTGTATGTTATGATTCATCTTATTAATTCAATTCTTATATTTAAATTCTAGTGTTTTGTCAAAGCAGGAATTTCTCTGATCCAATTTCTCAAATCCAATAAAACTAAAAACAATATAAATCCCAAATAAGAATAAATATCTGAATAAAGTCAATTCAACAGTTAACCTTTTTACCCTATTAATAATGCACCTTGAAGCCAAATTGTATAACCTTCTATTATCTCCAAGTTTTCTTTAATACAAAATTTTCTCCAGTCCACCATGGTTCTAGAACTGTGTACATTGGCTACAAATACCAAAAGCCATCTTCCTTTTCTTTCTTCTCTCTCTCTCTCTTTTTTTTTTATGGCTATAGGGTTCAGTCTTGAGTGCTTGCTTCTAAGACATCTACAGAGTTAACTGAAATACATTTTATTTAATATAGAGTTATCAACACTCACTTGGAATTTCTGAAGTAATTATCATTGACTTGATATATCATCTCGATTGAGTCACATATTCACTAAAATCACTACCCCAAACACAAGCAAAAATACAAGTCGGCAAAAAAATAAAAATAAAAAAGTACAAAGAAGGCTAAATCATCACCCTAATATTTTTGGAATGTTTGGACTAAGGGCTATGTGTTTTCCCAAAGAAAAATGCAATTAATTCTTTCCCCTGAATTTGTGAACTTTGTTTGGAGCTTATATTTCTGATACTTTTTTTTAAAAGATTTTATTTATTTATTTGACAAAGAGAACATAAGCGGAGTGAGCTGCAGAGGGAGAGGGAGAAGAAGCCTCCCCGCTGAGCAGGGAGCCTATGTGTGGCTCCATCCCAGGACCCTGGGATCATGACCTGAGCCGAAGGCAGACGCTTAACTGATAGCCACCCAGGTGTCCCTCTGATATTTGATTCTAACAATTATATTTATCCTTTCAATTTCATCCTCTCTCAATGATATACTTAGCCCTGTCTAACCAATTTACTGGTAAGTACTCCACAACAAACACACTATTTTACTTATATAGATCAAACACAATGACAAAAGAAATCGCCTTTGCAAATTTATTTTGCAGACTTTAATTAATATTTACACCATTGTGGTCAAAATTTGGATTGCTGAATAACTGGCATTTTGAGTGCCAGGTCTTCTATAAAGGGAGTAAATCACTCTGTATACCTTAAAACAAAATAAAGAGTTTTGACTCGTAGCTCAGAATAACTTCATCAGTTTTCACAGTAACAATCTGTTAACTTAGCTATTTAGGGTAGAAAATGTTATCCATGCTATTTGCATATATAGAGAGCCCAACATTCTATATTGCCCCCAACAAAGACCACTTATTAAAGCTACTGAATCAACCTGGTCCTTTAAATTTTAAACTATATTGTACTATCTTAACAGAAATTCTGATGATTTTGTGAATCTCATCCTTTCAGGTTTTATTGATGTTATTCTTATCTGTATTAATTTCAAAGGAAGCTTTAGAAAAAGAAACCTATAACTGGAGTTCAATATATGTGTTTAAAAGCTTTTGCTCTCATTTGGTAATGGAATATTGTTAAGGTCAGATATGTCATGGTATGGAAGAGAGCATTTTTTGTGTAATCTATTTTTTATGTAAAATCAATATTCTATTTATGTTTTATATCATATACTTATCTGATGTGGTATGGTGGGACAACTCCCTTGTCTTCAAGAAACTTATAGGAGATACTTAAAGATGTAATAAAGTTTATCCATTTTGGTTTAAAACATTTTAAAATTTATTTCTATCAAGACTTTAGAGGTTTCCAACTAGGGACTAAGAAGAGCAGATTTCTCTCATCCCGTCTTGATTGCTCTAAAGGATCTCAAGCCTTTGAAGCAAAATGCAGTTATATTACACCTTAATGGTGAAATTATATAATTTAAAATAGTTATTTCATTAAAATTGATACTTTGGGTAGTCAGAAATGATTTGTCTCATTGAATATACAGACAATGCCAGAGAAACTCCATAATAACCAATTAGTGAAGGAAAGAAGAATTATAAATGCGTAATTTATAAAGATAACGACAACACCTCAAGCCAATCACCACCATTACCCTGCTAGGCTCATGAAATCACCAGAGCGGCTTGGAGGAAGGGAAGGATGTGTTTGTTTACAGTGGGCAGTCATGAATACCTTGCTATGGCTGATTACCACTCTGACTACTAGAAAATGGAACTGTTATACACAACAGCATCTGCTGAGCTGGAGTACTGCAATGCCCAGATTGCCTATTATGGAATTCCAGAGACTATTTGCCAGCAATAGACTTCATTTTGCCAATGGGTAATTTGCAGTTTGCTGTGTCATCAGAATCTGAACATGTCACATCTTCTCCTCATCAGAGCCAATCCAATGGCAAAGTGCTATTGAAGCAGCTGTCAAGTATGCAAAAAAACTACAGAGAAAGCACAAAGTGACAGCAGATGCTATGCAAATCAGCAGTGGACACAGAATATGCACGCGCAGAAACAATCACATACAGACCTGTGAAGTTCCTGACACTATGCATTGTGGAGACAATGCAGCTCCGCCTCAGATAAAATATCACAGGGGGATAAATCAAAGACCCTGTGAAGAATGGGGAAGGGCTTGTAAAGAGAAAGGGTGAGTGCTAGATTATATGCTAAAATACTACCTGTGCACTAGGCAGAAATCACAAAACGTACTTTTGGTAATTATTTCAGAAAAAGAAAAACAGCAGAAAAGGTGTACAGCCACATCTAAGATTGATAATTGTTCATCATTAAAAGAAAGTCCTATTAATTAGGTTATGTTCATGTTATTAAATGGTATTTGAAATATCTTTGTAATTCCTGCAGTAATTCTGGACTAAAAAATTTATTTCAAAAATGATACATAAAATATATTTGTGGTCTATAAACTTCTCTTCTTTGAAACTTTCCTTATTTTTTCTTACAAAGCATTGGAATAATTTGAATACCACCCATCATCATTTAATTATAAGATCTTTGAATTGCAATACATTTAAGACATCATTTTTTACAAGAATCCATGTCTCCAGGAGCCCCTGTGTAATGCCTTTAGTGAATGCTCATTTGCCCCATTCACGCACATTTGAGTGATGAAGATGCCACAGCCTCTTGAAGCTAACTATCGCCTTTTTTATAGCAGTTACAATTAACCAACATCATAAATTAGGTCAAAATTTACTATCTTGTGACTTTTCTTTACTGGTCATAGAGACACAAAATCTCCAGTGTTTTTGCTTCTTTTTCTACTCACTCATTCCCTCGGTTCAGTCACCTAAGCCTGTCAGTCCTACCTCCACTGTCTTTGTATGTATTCCCCTCTTTCGTTCTTAATGCCACCTTCTTAATAGTGCACTTCCCAACTCTACCAGAATTAGCGGAATAGCTTTCTGAGGGACCTCCCTACTTTTAGCTTATTGACGCTACAGTTCTTCCCTAACATCACACCCAGCTTTCTTCTACAATGCAGTTTGAACTCTTCTCCTAGAATATCCAGTAAACTCTAAGAAAAAAGTTAATAGTACTTTAATTAGTGTAGGTAACAGCAGCTGTTATGAAACGCACACACACACAGGCCCAGTGGCCAATGGGAGCATAGACTCCTTCCATCTTCATCTTTTGGCACTCTCTTTTTCCAAGACTTCAGGGTTTTTCCCTTGCAGGCTGAGAACCGGGAAAGAGATGGTGGAGAAAGCTCGTCTGTTGTTAATCATGCTGGACTGGAAGTGACACACATCGGTTCCATTCAAATTCCACAGCTAAGTCACGTAGCCCAACTTAGATGCAAATTGGGGAAAAAACGGAGAGTCCCTGCTTTGGGAGCAGCTGCCCCAAATCAATGGGGAACAGTACTATAATATAGAATGGGACGGCAAACCCTTAGTAAACAATTGATAGTTATTTTTTTTTTACCATGACTAACATTTCACAGTAGAGTATCCAAAGCAAAGTCTTCTCAATATCAACTTTTACCTTATCTGTTCACAATCCTTAAACTCCATTCACCATATTACTTTTTCTTTTTTTCCCCCAACAGCACCACTTACTGAGATGTCCCTATGTCTTTAGGTTCATCTTGGAAAGTTTTTTGCTTTTGCACATTCCCCACTTCCATGAACCATTAAAATCCAAATTTCAAGTCTCAGCTTAAATTATGTTCTTCTCTACAATCTTCTTTAATAATCCCATTGTAATTACCTCCTTCCAAATCATTTCCTAGCACTTCTTTATTTTTTAGGAGGGCTATTTATATGCCTGCCTTTCCAATATTTTGTGCATCTTCTTAAAAGTTTTACCTTCCTATATTTCTTTTCTGCTGCCTTACGCTGTTGCCAAATAATGGCTTGTCATCACAGCTATCACTTATAGAATCTGCTATGTGTCAGACACTAGTCTAAGTTTTTTTCAAAGTGTAGATTATCTTACATGATCCTCATAATGACCCAATGAGGTTAGGCACCAAATTTTCCTTATCTTATAAGAAAAAAACCGAGAAACAGAATGGCCCATGCACTTTCTGCAGGGTCACATGACAAATAAGTGGTGAGTTGGGATATGAATCCAACCCGACCCCAAAAGACACTCTCAATTACTATGCTATAGCAGATTATTACTCAATAATTATTGGATATATTTTTGCCATAGTTTATAATTCGTTCTGACTTTCCTCACAATGTTACTTGAATAACCACACATCATTTTCATCTTTTTAAATAATATTCTCTATTACTAAAATTACTAGGCATTTGCTATTCTCAGGGAAAGGCATTCACTGAAATTTTAATTCCTTTAGCTTTCAGTTATGAAACCAACTCGTTACATAGACTGCATGTTCTCGGGGTCAATATAAAATGGGCTTCAAAACTTAGGAAACTAATATAATATCGAAATTTAGGATCAGGAAATCAATTCACAATTGATGTTATATTTGTTAGTTTTCTTGATTCTAATATTTTTTCTTATGAAAACACAGTTTTATTAACTACATTAACAGTCATTTCATAGATTTGAAAATAGATTTTCTAAGTAATTCTACAGTTCTTTCATGGTATATTTTCTATCTTGCTGCCTGTAAGTAAACAATTTAAAAGAAGATAAATTTTGCTTTGCAATTAAGTCTATCTTTAGATGCAGAAAATCCTTGAGATATCTGTATCTTCACATAAAGCTGTGTTCCTCGGGTTGGCATCAGTTTTTTCTCCCTGCCACCCCCCCACACCCATTTAGTCATATTTAGTTTTATCTTCTGGATCCTTTTTATCAGTCAACTTGCTTTCACATCATGAACAATATATAATGTCCATGTATAGAAATAAATATCTTCTGTTTGTAAATGTGTGAAAGAGACAAAAAGGAAAGAGTGTGTTCACATTCATGAATTTGTGAGCAAGATAAACCATCACCAGGATAAAAATTTAAAAGGAAATCAGGACTGCCCATCACCTGTTACTCATCTGTTGTTTCTAGGACTCCAGATCAAAAATGTTGCTGGAGGAGGTTATTAAGAGGACAGAACAACCAGTTGACCCTGGAGGCAGAGCTAGGCAATCGAAGTCTCTTCACCCCCCTGGCCTTATAATCTACTTTCTGCCTGCCATCCCCACAGTGGGAGCCATTTTCAAGAATGCACCTTTGAGAGAGCAGTGTGTTTTGGAGACTATTCTGAATGATATGCATGATTGAATTCTGTGAAGGCCTTTATATAAAATTTTAAGATGCTGGATGGCAAATGTGGAGATCTACTCATCTTCTCATCTCGCTGCTGCCAGGAACAAGCTTTGTAGGTAAGTTCCCTTGTATACTAAACTTGCTACCTTCGATCTCAGGTGGCCTGCCTCTTCCATCTCTCCTGACCCTCTCTATGTGCAGCAGCCGATTGGCAAACCAATATAACATCCTTTTTTTTTTGAATGTGGAAGTTAATATATACATTTATATAGATTAATTTTCACGTGTTTTATTTTTTCAAACAATTCAAATCAGAAAAAAAACATATGTTATACATTGAATTACCGAGTTTATTTCTATTTTAGTCAGCAAAATGTCACTAAAGTGGGTCTTTTTAGGTCAACAGATTAGAAAGGTGGTGTCTGTGGGGATATATTTACTGTGCAGTGTTTCTTGAAGCCATAGGCAAAACTTTTGATAAGAATCTTAGAAATGAATTTGAATACAATAGTCTATAGTGAAAACGAAAGGATAGAGTTCTTTAAAAACACTGTATCTCATTGTAAGACAGAGATGTTGTTTATTTCACTTCACTTTTGGGTTTCAAATTGTGTATTTGGGGGTCACTGACATGTTGCCATGGTCCAGCTAATGTTACTTCTTCCAAAATGTCCTTGCTCTATTCTATCTTGTTATTATGTAAACTCTAAATAAAGTTTCTATTTATGACTGAAAATTTGAGATAGCTACTTCTGAAATGTTCTATAAAGGATGCACGCTTATGTTTTCATTTCTGCACTGTATTTTTATGGCCATACGTCTTATATGATTGGTTAATTAGCAACAGAGTCAGTAAATATATATTTAACAATTTACTGTGTTCAAAAATGGCATTATGCCAAGCATCATGGGATATAAAAATGTTCTTAAGCATGGTTTATCCTCAAGATATCTGATCAACATAGGAAAAAATAAATAATTTAAGACAGAAATAGGATTGAGTCCCAACTTAAGGCACTGCCACCTAAAAATTGCACACCAACTTGTTCGCTAACAACATGTTTGTTTTCTGTCCTCTGAAAACAAGGCATTGATAATTATCAACAAAGTATAGGCAAACAAAATTTTTTCACAATAATGTAAAATATATAAACACAAAAAAGAATTAAAACCACAGAAGAACTTGTATTTTACAAAACTTTGGAATTAGAATCTTGTATTCATTATGGACTCTAGTTCCCAAAGGAGAAATAAATCAAAGATGTTCACTTGGGTTCATTATCACTTTCACAGTTGCATTTTTAATTGAAATTTTATTGAAATAATTATAAATTCACATGTAGTTGTAAGAAATATTATAGAGATATTCCATTTATGTGTATACTTATCCAGCTCTTCCAATGTTAACATTTTGAAAAACCATTGTATAACAACAAGGGTATTGGCACTGATACGATCTGATGTTCTTATTTGGGTTGTGTGTGTTTGTGTATGTGTGTTTGTGTGTGTGTGTGTGTGTGTGTGTGTGCACTTAGTTCCATGAAATTTTATCACATCTAGGGTTGTATATCTACCAAGACAGTCAAAATACTGAAAAATTCATCATCACAAGGATTCCTTTTATTTCATTTTTATAATCACATCCAACTTCCCCAGCCCTTCCTAGCCTCTGCAACCATTTCTAAAACTAGTCTTTTCAAAAATGTTAAAAATACTGAATTATTCTTTTTCAAGATTTTTCCCTCACTCAGCTAATTCCTTAGAGATGCATCCGAATTAAGGCATTTATCAATAGTTCATTTCTTTTTATTGCTAGGTAGTATTCCATGCTATGTATGCACTAAAATTTGTGTATCTTTCATCTGTTGAAGGAGATCTGGGCTGATTATAGCTTTTGGTTATTACAAATAAAGCTGATATAAACATTCATATACAGGTCTTTGTGTATTCACAAGTTTTTCTTCCTCTGGGATAAATGCCCAGTGGTGTAGTTGCTGGGTCATTTGGTAACTGCATATTTATTTCCATAAGAAACTGCCAAAATTTCTTCTAGAGTGTAAGTTTTGCATTTCCATCAGCAATGTATGAGTCACCTATTATCCGGGCATGCTTGCCAACATTTGGTGTGGTAACTTAAAAAAAATATATAAGCCATTCTGATAAATGTATATGATATCTCATTGTGCCATTAATTTCCATTTCCCTGATAGGCTGATTATGTTCACCATCCTTTCATAGGCTTATTTGATATTTGTATATTCTCTTCAGGGTTATGTCTCTTTATGCCTTTTGCCCATTTTTAATTGGATTATTTTTATTATTAAGTATTGAGATTTCTTTACATGACCTCAATAATTTTTTTTTTGTCAAATGTCTAGTGAATTAGCTTCCTCTTGTTGCTGTACCAAGTTACCACTAAACTAGTGACTTAACACAATTTTGTCTTCTTACATTTTGGAAGGTCAGAAGTCTAAAATGAGTTTTACAAGGCTACGTTCAAGGTATCTGTAAGGATGGTTCCTTCTGGAGTCTACAGGGAGGACATCTATTCCTTGCCTCTTGTACCTTCTAGAGGTCCCTGCATTCCTTGGATTGTGACTGTATCACCACACTGTCTACTTCCACCATCACACTGCCTTGTCCCTGATAGTCCTCTTGGGTTCCTCTTATAAGATCCTTTGATAACATTGGTCTTCATAATCCCCTTCTCATAATGCAGGATCATTTCCCCTTCACATCTGCAAAGTCTCCTTTGTCATATAAGGTGACATTCACAGGTTCCTGGGATTAGGACACAGATATCTTTGTGGGGGAGATTATTCAACCTACCACACATGATTTGCAAACATTTTCTCCAAGTCTGAACTTGTCTTTTTATTTCCTTTATATGGACCTTTAAAGAGCCTAGTCCAAGATATTATTTTCTCCCATGTGTGTTTCTAAAAGTTGAATGGTATTACATTTTCATTTAAGTGTATGAGTCTTTGTGAATTAATTTCATATAAAGTGTGAAGTTTAATTAGAGGTTTACTTTTTTGAAAAAAAAAAAAAAAAAAAAAGAGGTTTACTTTTTTGCCCATAGAGGTACAATTGCTCCAGTCTCATCCATTAAAAAAGCTATCCCTCTTTTATTGACTTGCTTTTGCAACTTTTTTTAAAAGATTTTTTATTTATTTATTTGACAGAGAGAGAGAGAGAGATCACAAGTAGGCAGAGAGGCAGGCAGAGAGAGAGGGGGAAGCAGGCTCCCTGCTGAGTAGAGAGCCTGATGTGGAGCTCAATCTCAGGATCCTGAGATCGTGACCTGAGCCGAAGGCAGAGGCTTTAACCACTGAGCCACCCACGCGTCCCTGCTTTTGCACCTTTGTCAAAAATCAGTTAAGTACATCTGTGTGGTTTTATCTCTAGATTCTTTGTTCTGTTCCATTGATCTGTGTGTCTGTCCTTCTGCCAAAACCACAAGTCTTTTCATTTCTGTAGCTATATAGTATAATTTAATACTGAATAAAGTGGTTCCTCTAACTTGATTCTTCTTTGGCAAGATTGTTTTTAGCTATTTGGGGGACTATAGAATAAGCTAGTCTTTGCTTACCAAGGAACAAACTAAAATAAACTAGCTTTTTCTATTGTAGCGTAAGCTAGTCTTTGCCTACCAAAACCCCAAAAAAACAAACAAACAGAAAATAAACAACAATAACAACAACAAAAAAACTTACTGTGATTTAGATAGAGTTTCATTAACATATAAATAGATTTGGGGAGAATTGACATCTTTATTGCATTGAGTCCTTGAATCTGTGAACACAATATGTCTCTCTGTTTAGGTTTTCCTTGTTTTCTTTCATAAGCATTTAGTAATTTCCAGCACAGAGTTCCTGAATATGATTTGTTAAGTGTATATGTAATTATTTCATTTTCTTTGGAGCAATTGTAAATGGTACATATGGTGTTTTTAACTTCATATCCATATGTTCATTTTTACTATTTAGATATATAGATTACTTCACTAGTTGCTGTTGTATCCTTTGACCTTGCTGAACTCACTTATCAATTTTAGAAGTTTGGGATTTTTTTTTTGTATAGGTTCCTCGAAGTTTTCTGTATAGACAATCATGTCATCTCAAAATAGCAATAGTTTTATTTCTTGCTTTTCAATCTATATGCTTTTATATCTTTTTACTTCCTTATTGCACTGGTTAGAACATCTAGCACTATATTGAATAGGAGTGGTGAGAGTGGACATCCTTGCCTTGTTCTCAATCTTAGAGAAACACATGCAGTCTTTCATCATTAAGTGTGAACTTAGCTGTAGGGTATATTACATAAAGTAAGCTGAGGTCATTCCTGTCTATTCCTAACTGGTTGACCATTTTTATCATAAATATATGGTTCATTTTTGTCAAATATTTTTTGTGTCAGTGGTTATGATCATCTAATTTTTCATCTTTAGTTTATTGATACGGTGAATTACATTAACTAATTTTTGAATACTGGATAACTAGGAAAAATTGTAATAGATCATATTGCACCATACTTTTTATTTTCAAATTCAACTCCTTCGTTGCTAATATATAGGAAAGTAATTGATTTTTGTATTTTAACATATCCTTCAAACTTTCTATAATTGCTTCTTAGATCCAAGAGGTTTTTTTTTGTCAATTCTTTCAGACTTTCTACATGTTGATGATCATATTATCTGTGAACAAGGACAGTTTTATGTTTTCTGTGCCATATGCCTTTTATTTCTTTTTTTTGCCTTGAACATTTCCCACCATTATGTGTTAACTGTAGGTTTTGTAGATATTCTATAACAAGTTGATAATGTTCCTCTATTCCTAGCTTACTGAGAGTTTTTATCATGAATGGGTGTTGGATTTTGTCAGATGCAATAATAGCATTTATTGGTAAGATCATGTGATTTATCTTTTTTTTAAAACATATTTATGTGGTAGATTACATTGAGTTTTGAATGTTTAACCAGCCTTGCATATATGGGATAAATCCCATTTGGTTGGGTGTATAATTCTTTTTATAAGTTGTTGGATTCAATTTGCTAATATTTTACTAAGGATTTTAAAATCATTGCTTGTTGATAGATATTGGTCTGTAGTTTTCTTGAAATTTATCTGGTATTGATAGTCGGGTAATGGTAGCTCATAGAATAAGTTAAAATATATTCCCTCCCCTTCTATCCTCTAAAAGAGATTACAGTCAATTGTTATAATTTCTTACTTAAATGGTTGGCAAAATTCACCAGTTGACACATCTGCTTTCCATTTTGAAAGGTTATTAATTATGGATACAATTTCTTTAATAAGTAGAAGCCTATTCAGATTGGTTCTTCTTGCATGAATTTCGTCAGACTGTGTCTTTCAAGGACATGGTCCATTTTATCTAAGCTATCCAATTTGTGGACATAGCTTATTTTCAGTATGCCTTTATTATCCTTTTAATGTCCATGGGATATGTAGTGATGTATACTCTTTCATTTCTGATATTAGTAATTTGTGTCCTCTCTCTTCTTAGCATGTCCAGAAGCTGACTGATTTTATTGATTTTTTCAAAAACCAGCTTTTATTTCATTGTTTTCTCTTGATTTTCTGTTTTCAGTGTCATTGATTTCTACTCTAATTTTTTATTGTTTCTTTTCTTTTGCTTGCTTTGGATTTAATTTGCTCTTCTTTTCCTAGCTTCCTTAGGTATACACTTACATTGGTTTTAGATCTTTCTTATTTTCTATTAGATGTTTTCATTCAATGCTATCAATTACCCTCTAAGTACCGCTTTCACTGCATTCCACAAGTTTGTGTTTCATTTTCATTTAGTTCAAATATTTTTAAATTCCTCTTGAGATTTGTTCTTTGACCATGTATTATTTTGAAGTGTGTTGTTTTATCTCCATGTATTTGGGAATTTTCCTGTTACCTTTCTGTTATTGATTTCTAGTTTAATTCCATTGTGGTCTGAGAGCGGGCATTACATGATTTTTTTTTTTTTTTAATTTGATAAGGTATGTTTTCTATATCCCAGAATGTAGTCCATTTTGGTGAATGTTTCAGGGAAGCTGGTGAAAAACATGTATTCTGCTGTTGTGGGATGGATGAAGTAGTCTATAGATTCATTATATCCTGTTGATAGAAATTTAATTTCTCTAATAATTTTTTGTTTATTCAGACTATTATTTCATTTTGGTTGGGTTTTGGTAGTTTTTGGTTTTTAGAGAATTGGTCCATTTATGTTATGCTGACAAGGTTTTGAATGTAAAGTTGTTGATAATACTACCTAATTCTTTTTTTAATGGCTGCAGGGTCTGAAGTGATACCTCTTATTACATTGTCAATATTGGTGTTTATATCTTCTTTTTATTTTTTCTGTCTTGGTAGAATTTTATTAGAATTTTATCAGTTTTATTAATTTTTTCCTCAAGAACCAGCTTTTTGTCTATTTTATACTTTCAATTTTATTCCTTTCTGGACTTGGTCTTGTTATTTCTTTAATTCTGCTAACTCTAGCTTTATTTTGCTGTTATTTTTCTAGACTTTTGGGATAGAAACTTTGATTATTAATCTAAAACCTCTCTTTGCCCATATGAACATTTGGTGCTATAAATTTCCTCCTCAGCACGACTTTGGCTGCATCACATATTTAGAGTTGTATTTTCATTTTCATTTAGTTCAATATATGTATTTATTTTATTTGAGACTCTTTTTGATCAATAGGTTAGTGATCAAAATTATTGATTAGTTGTGTTGCCTAATTTCCACGTTTTGAAACTGTCCTATTGTCTCTCTACTATTGATTTTTAATTTGATTTCATTTTGGCCAGATAACACACTCTTTGAAGTTTCAATTACCTTAAAATTGTTGAGTTAGTTTTCATGTCCCAGGATATAATCTGTCTGGCAACTGTTTTAGCTTCCTTGGTTTTAGATGAGAAATCCATTATCATTCAAGTTGAAATCCCTCTAGAGGTAATGTCTCAAGATGTTTCTTTTGTCTTTGGTTTCTTCCCTGGGAGAATCATCTCTCCTCTCCAACCCTGCCTGGGGAGATGGAGGGCATTGATAATAAATGCTCTGGGAACAGCTGGTGGATTCATGGCTTCTGTTCCCCCCAAGCTCGACCCCCTGCTTGCCTCATTGCTTCTCTTCTGCTATCTTCCGCTAACCTTCACCTGTCTGTTAAATTAGACAAGAGACAACCAGTTCTCCTTTGGTGGCCCTTCACATTATTTTCAAGATATATATTTGTGCCGAGAGGTGAAGAAAAGGAATAAACAGGTATACACTATCTAGTCTGCGTGGGAAGTCCAGTCATAGTTGCAGTTTAAACCACTTTGTATGTTAAATGTCCCAATATATGAGATTAATGATTTATTTAGCATGTTATGTCATGAAGATATTATAATATATTATAAACAAAAACAGGTATTATGAGTCAGTGTGTATGTTTAATCTCAAATTTCTAAGTATATAGGCATATTCAGATATGCACAGAAAAGAAATATATCAGAAATATTAAAAATAATTATTTCTACATGGTAGGTAATGGCTAATTTTTTTAAAGATTTATTTATTTATTTGACAGAGAGAGAGAAATCACAAGTAGGCAGAGAGGCAGGCAGAGAGAGAGTGGGAAGCAGGCTCGATCCCAGGACCCCGAGATCATGACCTGAGCCAAAGGCAGAGGCTTTAACCCTCTGAGCCACCCAGGCGCCCTGTAATGGCTAATTTTTATTTTTCTCCTATTATTTTGTAACTTCTAAATTTCCTGAGTGTGCATATTATGCATGTTTATATTATTAGGAAGCAGACAATGGAAATAATTTTTATAAAAGGGAAGAAAGAGGAAAATATAAGAGGAAGGTTGGCCAGTCCTATTAAGAATATTTTGTACAAATTTCTGTTTGTATACATTATCTTTCCAAAATGAGGATCCAGCAGAAAAGGGTTCATGTAATCATATCCATCCCTATAGTGGCATGATAACTAAGCAGCTGAAACAAACAAAATTGAAAGAAAAAGAAAGAAAAGATAAGGAAAGAAAAGAAAAGGTTTCCTCACTTAAAGAACATGGCTGCTGAAAGATTGTGTCATCCCAGAAGAAACTCAGTTCTTGTCCTTTGAAAGTTTGTGACTCAAATACATACGTAAGTCACCATTGATGAAACAGATATAAATGCCTGAAAACAATTACAGACATCCCTTCAGGAGATTTTGTCATATCCTACATTCTTTCTGTAAGGTTTCAGCGGCGGGAAAAGGATAAAGGAGAGACTCAGAGGCAGCAAGTGGTTCCAGTAGGCTTTAATGGAGGCGCTCTCAGGCGAGGTTCCCCGGTCCGCCAGCAAAATGGAAGGCTGAGAAAGTCGCAGGCGGGGATAGGGGAGTGGAGTTTTTATTTGGGACGGGGTGGGTAGGACAGGGTTATTTCCTTATATGGCAGGGTTTCAGTGCAGCTTTAGGATTCCAGGGTCATTTCCTTATATGGCAGGGTTTCAGCGCAGCTCAAGTGGAGAGTCCCGGGTTGGAAGGTCCTGAGGCGCCATGTTGTCTAGCATGGCAGCTATTTTGTGGAGTCTCCCTCACCCCTGGGTCTGCCAACCCAACACTTTCTTTGCCTACTGCCCACTTCCCATACAAAAAAATAGTTGTCTCAACAAGGTAGATAAACAGTTATATTCTGATCATAAACTGATATTATGTAAAACTAACCTATTTGAGTTCAGGACATGCCTATTGCAATCTCAGGATCCATGTATCTACTATCTCAAACCTCAAAACACAAGCAACACCAGAAACAAAAATATGTCTTAGTTATCTTGCATATTTCAGATGTCAATTTAGGTTGGCCTAAACATGAAGGGCAACTTATTGAAAGTAGAAGGATGCAGGGATAGTTCATAGAGTTCACAGAGCAGGTGAACAATTAAAGCACGGTTAAGACTAGAAACAGAGAAATCAATGATAGCAGAAAGAATAAATGGAACTCATCTCTAGTCTCCAATATTCACTTTATTAACAAACTTCTATCTCCTGTGTCTCAGTTTAAATTCCTGGCATTGGGGAACACATGCCAAGGGGGAAACAGACTGAGAAAGAGGGAGAAATTTAATTTTACCAATATATGTGAAGTATCCACATTTTGTCTTATGGACAAATAAAAATGTGACTGCTAAGAACATATTTTGGTAGGTAAGATGGGCAGTTACAGTTACTCCACACTATATTTCACCTCTTTGTTGGTCAATCCACACATACTTTTCTTATATATAATTCAAAATATATCCATTATCACATATACAACTATAAATGAATCCATAATCTCTCAAATGGAGATAATCAGAAGTCGCATCTAGCATCTACATTTTATTTTCCGCTGTTTGAAAAAGATTTTTATCCATCTATCTATCATCTATCTATCTATTCATTTATTTATTTACTTTAGAGAGAGAAAGAGAGAACACGACTGGGAGAGGAATAGAGGGAGAGGGACAATCCGAATCCATGCTGAGCCGGGAGCTCGATGCAAGGCTTTATCTCATGATCCTGAGATCATGACCTGAGCCAAAATCAAGAGTCAGATGTTTAAATGACTGAACCACCTAGGTGCCCCCTAGCATCTACATTTTTTAAACATTCCATCTAACAGCTACAAAATACACATTCTTCTCAAGTGCACATGGAGGATTCTCTAGGAATAGGTAATGTATCAGACTACTAAACAAGTCTTAATAAATTTAAGAAGATGCAAATCATATCAAGTATCTTTTCTGACCACAATGGTATGGAGCTAGAAATCAAATACAAGAAGAATATTATAAAATACACAAATATCTGAAGATTAAACAACATGTTTCTGAACAACCAATGGTTAAAAAAAAGGAAATCAAGAGAGAAAAAAATATCTTGAGACAAATGAAAAGGCAAACAGAATATATCAAAATGTATGAATGCAGCAGTTCTAAGAGGGGAGTTCACAGAGAAAAAGAGCTGCATTAAAAAAAAAAAGATGGAGGTAATATAAAATAAAAACCCTAAATTTATACCAAAAGAACCAGAGAAAAATAAAGTTCGTTAGCAGAAGAAAGTTAGCACAAGATAGCAAATAAAAAAGATCAGAGGAGAAATAAATAAAATACAGACTAAAAAGACAATAGAGGGGTGCTCGGATGGCACAGTGGGTTAAGCATTCCACTCTTGTTTTTGGATCAGGTTGTGATCTCAGAGTCATGAGATGGAGCCCTGCACCAAGCTCTGTGCTGGGCATGGAGTCTGCTTAAGATTCGCTCTCTCTCACCCTCTGCCCTTCCCCCTCCTGCTCATGCATGCACCTGCTCTCTCTCACTATAAATAAACAAACAAACAAACAAATAAATAAATAACAAATAAAAAATTAATAAAAAATTTTTAAAAAGGTGCACCTGGGTGGCTCAGCTGGTTAAGCATCCAACTTGTGATTTCGGCTCAGGTCATGACTCGTGGGTTGTGAGATCGATCCCCATGTTGTGCTCTGCACTCAGCTGGGAGTCTGCTTGAAGACTCTTTCCCATCTCTATCAAAGAATGCATCATCCCTGGAAGGATCCAAAAAAAATGAAGCAAAGAACACATCGCTGAGAAATGCTAGAGGAGGCAACACTTTGTTTTAATTAGGCAATAAAGTCATTTTGTGAAGATTTTATGCCTTATCTACCCATCTGTCTATTTTAGAATTTTAGACAGAATTCTGTTAATTCGGAATGTAGATGGTAGTCACAATAATGCATATTAAAAATAATCGTTTGAATTGAAAACAAAATTACTCTTTCTGAAAGAACATAAATCTCATTTGGTTAATTGTATTTATGATAAGAAATGGCTTTGCTAATCAATTCGTATCTCATAAGCTGAATTAAATATGTAGTTCAAGGATTTGATGCAAATAAATTTAAAGCAGATGGTAAGGTAAATGTAGTTTGTTTAAAAATCTGCGTTGGCAAAGGTATAGTAGAATTTGTATTATTTCCATTTTTTCAACCCTTTCTGATCATACTGTGTTAAATAAGATGCCTGTAACTGAAAAAGTATTAACCATCGTCAATAATCATTGCTGAATTTCTTGAAAGGATTTTAGACACACTTTTCAGAGACAGAAACTAAATAACCCTGGTGACTAACAAATCATTTTGCCATTTAGGCAGCTTTTAATTCTTTGCTTTCGGTAAACCTGAAAGAGCTTTCAGATCAATAAAAATATTTTTTTATGATATACTACTATATGATTTTAGGTATATAACTAAAAGGAAGTAAAAATAATGTGTTGTTGAATAACTAAAGTCTTCCATTTCCATCTACATCTTATAAAAGTATTTGCAAGTGTCAAATCCATAAAAACAAATAATATAGAACTCATGCTGAATGCTACTTCATTCTACCAATAAATATTCATTTGTGTATAAATAAAACAATTTTTGAAAGTCCAATATCATGTTGAGATATATTTTCCAATGTATTTTATTTTTAATAATTATCAAAATTGATTATATATTTTTGATCAAATTTTAACCGAATAATAACAATGATTTTAATCCTGTAGACATTTTCAAAATTCGGAGACTTACAAACGTAAGCTATAAACTAGAGACGTATGATCTGTGATTAATAAGTCTATCAAACTTAAATATATTATGCTAGGATAAAATTTTGTGGGAAAATTGGAATATAAATACACAAATAAGAAAAATATAAATTTCAACGATAGTATCTTTTACTATAATGTAGTTTTAATAGACTGAGGTATCAAATTAAATTCTATGGCTTTTATATTCATTGTATATATTTAAAAAGTAGCATAGGGGCACCTGGGTGGCTCAATCAGTTAAACATCTGCCTTTGGCTCAGGTGATGATCCCAGGGTCCTGGGATCAAACCCTATGTGGGGCTCACTGCTCACGGGGGAGTCTGTTTCTCCCTCTCTCCCTGCCCCTCCCCACTCCCACTTGTGCTCTCTCTCTCTTTCTCAAATAAATAAAATCTTTAAAAATAAATAAATAAACAAAAAGTAGCATAAATGAATTTAAAATGTCAACATTTATAACACACATAGATTATATCATGTGGCACAAGTAAGTTATGAAAAAAATTATATGTCAACTTAAAAACTTGTAAGGGTTTTGGAATTCTTAAGGAAGTTATTTTAAAGGTATTGGACTAAAAAAGTTTGAAAACTACTAGTAACCCAGACCCATATGAAGTGAGTGGTGGATTAAATAAAGTTCTTCAGTGTTACCAAATATGGAGAGATTTCAATGTCCATGTCAGATTGTCCCTTGTCCACTCATTCTTCTATCACTCCTCTTCTGTGGTATTTTCTTGCAATAGAGCCTACTTCCATTCATAACTAGTGATTTCTTGCCACTTCATACTTACTGCACTCACAAATGCTTTCTCAAGCAATGGAGATTTCCCACACTTCTCCCTCTGCATATCTCCATATCTCCATTACATTTCATGCTATGGTGATAATCAGGCTTGCCCTTACGTGACTCACTTGAGGCTATAAAATCCACTGGACGTGTGATTTCTCTAATTTTGTTGTTGTTGTTGTTGTTGTTGTTTCCTGAATTACCGTGGTCCCACTCTAATAACTGGGATTTGGGTTCATCGAGGTCATGGTTACCCCAATCACCTAAAAGTCCAAATCACTGAACAATAACTTCTTAGTGCAACAGCAGCAAGGCCCAGGGAATTGGTACTTAGGGCAAGGAAAATTATTTTTTCCCTTGAAAGTCTTCATCTTATATGAATCCAATAGTTTCCTCATCAAACTGTACTCATTCCATCTTTATTGCATTATCTACAATATATCCAAAATACATTCCCAAGCAATACCTATGTTTTATTATTCAACAAAGGATAGTCCAATCAGAGTCAGATCAGAGAAGATGATTTAGGGTAAGGTGGAAAGGAAATAAAAGTTTTCTAAAGAAAGGATCTGAAAAGTTGCTGGCAAGGCAGCCAGGCAGTGTGGGAGCAAAATGTTCAAGGAAATATTTTATTTTTATTTATGTTGGCTATGAAATAAATATTGCATAGTTGAATCAGTGGATTTTATGTGTCAGGCACTATTTCCTGCTGCATCCAATCACTGCAGAGCTGTCAGAAGCAAAGTATGTATTTGAAGAGGCTACCCTCTCTGAACAGAAAAAGAAAAAAAACAAAACAAAACAGGAACGTTGACAAAATGCATCCTGATGAGTATCCCTGTTTTTAAAGCTTTTTGGGTTTATTTCAATTTTAACAAATGTGAACCCTGCAGGGAAAATAATTGAAGGCAATAGTTTCAAAAAAGATGTAGTGAAGGAAGAGGGAAGACTTATATTTTCTAAGCAGATAACATTACAAAGGTGTAATGTATGAAGAATATAAGATAGAATGGTTTCATTGCAGATTGGCTACCTTCACCCTTTACTCAATAGCAAAATACATAAAATGTGATGAGATGAGCATTTTATATTGTGGGTGTCTGGTCACTGACCTGCATGTTGCAGCCACATCGGTATAGATGAGCATCAGGAACAGGCAAATGAGAATGCCCCGAAAACAGCAAATGTCAGGAGAGTACAGGCAGGGAAGCAACAATAATTCAGCACATGCCCCTGCACAGAATTTGATTGGAATTACATGGCAGAAGGATGGCTGATGATAAGGCCAGAGAAGGCCCAGCACACACACCTGAGATTTAGGCTAGGCTTTTAAAACTGCTTTTCTGGGCAGGCCTCTTTGTATTCTGTTTTCTCTGCCTCATTCCTGAGAGGCAGAGCTCCAGAGACTGAGACATTGGCTTTTGGCTGTTTATTAATTGCCGTATATGTTTGCTGCTGTTATGTGACTCAAGAGCCTTAAGTTATGAATAATTAAAACCTTGACTCTCTATGGGCATAAACTATGATATAATAATAACAGTCCCTTCAGAGTATCCCTTAATACTGTGCGGATACTAAAATTATTCCCACCTCTCTCACACGTCCACATACACGCACATTTTCACTAACGTAGTCAACTCACTCCTTTTTTAATAATCTCAGTTAAACTGAATGCTTTTTAAAAAAAAAACTATCACTGATTTCTATGTTCTAAAAATATCCTTTTTTATGCCATAATAAAATAGGTTAAAATAATACTAAGTAGTTAAATTTCTGCCATTTCAGCGCTTTTGATAATGTCGTAATAATGCACATACTATTTGTCCTAAAAGATAGCAGATAAATGCTTCATTCTAAATGGGCTAACTAAACAATTTTGAATGCTGAAAGTCTTCATAGCATGGCATTGTTTTCCTTTGTTCAGCATTCAGGCACCTCCTAGATTCCTAGGTCTCAGCATGCGTCCATATATTTGTTTCTCCTGCACCTCTGCTCACTCGTGGCCTCAGCTGGTTGAAAGGGGTGAATTTCTAATAGTGAAATTATAGGCATTTTGACAGGCCAATGGAGAGATATTCTGAGGGTGGGGAACTTCCCAGCATCCCTCAAATTTAAATGACAACAAACAGTAGGGTTTAATTTCTTCAGTCCAGGTTTTAGGAAGATTCTTGTCAGTCAAAGACATTCACAAAACACCTGCCCTATATAAAATATTTCTCTTCACATACTAATTCCCTGCCTGACACTTGACAGTTTTTATAAAGAAAGATGGGAAGCTGAGTATTTTCTCTGTAGAATGGAAATTTGATTCACAGCAATTTACTTATTTAGAATGAAATTCGACCACAGCAAAACTATTCATTTCTATGGTTTTCATTGTAAAGAAATCTTGCTGGCACCTCAATTTATGCTAGTTTCTTAATTTTAATAAAGGAAGATATTTGCTGTTCAGTCTTTGAAGTATATTTGGGTAGGTTTTTAACAGAAGTGTAAGGGTACAAGCCATTGTTGAAAACAGCTGTAACTGCTTCTTATCTTCTTGTATGGAGAAATGGGGAAGATGAGAAGCTAAAAAACTGTGATCGCACCATTTACATTATTTACATCCTGCATTCTAGCAAAATGTAAAGCCCTTGTTTCTTTCATCTCTTAATGCACTCTGAGGTGGGATTTTTTTTTTCTCCCAGGTAGCTTCAGATTTTGTTTTTCTTTCATAGAATGGTTCTTGCTAATGGGAAGTCTGTGGATTGGCTGCATTCTCTCAAAGTAGGCTCCTTACTACACTTTGTATGGATATCTAGTTGGCCAAGTTAGACACAGTCCAATACAGAAATGGGAGTAAGAACTCTGAGGATCATATACTGGAATATTTTCATTTATCTGCTGAATCAGTATCTTTATAAAATGAGGAAAATGAATCTGGCCTTTCTTAGATACCATAGAGATGAAAATGAAAAATACTTTTAATTCTTAAATAAAAGATCTGAAACAATCTTGTAAACATAGTTTTTATAATTGTGCCTTTATACTTCTATTTCTGTCACTTGTAAAAAAGGGTACTCAAAATCCTTGAGAAAAAAGACTACATGCTTGTGTAGCATAAAATTTTAAAGGAAAAACATTATTAAGGAATAATTGACATACAGTAAACTGTACATATTTAGAGTATACAGTTTGATAGGTTGTGTGTACATATTAATGAAACCATCATTATAATCAACATGGTGAAAATATCTATCATCTCTAAAATTTTTCTGATACCTCCATTGCCTACCCCCATTTCCATCCCTCAGATGATAACTGATCTGCTTTACGTCACTGTATTTTCGCATATATTTTCTAGATTTCACACTAAGTGGAATCAGTCAGTATGTATTCTTTTTTTGGAAAGGAGTTGTCATGTTTCTTTGATCCAACACAATTATTTGAATCATTTATTCATGTTTTGTGTGCATTTTTTGTTGCTGAGTAGTATTTCATTGTATAGATGTATCAGAAATTGTTTATCCATTCACTGGTGGGTGGACATTGGTGTTGTTTCCAATTTAGGCTGTTATACATAAAAACATTATGAACATTTGTGTGCAAATATTGCGAAGGGACAGGTGTTTTCCTCTTTCTTGGAGAAATACCTAGAAGTGGAGTGGGTGTATGTTGTGTTTGAAAAAAAAAAAAACTAACAGTGTTTTCTATATTGGTTGTACTATTTTACATTCCCACCAGAAAATTAAAAGAATTCTAGTGGGTCCACATCCTCATAAAACTTAACAGAAGTCTTTTTAAATTTTAGCTATTTTAATAACTATGCAGTGGCATCTCACTGTGGTTTTAGTCTGTTGTTTTTATTATTTGCTAATTTGTCAGAAAGGTGGGCATTGGGTGATATAAAGTGACAAGAAGTGACAAGAAATAAAACTTTAGTTTTCTAGACCTATCACCACAGGGAACTCTGAGAAACTGGAAGAATTATTTATGTCCTCCCTATTCTCTCTACAGTTTGATTGCATTTATTTATTCATTATTCACTATTATAACTTTACACAATATTTGGAAAAGTTACATAAAAAGAATAAATATTCATTTTTTTTCACCTTGTCATTTTTGCTATTCGGATTTTGGTCTATTTCATAAATTTTCTTAGCCATAATAAAATTACTAACATCTATTAAAGACTCACAATGGCTCAGAATTAAGGTAGACAGTCTAATATATCTCGTATAATTTTTTTCAATAATCTTATAAGTAGATACTATTTTCTCAACGTATAAATTAAAGCAAAACAAAATGAAACAGAGACTTGGACAAGACTTATATCATAGAGCTAGTAACTAGCAGAACCCCATTCAATATATTTCTAACTCCAAAGACTATGTGTCTTGAGTTGTCTGGTTTCTAAAAAAATCCAATTAAAAAGAAAAAATATATAGCTGACTTTTAATGATATTGAAAGCAATTATTCATTAGAAGTCACGAAACTAAAAGTGTAATTAGAAAGATGGAAAAAACAGACTTGAAATAATCAGCACGGCATAGTGAACCAAGCTTCTGGAGACATGGCTCATGTCCCAAGCCTTCTTTAGAACAGTTGTGACACCTTGACCAAATTATTTTATTTCTCTGATTCATTTAACATCTCTCAGATGAGTCAGTGTTAGAAGAACTCTAAGAAAAACTATATCTCTGAAATGTTTTACTCTACTTGGAATGGAGAAGCAGTTAAATGGGTTGAAAGACCTCCAGATTCTCAGCTCCTGGGTAGTGTCATTCAAAGTTGATGATGATAAATGACAGGGAGATATAAGAAGATTGTTGACTGGTCAAAATATAGCAGAGGCACATTAGATCTGCATGTGCCAAGTAACACATTTAAAGAAAAGAAGCAATCTACTGAAGTAATTGAACTATGAAGATTTATTCCTTACTCAGAAGAAAGCGTTTTTGTTAATTGACACCTGGTTTTTAAAAATATCAGCTCAGAACCACAACAAATGCCACATTATTTTTTTCTCTTTCTTTGAGTTGTTATAATTTATATACAGCAGAAATAACTCTCTTTAAATTCAATTAATTAACATTTAATGTATTATTGTTTTCAGAGGTACAGGTCTGTGATTCATCAGTTTTATATAATACTCAGTGCGTATTACATCACGTGCCCTCCTTAATATCCCTCATCTAGTTACCCCATTATTATAAGCAACAACAAAAAAAATATGTATAATCCATAAGTTCAAACCAAGATTCACAACACCTAGAAACCTTTCTCTTTGTTCATTGTAGCCTTAGACATTAAAATGAAGCAATAGATGTTCTAGAAAACATGAAACGAAGATGTTAGAGAATCTGTATTAGTATCTAGGAATGAAACGATTAAAAATTATTCTTCAGTGTCAAAAAATAAAAGCTGAAAGTTTCTATATTTGAAATTTAAAACTAATTAAAGGTATAGATGAGGAAAGAAAACTTGTTCATTAAATCGATGGATTCTAGATCAAAATGTTGATTTTTAGGACAAACGAAATAAGTTATTTTTTCTACTCGTGGTTGATAATGTATGAGACACATTATCACTTTATGTGGTGTAGAGTAGATTAAACATATTGAATTTGATCAAGAATTTGATTATGGAGAAATATCTGATATTTGAACCATAAATACATATTGAATGAATATAAAGATTACTTAGCAGACATATTCTTTATGTTGTAGTTGACATTGAAAAATAGCTTGGGTTTTCCCCAGATTCACTAATGTCAGCAATAGAAAGACTGTTGTAGAAGTTTCAGTTGAATTTTTTCACTTTATACCTGAAAAGATTGAGATTTGGAAATGTGTAGAAAATTGGTCATCTCGTAAAAGCCAGCATTTCAACAGAAGCATTTTAGGGCTGCTCTCAGCCCCAGAATGACTTGTGTGACTTTTGATATGATACCAAGACTTTCTAAGACCGTTTTTTCATATGTAAACTATGTTACTATGTATGACTAAAATTTTGAAGAAAAATTAAATAACATTTCATCAAATCTAATACATTATTTACTCTATTAGTCACCTTCATTTTCATCACTAAGAAAAAAACTATAATTCTTTCACTTAGAATATGTATTTTATTAATATTTAAAGAGATATTTAAAGTTTGTCTAAGTATTAAATTAAAATATAAGAAAAATACAGTGGTTTAGTTATTCCCCAAATTTACCATTTTCAGAGCATGACTATTTTGAGTCATTTTGAAACTCAAATTGGTCAATGTTCATATTGTTGCTTTTTTTTGTTAGTCTTTTTAAATCATAGTATTGTTCTCTGTGCAGTTAAAAGCATTAGTATTGAAGATATTCTTAACAGAGTGATGCACTATTATCTCTGGTATTTTCTCCCACATTGGTAACACTCATTCTAGAACTGTTTTTGCTCGCAATTTACTATTTATCTAAACATAAAATTTCACTTTTTCCTCTCTCATTTCAATTACTGAGTGCTGGAAATGTGAACAACTTTTATTCAAAGTCAATAGAAAGTTTCTAGCAAAATTGATGTTCAATGTCTTAATGATGGTCTTGCTCTGTGGAAAAATCAATCCTATCTGCCCCTGGTTTCTTTGAAGTTTCCTTCATCTATTTTTAGGGATCCAGCAATATTCATGCCTTTAGTTATAAGGCTTTGTTTATGATAAGCAATTTTTTCCGCATAGTTCAGAAATAAAATGCAACAGAGATTATTGCAGTGATGGGTATCTTGCTTTCTTAAATCCTGAAAGTATTTGGCTGTGGCATTTCAAGAAAATATGAAATTGTGGTAATTCTTCTGATGAATTGTTCATTTACTAATATCCAATTTAGAGTTCATGTCCATGTTTATCTGCATAGACTTGTTTTGTATCTGTGCACTTTTGCACACTTTTTTTTTAAAGATTTTATTTATTCATTCGACATAAAGGGGGAGAGAGAGAGATCACAAGTAGATAGATAGGCAGGCAGAGGGAGAGGGAGAAGCAGGCTCCCCGCTGAGCAGAGAGCCCCATATGGGGCTTGATCCCAGGACCCTGAGATCATAACCTGAGCCAAAAGCAGATGCTTTTGGCACCCTAACTTTTGCATACTTGATTATTATTTTCAAAACCTTGACACATTGTAATTTTTTTTTTTTAAGATTTTATTTATTTGACACAGAGAGAGAGAGAACACAAGCAGGGGGAGTGGGAGAGGGAGAAGCAGGCTTCCCACTGAGCAGGGAGCCTGATGCGGACTCCATCCCAGGAACCCAGGATCATGAGCCCAGTCGAAGGCAGATGATTAACGACTGAGCCACCCAGGGGTCCCTGTTATATATTTTTTTAAGATTTCATTTATTTATTTGTCAGAGCGTGAGCGAGTGAGAGAAAGCACAAGCAGAGGGAGCAACAGGTAGAGGGAGAAGCAGTCTCCCTACTGAACAGGAAGCCAGATATGGGGCTCGAACCCTGGGATCATGACCTGAACCGAAGGCAGATGCTTAACTGACTAAGCCTCCCAGGTGTCCCGACACGTTGTAATATTTTAAAACTCATTTTAAACAGCATTAAGCTTAACATGTGTAGTAGTACCAAGTGGATTGAAATGAGAAAAAATTGAGCATCGATGACCAAGTGTGCCCAGGGGCAAGCAATATCAAGTAGACAATTGTCTTGCATACAAAGCTGTAAGAGGTCATCTATTTTAAGAAGAATTTATTTCAACAGGTATTAACATATAAGAAATGTCTATCACGACATTAATGAAATATAGTATATTAAACATTTAACAATGTCTGACTTACCAAAGATTAATATGTGGTAGCCATCGTTGTTGTTCTATTATGGGACATTTGAATCTTTGTTAGTTTTCTGACGGTGCAACAGCTTACTCCTAAAACAGTGATATTACACACTGAATGGACATGGTTTCTTTGGAAAGTTCAGGTACCCTGTCTTTTCCTGCCTTGATAAATCATACTTTGATTATTCTCAGAATTGAACTTTTGCCGTAGTTCTTATTATACAAAACAATATTTCACTGCTCCCTCAGGATATTTATAGAATCTAGAGCTTATATCATCTGGTCACAGAATCGTTTATAAACACATTTATTTTTATAAATGTGTTTATAAACACATATATTCATTTTGACCTGGTGATTAAAGGACTTTTTATCTATTTGTGAGTTTTGAAATATTAATGAGGGTAAAGCTTCTTATTGCTTAATCAATTTTAGATCCTGTGACTTTAATGGTCTCGCATGTTTTCAAATACTCGAATAGTTGAGCACAGTTTCAACACCATATCTGATGTAGTTACTTAACTAGAAGCCATTTGCCCCTCATATATCTTCTCTTCTAATTTCCATTTATTTTAACAGGCCAACTATTAAGGTAGAGTGCTATATATTAGATAGGTAAAGTTCATAAACAACTGTGAAATAGTTATGTATATTACTGTCTGTGTAGGCCAGAAAGGAAGAAAATGTTATTAAAGTGCATAGGTGTCAAAATTCTTTAATGATAAGCTTATAAAAATTGAGTTCTATAATATCTGAAGAAAAGGCCTGTTTTGGAAGCAGTGATGACGTAGATGGCATCTACCCAGTGAATCTGGGGATTCATCTTCAAAGATGTGGCCTTGTGAGTGAGGGTGGTGATTCACACGTTCACAAGAGCGACATTTGTTACACAGACCAGGGAGTGACCCTTCTGCAAAAATTAGTGAATAGATTGATAAATCTTCTTTGAAATATATAGATCTTTAATAAATCTACAGATCAAAGGTGTTCGCTTTCTCTTTTTAACATAAGTACTCTCAGTATCGTTATAGCTGTTTCACACACTGGGAAATCTATTCCCCATCTTTTTAACAAGCCATTAGACTATATTATCCCATTATTCTTTAATACTTCATTAGAGGGTTCTTGTTTTGTTTTGTTTTCCAAATGAACTCCACCTATTTTCATTCACTTCTAAGGTAGAGCTCTAAGTAGAAAAAGCTTAGAGTCTGGACTCAGTGACTTAAAAGGATTACCTCTCCTTGTAAAAACTTATTTAACCTTGAGCAAGTCGCTACATCTTTAACAGCCTCTGCTTTACCTAAAAATAACTTCATTAAGGTGTTTTGGGATGATTAAAGAATATGCATGAAAGCATTTGGCACACAGTAAGTGTTCAATTGTTTGTTTTCCTTCATTATTATTTTGTTTCAATTAGTTCTAATTATTCAAATATTTGTATTTTTTATATTGAATTCCATTTTCGTTCAATGTCTGTGCAGTTAGTTAATTGTATTTTTGGCCGCAAGCCTTCATTCTCTCTGAACCCACATTAATCATGTGACTTTTCAGTTTCTCTCTTAAAACAATGGAATATATATATTCTTGCTCCTAAGCATGGATTCAGCCATGTGACAGTGTTTAGTAAATAGAAATGAAATAAAAGTGAAAATATGCTTTAAGGGCGCCTGGGTGGCTCAGTGGGGTTAAAGCCTCTGCCTTCGGCTCAGGGTCCTAGGATCTAGCCCAGCCTTGGGCCCTCTGCTCAGTGGGGAGTCTGCTTCCCACTCTCTCTGCCTGCCTCTCTGCCTCCTTGTGATCTCTCTCTCTCTCTGTCAAATAAATAAAATAAAAAATCTTAAAAAAAACAAAGAAAACTTAAGAGGTCTCCTATGTTTTTATTTACTCTATTAGGATTTTCTTTCTCTTTTTTTAAAAGATTTTATTTATTTGTCTGAGAGAGAGAGAGAGCACTAGCAGGGGGAGCTGCAGGGAGAGGGAGAAGCAGGGTCCTGTTGAGCAGGGAGGTGACATGGGGCTCGATCCCAAGACGCTGAGATCATGACCTGAGCCAAAGGCAGAGGCTTATACAACTGAGCCACCCAGGGGCTCCTCTATTAGGACTTTCAAACTTAGTTTAAAAAAATGTAGAGGAACATACATGCATTAATTATGGGACATATTCATACTACTTTAGTCACTGTTTATCTAAAATTCAAATTTAACTGGTGTCCTGTATTTTATTTGACAATCTTATCTACTATGCCTCTACCATTTCCATAAGAACATACCAGATAGCACTTTGGTCCTATCTAGGAGGACGATGAAGAACAGGTGGAACACAGCTGCCCTAGCTGAAGTCAGCAAGAAATTGAGATGCCAAAACAAAACAAACAGAAACATCTGTCATTATTCAATTATGCATGCATAGATAACATGATTGTGTACTAAGAAAATCAAAGAGAACCTAAAAACTTTTGGAATAAATAAATGATTTTAGCAAGATTTCGAAGTAAAATTAAATATATAAAAATGCATTTCTATATATTACCAACAAAGAAATAGAAACAAAATTTTAAATATAATATCATTTATAATGAATTTAAAAACATTGATTACTTTGGAATATACTTAATGAAAATGCACAGAACTCTATAATGAAAAATAAAAATGAGCACCGGGTATTATATGCAACTGATGAATCACTAAACTCCACCCTGAAACTAATAATACACTGTATTTTAATTAACTTGAATTTAAATTTTTAAAAAGAGTTAAAAAAAGAAAAAATTTTTGAGAAAATTTTAAGAAATAAATTGGGAGATATACCATGTTTCTGGATTAGAAAATTTCGTATGTTTAAAAATATCAAGCCTTTCCAATTGATCATTTGATTCAACATTATCCTAACAAAAATCGTAACACTTTTATTTATCTGTTGCTGTGACAATTAGTTCTAAAATTTATTAGAAAAATGTAAGGCCCGACAACAGAAGGCAATCTTGAAGAAGAAAAAGGTTGGAGGACCTACAATACCAGATAATGAGATTATTGTAAAGCTATGTAATTAACAATATATAAATGGATCAATGGATGAACAGTGAGTCTAAAAAAGATCTTATATAAATAGAATCAGTTTATATACAGGAAAGGCAACATTGCAATGCGGTGGGGAAAATGTCTGATATTATGAATAAATGAAGTTGGGTCAATTAGACATTTATTTGGGGGAACATACATATCTTGACACATTACATCATATTGCAAAGATAAAATCATTATGAATTACAAATATAAATGTGAAAAGCAAAACAATAAAGATTTAAGAAAAAAATAGAAGTAGTCTTAGAGTCTTGGAGTGGAAAAAAATTCTTAAATAAGACAAAGAGACAGTAAATTTAAAATAAAAGATAACTAACTGGACTATAGTAAAATTTACCACTTCTGTTCATCAAAAGTCATCATTAAAAAGTAAAAAGGCAACCCATAGGTTGGGAGAAATATTTATCATATATAATATTTGAAAATTTATTACATATTATCCTTATATCCAGAATATATAAAGAACTATAAACCACTTAGATGAAGACTGACAAGCTTACGGAAAATGGGCAAAAACTCTGAACGGACATCATAGAAGAGAATATTCAAAGTGGACTTTAAATGTAATTTTCAACCTCATGAGGGAAGTGTCCATTAAAACCACTGGCTTGGCATGAAATAATGGAAAAATCATCAAGTGTATGTGAGGATATGGAGCAATCGGACTTAAGCACTGAAGGCAGGTATTTAAAAGTATATAATCACATCAGGAAACTGTATTTCCTGAAGCTGAAGATAATCTCTACCCTCTGACTCAGAAATTCCATTCCTAGGTCTGTACTCTGAACAGAAATGTGCACATTTGTTCACCAAACACACTGAGTAGTATGTGTATAGGCAATACTCTCATCAAGAGTAAAATAGAGGGGTGCCGGGGTGGCTCAGTCGTTAAGCATCTGTCTTCAGCTCAGGTCATGATCCCAGGACCCTGGGATCAAGCCTCGCATCAGGATCCCCACTCGGCGAGAACCCTGCTTCTCCCTCTCCCAGTCCCCTTGCTTGTGTTCCCTCTCTCTCTGTGTCTCTCTCTGTCAAATAAATAAATAAAATCTTAAAAAAAAAAAAGAGTAAAATAGATAAAACTGGCAAATTCAGAAAATGGAAAATAACATAAGAATGAGAAAAAACAATCTATCACTACACACGACAGTAGGTAAATCCTAAAAATTAATGTTGAGCAAAAGAAGCTGACACAAAAAGAGGACATCATTTAAATTCATTAAGTCAACTGCAAAGACTGACCAACCTAACATATTCTATTTCAGTCAGAATGGTGATCACACTTTGCAAGGAACAGTGATGGGTATGGGAGTGTGAGGGATATTTTGGGGTTGTAGTAGGGTCTGTTTGTTGTTCTGGGTACTGGTAACTCTGTTCAGTTTATAAAAATTCATGAAGCTTTACTCGTGTGTGTGTGTGTGTGTATCTTTTTTTATTTCACACTTCAGTGAGAAATTTAAGAGAAAATAGAACGGTATAATGGATGCCAGAAAAGAGTAGATATAGTTCCAGGGGAGCATTAGTGATTGTTCAAACCAAAGCATGAATTTAACTAAATGAATGTGATCTGAAAAAGTTTCTTTGCTTTAGCAAAATTGGGAAGAACCATTCTTTTTTCGTTAAAATAAGGTATAATTGATATATAACATATTCATTTCAGATGTACAACATAATGATTCAATATTTGTATATACTGTGCAGTGATCACCAACATAAGTCTAGTTAGCTTCTATCACATGGACAGTTACAAATTTTTTTTTTGATAGTTACAAATTTTCTTTTGTGATGAGAACTTTTAAAATTTAGTAATTTCAAATATGGAATACATTATTATTAACCATAGTCACCATGCTGTACATTACAAAGGAGAACCATTCTTTCTGAATTAAAAAAAGATGAACATGACTCTTATTTTTTAAAATGAGTTTCTTAAGATTTTGTAAAAGTACAAATTAATCACTTGATATTTTCTTCCATTGATGGCCAACTAGATCTTTTAGAGCAAACCTCTCATCGAGGACAATTAAAAGTCTGGGGAGAAATGTTTTAAATGTCTTTTCATTTAGCTAACATAATAGTGAACTACCACCAGCCAAGATTCAGGAGGATATGGGAACCTAAACAAGATGAGCACTTAGACTTTTCGGTAACTTCCATGATTAACAGATAAAAATTCAATCTGAAAAAAAAAAAAATTCAATCTGGAGGCCCATGAAATGTGAAGTCTTGGTTAACACAGCTTGCTTTGTGCTAGGCACCTAAAGCAACTCTAGAGAGCAACTCTGAGTAGTGGTAACTCCACGCAATAACTCTGGATACTACCAACCCTGGGTGCCACCAACCGAGGTTTGTTATTTTTGTTATTTAGTTATTTATCTTTTAGTGACCGGCTGTATTAGTTTCGTGAAATCTATTTCTCTTTCACAGTTTTAAGCCTCTGATATTGTTCCTCAGAGAAGTGCAGACTTGAGTATGTCCAATCACCCCGGGATGACATGGTTTTTGGTAGGGTTCACTTTCTTTCTTTCCCTGACCACACCCAGCTTTTAAGGTCCATTGATTGCTGGCTGATTTCTCCATAATTTTCAACTATGCCCTAAGTATGAGGGGAGGTACAATAGCAACCTTGTCTCTCAGTTAAATCCCTCATCCAGGAACTGAGCACTCAGTGGAGGAAAGGGATGGCAATGTGCAATCTTCTCCAATTGTCTCTCCTGGCATGGAACTACTGCCTACTGAGCCTGTGCAAGAAAAAAATTCTTGTTTCTTTCCTGCTTATATGAACAAACATATTTCTTTTTATAGAAACTCTTACTCATCTACTTATGGGTAACAATAAATTTGGCTAGTAATTACTCCAAATATATAATTCTTGAAGAGTGCCTGGGTGGCTCAGTTGGTTAAGTGTCTCAATTTTTTTTTAAAGATTTTATTTATCTATTTATTTATTTGAGAGAAGAGAGAGAAAAAGAGAGGGAGGAGGGTAGTGGGAGAGGGAAAGCAGACTCCCAGCTGAGCAGGAAGCCCGAGGGGGGTCTCAACCTCAGGACTCAGTGATCAAGTCCCATGTTGAGCCCCACAACTGCTTAAGATTTTTTCTCTCCCTCTCCTTCTGCCCTTCCCCCATAAATAAATAAATAAATAAATAAATAAATAAATAAATCTATATAATTCTTTAGAAAAATTTCCAGTTGTATTTCCTTCACTAAATCAATTATAATATCCTAAATTTTTCACTCTTTTTTATTTTTTAGAGAATATCTGATGCAATTGGTGAATAATTTAAATAACTAGTATGACCATACAAAGGGTGATTAAAGAATAATCAAGTTGCCTAGATTAAGACATATATGTATAAGCATGGTAAATTATGAAATCATGAGGGATATTGAATCAAAATAATTGTGTTAAGCTTGGTCAATCGATTCCCTTCCTCTCTTCTTTCCTTCCTTCCTTGCTTCCTTTTTTCCTTCTTTCCTTCCTTCCTTCCTTCCTTCCTTCCTTCCTTCCTTCCTTCCTTCCTTCCTTCCTTCCTTCCTTCCCTCCTTTTTTCCTCTTCCTTTTCCTACATTTCCTCTCCCTATAAAACAATCTTGTAACCTATATTTATAGGATATATTTGAGTTAAAATGTAAAAAAAGTGACAATACCGACAAGGGACCTCTTGTTCATGCCCCAATTTTTTAATTATATCCAAAAAAACTGTGTAGATAAAACAATACAGAGAATTTACTTTCTTTGAAGTGATTAATTTTGATTGATTAATTCAACCCATGCCCATAAAAAGTTAAGCAAATTTAAACAGAAATGAATTGAAGCTGCTTGGGGAATTCTGCCAACACCTTGAGTCAAATGAAATTTAATCCTTCTAGAGGTCAGATATGGCAAAGAGAGATTTCTCCTCTGTTTCTGCTTGTGAGAGCCACACCCACTAGCACTGCTTTTGGAATCTTGCTCTGGGCTAGGCTTTAAACTCATCATATCTTAGGTTGTAATAGAAATACATTTAAGAAAACTCAATTAAGCTTTAGTTAAATTTCTGCCTGAGATCTAACATAGCCAAGTCAACATGAACTTATTCTCAATATACAGTAACTTTTATTGGATTGAAATTTTTTCAGTCTGAACTTCTGGCATACATGTCTTACCTTGGATTTTTGTCCATTTATTCATCATACATTAATGTGCAAGGTACTTTGTTCAGCAGTGCCTTTAGAAAGTATTGAAATGATTATAACATCATGGAGATCAGATTCTGGCAGGAGACATAACAGAATCTGTACACAAATTACTACTATTTAGAGACTTATTATGAGTGCCATGTGACTAGCAGAAAGACCCTTGAGGAAGCTAAGATAATCAATGCCATGTTAAAGGAAAAAACAGCATTTAATCTGGATGCCAAAACTGAGTCAGAGTTCATGAGATGACAATAATAATAGATAAAATCACATTTTTTAATATGTGCCATGTCCTGTTCTATGTTTCTAACATAGATTATGTCATTTAATTTTCATTTATATTTATTTAATGTGATAGCTGTTGCTACTATACTCAATTTGTAGATGAGGATAATGAGACGAAGAATGGTTCCTCTTCCCTTTCAGAGAAGAAATAGAAGTGAACTTCTCCTAGAAGGAAGAAAACATATATAAAAATTGAAGTAAATATACCTAAGTTAGTCAAATTAATCGCGAAGTGCTTATTTTAACTTATTGTATAATAGAAATAATCTAAAATGCAAAATTTTTTCCAAGATAAAGTTTAACTTTTTGAAAGTTTCATAATATTTACTTTCTGCTTGGTAATATTTAATATTAATTAAATAAATAAACCATAAGGTATTCATCTATTGTGTCCAAATGCTACTAATTATTTATATGGAAATGATAAATCTATCAAGAGGGGCTAAGATAAACAAATGTGGGATTTTCAAAAATAGGAGAAAACAAGCGGTTAACTACATGTTGGAGTAGATATCTCTTTAGGATTTAGACTTAAGAAATGAAGAGAATGGTAAATTGCTTATATTTAATCATTCTAAAAATTTGCATGTGTAGAGCACAGTGTGTTATCACTGCTGTGAGTTCAACAGTATCTATTTCATTAATTAATTAATTAATTAATTTATGGTTTTTATTTATTTGTCAGAGAGAGAGCACAGGCAGGGAATGCAGCAGGCAGAGGGAGAAGCAGCCTCCCCGCTGAGCAAGGAGCCTGATGTGGGACTCAATCCCAGGACCCTGGGATTATGACCTGAACCAAAGGCAGATGCTTAACTGACTGAGCCACCCAGGCAACCCTTTTTTATTTATTTTTTAAATGGGAGAGAAAACTCCCTCATAAAAGTGTTAGGCACTTTGTCCCATATCATATTCCAGTATGGTCATGGCACTTAAACAAAAGTGTAAGATTATTTCTCCCTGAAGCCCATTCACAACTGAGATGTTTAGCCCCAGGGTTTCTGTCTCTTGGAAATAAGATGTTTATGAAATGCCCACTGATTTCAGAAACAGCTCCACAGTTGGAACACCATCACGGATCATGAAATATGATGAGAAATCTAGCAGTGTCTCACCCACAGAGTTGATTATTACACTGGGATTTAAAAAGCAATGGGTTCGGGGTGCCTGGGTGGCTCAATGGGTTAAAGCCTCTGCCTTCGGCTCAGGTCATGGTCTCAGGGTACTGAGATCGAGCCCCACATAGAGCCCCGCATTGGGTTCTCTGCTCAGCAGGGAACCTGCTGCCCCCTCTCTCTCTGGCTGCCTCTCTGCCTACTTGTGATCTCTCTCTCTGTGTCAAATAAATAAAATCTTAAAAAAAAAAAAAGCAATGGGTTCTTTTTTCTTTGTGGAATTGTCTCATTTTTATCTCCAATGTTGACACTTTGTCTTATAATACTCTACATGAACAATTAAGTGAATAGCAATTATATATTAAAGGCATTTTTGTAAAACTGTATTACAGAGGATTTGCACTCAAAAGATATAAACATAACACTACCATGTCATGTGCCTATAGCATTTTTCATGTGTCTGTGTGAGTGTGTGGCCAGTCACAGTTATTATATTTCCTCAATTATTAAAAATATGTAAGAAATTATTTGCTTTGCACTGCTGTCTGCATTCATAGAGTTTGATCCTCCCCATTCTCCCCACATACTAACCTCTTCATTCTGTCTGAAATAAGAGGAGCTTCTGTTCACACAAGGAGATACATAAAGCAAGCATGCTGAAGAAGACATATACTGAATCCTCAAGGAGAAGAGAAGAATCTTTGTAATACATTGGGCTGCAATGACAGAGGAACCCTATAGTGAAAAAGAGCTCCCATAAATGGAGAAGAAAAAAAGTAAAGCATGGAAGGTGTATATGGACAAATATAATAGAGTTAACATTTTCCAAATGCTTAGTATGTGGCAGGTATATGCATATATTAGCTTTAAACTGTATAATAGTCCAACACTGTATATGATAGTGTTTTCTTTTTTTTTTTTGTATTTCAATTTTATTTTATTTTTTCAGTGTTCCAAGATTCATCGTTCATGCACCACACCCAGTGCTCCATGCAATTCGTGCCCTCCTCAAGACCCACCACTAGGCTCGCCCAACCCCCCAACCCCTATGATATAGTGTTTTCAATGGACAGATGTGGAAAATTACCTTCAAAGAAGGTGACTGTGCAGGAACTCACAACAACAATGGAGGCTTCAGAATTCTGTATGGAAAGGTATTAAAAGTATCAAGATAGTTGGAAGACAGGGCTTAAAAATGCATTTTATATAATACTCTAGATAATATTAAAGAATGAGGGAAGGGTAAATGCAATTATCTGAGGAGTCAAGCTAAAGCCACCCTGTGTCCTCTTGTGGCTGCTGACATGGCTAGTTGGAGCAGGCTGGGACTCCCACTCATTCTGTCTGACTCCAATATGTGTTTGTTCACAGTATCACACCACGTCCTAAACTGTCAGGTTCACCATCACATTAAAGTTGAACTTTGAGTGATTTCTAAAGAGTAGAATTGAATTACAAAGTCTCTCTCCCCAAAAAGAAAGATGGATACAAGTTGTTTCATTAGTCTGAAAATTCTATTGTTCTCTTCCAAACTGAAGGTTGTCACCAGTTGTCTGCATCCCCATGATCTCCTGGACCTGAGTCATAGCTCTGAGCTGATGGTTACACTGAGCCCACAGTAAGTACCATAGGAAGCCTGCATCCAGTACAGCAGCTCTATGTCTGCTGTGGATACAGCCCCAAGCTTGCCATTGTTCTCCCCCAGTGGAATTTGCATAGCTGTAAGTCCAAAATCTCTTTCATTAGCAGTTGCAGTAATGTCCTGATCAGCCTGCTCCACTTCAGCAAACACGTGATGAGCAGCCCGAATAAACCACACCAAGGAAAAAAAGTATTTTCATGTACCATAATGGTACTTTCTGGGTTATTCCTATGTCGGATTGCCAAAGAAAATATAGAATACTCAGTTAAAGTAGAATTTCAGATAAGCAATAATTTTTAATGTGAGTATAAATATATATGCTAGTAAAAGTATAAATATTACTGTAAGTACATAAGTATGTCCATGTAATATTTAGGATATACTAAAGTGTATTAAAAATGAGTATTTATCTGAACTTCAAATTTAATTGGGCATTCAGATTTACTAAATTTGGCAAATTTACCTATGTGCCAGTCAAAGACCTAGTCTCTGAACTCAAGGAATTCAGTCTGGGAGAATCAGATATATAAATCTCGATTAAAAAGAAAAATGATAAGTTCTTCTTAAAAAAAATATAAAATGCTATGCAATCTCAGAAGAGGAAGTGCTTAATTGAGAATGGGAGGAATAAAGACGTAGCAGTGCTTTCTGTTTTACAGCTGGAATCAAATCGATAAATAAATGGTTGTGTATAAGGCATAACGAGCTTGCTACAGAGTTGGGGAAATAGGGCATAAATACAGGCAAAAGTAGCAAACCATACAAAATAACAATAAAAGAAATACCACAAGGGGTTATGACCGGTTGTTAAATAAATCGTCAGTACACTACTATTTTAGAGGACTTCACTGTTGCTCCTTACACTACTCATTGAGGAGAGATTTGATTTATATATCAGAGGAGAATCTCTCCAAATGCTGGGTAGAATCAAGCATTCACTTGTGCCCCCAAAGCATTTGATATATATTCTTATTACTATACTCCTCAAATCTCTCATTAGTATTTGTGTTCTCTTTTATACTATTAATTCCTCGCAGGCAGGATATTTTTTATGATTTTCTTTATATTCTTCTTTATATTCTAGGCCCCCAATTAACACATGTATAGTGTAGGTGCTCAGCAAATAATGAACTGACTCTGTTGGAATTAATGCGGAAGGAAATACCCCTTTAGGGGAAATAAAGGAAATGCCCCTTCAGGGGAAATAAACATAAAATGCTGAAAATTGAAGTGATAATTGTGTAATGCCTGAGTGTGAGTGTGTTTGTGTGTGTGCTAATATGCACGCTTTTTGAGAGTGTGTGGTGACCAGCATACCACAGAAGCCTGCAGCTACAAAGTCATTATTTGGTTTTAGTAATAGTGATGATAATGAGGAACAAAGGAAACTTGATAAGAAACAGAACTCACAAACCTAAAATATGATAGCAGAAAAGAGTTTTCATTTATGTTATACAATTTTGTCCAGAAGATAAGCTTTTATCATTTTAATTCCTCATCTTCCAAATGTTATCACTCTAATCAATCTCATATATATTACCTAAACCACTAAGTAAATGATAGTAACCCCTCAATCCTATTGTTTTAAATTCATTTTGTTCTTTTACATTACTCTACTTTTTTACCAACACAAAATGAAATATTATATATGCATATACATGTATACGGCCTGAAATAAGAGCCTTATGGTAGCTAGGGGAATTAATTAATTGATTGTACTTGTTTGGGGAGAAACAGATTCCTTGTGTTCCTTCCTCTATCACTTCCCAATTTCAACTTTTTGCTCTGTTGGTTGTCCTAAGTTCTAATCACCTATACTCTCTACCATTTATTTTCTGCCATCATTCTTATTAAATCAAAAATGTGTGTGTGGGATTGCCTGGGTGGCTCAGTGGGTTAAAGCCTCTGCCTTCGGCTCAGGTCATGGTCTCAGGGTCCTGAGATCGAGCCCCACATTGAGCCCCGCATTGGATTCTCTGCTCAGCAGGAAGCCTGCTTCCCCCTCTCTCTCTGGCTGCCTCTCTGCCTACTTATGATCTCTCTCCTTTCTGTCAAATAAATAAATAAAATATTTTAAAAATAAATAAATAAATAAATGTTGCTCCCAACTGAAAAAAAAAAATTGTGTGTGTATTAGAGAAGGGCTAAAGCAAATAACCTATATAAGCATATAGCATGTAGTGATATTTTTTAAATGTATACTTTGAATATATATATATACATATAAAATGCACTTTATATATATTTCATATCTATATACATAAGTATATATACATATATAATGGGCTTAAGCAGATAGCATGAATGATATTTTAAAGAGTATTCTCTCCCTGTGTGCATGTTGTTTTGCTTAAAACCGAATTTTGATAATAAGAACAAGTTGAATCATCTATTTTTATAGAATACCAGGTATACTGCGGGTGCTTAATAAATGTTAAATAATAGTAATCTGCTTCTATCCATTGATCTTCTGTCTGTAATTAAGCAATGGCGTGTCAAATTACATATCAAGCAGTTCTTATTAGGTTATATTTTTATAGGCAGCGGGAGGAGGATTCATAACACTATGCATTATAGATCTTCCTTAGAGCAACTTATGATGCAGTTTAAATACATAAATTTCTGACCCACACCCTGCAGTGAGAATGTCAAGGCTAAAAGCAATATTCAGACTGTTTGATTTTTGCTTTCTTTCTCTCCTCCTTTGCTTCAATTTTATTACTTCTTATGTAATAAATAAAGGCTTTTGCATTTTTTTTAAGACTTTTGCATTTTTGAGCAAATTTTTCTTGTACTTGAAATTGGTAAAAATTCTCCATCCCAATTTTGAGTTTTGATATCAGTAAATCCTTGGTGATTTTCTTTTCTTTTTTTTTCTTGTTTTGGTTGTATTCTTTTTTTTTTAATATTTTGGCTTTTTGATTCAAGTATAAATAATGCTTTAATTGTGACAAATAAAAGATATACCATTTTTAAAGCAGAAGGACAAAGGGAGAGTAATTATTTTGTTTGAAAGAGAATTAAGCACTAATACGTATTGATCATAAAAGCTTAGAGTGTATCTTAAATGTCTAGTCCAACTTGCAATTTAAACAATTTCTCTCTATTTTGTCCCTGTCATGAAGTCTGTGCAATCTGCAAAAATACTTATAATGATGAGGAAATCATTTCCTCAGCTCTTCTAAGATGGTTTTCTTGAAAAGATAAACAAAAATAGACAAACCTTTAGCTAGACTCACCAAGAAAACAAGAGGACTCAAATAAAATCAGAAATGAAAGAGAAGTTGTTACAACTGATACCACAGAAATATAAAGGATCATAAGAGACTACTAAGAACAATTATATGCTGACAAATTGCACAATATTGAAGAAAAGGATAAATTCCTAGAAATATACAGCCTACCAAGAATGAATCATAAAGAAATAGAAAATTAGAATAGACCAATGAGTATGGAGATTGAATCAATAATATAAAAACTCCCCAACGAAGAAAAAGCCCAGGACCAAATGGTTTCACTGTTGAATCCTACCACATATTTAAAGAATAACTGGTGCCAATCATTCTCAAACTTTTCCAAAAAATCAAAGAGAAGAGAATATTCTTAAACTCATTGTAAGAGGCCAACATTACCCTCATAACAAAGCCAGAAAAGGACATTACCAGAAAAGTAAACTATAGATCAATATCCCAGATAAATATAGATGCGAAAATTCTCAGTTAAATATTAGCAAACTGAATTCAGTAGCACATTAAGAGGATCATACAACATAATCACATAGGATTCAGTCCTAGAATACAAGGTTGGCACAACATACACAAATCAGTAAATGTGATCCATTCCATTAATAGAAGGATAAATAAAAATCACATAATTATTTTTATAGGTGCAGAAAAAATATGTGACACAATTCAACTCCTTTCATGACAAAAACTCACCAAATTTGGTACAGAAAACATGTACGTCAACATAATAAAAGTGAAAGGTTAAAAGCTTTTCTTCTAAAATCAGTTATAGATAAGAGTGCCCATTCTCACCATTGCTATTCAACATTAGTACTGAAGTCTTAGCCAAAGGAAATAGTCAAAAAGAGAGACAGAGAGACAGAGAGAAGTCATACAAATTAGAAAGAAAGAAAGAAAATCATCTCTGTTCACAGATGATATGATATTCTAGATAGAAAACCCTAAAGATTTCACTAAAAATTTTTTGATAGAACTAATACATTCAGCAATGTTTCAAAAGACAAAATCGACATATAAAAATTATTACATTTCTATACACTAACAATGAATTATCTGAAAAAGAAATAAAGAAAACAATCCCATTTACAAATGCATCAACAATAGCAATGCAAAAACAATAATATACTTTGGAATAAATTTAACCAAGAAGATAAAAAAGCTGTACACTGGAAATAATAGCACATTGATAAAAGAATTGGAGAGAAAACAAATAAATAAAAAGATACCCCTTGTACATGGATTTGAAGAATTAACATTGTTAAAATGCTAATAATATCTAACTAAGTCTATAGATTCAATGCAATCCTTATCAAGATTCCAATGACATTTTTCATAGAAATAGAGAAAACAATGCTAAAATTGGTATGGAATTGCCAAAGACCCAAATAGCCAAAATACTCTTATGGTACTGGTATATGGTACTGGTATAAAAAGAGACACATAGACCAATGGAATAGAATTGAGAGTCCAGATATAAACCTATCATATGTGGTCAACTAATATTTGACAAGGGAACCAAGAATACTCAATGGAGAAAATAATAATCTCTTCAACAGATAGCGTTGAGAAAACTGGATATTCACATGCAAAAAAATGAAACTGGCCTCTTACCTTATGCTACTCACAAAATTTAACTTGAAATGAATTAAAGACTTAAATGTAAGACCTGACATAAAACTCCTAGAAGTAAACATAGCAAAAAAGTCCTTGACATTGATCTTAGCAATGATTTGATAGATATGTCACCAAACACAAGCAACAAAAGTAAAAATAAACAAGTAGGACTATACAAAATTTAAAAAGTTTCTGTACAGCAAAAGAAAGGATTAACGATATGAAAAAGCAACCTAAGTAATGGGAGAAAATATTTCCAAACCACATATCTTTTAAGGGGTTAATATCAAAATATATAAGGAACCCATATAACTCAATAACAATAAATAATAATAATAATAGTAATAATTCAATTAAAAATGGACAAAGGACCTGAATAGATATTTTTTCCAAAGAAGATATTTAGATAGTCAACAGGTACATAAAAAGGTATTCACTATCATTAATTGTCAGGAAAATGCAAATCTAAACCACAATGAGATATTACTTCCTACATGTTAGAATGGCTATTATCAAAAAAGATAGGAGATAACAAGTGCTGGCAAGGATGTGGAGAAAAGGAAGTCCTTGTGTACTATTGATGGGAATGTAAATTGGTACAGCCACTACAGAAAATGGTATGGAAGTTCCTCAAATAATTAAAGATAGAACTACCACATGATCCAATAATCCCACTTCTGGGTAAAAATTTGAAAAAAAAAATCAGTTTCTTAAGTGGTATCTGCACTATCATGTTCATTGTAGCATAAATAAGGAAACAATCTAAATTTTCATTAATAGATGAATAGATAAAGAAAATGTGGAATATATACAATGGAATATTACTGAGCAATAGAAAAGGAAATTCTGCCATTTGCAATAACATGGAGTAGTTCTGCAAACCATCACTCTCAGACACCCATACTCAGATTTAAGACTTCCTGTGCTTTCCCTCTAGGACCTGCATATTTGAAAATTCTGATTCCCAAAGGGGAACATTTCCACAAGGGGGGCATAATGAAAGAGTCATTGAATTATATGTTAAAACTGCCATCTGGGAACTTTGGGGTCATTGAGTCAAGAGAAGAGCAGGCAAAGAGAAAAGATACACCTTTGCAGAGGTAGATGACCCTGATCATCAGGATGAGTTAGACCTGCCATTGCACCATGGGGGCAAGAGGGATATATATGTGGCATCTAGATGACCACTTAATCACTTTTCACTCATTTGTTCAACAGCAACCCTGACTTGGAAAAGGTAGAGTGATCAGGAGCCCAGACTCCTAAAGGATGAAGGTCAGGAAAGACACTGACACTAAGAGAGGGATGAAGGTTGAAGACTTATAGAAACTGGATAGTGAAAGACATATATGATAAGAGTCTTTGAAGGCCTCAGAGCTATAGTGGTGATGGCTGTATTTCATCCCATTCACCTTCCTACTTCAAATTTCCCCCATCCTAAAAAAAACAAAATAAAACAATAACAAAACAACAACAAAACAGAGCAAAAAACCTGTTCCCAAAATATATATGAAAAAAAGGACCCAAGTAGCCTAAGGTAGCTGTGGTAGATGCTATGATGTGAAGCCCAGATTCTCCCACAAAGAAGGTCATGAACATGTATTTAACAGGTTCTTTTTTTCATCCAAAGAACAGTTGTTGAGCACTTTTATGCATTAGGTACTGTTCTATGTGTTGGGGATTTACCAGTACAAAAAAAAAAAGGCATATTTATTTAATGTCTACCAATAATTCAAACATCCATGAAAGGATAAATAGTAATCTCCCTTGCTTACTGCTTTATTCATGCAACTTATCAGAATGTTTAGCACCAAGTAGTCCCTCAATAAATACTTATTGACTGAATAAATGAATTAATTAATTTATGTCATTCTTACTTAGATTCCAACAGAAGGGTCATTCCTAAAACTCACATTACCAGAATATATACCTAATCCCTTCACTGCAGCACCCAGATTACTTTTAGATGTAATAATTAGGGAAGATGTATGTATGTTGGCTTCTTCCTTTGAGCTGCTTTCTTTGGCTGCTGCTACTTTGAGCCCACTCTAACCAGAAGAGGAATTGCAGGGAGTGTAGCTCAGCCTAGATAAATTCATACATCACAAATCCAACACATTCTTCTATGACTGAAATGAGTTTACTGATTTATATTCTAGAAATTCAATAGAAAAATCCTGGGAACATCAAATGGCAACAGTCATACTTTTAACCAATATTCTAATTACTTAGTTCCACCCAAATTGCCCTCTACAAACTTTAATAAAACTTGATTATATGATTATATTTTATAATCTATGCTAAATTGTTTTCTTCAGGTTAGAATTTCTCCTATTAAAGGTTCTGGCTGAGGATATTTTTACTTTGGCATGTGCAATTCCAAAATTGGTGCTCCTAGCTACATTTTTTTTTTTTTTAGAGAAGACTATCCAATTATAAAGGCAAATTATATCCTTTGAGTGATTTTTGTTCAAGTTACAAGTGAGTGGAATCTCACAGGTGGTTACAGGTCCTTAATAATGACAACATTCTCTTCTCCTGGTGCTTCCTTCCACTTCCTTCCAACTTTTATCCATATTCTTTTCATTAATTCCCTCACTTGCATTGGGAATGACCCTTAGATCTACCCTAGATCTATACTGGATCTATGTGACTATTTTGGAAAGGGAGAGGTACTTTTCACAACCATACCTTATTTCATTTATATGGCCACATTTCTGAGTTGTAAATTTGAGCAGAGACCTGAATAAAGGAAGCAAACGAGCCACTGAATGGATTAGGTGATAATTCTCAAAAGGGATCTGCCCTTTAGGGGGTGTTTTTGTTCATCACCATTATTGGAGGGCATTGAGTGGACAGAGGCCTGGTATCATGGCCATTCTGCAATTGGGGCAGCCTGCATAATAAATAATTGTGTCACATTCATTATGACTTTAAATGTCCCCACAAGAGATGCTTCTGTGAATTCCCAGAGTCCCAGACACACTGCTCTCTGTCATCATTCTATGGCAGCAACCCCTGCTTCATATGACAATAAGGATCAATCATTTGTGTTAACGAGTCCAAAGTGACCAGGCCGTATGGAACCTTAGGTTCAATGGAACTGAATCTTTCATCATCGATTTTATGAAGGTATTTTTGATATTTCTATCAAAAAAGAGTATAAGAAACAGGTCACAGTCATATGGAATGGGCAACAGTATACAAGTCTATGTTAATAACTCACTTCTCTGCAAGAACTAGCAAAGCCTTATGGGAATATCATTCTAAGTACTAAATCAGTTATAATAAAATATGTCTGGACCTTAACCTCTACGTTTTTTGCGCAAAACTTAATTTTAATTCTCATGAACAATAAACTCTATAGGACTATCCACATTAGGTGGGTGTACTTGTACTTTAGTGCATCCTATGCTAAGTATTGCTTGAATAATATAAGCTGTTAATTGTAGCTCTATTGAAATATTTTTTATTGGTATATATTGTAGTATTTTTAAATATATTCTTTAAAGATATTAATATATAAAGTTCTATTAAAATCCATTTGGAAGGGTAATATTTATTACTTACAAACATTAATCCAAACATCTAATTAAGTTTTATTCTTATTAGCTTCCTTAAACATTTAGAAAATGAAAAATAGTCTATTTTACATCTACTAGAGTTATACTAAATGTATTGAAATTATAAACATAATTATTCATTAATTTTTGAAAATATATGTACATTCATCACGTACCATATCACTTATAGAAATAGGTGCTTTAAGAACAAATCAAACATATAGAGAAGACAGGCTGTCCTAAATTTCCTGTGGAAGAATATATAAAATTTAGAGAACATTTTTTTAATTAGAAGATGCCAAGATATGTCAGAATAGACATCTTGCAGCATGAAATGAGTGAAGATTGGAGTCATACAAAATTTTGGTAATGAGAGCTGGAAACTGGCTCGTTTCCATTTTTATTAGGAATCTGAATTTAGCTTATGTTCACTTAGAAGTTTATTACCTTTCTAGACAAATCTAATCTGCATTTTTAGGTCATTCTCCACCCTTTCCATTCATTCTCACTAAGATCTAATGGGAAATCAGCTCAGGAGAATGCCATTTTCCTATTCTTGTGCAATTAACATCCCTGATTGAGCACACAGGTTATGGGCAGAAAGGCTTTAAAAGAGATAGAAGTAGATACTGGGCAGGCATTTTACTTTCTACTGATGTGAGTATAGTAGGTTTCAAGTTTTGGGGAAATATGTGTCTGTAATATTTAGAACTTTGTCAGAGAAACAAATAAACAAATAATAACAAAAAATAAGGACACTAAAATATCCAGCTAATTAATTCATCAGTTCAACAGAGATACATTGGAGAAGGTCTTTCTTTTAAGGAGTTTATAGTCTAGAGGTTGTAATAAGATATTGTACATAATTCCCATTGTTCATACTTAAAAATTTTTGAGAAAAGCTAGTCAATGATTACAAACTTCAAAACCTTTCACATTGTCCCTAACTATACCTTAAGTTTGATATAGTGTCCCGTGACTCTTCCCAAGGTTTGACCAGGTCCACAACTCAACAGAACAAAAATTTGCAAACCTCTGTTCCTGAACTGCCTCTTACCTACCTGAAAAATTCCTGCTTAATCTATAGTCTAAGGCCAATTTTAATTTTTATCTTCCCAAACAAAATATATTAAATCTAAATATAAGGCAAGTTTCCCCCCAAATTATTTTGTTGTGAAAAGGAAATCATCTGGCAGTATCTGGGTGGCTCAGTGGGGAGCCTCCAACTCTTGATTTTGGTTCAGGTCATGATCTCAGGGTCATGAGTTCGAGCACCGAGTTGGGCTCTGCACTCTGGGGGAAGTCTGCTTGAAATTCTTTCCCTCTCCCTCTCACTTGGCCCCTCCTCCCACTCACACACACACATACTCTGTCTCTCTCTCAATTATAAATAATTAAATCTTAAAAAAAGGGAGGAAATCATCTGATTCTAAAATCCTTATGAAACCTTTGGTATTATAGGTCTCTCTTCTTTATTTTGAAAATTCTTATTGAAGATAACTTGGCTTGAAAATTGTTTAATCAATGACATTGTTGGGTGTTTAAAGAGTCTTCCTGTTGGAATTGGTTTAAAAAAAGAAAAAGAGAAGGAAGAAAAGAAATTAAATGTGGATTTAGTTATTATTCATCTTATTTTTGAGATGGGACCGAAAATCATAAGTAGTCAAGTTACAGAAATCACAAATATACACCAATAGGACAAATGCATTGACAACTCCTTTAAAACAATGAGGATGGATACCTGTGCCCTAGAATAAAGTGTCTAGCAATAAAAGCACAGACAAACTCAAAGATTATCGGAGAAAATTAGAAACAAAGGCAAAAACCTACACACTATATATCACCAAACGCAACTTTGATAAATTAAAAAAAATACACTAATATCAAAGATTTTGTGAAGGGGTAAACAAGCTTATTTCATGAACTATAAAAGAGGAAAAAAGCAACATTTGTAAATAAAGGGATGATTTTTGTAATTTGTGGATCTTTCCATCTTTCTCCATGTAAGTAGCCCTGAAAAGCTCATCGACTCAAGTTGTTCCTCAAAAAAAAAATGTGTTTGGATTTTCTCACTGACCAGCTGTGGAGTGAGGGAGATCCCCTGATAAGCGTGCCTATGTGGCAGCAAACACTCTTATCTGTATGCAAGTTAATCATTGACTGATGATTATATACAAATATACAAATTGATTGTATACAATATACAAATATTATTGTGAGCAAGCTAAAAAATGCTTGACATTTGTCCCTATTGTCAACAAATACTATCTGAATAAAGAACTATGTACTATGTGTGATGTCTTCCATGTGACAGGAAATTTACTGGATAGTGGGGACATAGAGGTAAACTGCCCTCTTGAGGTTCACTGTTCTAGTATGTCCTTATACATAACTCTCTCTCTTTACTTTAAAGAATATTAAGAAACTTACATTATAGTTGGCTATATATTTATAGGTCTTCTGTTCCCTCCTACTGCCCAAGATTGGAATTTCTTGGAAACTCAGGCCGTGTATGGTATTTTGCTCCATAACATTGTGGCTGACACTTAGATAACATAAAAACAAAAGTTCTCTGGATTAAAGAATAGTAATATTCAATCTATTTCAAGAGATATATAATTCAAGCCTCAATTTTAAAAAGTATTATTAAACGACTTATAATCTGGGCCAATGGAAAAAAAAGTAGTCTATTTTTTTTATTACTAAAGTATACTTGACATACAATATCCTGTTAGTTTCAGGTGTATATCATAGTGATTCAAAATTTTTATACATTATGAAATGATGCCCATGATAAGTTACCATCTGTCACCATACAGTTATTTCAATATTATTGACTATATTCCCTATGCTGTAGATTACATCCCCATGACTTATTTATTTTATTATAGTTTTTATTTTTTTTTAAAGATTTTATTTTTTTTATTTGACAGAGAGAGAGATACCTGTGCCCTAGATACATAGCAGGGGGAGTGGGAGAGGGAGTAGCAGGCTCCTTGCAGAGCAGGGAGCCCGATGAGGGGCTCGATGCAGGGCTCAATCCCAGGGATCATGACCTCGGCTGAAGGCCGATGCTCGATGACTAAGCCACACAGGAGTCCTGACTTATTTATTTTACACCTGGAAGTTTGTATCACTTAATCTCCTTCACTTCTTTTGCCCATAACTCCCCTCACTGTGCCCCACTACCCAGCAACACTACTTTATTCTCTGTATTTATGAGTCTCTTTCTGTTTTTTGTTTTATTTTGTTTTTTTAGATTCCATACATAAATAATATCACATGGCTTATATGGTATCTGTTTTTTTTAGGTGAATTATTTCACTTAGCATAATACTCTATAGTTTCATCCATGTTATTATATATACATACAACATGTTATATTCATATATACATATATAATATACTATTCATAAATATGTATATACTGTACTATACTATAATATATAATATGTATATAATATAATATATAATATATACATATACGTATATATAATATAGTATACATACACACACACCCCACATCCTCTTTATCCATTCATCTATAGATGGATATTTGATTTGTGTCCATATCTTGGCTATTGTAAATAATGCTGCAATTAACACAGGGGTGTATATATCTTTTCAAATTAGTGTTTTTGTTTTTTTTGGGTAACTTTCAGGAATAGAATTACTGGGTCATATGATATTTCTGTTTTTTAATTCTTAATTTTTAATTTTTTGAGGAACCTCCATACTGTTTGCCACAGTGGCTGTACCAGTTTACATTCCCACCACCAGGGCACAAGGGTTCCCTTTTCTCCATATCCTCACCACCACTCATCATTTCTTGTCTTTTTGATATTAGCGATTCTGATTGATGTGAGGTGATACCTCATTATGGTTTTGACTTGCATTTCCCTGACAATTAGTGATATTGAGAATCTTTCCATGTGCCTGTTGGTCAACTGTATGTCTTCTTTGAAAAAAAAAGTCTAAGTTCTCAGCCCATTTTTTATTCAAGTTGTTCATTTTTTGATATTAAGTTCTATAAGTCCTTTATTTTTAATATTAAACTCTTTTTGGATATATGATTTGCAAATATCTTCTCCCATTCACTAGGTTGCCTTTTGTTTTGTTCATGATTTCTTTGCTATGCAAAGCATTTTAGTTTGATGTAGGCCCATTTGTTTATTTTAGCTTTCATTGTCTTTGAAAATAGTCTATTTTATAAAATTGGACTGTGGTGGGGCACCTGGGTGGCACAGTCCATTAAATGTCTGGCTCTTAGTTTCAGCTCAGATCGTGACCTCAGGGCTGTAAGACCATGTCCTGTATTGGACTCCACATTCAGCACAGAGTCTGCTTAAGATTCTCTCTCTCCCTCACCTTCTGCCCCTCCCACTCATGCTCATTCTCTCTCTCTTGTTCTCTCTCTAAAATAAATAAATAAATCTTAAAAAAATTGGATGAGGGTATGTTTTTCTAAGTAAAGAGAGCTCTAGAATACTATTAGATTAAAATCCAGGAATTGTAATGCAGTTTTAAATGGCATTTTTAGGATTTCCAGGTCCAGAAAGTAGATCTTTTTTGGTGCCTTCCAGTAACTATTTATCATCTTACTGCTCAGTGATAATAAAAATTCTGATTAAAGATAATACAATGTTTGGCCTATCAAATTAGAAAAGATTCACAATGATATTATATAGTTCTGGCAAGGGTACTCTTTATGATTGGCACTTTCTTTCCTACTTGTAGCTGTGTAAATTTTCACAGAACTTTTGGAAAGCAATTTGGCAGTATATGCTAACTTTTAAAATCTTCATCTATATTGACTCACAAATTCCAGTTTTAGGAAAAACATACTAAATTAGTATTTAGAGATATAGCACAAATTGGCTATACATTTGTATTATTCTTATAATTGCAAACGATTTCATGTCCAAGTATAGGAGAATATGTAAACAAATTCCAGTGAATCTATTTGAATATTATATAGATAATAAAAATATATTTTTAGAGAATATTTAGAGATGGAAATTTTTTATTATGTAATCTTAAATTAAAATAGCTAGGTATAAGCTTAAAAATGGTATAAATGTACAAAACTTCCATTACAAACACTAGCCCAGAATAAAGCATAAGAACAATTTAAGTAATTTGATGATATCATCTTTGCTAGATATGATTCCAATTTTTGAAAATATAGTAGATAATTTTTATTTAACTTGGCTCTTAAATACAATGGCAGCAGGCCACACATTCAACTCACACAGCTACTCTGACGTTCACAGAAAATATAACTATTTTATATTTTTTCACTCACTAATATGGCCATCTTTCCTAGCCCCCTATATCTCTGGTTACCAGGGGAGATAATTATAACTCCCTTATCTATAGCCGATGATTTAAAAAATCCTTTAGACACTGTCAGATGGATGTCTTTTGGTAAATTCTTACTCCGAAAGATATTTAGGTGACTAGAATGAGAGAAATACTTTTGTGGGTCTGTGGCACAAAGAAGAAGCATCTCCTCCCCAAAGTCCTCATGCTCTTCTTTCGGTATATGTTGGCCGACATCTGCTCTTCTCAAGGACAACGGCCCCCACTCGCTGGAGACAGTCTGCTCTACCGCATTTGTTATAGTCTGTGGCTCTGTAACTTGTGCTTTGATTTCTTTTAGCTTGAGTGGCATTTTCTCTCATCCTCCTTAGCTCGTTGGACTTCACTCTGGCTCAGGTAGCACTAAAGATCCTTCCAGGCAAGCATCACTTTTATTTCTGCCTTGGCTTTGGCAGTGCTTTCAGTAGATACACTTTATTCCATTATCTTACATTTGACAAGACAGCCAGACTCTGAACTATTTCTGGCTTCTCTATATGACACGCAGTCATATACCACAGGAGATGAGGAGAGGTAGGAGAGCTAACTTCTGTGCTTCCTTCTTCTTGGCATCTTTCATATATCGAAGTTATTTTAATGTGCCATATCCCAGGTTGATATTGCCCCCCAACTATCAAGTGGTATATGGGCTTTTCTTTTAGTTGCCTACAGTTTATCTGTTTTGTTCCTCACTCAATCTTGTCTTAATGGACTTCCAATCCTGCTTATTGCTGACATGCTAATGATGATGTTAAAAGGAAATTTAAAGCAATTGTGATAAAAATCAGAACAGTGGTTGCCTCTGGTGATGATAGTGTTTGGAAAGTTTCAGAATGAAATTTTTAATAAAATATTTAATATTAATACTATATCATTTGATTGAGTGATGGTTACAGAGCCCACATGTTTGTCAAAGTTAATCAATCTCTATAGTTAAACTGTAAAACCACAATAAAATATACATAAGAGTGAGAATTAAAAATCCTCTCTAAGGAAAGCATTCTTTCCTTATGGTATTACCTTGTCAAGCAGATCTATATTGCTTGTCAGAGGCTAAACTGTCCTTCTGATGGTCTTAAAAAAACCCTTTTTTAAATAAATTTAATTGTGGTAAAATATATGTAACATAAAACTTAACATTTTAATTATTTTTATGAATACAATATAATGGCATTATTTTCACATTGTACAATCATTATCATTGTCTATTTCTAGAACTCTTCCATCACTCCGAACAAAAACTCCATACCCATCAAACAATAATTTCCCATTCCTTTCTCGCCTCAGTCCCTGCTAATCTGTAATCCACTTTGTTACTATGAATTTGTTCTAGATATTTTATGTAGTCAGAATCATACAATAATCTTCCCTTTGTGTCTTTTTATTCACTTAGTATGTTTTCTTTTTCTTTTTTTTTTTTTAAAGATTTTATTTATTTGTCAGAGAGAAAGCACAAGCAGGTAGAGAGGCAGGCAGAGGCAGAGGGAGAAGCAGGCTCCCAGCCGAGCAAGGAGCCCGATGTGGGACTCGATCCCAGCACCCTGGGATCATGACCTGAGCTGAAGGCAGCTGCTTAACCAACTGAGCCACCCAGGCGTCCCATACACTTAGTATGTTTTCAAGGTTCATCCGTGTTGTAAAATATCTCAGAACTTAATGTCTTCTTTTTTTCAGTAGACCTTACTTTTTTTCTTCCTTAAAGATTTTACTTATTCATTTGACAGAGAGGGAGAGAGAGAACCAGCAGGGAGACAGAGAGAGAGAGAGAGGGGGAGAAGCAGGTTCCCCACTGAGCAGGGAGCCTGATGTGGGGCTTGATCTCACTCTGAGATCATGACCTGAGCTGAAGGCAGTCACTTAACTGGCTGAGCCACCCAGGAGCCCCTAGACCTTACATTTTTAGAGCAAATATGACTGCAAGGTAGAGATTTCCCATATACTTCCTGTCTCTACACATGTATAGCCTCTCCCACTATGATAGCCCACATCACAGTGGTAAATTTGTTATAATTTTGAACTTATATTAGCACATCATTATCACTCAAAGCCCATAGTTTACATTATGGGTCATTCTTGGTGGTATACATTCTATGCATTTAGGTAAATGTGTGATAATATGTATCCACCATTATAATATCATACAGAATAGTTTCACTTCCCTAAAAATCCTCAGCGCTCCAACTATTCATCTCTATCTCATTCCTAACCCCTGATGACCACTAATCTTTTTACTTTTCCATAGTTTTGCCTTTTCCAGAAAGTAATATAGTTGGAATCATACAATATGTAGCCTTTTTCCAGTTGGCTACTTTCACTCAACAATATGCATTTAAGTTCTTCCATGTCTTTTCAAGACTTGATAGCTCTTTTTTTTTTTTTTTTTTAAGCATTGAATAGTATTTCATTGTCTGGATGGCCCACAATTTATTTATTCATTCACCTACTGAGGGACATTTTGATTGTTTTCAAGTTTTGGTAATTTGAATAAAACTGGTTAAACATCCATCTGCAAGCTTTTGTGTGAACGTAAGTTTTCAATTCATTTGGGTGATACCAAAGAGTGTGATGGCTGGGTTGTATGGTAAGACTAGGGTTAGCTTCATAAGAAACTACCAAATTAACTTCCAAATGGTTAGATAATTTTGCATTCCTACCAGCAATTAATGAGAGTTCCTATTGTTTTACATCCTCGCCAGCATCCATTATTGACAGTGTTTTTGGTCATTGTAGTAGATGTGCAGTGGTATCTCATTGTTATAATTTGCAATTCCCTAATGATATATGATGCTGAGCATCTCTTTTCATATGCTTATTTTCCATCTCTACATCTTCTTTGGTGAAGTGTTTGTTCAGATCTTTTGCTTATTTTTAAATCAGGTAACATTCTTATTATTACGTTTTAATTTTTTTTTATGTTTTGTGTAACAGTTTTAGATGTGACTTTGGGAAAGATTTTCTCCCAGTCTTATTAAATATTTATAAAAAAAGAAGTGAATTAAAATACTAAAAATAGTAACCAATGGTGATGGGATTAGAAGTAATTCTTATTTACCTTTTACTAATTTTAGTCCCCAAATTTCTGCAGGGAACCAATATTTCTTATATAATGAGAAAAATAAAAAAAAATAAGCATTAAGCCCACCAAATGCAGTTCCACCTAACTTTTACCTAAAATGGCAATGACAGGAAGAAAAGGTTAAAAAAACACCGTACCCTAAAACTAGGAACTAGACATGATAGCCAAGCTACTGTCAGAATGTAGGAGAAATTTCCTTTCTTGTAACTGCTAGGCAAATGAGATTAAATAAAAATTGGCTCTCCCAGTTTATAGCCAAAACCAGAGAAAAATGTAACCCAAATCTTTCTTGCCCCACATGAAAACATAATATAAGTAATTACTAAAACAGGTTCTTGTCTTTATACAATCAGAGCTACTCCAATCCTTACCAAAATACTTCCAAATTATGAACTGGTTACTCAGAAAGTATCACATATCTCTTCAGGATTAAATCCATGCAGCCTAGCAGGACGACTATCCATAATGACTGTGATGGTATGTGACAGATACTGTTCCTACTCTCTCTGGCTCGGTGTTCAATTCATCTCCCCATAAATGGGACTCTAGTTGAGGTAGCTGATCTATCACGACTTTACGTCTCCACCAGATACTCTTTCCCATACTTTGCTGTCTAGTTGGTGTAGCTCTTGGGAACAGTAGTGGGTGGTATATGATGTCACTCAACACCAGTGTTTCAGCAGAAATGACCCTTAGAGTGTGGAAGCTCTGCGTGGTAGTCTGTGGTAAAGAAAAAAGAGCGTTATGTTTGTTTCCTGTATTTAATTTTTAACATTTATTCAACAAAACTTTTATTTTTACTTTTTAAATTTTATTTTAATTCTAATATCATTAACACACAGTATTATATTAGTTTATATATATAATATAATGATTCAACAGTTCTGTACATTACTCAGTACTTATCATGATAAGTGTACTCTTAATCCCCTTCACCTGTTTCATCCATGTGCCCACCTACCTCTCAACTGGTAAACATTAGTTTGTTCTAGATAGTTGGTTTGTCTCTTTTTGTTGTTGTTCATTTGTTTCTTAAATTCCACATATGGGTGTAATCATATGATATTTATCTTCCTCTGACCGACTTTTTTCACTTAGCATTATACCCTCTAGATCCATTCATGTTTTAAATGGCAAGGATCCATTCCCTTTCTCTCTCTCTCTAACATATATATATACCATATATATATATATATATATATATCGATGGACCACTTGGCCTACTTCCATGATTTGGCTATTATAAATAATGTTTCAGTACATATATGGGTACATATAATTTTTTGAATTGATATTTTTATATTCTTTGGGTAAATACCCAATAGTGGAATTACTGGATTATATACTAATTTTATTTTTCATTTCATATATTGTACCCTGATATAAAAATATCAGAGTAATTCTGGCCTCATAGACAGGTGAAAGGTGACATCTCATTGTGGTTTTGGTTTGCATTTCCCTGATGATGAGTAATATTGAGCATCTTTTCATGTTTCCATTGGCCATCTGTATGTCTACCTTGAAGAAGTGTCTGTTCATGTCTTCTGCCCATTTTTAAGTTGATTATTTGATTTTTAAGTGTCTAGTTGTATCAGTTCTTTATACATTTGGATATTAACCCTTTATTAGATATGTCATTTGCAAATATCTTCTCCCACTCAGTAGGTTGTCTTTTAGTTTTGTTGGTTATTTTCTTTGCTGTGCAGAATCTTTGTATTTTGATATAGTCTCAATAGTTTATTTTTGCTTTTGTTTCCCTTGCCTTAGGAGACATATCTAGAAAAATGCTGCTATGTCCCATGTCAGAGAAATTACTACCTACACTCTCTTTTAGGATTTTTATGGTTTCAGGTCTCACATTTAGGTCATTAATCCATTTTCAGTTTCATTTTTGTGTACAGTGTAAGAAAGTGGTCCAATCTCACTCTTTTACATTTAGCTGTTTAGTTTTCCTTACACCATTTATTGAGGAGACTCTTTTTCCCATTGCATATTCTTGCCTCCTTTGTGGACTATTAATCAATAATATAATCATGGGTTTATTTCTGGCCTCCCTATTCTGTTCCGTTGAACTGTGCATATAGTTTAATACATCTTGAAATCTGGAATTATGATACCTCCAGTTTTGTTCTTCTGTTTCAAGGTTGCTTTGGCTATTCAGGGTCTTTCATGGTTCCATATAAATTTTAGGATTATTTGTTCTAGTTCTGTGAAAAACACTGTTGGTAGGAATTGCATTTAATCTGTAGATTGCTTTGGGTAGCATGAACATTTTAACAATATTTGTTCTTCCAACCCATGAGCATGGAATATTTTTCCATTTGTTTGTGTTGTCTTTGATTTCTTTCATCAATGTGGGATAGTTTTCAGAGTTCATGTTCTTTCATCTTCTTGGTTAAGTTTATCCTTAGGTATCATTTTTGATGCAATTGTAACTGGGAAAGTTTTCTTAATTTCTCTTTCTTCTACTTCATTGTTGGTATGTAGAATACAACGGATTTTGATTTCGTATCCTGTGACCTTACTGAATTCATTTTTCAGTTCTAGTAGTCTTTATGTGGAGTCTTTACAGTTTTCTAAAACCCTAAAGTATCATGTCATTGCAAATAGTGTAAATTTTATTTCTTCCCTACCAATTTGGATGCCATTTTTTTTCTTGTCTGATTGCTGTGGCTAGGACATCAGTACTATATTGAATAAAAGTGATGGGAGTGGATATCTTCATCTTATTTCTAATCTTAGCCTCTCAGTTTTTAATCATTGAGTCGGATGTTAGCTGTGGGTTTTTCATATAAGGCCTTTATTACGTTGAGGTTTGTTCCCTCTAGATCTAGTTTGTTGAGGGTTTTTATCATGAACAGATATCGTTCTTGGTCAAATGCTTTTTCTTCCCCAATTTAAATGATCATATGGTTTTATCCTTTCTCTTATTGATGTGATGTATCATGGTAACTGATTTGCATGTATTAAACCACCCTTGCTTCCCAGGAATAAATCCCACCTCATCATGGTGAATGATTTTTTTTTTAATGTATTGTTGGATTCAGTTTGCTAATATTTTGTTGAGTATTTTTGCATCCATGTTCATCAGAGACATTGACCCATAGTTCTCTTACTTGGTAATATCTTTATCTGGCTTTGGTATTGGGGTAATCCTGGCCTCATAGAATGAATATGGAAGATTTCCTTCCTCTTCTATTTTTTGGAATAGTTTTAAAAGAATGGGTATTAATTCTTCTTTAAATGTTTGGTAGAATTCACCAGTGAACTATCTGGTCCTACACTTTCATTTGTTGGGAGTTTTTTAAGTTACAGATTCAATTTTTTTTTTTTTTTTACAGATTCAATTTTATTGCATGTAATCAATGTATTCAAATTTTCTATTTCTTCCTGATTCAGTTTTGGTAATTTATATGTTTCTAGGAATTTATCTAATTCTTCTAGGTTGTCCAATTTGTTGGCATATAATTTTTCATAATATGTTCTTAAAATTTTTTTTATTTCTGTGGTGTCAGTTTTTATTTCTGCTCTTTCATTTCTGATTTTGTTTGAGTCCTGTCTCTCTCTCTCTCTCTCTCTCTTTTTTTAATGAGTCTGGTTAAAAGTTTATCAATTTTGTTATCTTTTCAAAGAACCAGCTCCCAGTTTCATTGATCTGTTCTTTTTTTTTTTTTTTTTAAGTTTCTATATCATTTATGTCTGCTCTAATCTTTATTTTTTCCGTCCTTCTACTGGTTTTGGGTTTTGTTCTTTTTTTCTAGCTCCTTTAAGTGTAAGGTCATGTTGTTTATTTGAGATTTTTCTTGCTTCTTGAGGTAGGCCTGCATTGTTGTAAACTTCCCTCTTAGAACAGCTTTTTCTGCATCACAAAGACCTTAGACCATTGCATTTTCATTTTCATTTGTCTCCACGTATTTTTTTATTTTTCTCTTTGATTTCTTGTAACTCACTCATTGTTTAGTTGTGTGTTATTTAACCTCCATGTATTTGTGCTCTTTCCAGATTTTTTCTTGTGCTTAATTTCTAGTTTCCTAGTTGTGTGGTCAGAAAAGATGGATGGTATGGCTTTGATCTTTACAATTTGATGAAACTTGTTGTGGCCTAATATGTGATCTGTCCTGGAGAGTGTTCCATGTGCCCTTGAATGGAACATGTATTCTGCTGTTTTAGGATGATATGTTCTAAATATATGTTAGATCCTTCTAGTTCACTGTGTCATTCAAAGCCACTGTTTCCTTTTGGTATTCTGTTTGGACAATTTATCCATCGATGTAAGTGGGGTGTTAAAGTCCTCTGCTATTAATGTATTATTATTGATTATTTCCTTTATGTGTGTTTCTTTAGCTGCTTTATGTACTTCAGTGTTCCGTGTTGGGTGCATAAATATGTACAATTATTATATCTTCCTGTTGGATTGTTCCATTTATGATTATATAGTCTCCTTCTTTTTCTCTTATTACAGTCTTTGTTTTAAAGACTATTTTGTCCAATATCAATATCGCTCCCCAGCTTTTTTTTTTTCCACTTCCATTTGTATGGTAAGTGCTTTTCCATCCCCTCACCTTTAATGTGCATGTGAGTTTAGGTCTGAAATAAGTGACTTGTGGGCTGCGTATAGATAGATCTTGATTTTTTATCCATTCTGTTACCCTATGGCTTTTGATCACAGTATTTCATCCATTTACATTCAAATTAATTATTACTTGGTATTACTTATTGCCATTTTCTTGCTTATTTTATAGTAGTTTTTGTAGTTCTTCTCTGTTCCTTTTTTTCTCTTGATGTTCTCTCTCACACAGCTCACTGGCTTTCTTTAGTGATATATTTGGATTTCTTGCTCTTTAATTTTTGCAGATCTGGTTTTTGATTTATGGTTACCATTATGTTTTTATATTCTTACGTGAATAGCAGTCTGTATTAAGTTGATGTTTATGTAAGTTTGAAGCCATTCTTTACTCTCCCCCCCCCACAACTTTTTAGGTATACGATGTCATATTTTACATCTTTTTACATTGTGAATCTCTTGACTGAGTTTTATAGATATACTTAATTTTACTGTTTTTGTGCTTCCTACTTTTCTCATTTCTGTTTATGGTCTTTTTTTTCCCCCACTCAAAGAGTCCTCTTTAATATTTCTTGGCTGGCTTAGTGCTTTTGATTCCTTTAACTTTTGTTTGTCTGGGAAACTCTTTATCCTATTCTAAACGATAGTCTTGATGGATAGAGTATTTTTGGCTGCAGGTGTTTTTCTTTCAGCTCTTTGACTATATCATGCCACTCCCTTCTGGTCTGTAAAATTTTTGCTGAAAAATCTCATAGCCTTATGGAGTTTCCCTAGTTTGTAACTGTTTTCTTTTCTCTTGGTGCTTTAAAAAGTCTCTCTTTATCACTAGCTTTTTGCCATTTCAATTACTATCTGTCTTGATGTGGACCTCCTGGGTTGATTTTGTTGGGGGCTCTCTGTGCTTCTCGGATCGAATTTGTTTCCTTCCCCAGCTTCAGGAATTTTCAGCTATCATCTTTTCAAAGATTTTATTTATTTATTTGACACAGAGAGAGAGAGAGAGAGAGAGAGCACAGAGAGAGAGGAGAGGCAGAGGGAGAAGGAGGCTCTCTGCTGAGTAGGGATCCCAATGCATGGCTTGATCCCAGGACCCTGGCATCATGACCTGAGCCAAAGGCAGACACTTAACTGACTGTGCCATCCAGGCAATTTTTTTTCAAATAAATTTTCTATCCCCTTTCTCTCTCTTCTCCTTCTTTAAAGATTTGTTTATTTATTTGGGGGGGGGGGAGAGCACAGAAGCAGGGGGAAAGGAAGAATCCTCAAGTAGACACCCTTCTGAGCATGGATCCGTACATGGAGCTCTATCCCAGGACCCTGAGATCATGACATGAGCCAAAATCAAGGTGGCCTCTTAACTGACTGAGTCACCCAGGCACCCCTCTCTCTTCTTCTTCTGGGATCCTTATAATGCAAATGTTATTATTCTTGATGGTGTCTCTGATTTCCCTAATTTAATTTTTTATTATTTTTTTTCTCTCACCAGCCTGGCTTGATTGCTTTCCATTACCCTGTGCTCCAGGTCACTGATCTGTTTTTCTCTTTTCACTAGTCTACTATTTATTCCATATAGTGTATTTTTAATTCTGGTTATTGAATTCTTCATCTCTGATTGGTTCTTTTTTGTCTTTTCTGTCTCTTTGTTAATGGCCTCACTGAAGTTCTTCACTCTTCTCAAGTCCTTTGAGTATCTTTATGACCATTACTTTAAGTTCTCTATGAAGCATATTACTTATTTCCATTTCATTTAGCTCTCTTGCTGTGATTCTGTCCTGTTCTTTCATTTGAAACATAATCCTCTGTCTCTTCATTTTGTCCAACTCTCTGTGTCTATTTCTATGTGTTACAAAAGTCAGCTATGCCTCCTACTATTGGAAGTAGTGGCCTTGTAAAGAAGAGGTCCTGTAAGTAATGCCCTGCAATACAATGTCCCCTGTTCACTAGAACCTGGTGCTTCAGGGATGTCTTCTACGTGTGTTACATGTGCTCTAATGCTGTGGCTGAACAGTTTTGCCTTCAGTCCAGTCAATGTTTTTAGTGGACCAGTCTGGGGCTACTTTAGGCTTGAATTAAATACCAAGCATTTGCCAAAGATATGGTAGCATGCAAATGCTAGGCACTTTCCCTATATTGTCCCCTGAGAAGTTTTCATTGGTGAGTGGGGCCTGCAAACCAGGTGTCTGTCTTTAGCTCACCGCTGGGGTTGTAGTCTGACTGATGTGTGTGGTTATTTTCACCCTTCCCCAGGGCAAGAGTCACTTTGGAGTGGTTCTGTCCCCTGTCTGGGCTAATTGCACCATGCCAGGTTTATGGAACCACTTTGGATGGACTCTGGTCAAAGGTGTATTGGAGGGGCACGTCCACAGGAGAATGTGGGGGTTGGGTACAAGGTGCTAGCAAGTTTTGAACAGGTCTGCTGTGGGCAAGGACCTGCAGCTGAGGCTTGGCTGGAGGGGGAGTGCCCACAGGAGAATGCAGTGGGGTGGAAGCATTCTGTCAGCAAGTTAGGTAAGGAGTGTTGGCACCACTCTGGTTCCTTCAGGTTTCTGTGGGTCTAGGCTGGGAGATGTGGGAGGGAAATGGTACCTGCCAGCTCCTTTGTTTCTAGAGAAGTCTCTCAATGATTCCTGCCCCTCTACCCCATGCTCTGAAATTAGTAAACATATCTCCCTCCCTTATACCATTTTTCAAACTGCTGCTTCTATGCTGTATCTCCGCAGGGTTATTTATTGTGTTACCTCTTTAAAGGCAGGGACTCAGTTTCTTCTAGCCTTTCTGGCACTCCCAGACCTGAGCCCACTGATTTATAAAGTTCTAGGTATTTAGCCCCACTGACTCACAAGATTATGCCCCTCTGGTTTTCATGTGGGTTTCCTGTGCCTGGGGTGCTTGGTGTGAGGAACTCTCCCTCTTCCCTATTCATGCCTGTGATGTCCCTTCCTCCTGGGTCCATTTAGCTCCCAACCATATCTCTGCCCCTCTTACCCTTTTTGATGTGGACTCTTTTCTACATTCAGCTATGGAGAGTCTGTTTTGCCAGTCCTTGCAGTCATTTTTGGGATTGTTTACACACTGTTATGGGTATTATCTAGTTGTATCCATGGGAGGAGGTGACCTTAGGGTCCTTCTATTCTACCATCTTCCCAGGAAGTCTATTCAACTAGTTTTGATTAAGACCTTGAGGTGAATAATTAAGGCAATATTGAAGTGAACATCTTCACCCTGATTCAGGTTTTAGAAGATAGATAAAGGGACTAAGGAAGTTTATAACAGGGTAAATAATATAAACTGCAGGACTGGAGAAGGCTTTCCTAAGGAACAGCATTTAAGCAGAGATCCATGGAATACATAGACATAGACATATGTATTCCATGGATCTCTGCTTAAGTGTTATTCCTAAACACCAACCCTCTTGGTAGGGAGAGTCTTACTCTTCAGATGGACCCACCTGCACAAAAGTTCTGAGACAATAGAGTAAACATAGTGTCTGTATATTCAAGGAACTAATTGAAGACCAGTGAAACTAGAGCATAGAAAATGGGGAGAGTAGCAAATCTGAAAAGACAAACAAAATTCAGATTATATAGAATCTTATAAATCATGGTAAAGACTTAGATTTTTATTCTAATTAGGCTGAATGCCACTGAGGAGTTGGAATGAAAATGTGTGGGAGGGAGGTTTTTGGATACAGGATGGAGAATAAATTAGCAGGGAGCCAAGATTGGACAGAGGAGGAGCAGTTAGAAAGCTACTGCAAATATTAAAAAAAAAAAAAAAAAAAAAAAATTCAGATGAGACTGTAGAGGCCAAGGGTAGGTCACCTCAAGATGGGCCACTTTGGCATGAAAATTACTTTGAGCTGAAGCCAATCATGGTGCTGTGAGCTCAAGAGAAACCTTTGTCCCTCTCTTTGAAAGAGGACTTCACCTAATGTCCTCCATTAGGAGAAGGAAAGAAAAAATGAATTGGGGGAAATCAGAGGGGGAGATGAACCATGAGAGACTGTTGACTCTGAGAAACAAACTCAGAGTTTTAGAAGGGAGGG
>CM052899.1:101133047-101161620 GCA_028534135.1 Potos flavus | reverse complement strand
AAACTACTCCAAATGTGTGACTTGAACCAGAGTGGGAGAAATCGGTCTAGTGATAGAGAGAAAATATAATCAAAGGTGGAGCTAACAAAATTAGCTAATGATTAAGCACTGTATATAAGAGAGAAAAAAATGACTTAAGGATGTTTACAAATGTTATGGCCTGAACTACTGGAAGGATGGCATTTCTAGTTAGTGAGATATGGAAGAATGTAGGAAAAGCAGGTTTGCTTGGAGGCAGGAATCAAGACTTCAGGTTTGAATAGTTCTCTCCAAATGGAGATGTATGAGCAAGATCTCTGAGGCTCCTTTACTTTCTATCTGTGTGACTTGGGTTAAACATTTTAATTTCTTGGTGCTATCGTTTTCTCATCTATGATACACTGATGATAATAATGGTACAGACTTCATAGATTTGTTATGAGAATTAAATGAGGCAATTTATGCCATGAATACTTAGACAAATGCCTGGCTCACAGTAAGGGCTCAATAAATATCAGCTATTACTATTAGAGAGGTGATAGGAGATGATGAAAAGTGGTCAAGTTTAGGATACATTTCAAAAATGTTTGATAAGATTGTCTAACAGATTGGATGAAGAGTGTAAGAAAAAGAGATGAGCCAAAGATAATTCCAAGAATTTTTCCTTGAACACCAGGAAAATGGAGTTACTATTTAAAGAGACTGTTGGAACTAGGAGAGAAACAGTTTGTAATAAGTAAGGAAAGAATAAAAATTTCATCTATACACATGCCAAGTTGGACATGCCCTCTAGACATCCATGTGGAGATGTCAAGTAAGCAGGTGCATATTAAGATCTAGAGGTTTGATCAGAAATCTTACCTAAAGATATTAAATTCAAAAGTCCTCATAATACAGAGGAGATTTCAAATTATGGGAACAGATGAGACCACCAAAAAAAGTGAGTATTGATTGGAAAGGGGATAGATCCTGGATGTGGGGAATTCAAATATTTAGAGGTCTGATAGACACAAGATAACTAACTAGAAAGACAGAAATGTAGTGGTCAGTAAGATAAGAAAAAAACCAAGAGAGTTAATAAGACACAGAAGCTGAAGCAGAAAGTATTTTAAACAAGTGGAATTAGTTAACTGTGTCAAAATTTGATTATGATTTACATGATAAGAGGATAGAATTTAACCATTGGGTTCAGCATTGTGGAATTCACTGACCTTGATAAGAACATTTTAGTGACACTAATAGGACAGAAGCTTGGATTGGAGTAAGTTCAAGAGAGAATGGAAAAAGGAGGAATTGGAGACTGATCACTATTAACAATTCTTTTAAGAATTTGCTGCAAAGTGGGGCAATAGCTAAAATGACATGTGAGGTTGAGGAGCTCTGTTTTGTTTTGTTTATGGTGGGAGAAAATATATATGTTTACACATATATATGTGTATGTGTATATGTACACAGACATAGAAGTATACTACTTGTAAAGACATATACATACATTGTATACACATATACATTTATGTATGTAAGTATATATGTATACACTTGTAATACTCATATTTATCCGAATGGGGAAATTGGTGATTCAGGATGGAGAAAATGGAGCCACATATAAAAATAAACTTCTTAAATATGTGGAAAGGACTCTAGCACCCAAAAGAAAATGTGGCTTTATGTATAAGCATAGACAATTCACCTGGAAGAACTAACAGAAATTTAGGTATATGCACCCAGATGGAGACTGGTGCTACATGTGGTAATGCAGCATGCAAAATTTCTCTCCTGGTTGTTTCTAAGCAATCAAAAATCTAGGATGCAATGTCTTCAACTAAGAGAGAAGAATGAGAATGGTGTTGGGAGTCTGAGGAGAAAGGAGAAGTATAAAATAGTCACAGAGAAGAGTGAAATATTTTCTTCTTCCCAAAGAACTGTGGTAGGATGGTCCAGGAGCACCACAGGCCCATTGGAGATTCATGGTGATGAATTTAAAATTAGACTGGTTGGAATGGGTGTTTTTATTAAATCAAATTTAGATATTTGGGTGTTTTCTATATGACATCACTAACCTAGGCCACAGATTCTTCACTAGAGTGGACACGAGTCACACTGCATTTGCCACTCCTCACCCCCAACAGTGACAAAGAAATATCTATTCATAGAGGATAACACTCTTAATATCAAGGAAAGAAAAATACATATAGTTTAAGAAGCTCTAACAAAAATATCCTGACAGTACCAAATGCTGGCAAAGATATGGAGCAACAGGAACTCTCATTCATTGCTGGTAGAAATATAAAATGGGACAGCCACTCTGGCAGACACTTTGGCAGTTTCCTACAAAACTGAACTTAGTCTTACCATATGATCAGCAATCACACTCTGTGGTATTTACCTAAATGAGTTGAAAACTTACGTTGATACAAAAACCTGCACAGGGTTATCTGTAACAGCTTTATTTGTGACTGCCCAAACTGGAAGTAATCAAGGTGTCCTTTAGTAGGTGAATGGATAAATAAACTGTGGTATGTCCGGACGACAGAATTCAGTGCTAAAAAGAAATGAGTTATCAAGCCACAACAAGACATGGAAGAACCTAAAATACATTTTATTAGTAAAAGAAGCCAATCTGAAGAGGCTGTATGATTTCAAATATGTGACATTCTGGAAAAAAGGGGAAAATTGTGGATATTGTAAGAAGATCAGTCGTTGCCAGGGGTTAGGGGAAAGGGGAAGATGAATAGGTAGAGCCCAGAAGAGTTTTAGGGCAATGAAATTATTCTATATAACACTATAATGGCAGATGCATGCCATTATACATTGGCCCAAACCTATAGAATGTATACCATCCAGAGTGACCCATGATGTAAATTAAGGGCTTTGCGTGAACAGCACATGCCAGCATAGGTTTATTGATTATAAAAAATGTACCACCCTAATGAAGGATGTTGATAGTAGGGGAGGCTGTGCATGTGAGGGGTGGGGGGTAGGGATATATGGGAATTCTTTGCACTTTCCTTTAAATTTGCTATGAACCTAAAACTGCTTTAAAAATTAAATTGTATTAAAAATATATATTATATGAAATTAGACTGGAATATATATAAGAATATATATATTCATTGCATGAAAATATCTTCCTACTTGGCCTTCTGTAGTTGAATATTATATGTTAAAGTTAAAGCATAACTCTTTCAGAGGCTCCCAGATAAAAGTAAATACCCATAGAGAGATTAAAATAAACAAACAAAAACAGCGGAAACTTTTAAGTAGATAAGATTATATACATTGTCCGTTCCAAAGGATTTGTTTCAAACCCCTCATTTTTTTTTAGTCTATTTAAGTTGCTTGGATTCTTTCAATTCCTCACACCCTACTTATGTTTTGTACATTGTAGCTAGATGGTAGAATGCCCTTTTCCTACCAGCCTCTCCCAGATTCACTTTTTTTTTTTAACCCTTTCTGTTCCTTCCTCCTAAGAAATTAGAACGGTCTAAGAGGCATTTTTAGTGGGAATCCAAAATTCAGACTGTACTAACTTAAATGCAGCTCAAAAAAAAAAAAAACAAAACCTCCCCCATCCATTATTTTTTTAATTCACAACAAAATTACAGTTCCCCTGACCGCTGCATGAGTATTTCCTATTGATTGTTTAAGTCACAAGGACAGTGTAGGGTACAAAATGAGAAAAACTTATCTTACTGACTTGAAAGAAAATGCATACTAAAGGTAGACTACTTCTTCAAGAAAACGAAATAGACCTACATTTTATTATCTAAGAAACAAAGAAGAAAGAACTTTCTCCTTGGAAAATGTCTTATTTTTATTCTTTTTAAAGATTTCCTCTCTACTAAAGGAGCAGATAAAAAAAAAAAACACACAACTGAATAGAGAAAGAAGGCAATCGTATAGAGAATAAGTGCAAGTTTAAAAAAATGATGCTCGAAAAAAAAATAATTAGTAAGGGCATCCAGGGGACATATAAAACAGCAAAGCTATAACAGGTTACTATTAGCAAAGGATATAAAGGGAAGCATGTCAGAGATTAGAAGTGATTATAAAGTCAAAGCACGCAGTGGGAAGGGTGGGTTTGTTACTTTTCAGGGACAGAAGGAAAAGCAGAATGCATCAAGGTGAGGGTTGAATTTCATAATAGCTACTTTACCTCAGTCATTGACAACAATTATAATGGGAACAGGATGCTCAGGGCAATAAGAGTTAATGAGAAAAACATGTAACTGGGCAAAATTTGAGTCATATTTAGTTTAAAAAATATCTAAGTAACTTGGAATGTATTCAGCTCTGCAGAGTATATGATATCCACTGTAGAATACTAATGTTTAAAAGGGTAAATCTAGCAATAGAACCATTATACCACATTCTAGAAAACTCAGTTAATTTCTTTCAAGTTTTCTTTTTTCTTTTTATTTTACAAAACCCTTACATGAGCCCTGTAAAAATATAGTAAAAAATAAAAACTCTCCTTCATTATCCAACTTTGTTCAGATCTTCCACTCCCTGAACAAGGGCACTGTCTAACCCTTAGGTAACCACTATTGACAGCTTAGTGAGTACACATTCCAAGACTTCTTTTGAAAACTTAGACACATTGCAAATATATGTATATATCAGATATAAATTCCCATTTACAGAGTTACTTCTATTTTCTTTAGTTGAACTAAAATTGTAAAAGTTGTCTTAATTAGAAACTTAATCTCTACTTGCTTTGGATTCCTTCCCCCTTTGTCTGGTGCTGTGCCGTAGTATCATAGCCACAGTCTCATGGCCACGGGAACAAGATCTCACCAGTGCACCTGAATGCTGGTGTCTGACCATGCCTGCATCCAAAAGACAGCCCCAATTAGCAACCAGTCTTTGACCTTCATTTCACCGATATCTTTCCCCTGCCTTCCCTCATTTTCAATTCTAAGGTCTCTTTATTTCCATTTATTCTCTATGTCCTACTCTTCTGGTTTGGAGAACATACCTCATAAATAAATGCAATAATATCTTAGCCATTCTCCTGCTACCTTCCTTTTCCCTATGATCTGTTTTATAGTTTTATATGTTAAAGCATGAGCCAAATCATGTGACTCCTCTGCTTAAACCCCTTCAATGGATGCCTATCTTGCCCCTAGTACAATTTAAGTTATTACAATGATCTACAAGGCCCTCATGATCTGGCCTCTTTACCTGCAGGACTCATCCACTCATGTCTCCACTTGCTTACTCTGCTCCAGACACACTAGTCTCCTGGTTCTGTGAACCCACCAAACACACTTCCACCTTAAGGCCCTTCTATTGCCTCATTATTCCTTCTGCTTACGATGTTCTTCACAGAGATATTTTTAAAGTGCTTATTCAAAAGTCACTTTTTCACTGAAATGCTCCATGACTGCCCTATCTAAAATTTTGTTCTTCTACAGCTAATACTTCATATATTCTTTAGAAGTCATCACCAATATAGCATACATTTTATTTTTTATTATGCTTAGTTTCCAACTCTACACTGTAAACTCCATGAAGGCAAATAATTCTATTCATTACTATATTCCAAGTCTCTAGCAATGTGTCTACATATAGAAGGTCTTCAATAAATATCTTTTAAATGAATCAATGAAAGGTGGGAAATTTACTACTGTTCTTACCCTATGCTGAGGTCATAGGAAATACTTCAAATTTGTCTCAAATCTATTTTTTACTAGATTGGTAGTTTCCTTATTTTCATATTCTGTTGAATGGAAGAAATCAATTAAAATCTTATTTTGGAGGGAACTTCCTTGGAAATGGCTAGACATAATTTCCATCCTAGGACTTGCTAAATATATCTGGTAATTATACCATTTTGAAAAATATGCAACCACAAAGCCCAGGTTCAGGAAACTTTCACCCTCCAAATTCTTCTTTCAATTCTTTCCTAGTTCTTGAAATATTTTCATAGAAGAGGAATGGTGAAGCCCTGAGTTATTTTAGTCATGAGTACTCAGGGACACAGACTTTTCAAAAAAATTTTTTTTAAAGATTTTATTTATTTGACAGAGAAAGACACAGAGAGAGAAGGAACACAAGCAGGGGGAGTGGGAGAGGGAGAAGCAGGCTTCCCGTTGAGCAGGGAGCCCAATGCAGGGCTTGAACCCAGGACCCCAGGATCATGACCTGAGCTGAAGGCAGACGCTTAATGACTGAGCCACCCAGGTGCCCCCAGACTTTTCACATTTAAAAGCCAAGACTGACTTTTATGTTCAGAAAAACTGTGTTATGTCAAGCATAGTAAATGAATGACTAGTGAATGAACAAGCAAAGAAATCTCTAGCCATCACTTGGGCAAAGATCACAGAATGGCATAAAATAACAGAAACAAACAACAAAACTTATACTTTAGTATATCAAAGCATTTTTATTTACTTAGTTAGCTATGAATATATAATACTTTAATATGACTGGAATTAAACTACTCTTAATTTGCCTTCTCCCTGCCCCCACTTAACAGTATACCTTGGAAAGTATTCCTTAATAGAATTAATGGTCTTATCTTATTCTTTTGAACAGTGCCATGTCCTTAGTATGATTGTACTAAATATATATTATTGTTGCAGCATGAAAGATAACATAATCAAATTATGGCAATTTGAGAAAAGTTGAATAATGGGTCTATGTACAAGAGTGCAGCTAAGGTGTAGAGAAAACAGTTAAAAGACAGTACAGAAATCTGAAGAGAAGCAGTAAGAGTTGCCAAATTATAGGGAATCGGAAATGAGGAAGTTACCAGGGAATACTCATCTTGACCTTACTCCTCTTTCTTTCTTGGATCCCCAACCAGGATCCTCTTTGATTAAACTAAGTAAGCAAACAAAATACAAGGAAGCTCATTGACACTACCTTTTAACCAGCCTCCAAGAGCAAAGAAAAAGATGAAGAAGGGAAGAAGAAATAGCAGATGATTTTTGCTCAACTTGTTGGTGAGAGTCTCCCATGTTATGGCATTTAGTTATGACTTAGTCATTTTTGTTGTATAGCATTCTCTATGCCACATTGATTTTTTTATAGTTTTCTTCTATTATAAAACATGTTAAAGTGGATAATCCTGCATATGTATCCAGGAGAACGAGGCGAAGATTTTTTTTTGTCATATCAATGAGAGCATTGCCTAGGCATAAAGTATCCAGACTTTTAATATATTGCATGATGAGAAACCATTTTCCCAAGACTTTTATAATCTATGCTTCTACTAACAATGTTGAAGTGTTGCTACTGCTCTATCTTTATTGACACTTGATAGTATTAGATGTTGGCTTGTTGAGAATTTAGCTTAGCTTCTCTATATTATTGCTCTGCTATGTGTGCAAATTAGCAAGCTCCTCACTAAATGTAAGATACCCATAAAAGCAGACTGGGCATTGGTCAGAACCACAGCCTACCAAGACGTACTGGCTCTACACTCGGGTTCTAGTGTCCAGCTCTAAGGACTCTACCACCATTGTACTAGTACTAAGGAGGCTGACCCCAATCCCAGTGAGGTGGATTGGGGCACCTTAGACAGGTAGGCAGCCATCTATCTACGAGTCCACTATAGGCCACCAGGGATGTCCACTGCAGATCTTTCCAGTGACAATTTGTAAGACCAACTCACTGGGGAATATTAGAGAATTAGAAACAAGCTCAAAACTTTACACACCTTGAGATGCAAAATACTTTAAAAGATTGTGTAGCAGAGGGAGAAAAAGGGGCCAACTGGCTGTTGAGAGTGTTTAATACTGGCTCTGAGCTAACACTCAATGCCACAGAAATGAGACAATTTGCTGGTATTTCCAAGATCCCAAAATGCATTACCTTTTAAAAGACCCCAGGGCATTATCCTAAGGACTCACAGCTCCTCAGAGTTTGTTCCACCTCTTGGGGACAATCGCTCATTTATGACTCTGGTGGTCCACTGGAACAAGGGCAATAACCAGATGTTTTTGGCTCTTTTAGACACAAAGAGCCTAAGTCATGGTAATTCCAGGTAACCTCTCTAAATTCCCCAAGGGAAACTCATAGAGTCATTAGACATAACAGATGAGAACTGTAAAGGGTGTACAAATTAAGCTGGATGAGTCTACTGGCATGATATTTCTAAAACATATCCAGGCCAGCAAAATCTGTGTCATCATCATCTCTAAGCAGTTTGGGAGGGGTTTATCCTCTTGGGTTCTATATTATAAGAGACTCATATTGGACAATTTGACATCGATCAGGTTGCAAGTGTGTGGAAGATGGTGAGACCATCAAAAAATTAAAATGGTAAGGGGAGAATTTATCTGGTTAACAGATGTTAATAGAATTTTCTTTAATATCAGAGGAGTGGGGTACTTGCCAGTAGTAACAAGGCAGCCTTTGGAGAAGACTCGTAGTTGGTGTAGGGGGTTTGGAGATACAAAGGCAAAGAATTAAGAAATATTACAGCCTGAGGTACAATGCCTGTCCTTTGGGGGGACCACCTGTTGTTTAAAAGCTTGAGGAGCATATCTTTGAATAGGCCATTGTGCCTCTCTATAAATCTGGTTGCTTGGGGCTAGCAAGCCAGATGGAAATTATGCAAAATACCACGTTCCAGAGCCCTTGACCAAACAGCTTGGGAGGTAAAATGGGTACCTTAATCTAAGTCTATAATGGCTGGTGGGCCAAAGGAGACAAGCACATACCTGGTTAAGAGGCTTACATGATGGGAAGCGGCATTTTAGGAGGCAGTAGCTTGCAGGAGTCCAGTGAAAAAGTATCCGTGATGGGGTTTGCATACCAATTATCTACAGCAGAGGGCGCCAGTGGCCCAATAAAATCAATTTGCCATTCTGAATATGGTCTGTGTCCCTAGGGCACATTTCCCCACCTGGGAGTCTTCCAGAATTTTGTTCGGGAGTAAAGGAAACAATTATTTACCACCCCTGTGGATAGAATGCCACATCTGTATGCCCAGTCAGTGAGTGTTGTCACCCCCCCCCCCCCCATGGCCTGGTATAATATGAATCTACTCTGCCAGTGGGTATGGCAGATAGCAGAAATTGCCACCTCCACTTCTCCCACATCTATCCATAAGCCCTGATGTATGTAAGGCATGACCCTGCCTCACTCTCCCTGAGGTCCTTGATCTATTCCCATGGGTCTTGTCATTGCCAAGGGGGCAATGACCAAGAACGGGATTTCAAACAGTAGATAGGCTTCATCATAGGTTTCATCATTATTGCCTTAGTTAAATGTGCTTTACAATGACTTGAGAAAACAATACCTACATCCTTTAACATATCTGGTACACAAAGCATTGCTATTCCCGTCGCTGAGGCATTACAGAATGGACTGCTGAGAAATGAGCTAAACAACTCCATAATATTGTTGCCTTGGCATCCATTTTATGTGGCCAAGTGACCTGCAGGGGCCTTGAGCTGATACTAGACCCTCCTGGGAGCATATATGCCTCAGAAAACATCTGGCAGAGTCATAATAAATGGAAGTTCCTGATATGACTCATACAATTGCCCTTGTCATAAGCACTCTCCCCCACCTTCCAGGGCTTTTCCCTTGTGCGCCCCTTAGATAAGCTTGTGATGCTTACCAAAACCCCACTCTTTTTGGCTTGAATTGGCCAATCTGGACTTAGCCCAGGGGCGCCGAAGCACACCCAAGGCCCTACTAAAGGCCCATGCTGCTGGTCCTGCCTCTCTTTCTGCCTACTTCTTGCTTCAGCCTCCCCGTGCAGTATGGCATGTCTTCAAGCATGCCATCTAACTCCTCCAGAAATTGTGAGTAATAAACATCTCTATTTCACTTTCCTTTGTGGTCTTTTGTTGAACCATGGCTCACCATCCAATATAGCAGCGCTCTGTTTACCAAATGTTAATTTAACGAAGTCCCAACATGGCTAGATGCCATTCTCGTAGATGTGAAATAAATTCTGTTTGTGGTTTTAATTGGTATTTTCTGAATTTAAATTGAGGTTGAGTACTTAGCTTTCATATATTTACCAAGCATTTGAATGTCTTCTATATATGTCTACTAAAATATTTTGGCCCACTTTTCATTGATTTGTCTTTTTTTCATAGACATGTAGATACTAGTTTTGCATCAGTTACATGTGTCTCGAGTAACTTCTACTTGTAGCTTGCCTTTTATCTCTCATTATGGTATATATTGATGAAAAACTTAATTTGTGACTTTTTGTATGTTTATTTTAATTAAATATACCAAGGCAGATGTCATTAAGATATTATTCCATATCATTTTCTAAAATGAGTAGTTTTGACCTTCATATGAAGACTTTAATTCATCCAGATTTGCTTTTTAAGTGTGAAATGATGCAAGCTTTCAATCTCATTATTTTGCATATAGATATCCAGTTTTGTTGACAGTATTTACTGAAAAATCCACTCTTTCCTACTGATCTTACAATAAGATCTCGGTCATAAATGAAGTTCCCATATATGTGGAAGACAATGTTTACAGTCAATGTTAAATTCCATGGGTCTATTTCCAGGTACTATAATGTCTTCATAACTATAGTACCTATTATGTTTTGTCTTGATTATTTACTAACCTATCTTTTATCTTTCCCTATTTCTTCAATGACATCTTGGCTTTTGAACTTCTACCTATGTTCCAGAAATATAAATATGAATTTGGGGAGGGGTGATATTTTTATAATTGAATTCTTTAATCTATGATTATGATACATATCTTCATTTACTTAGTTTTTTTTAAATTTCACTCAATAACATTTTATGATTTTATAATAATTCCAAGAATAACAGAGTAACTTGAACAGTCCAAAGCTCCTAGTGAGAATAGCTAGAAAAGTAGTTGAAATAAGTTAAAAATTTTTTTGAAGACATTGCCAGTGGCTTTGAAGCCCTTTAATGATAATTGCCACACTTCCTCTGTCTTGGGATTACATCTGTTGCTATTCTCTTTCTTTAAGAATGATTTGTATTTCCCTGACTCTGCATGTTGGGTACTTTTGGATTGACATTGTGAGTATTAAATTGTACAGACTCTGAATTTTGTAGTATTCTTCCAATGAGTGATGAAATTTTTATTTTAGCAGGAGGTTAATTTGTCTAGGCTTAGACTTCAAGTTCTGTCATGCTCGACTTTGGTGCTGGTTCATATCTCAGTTAATAATGTTTTTAGTCTGTCCCATTCTTGCAAGGTCCAGGAGTCCGTGAGAGACATTATCATTGTTTCTAAAAAGAATTTGGGCTTTCTTTTTTTGGCTTTCTCCTTTCCAGTATTCCCCTAGTATCTGGCAATTTTCTCCTAGGTCTTCCACACAGAAATTTGTTAAACTTTCTACTGGAGTTTTAGCCTCCATCCACTGTTACCACAATTTCAGCTACTGTCTGAGAAGGGCCACAGAAATGGATATACTTTTTTCACTATGCACTTTTCACGTAATTCACTTTTCAGTTCTTTTCCAAAGTCTACATGCATTAATCATTTCCCAGAGTCCTTCAATAATTGGCTTTTGTATTTTCCCAGAAGTTATAGTTCTTATCTATGGCAGGGCCATTTTTTTTTTTTTTTTTTTTTAGGAAATCATTGCCTTAAGAAAAAGCAGAATTCTCTTCCTCTACCTTTTACCACGATTTCTGTTTATCTGCTAAAATTCCTCATCTATTCAAACGCACTGCCCAACCTTCCACTAGATCTGTCAAGATACACGTCTTTTTTAAAATAAAGTCCTAAAGCTCTGATATCTAAGATCTATAAAGAACTCCTCAAACTCAACACTCAAAAAACAGATAATCACATCAAAAAATGGGTAACAAATGGCTAACAGACATATGAAAAAATGTTCATCATCATTAGCCATCAAGGAGATTCAGATCAAAACCACATTGAAATACCACCTTACACCAGTTAGAATGGCCAAAATCAACAAGACGGTAAACAACAAATGTTGGAGAGGATGTGGAGAAAGGGGAACCCTCTTCCACTGTTGGTGGGAATGCAAGTTGGTGCAGCCACTTTGGAAAACAATGTGGAGATTCCTTAAGAAATTAAAAATAGAGCTACCCTATGACCCTGCAATTGCCCTACTGGGTATTTATCCCAAAGATACAGATGTAGTGCAAAGAAGGGCCACATGTACCCCAATGTTCATAGCAACAATGGCCATAATCACCAAACTGTGGAAAGAGCCTAGATGCCCTTCAACAGACGAATGGATAAAAATGATATAGTCCACATATACAATGGAATATTATGCCTCCATCAGAAGGGATGAATATCTGACTTTTGTATCAACATGGATGGGATTGGAAGAGATTATGCTGAATGAAATAAGTCAAGCAGAGAGAGTCAGTTATCATAGGGTTTCACTTACATGTGGAGCATAAGGAAAAACATGGAGGACATTGAGAGAAGAAAAGGAAGGGTGAACTGGAGGAAATTGGAGGGGGAGATGAACCATGAGAGACTGTGGACTCTGAGAAACAAACTGAGGGTTTTGGAGGGGAGGGGATGGGGGATTGGGTGAGCCTGGTAGTGGGTATTGAGGAGGGCACATATTGCATGGAGCACTGGGTGTGGTGCATGAACAATGAATCTCAGAACACTGAAAAAATAAAATTAAATTTAAAAAAATGAAAAAAGAAATAAAGTCCTTGTGTATTTATTCCAACACCTGGAGATCTCAACATCGCTTTCTCTTAAATTTTTTTTCTCTCTTAATTTTCATATATCCTTGCTTCTTTGCATGTATCATAATTTGATATTATGCGAGACAGCCATGTAAAAAAACTGGTTGAGGGTCGTTGGAGGGGAAGTGGGTAGGGGGGAAGGGGTAACTGGGTGATGGGTATTAAGGAGGGCATGTGATGTAATGAGTACTGAGTTCTTTATGCAACTGATGAATAACTGAACTCTACCTCTGAAACTAATAATATAGTCTATGTTAACTAATTGAATTTAAATAAAAGAAGTTTAAAAAATTGGAGGCTGAAGAAAATAATATATACTCCAGAAAAGGACATGTATCTTTTCCTGACAGGCTGCGTGTACCAAAGGCTGCTTGTACCAAATCTAAGCTGCTATTGAGCTGGGTCTGAGCTTTATTACAGCTTTTGTTAGATTCACTTCACCACATGCTTCAAATATTTTGAGAGCAGGATCAAGATTTTATTTTCAGTAGAGCTTTGAGTCTCAGCACTGAGACTTTGCATATCTCTATACTTTACAGCTCAGCAGCCAATTTTCAAACTTGTAGGACATCTTTGCCTGCATTATAGCCTAGCCACCCACTTTTTTTGTTGTTGTTTTTCTAGTGGGGAATTGTCTTTGCTTCTCAGACCTCCTCTGGGCATTTATTGATTTAGGAGAACTCTCTTCACCCTGCTGCTCTACCCCTTGCCTTTGGAAGGCCATTTCTGTGTCCTTGGTGAAAGCTCTGTGGCCCCAGAGGGATTTCTTTCAGCATTCCTGTTGGGTCCCCAGCCTTCAGAGATACACTATGTTTTACTCAGTGCAGTGTGTCCCAGAGAGATTTTCTTTATCTCTTGACCTGCCCGCATGGACTTGTGGAAATGCACTGAAGGGGAGAAATTTTTTTCAACTCTCTTGCCTTTTATTAGGTTTAAATTCAGTAAACTTTGTTCATCCAGTGAAGACCTGTGGGAAATTGTGCATGTAGACTTATTAAGTCACCAGGGCTCCTCCAGTCACCTCCTCCTCCTTCATGCCAGGCTACATGTTGACATTAAATACAGCTAAATGTCTGGCTGGTTTTTCCTTACCCCATCTGTAGAGAATCCTTCCTCTTTCTACCTGAAAGCAGTCATGGGTATCTTCTCCCCTAGGAAAGGCATGACTTTCTGCATCTTCTGGAATGTAGTTTTTGTTGTTGTTATTGTTGTTTTTTTAGTCTTTGCCTTCTTAGCTCAGTTATGGTAAAACACAACACGAAGCTAAATGGTTTTTATCTTATCCAGCTTGTTCTCATTGTTAGGATAGAAATAACAATTCCATGTGGTCTTTTATATTCTAACTAGGAGCAGAATTGTGTCCCTGGGTTTTTAGTTCTCTTCTATAGTCGTTTTGTCTGTTTTTGCCGGCATATGTAGAGATTAGAAATCTAGCCTTGTACCACCATCTTCCCAAAATTCCTGCTTGTTTTCCATTCTTAATTATGTTTGCATGCTGAAAGAAATCAAACCATTATTTTTCATATTTATTGCAAATTTCTGCACAAGCATCAAACTCTGAACTGAAAAGAACATTAGTGAAAACTATATTCCCAATATTACATATGGAAAATTGGTTTCTTAATTTTTACATTAAATGTTATGAGATTTTAGAAAATTGATATTAAAGATTAATTTGAAAGTACCTTATACCCATTTAGATTTAATTTGAAATAATTTATGATATGTGCTTATTTCAATCTTTTTATATTTAAGGAAACATTTAAAAACTTACAGCAAATCAAAACACGCAAAGAGAAAAAAATAAGATGCATAAACTAAAGCTAGAAGTAAAGCAAATGTTAACTTATGTCAAGAAACCCCTCAAAATATTTGATGAATAATATTGTGTCAGATATATAACAATATTTAATATTGCTTAGATAGTATGTTCTAAAATTTCTACCTTTCATTATTCTGTTATGTTTTTCATATCTTAAGAAATATCCAGTGGATTTTTAAATTTCAGATATTGTATTTTTCAGATCCAGAATTTCCACTTATTTTGTTTTCTATTTCTCTGCTGACATGTCCTATCTTGGGGACAGATTGGGAAAGTTGGCATTTGAATGGTGTGTCAGTTATCAATCCATTTTCTCTCAACTCTAAATCCACTCTTCATTGTCTTTCTTGTGATATTGGAACATTTCTCCACCAGTTGGCATGATATTAAGCTTATTATTACTAGGCACTCTGATGTATGTTATTCTTGGCAAGTTTTACACTCCCTGTGGTCTGTTTCCTCTGTCATCCCAAAGAATGGATTCCCAGTGAGTTCTACTCCTAGTGGTATCTCCCCATGGATGAGATGAGTTAGGTGGCTTCACAATGAATCTAAAGCATGACACTGCCCCATTGGTAGCTTTCCAGTGAGTACTGGAGATATGACACTTCACTAATTTCTCCACTCTCTAGGAGGCCATGCTGTACTCCCTTCAAGTAGGTCTGGATCTCGGCCCTGGTATTATACATCTTCCACATATGTTCCTTACTGGGCTGCTCAACATCAGCCCTAGGGGTAGTTACTGTTCCATATAACTACTGTCCCTGTACCCTTTAGAATATGCTTTATAGCTAGTCCAACAATTCCAATCTCCTGTTCAAATTAATGCATTCATTCTATTTCCCGATAGGACCCTGAATAATTCAGATGAGAGTACTACCAAAGAAGTGGGACAGGACAGGTTCTAGGGAAAAGTTGTCCATTCTGGTTTACAAAACCCAGAGGGGAAAAGGATATGTTAATAAACAACATTAGTGGATTGTTGTGGAAATCTAGGATGACAATATTGAAAAATTGTAAGAATTAAGAAAAATACAATCTGGAGATTGAGAAAGTAAAAGCAGTTTGTAGGGGCACCTGGGTGGCTCAGTCCATTAAGTGTCCTACTCTTGATTTCAGCTCAGGTTATGATCTCAAGGTTCTGGGATCGAACCTTGCACTGGGCTCTGCACTCAGTGGGGAATCTGCTACTTTGCTTCTCTCTCTCCCTTTGCTCCTCCCCCTGCACACAATTGTTTTCTCTCTCTCTCAAATGAATAAATAAATCTTTAAAAAAAAATAAAAGGAGTTTATACTCAGAGACACAGGCAGGCAACTTCACAGAAGTATTTTAATGGGAATTAGGGATAAAAGAACTATATTAAAAATACTGAGCTATTCTCAGTCACTAAGAATAGGCAATACCCCTTCTTAACATGATTGGAGAATTAGTCTAGTTATCAAGACATATTTAAGCACAAGGAAAAAGTGCTGGGCATAAATGCTAGAATTACGGGTAATTTTTACTTTCTACTTATACACTTTTTAAACATTTTATGTAATTAACATGTATTACAAATATAATTAGAAAATCATAAATTTAAAGAATTTTTTTAAAAAATGGCCCTAAGGTATAAAAGTTTAGATTATGTCTCAAAGCAAGTCAAAACTGCAACTGATATTCACAGATATTGGGTACAAAGAATGAGATTGTCTTAGTGCTGATAACAACGGTATTACTTTGGACTACTAAAATATTTTCTACTAAAGTTAAGAATGAGACAAGATGAGGCTGATAGTGTGTATATCAAGTGTTTCCAGAGCCATGATGGAGGGAAGCACACTGTGGATACTGTGAAACAACTAAGTACCACACCTGCCAGTTTCTTTTGTCAATAATTCTTATTACAATTTGGTATGAATAATGAAGAAAAAAGTATACTTACCAAGATGGCTTCCTTATATCAATGATGAATCATGATGAATCATGAATATGAATCAAACTTTCTTGTAGTATACTATCGAAGAGAAAAACAACAACAACAAAAAACCCCCTAAGTCATTTGTTCACTTCTCCCACCTGACAACTACATTTGGTTCTTTTTCAGATTTTAGAATATTGTCCTAGAAATCTTGAGTCTACTTAACTTTTGTGCCTAAATATTCTGCACTTACTATATTGAAACAACCATAAATACTTTCTGTGGCAAACCTGAGCTTTATTGTTGGCAATAAAATTGACAAAAGAGATTGTGATGTAATTATTAATCCATTCAACAACCATTTATTTTATATGCCTGCATGTACTTGGATCTAGATATTGTATTAAACAAGGAAGGCATGAAGTCTATTCCTCAGAAATGAATGGTCTTTTGGAGAAGATTAGATATGAAATTCAATCCACACTTAAATCAATCCTTAGGTCGTTAGGAAGAAATTTCAGGGTTACTAAATTATGCTTATTTCATAGAATTTGATTGTATTTTGAGAGCTGTTTTTATAATTATTAATCTAAAAAATTATCTAACAGAACCCATGAAATGAGCAATTGACATTAGAGTTTCCTATCATTTAGCTCTCCTTGGTCCTTTTGCAGTGTTTCTATGTAGCAGTGGTTGCATATATGAGAAAACTGCTGAGATTCTCTCTGTCTAGTCTTTGTGAAGCCAAACACCTTGTTGTTAGAATTCTGATTCTTTTATAATGAAAATGTATACTCTCAGGTAACTTCAAATCTCCACTGAACAATTTTTAAATAGCAGTTTCTATTACTAAAACTAAAATAAAAATAAAATAAATCTCAGACTCATTAGATATCCTACCATTATATATGATGAATAAGAAAAAATCAGACATTTTAGGAAATCTTTTTTGGGTGAACTTTATCTAGTCCTTAGATGAATATCTGTCTCCAGAGAATAGTACATTCTATTATGTCAGAGTCTCCTGAGTAGACAATAATCTGATTTAACTGACCAACTTGTAAACTTTAAAAAATGCCTTGGAAATTGAGCAAAACAGCACATTATATTGATTTTTTTTTTCCCATTTGAGTGGCTTGTTGACTGGACTGACCAAATTGACTGGGTTTTTTTTTTTTCATCTTATAAAAATATCTAAAATAACAGATGGCGTAAAATCATGGAGTGATTTTCACATGGACGAAACCAGTAAAATTAAAAGTGACAAGGACAAGCATTATAAGACTCATCTGATTTAGAAATGTACACATTTAAATTTATATAAATCAATGAATAGCCTCTACATAAAATATATGAAAATGACCCTAATGATGTCTTAAGAAGCCAATCATGAAATCAGTCAATATATATTATGCCTTGCTTATTGCACTTGGATAAGGGAAAGATATTCAGCTGTTTTAATTTTCTCTTAAGGCAGATATAGAAAAGCCCCATTTTACTCAAATTCCTTATTTAGCCACATGTTGAAACAGCATGTCGAGCAAGAGAAGATATGATGTGACTACCTTGGAAAGGCCTGCGAAAGTTTTGTGTCCATCTGGTTACTTTTCTTCAGGGCACTGATAATTCTACTGGTTGGAATCCAGTTCAACTCATATAGATTTCAAACTAATTTCTCTCTAAAACCTTTTATATTTTAAGTGTGGCCTGAGGACAAGCAGCATTGTTATCACCTAGAAATTTTTTAGAAATGCAAAATTTCAGGTCCCACCCTGGATCTACTCAATCATTACCTGCATTTTAGCAAGATCCCTTGGAGTTGCATATACACCTTAAATTTTATAGTACAGATTTTCCTTCTTATCACTCCAATCTGTCTTTCCAATGAAAAAAATGAACACTGAGCATAAACTACTAAGCACACACTGGATTATGGAGACTTGAGTTAAATCATGTGGTTCTAAAAGTACAGCCCTGATTTATAAGAAGACTGGACTATATTCCCCCAAATGAGATTCTGTCTTTTGCTTGTAGTGCAAGTACACAATCAATGACGACTCTTGAAGTCCTACTAGCTCCTTCAACTGATTCTATTCAAATATGACTGAGGTGATTTTATTTGGTAGTTGTGCTTTGGCAATGCAATCTTCTTGTATTTTGAAAAGAATGGAAGGCCATTGGCACAATGACAGGCAGGCTTCTATAACAGTAAATAAATTGTGATACTCAGGAGACATAGATTTTGGTCCTGAAACTTCAACTAACTGGCTCTTTAGCATGAGACGCACCTCATATTTGATTTTATATTTCATGTGCTAAGATTCTTCAGTGGCACTTAATAGGTATAAATTACATTTTTGTTTTAGAAAATTCATTAAGTAATGAATCAGTCTTAAGAGTCCATCTTAAACAATTCATTTAATGTCACTAAGTTTTAAGTTTCATTAGATGTTGACTGAGAGGGTTATTTCTAAGACCTCTTCCAGATCTGACATTCTAACGTTCTGTGAGTTCTGCTATTATTTTATGTAGAGACATTCTGGGGAAAATTGTTATTGTATCAAGTCGTGAATTTTTAAAAGTCTACATCTAAGTGATGCAGAAATAGCCAACTAGGATGGGAAAACTTAAAACTACCTTGCCTTTTAAAAAATGCATGTTGATTTTTTCCCCCCGTTTTCTTGTATGGTTTCTTTTTTGATTCTTTGATCATGTGAGGACAAAGACAGGATTAATACATATGCTAAAAGTGAGCAATATTTAAGAATTTAATTTATTGAGCATTTTATTTTGTTGCTGTTTATTGCTGGTGTGGGGGGTGTAGGAGAGTTGGGCACTGAAAAGAATGCAAGTCCAGAGAACTTCCTTGACACTTCTACTATGGAAAAAGACTTTTGCCATCAATGACCTGTTTAATGGATTATACGAGCAAACACAATGGATTTGCAATCGCCTTAGCTCTTGCATTTAGCAGGGCCTGAGCAAGATTCTACTCATATTTGTTCAATTTCTACTCTTTCTACTAAGTGGCTGTAAAGTAGTTAATACAAATTTTCATACACAGCAAAAAGCTACGATTCTGTGCTTCCTTCTGTTGTTTTGGCCTCCAGTGAAATGCTGCATTTAGGTTGTAGCATCACCTTTCAAAAGAGACGTAGGCAGAATAGAGAGAGTTCAGAGGAGAGCCACAAAGATGATAAAGGGTTTGGAAAATTAGACCTATGTGGGAAGGTTAAGGGAAGCAGGCATGTTCTGTCTGGAGAAGAGAAGACTGGGGGGAAACATAACTGTCTGCAGATTCGTGAAGAGATGTTATAAAGAGGAGAGGGACCAATTCTCATTAGTCAATGAGGACAGAACAAGAAGCAATAGGCTTCAATTCCACAAGGGAAAATTTAGGTTAAATATAAGGACTAACTTTATAACAATATGAATAGTTGGGAATGGCACTAGCTGCCAGGGGAAGCTGTGGAATCGTCATCATTGGAGAGATTCAAGGCAGAAACCCCACACCCATTGCTTAGGAATGACTTAGTAATAATAAAATCAATCCCACTGTGATTCACGGGGATAGATTAGTGCCCCAGCATAGGTCCTTCCAACCCAAATGATTATATGATTAAGATACCAGCACCCAAGGGGAATTGATCTGTGTATAAGGATGGGAAGAGAAACTCTTTACAAGCCACAGCTGTAAATCTGAACATTAAGTAATCTAGGATGTTTTGCTAAGGGAGAGACCAAATCAGCTTAGGACGTATGCAGAAAGACTCCATTAAAGAGCACAGCATCTATCCTAAAATATTAATATGACTTTGTCAATGTTTCAGATAGCAAAATTGAGACCCATAGCATTATTAATTTGCATGACTGGTATTCAATTCCAATATGCTGAACAATATTTTAATTATCAACCCGAATTTGGAATACTTTCATGGTCTGAAAAATAAAAACTAAAAGTAAGATAATTCTTCAAAAAATAACTTTTCCAAGGCAGAGTTAGGAGCTTTCATTTTTAAAAGGCATTGAAATGCTCTTTTTGCTTCATACACACCCGAGGGTTTTACTTGATGGGCATGCAACTCTAATTAAGATCCATGATCCACATAATTCAATCGCAGTGTGGGTCAAAATTACCAATTCAATTTTTTAATCTTAAAATTGATTTCTATGACTGCGAGTCCCAGAGTGAATTTCAGTATTATCCACAGCATTCTAGTTCTCCATGCCGGCTTATCACATTGCCTCTTGCCAACACTGCAGCAGTTATTTTGAATCTCTGAAAAGGCAGTATTTAATTTTTGAGTTCACTTTTCCCTTCTCTACCTTTCCAGTTTACCTTTAAGGAAGAAAAAAAAATAAAGCCATGCTGCCTTCCGCTCCCCTGAGTAGGCTGTGTTATTACTACCGTCCACATCATCAGGGCTACGGCGCTTGCTGTAGTAGATCATGCCTGTGCTGTCGTGGTGCTGATATATGATGGAAAAAGCCATCCATCTGAACATTCGAGGCACAAAGGCTGGAGCAGTAATGAGGTAGCCCGGCACAAGCCTGGCATGCACAGAAGTGGACATTTACCCCCAAATAAAAGTGGACTACTCTGTAAACAGAGAATCTTTAGATGGGAAAAGAAAAACCCTAGAAGATGACTTTTTTTTTTTTTTTTTTTGCTTAGAGACCTTTTATGTCTCCCAAAACATTAAAAAATAATGGGTTCCTGAATTAAAAACCTTTCAAAGCTTCTCACTGCTATTTCCTCCTTTTACTTTTTCCCTGTCTCTCATATATATTTTTCTCTTCTTATTCCCTCTGCTGCCACCCCAAACTCAGATTCTTAGCGTCATTCCCCTGGAATGCTGCAGTGTTCTCTCTGTGCCTGAATATACCTTTCACACCACAGCTAGACTCATACTAGTAAACGCTACGTTCATCATATCACTCTTCTAATAAGAGATTTTTAAATTTTCTCCATGCTCTACAAAATATTGTTCACATCCCTTGCTTGGCATAAAAGGCCCTGTAAAAATTCCATCTTTGACTATTTTTCTCACTGTAAGGTACTGTACATTGTTAAACAGGATTTCTGCTCTTTCGTGATTTGCTTTCTTATCCAGACCCTACCTTGATAAATAGGACAGACGGTATTTCAGGATATGCTTTGGCTTTTTATATCTTCGCAGTTTGCCAAACCCTCCACCTGAGATGCAAAGTAAATAATGGGGCAAGTTTTACTGTAAGACACTTGAATTCAAATGTCCTAGTTATAATCTTAGGGCAAGCTGTCTCATCGCTACCTCAGTTTCTTCATCAGTAAGAATGGGGATAACAGTATTATTTCAAAGAATTCTTGTGAGGAATTAATGAGAAAATGTATGTAAAGCCACTAGTACATAACAGTCAACAAAGGCATCTTCTATTGTATTGGGTTTTTTTTTTTTAAGATTTTATTTATTTATTTGACAGAGAGGAGAGAGATCACAAGCAGGCAGAGAGGCAGGCAGAGAGAGAGGGGGAAGCAGGCTCCCCGCCAAGCAGAGAGCCTGATGTGGGGCTCGATCCCAGAACCCTGAGATCATAACCTGAGCTGAAGGCAGAGGCTTTAACCCACTGAGCCACCCTGGTGCCCCTGTATCATTTTGCTATTATTATTAATGCTTTGATTCATTCTGTAAAGGCAATTTTAATGCCACCTTCTCTGAAGGTTTTTCACCTCATTTTTTATTTCAGTTGAGCTTTTCCTCTTCTGATCTAGTACAGAATTTTTCTGTCATATCCTGCCATCTCTGATATTTTCCATGGGGGAAAACAAAGTCCTCCCCAGAATATCTTGGGGGTAGAAACTGTGTCTCTCATCTATCTCCCAGAACACCTAAAAGTGATCAACACATGATAGGTATTCAACATATTAATTCAAATGAATCAATATTTGTATGTGTTCCTTGTCTTCCCCAAGCTTAAAGAGATTTTGGATTTACTTGAAAGGCTCTAACTACTGGAATAGAAATCCAAGCACGTTTTGGTTGGCAGGACAGAGAAGTACAACTGACTGTTATGCTCTCACAATGAAAATAAAGTTGAAGCTAGTTTCGTGGTAGGATTCATTTTCTACCTTCATCACTTAAACATGCTTTAATAGAAAAAAAAAACCCAATCTAAAATCTTAAAGTCTACTGGTGTGTCCTAATTTAAGTAACTAGATTTCTTCAAGCTGCTCTGCACTTAGTGGTACTATTTCTAAACCTAAGCAACTGGCATGCTGGTAAGCTTGTCCTCATTTCAGGTTTTAGCCCTTTAATTTTAATCCATTTTGCTCTAAGAAATATGTCTACAACTCTATCACATGAAAAGTACATCATTTTCAAGCTTTCTTCAAGTACTTTTATAAGCCGATTCCTACAAAAATACAGTACGGTTCACAACTAAATTTTCTTTTTCTTTTCAGAGTTCAATAAAATTTGGTTTGATGAATAATAAAATGGAAGTGGGGCTAGATGGTAAATAATTTTTATTTGCAATCAATTAACAGCACAGTACATAGGCTTTCAAGATCACCGTTGCCAGCAGAGATCTTTAAAGATCAGCCCCTTCTCTACTTTGGGGTCACTAGTAACTCCAACTTACTACTGTGACACAGCCTGCTCACCAGTGTCTTCCACTACCAGGTTCTTCCCTGCTTTGTTTTCTCCAGCAGCATTGATCTTCTGGGCTTCCTGCCAGCCTTTCTCACCTTTGCGTGTACTCTCCCCAGACCATGACCGCTTCCTACCTCTTCTGCATGGAGATATTTATCCTTCAGAGTTTACATTAAAAATGTCTTCCTGGGGCGCCTGGGTGGCTCAGTGGGTTAAAGCCTCTGCCTTCGGCTCAGGTCATGATCTCAGGGTCCTGGGATCCAGCCCCGCATCGGGCATCGAGCTCTCTGCTCAGCAGGGAGCCTGCTTCCCCCTTTCTCTGCCTGCCTCTCTGCCTACTTGTGATCTCTCTCTCTCTGTCAAATAAATAAATAAAATCTTTTAATTAATTAATTAATTAATTAATTTAAAAAATAAAAATGTCTTCCTCAGAAAAGATTTGCCTGACTTATATTACACCCCCACCTCACTGATCAGTCTAGATTTCTGCATTGCTAGAAACGTGCTATTCTGCTCCTTTATGGTACCTATCACTGTTCTAATAAAAATAATTAATTTGTGCACATACTTGCTTAAGGTCTATTTCTCTGGATAGAACCTAAACTCAATGAGTGAACAAAAACGTTTGACCTACTCACTTCTGTGTCTCCGAGGCCTATCATACAAACAGCCTTCAGTAAAATTGTCATGAGTGAGTAGAGAATGTATATCACTAAACTGGCCATTTCCTAGTGAAAAATCGGGTAGCAGGCCATCCATTTCTTCCATCACCAACTAATAAAAGAAAACAAAATAAAACTCTTCTTTCTGAATAGATAACCTAAAAATCTTGCTGAGATTCTTATTTGCTAAAACGAGTAAGAGAAATCAGAAGAAAAGGAAAAATATCCACCCTTCCCAAAATAAAAACAAAAGCAAAGAATCCAAAACACTTTGCTTGCTTGGATTCAAAATGGGGAAATGAATCATCACTCACTGGTAACTGATGGCACTAACATTTTTTAGGTAATTTAATATAATTTTGAGGCAGAAAATATAGTGAAAACAGATAATTTTTCTTACATATGGGGGATATTTATTTCTGTAAAGTTCTTCCAGATTGGTAAGCTTTTAATATCTTGATCTTCCTAGGAAGATGACATAGAGTTACTTAACCTTTCAAGCAATCTGAGCCATTTCTTTAGTGCTTGTAAGTTCCATTATCTCAAGAAGAGTTTTTGTAATTTCTGGTTACAGGAAAAATGCTGTGGACTTCAAACATCTGGCTGCTCTTATTTCTCTTCTGTTAGGTAGGCTGGAGGTGGGGGAGCACATAATCAATGGGACTGTATATCTCTGTATGGGCTCCATTTCAATGACCAAATTATAAGATTTTCTCTTGGGACTTTTTAGAGTAAACATTTTTAGCGTATACTTCTCAAACTTGGACAAGCAATAAAGAGTATTTGACTAAGTCACATCTAATGACTAAATTCTTAAATTTATCGTCTGGAGAGCATTACCAATTGCTAAGTTTCATAGGGTTTATTATCGCCCCTCCTGAGATCTTCAAAGAAAGCCATTTTTACTCTTTTTGAAAAGGGATGGTCATAAGTGAGTAATGACAACAATGGGTTGATAAATCTTCCTTACAAGTAGACAGGGCCTTGCCTAAGTCTTACTGTTTTGATTAGTTTCTTCCCTTCTTTCCCTTCCATTCCCTTCCATTCCCTTCCCTTCCCCTTCCCTTCCCTTTTCCTCCCCACCCCCTTTCTTTCTTTCTTTCTTTCTTTCTTTCTTTCTTTCTTTCTTTCTTTCTTTCTTTCTTTCTTCTTTCTTTCTTTTTCTTCTTTCTTTCTTTTCCTTCCTTCTTTCTCTTCTCTCTTCCTCTTTCTGTGTGTGTAATGTAGCTTATGCTTACTAGTTATAATGAACATGGTCTCTGGGATTAGACTGCCAAGTTCGACTCTTGGGTTATCTCCTTACAGGGAGTTTGGTATTGGGCAGATTACCATTGTTTGCCTTACTTGACCAATAATAGCACCTACTTCACAGAATTAAATAAGATGACCTATGTGGAGTCTTTAGCATAGGGTCTTACACATATTAAGTGCTAGGTACTAGTTATTATCATAGTGCATGCTATGGATTCTGATTTTATGTTTTTGTCATCAAGACTGCAAAAAGTTCTATGTCTTTTCCCTACATTCTTTCTTTCTTTTTTTTTTTTATTAACGTATACTGTATTATTTGTTTCAAGGGTACAGGTTTGTGAATCATCAGTCTTACACAATTCACAACTCTCACCAGCATATACTCACCCAGCTACCCTATCCCTCCCCTTCTCCAGCAACCCTCAGTTTGTTTTCTGAGATTAAGAGTCTTTTATGGTTTGTCTCCCTCCCTGGTCCCATCTTGTTTCATTTTTCCCTCCCTTCCCCCCATGACCCCCCATCCTACTTCTCAAATTCCTCATATCAGAGAGATCATATGATAATTCTCTTTCTCTGATTGGTGTATTTTGCTTAGCATGATACCCTCTAGTTCCATCCACATCGTTGCAAATGGCAAGATTTCAGGGGTCTTTTTGATGGCTGCATAGTATTCCATTATTTATATATACCACATCTTCTTTATCCATTCATCTGTTGATGTACATCTAGGCTCTATACATAGTTTGGCTATTGTAGACATTTAGAAAAATTATTCGGCAGTTTCTCTTCCTAGTCTTTCCAGTTGTTAAACCCTTTAAGGCCAGTCCAAGAACTGCTGCTACTTTTCTTCATGTGAGCTGCCTTTTGAGCTTCTTTCACTTCATCGGACTTATTCATTATGATGTCACATGTAGGTTCACATATGTGGTCATTGTGATTCCCTCCTCCTTTTCTACTTCTCTTCCACAGCCACTTAGGGCCCTTCAATAGCCCATTCCCCAAAGATTGCTTTCCTGGTAGACTCCTACACCAAAATATACCACTCTTAAACAACACTCTCTCTCTCCTTCCCTCCCTCCCTTGCTGCCTCTCTCTCTTTCATTTTCTGTCTCTCTTGTTCTCCCACCATGGAAGGACCTATTGATTTCCCACAGAAAAGTCCCACAGCTCTGATAGTGCTGGAGGAAAAGTAATTATTCCCTAAAAAGTATATATGTACATATATTAGTAAAACTATCTCACCAAATAATATCACTTGACATCAGAATACTTTTTAGGTTCTGCTTTTAAAGCACCCCAACATAACTAGGAGACAGCCAAAGAAGTTGTTTCTCACTTCATCCCTGCTGCTGTTTAAAGGGTAAGATGAGGTTTTCTCACTCTTGAATTGTATATTATCCATAGAATGTTTGTTAAATATGCAATATTTGTATGGTTACAGTGTATCTATCCTCTCAGTTATTCCTAAATATGTTAGTACCTAGACATAGAAGTTCTATAATCAATAAATGAACTAACACATAGTAATTATACCAGTGCCTGGAACATAGCACAAACTCAAAGACTGTTTTATCATTGGTAGTAGATGTTGGTGTTGGTTGTGGTGCTGGTGGTTTTGTTGTTATAAAAATGAGAAAATCACAGAAACATTTTGCAAATGGAGATTCATTAGAAAAGCATCCATACTTGATTTGTAATCCCACTAGCAATGAATCATTCAATCCAGGCACCAAAGTGAAATGAAAAAGACAATGAAAGACATAGTTACTTGATATTAACATATTAGTTGATAAATTTTTCTCAAAAGTTTTTTCCACCCTAACACCTAGATTCTTGGGGATTGTGGGAATTTTTACATGTTTATGGAATAGAAATGACCTCAACAGCCCTCTTCCAACGTTTTGTACAAAGCGTAGTATTGTGAAAACTAGAGGGCATTTAAGAGGCACTGAGGTCAAAGAAATACAGACAAGATTTGAGTATTGACTGCCATATCCTCATCAATTTTTATTTCCTTTTTATTGTGTTACTGCGTCAGTAGATCCTGCTTACTCACTTCTTAGAATCACATTTTACTTCATTTTTCAGCAGTGCTTCCTGAAGATTTTGTTCATTGACAAAAACATCTCTAAATATTCTTTCCCTTAAAATGTTACCTAGCATTAATGTGTAACTCTAGAGTTACACATTTGTGTTATAAGAAATAATTTCAAGTTTTTCTGATATAATACATATCTGAAAATTGATAAAAATATATAATACAATGTTACAAATACTTCCTCCTCCCCCCCACCCCTCGATAACTAAGAAATAAGCAATGGAATCCTTGGAATATACATATATTAGATAGAACTTCAACAAGTCTGGTTCATTCTCCACCATAGCTCCTCATGGAACCTCTCTGGAAAGGCTCTACAGAAGAAAACAGAAGTTAGGTTATTATTGTTCTAGGAAATCCAAAGGAATATCAGGACCTGATAAAGTGGCTTTCACTGTGAATTATATGATCTCATTTAATGAGATCTCAAAGGTCAAAGGTTCCATGAAGAGTAGTGCGAGGAATGCAGTTCCTGTCATACCCATATTTTGCTAAAGTTTCCTAGAACTTCACCTTAGTGGTCCTGCAAAAAGCTGTGTCTCTCATGAATCACTTGGGGAAACTTCACTCCTGCACAAAAACATAGCTGAGTTCCCAGCATGTGATTTTATGATCTGGCTCCTTTTGACTCCAGGATATTAGTATTAAACTTATAAAGTGTCATAAAATCTGACATGAGATGAAAGAATCCACATTCACTGGTCTAAATGTTTGTTCATCTACTACTTGAAGACAATATCTCAGTATTTAGAGAAGAAAATCACAAGGCTATGAAAATGAAATTTCAATTTGCTTAAGGTCCTCCAATAAATTAAGAAAGGGCTGAGCTACTCAAGCAATATATCTTCAGTTTAGGAAAGGATTTGGAATAAAATTATCTTTTAGCCCCACAGACTTAAATAACTGTTAAGTATTAAAATATTTAGGAACAGAATTCACCAATTGAAGATGCCTTGTAATGATGGTTAAACTTGCCAAAGGAAGATAAGAAAAGATGGGGAAAAAAGAAAAAGAGAAATAAATAAAAATGAAAGGAAGAAAAAGTGAAGAGGAAAAGAGAAAAAAGAAAGTTATAAATATTAAAAGGAGAGTTTAAATATATATATATTTCACCAGACCATAAAACACCTTAAATTTAGAATAGAAATCATACATTGTGTGCTCTCTGACTACAGCAGAATCAAATCAGAAATCAATAAGAGAAAGATAGCAGGAAAACCCCAAAATTGTTATTGCATTGTACTATATTGTATTCTACAATGGAATAAACTTAGAAGTTACTGACAAAAGCAAAATTAACATTTTATAAAATGATAGATTTTATTTTATTTTATTATTATTATTTTTAAAGATTTTATTTATTTATTTGACAGAAAGAGAAAGCACAAGCAAGCAGAGTGGCAGGCAGAGGCAGAGGGAGAGGGAGAAACAGGCTCCCTGCTGAGCAAGGAGCCCGATGTGGGACTCGATCCCAGGACCCCGGGATCATGACCCGAGCCAAAGGCAGCTGCTTAACCAACTGAGCCACCCAGGCGTCCCAAAATGATAGATTTTAAAATGTTACCCACA
>CM052899.1:101113840-101126420 GCA_028534135.1 Potos flavus | reverse complement strand
TTTTTAAAATCTTGAGTTGGTTTCCGTGTTCATTAATGTGTAGCTTTTCTTATATTCCAATAAGGACATGTAATGGTTTAAATTTCTTCCTATTTGTCATTTTTGTTTCTTCAAAAGTTCGATATGTAGATTTTTTAAATTATTTTTTAATGCTAATTATTTTTTTTCCCCAAATACTTTTATTTTATTTTTTCAGTGTTACAAGATTCATTGTTTATGTACCACACCCAGTGCTCCATGCAATACGTGCCCTTAATCGTGGATATGATTTATGTTTGTCTTAAAGGTATGTGGGTAACATTTTAAAATCTATCATTTTATAAAATGTTAATTTTGCTTTTGTCAGGAACTTCTAAGTTTATTCCATTGTACAATACAATATAGTACAATGCAATAACAATTATTTAAAATGCTCTCTTCAATTGTCTTTAATCTTTACACTAAGTCAATAAACTTACAATTCAGTGATTATTTTTAATTCTAAATTTCTATTTTTTCTCTCAATCTGCCTTAATAAAATTGCCTTGCATAATAATATTTTCCTTCCTCTTTTTGTGATTCCATTTTTATTTTTCTTCTGGCATCTTACACATTTTTGTTTTATATTGTATATTATCTAATAATTACAATGCCTGAAATCTTTGGATTCTAATCTCTTCTTTTCAATATGTATTTGTGATATTGATTGTAAGCTTATATTGATTGACCATAACTAATAAGAATCTTTAGAGCTATATAGCATTCATTCTGAAAAAAAAATTACTTTCGCTTATTCAACAAGTCAAAAAAACAGTATCAACTGGATTAATTTTAGCTCCCTTCCAACTTGTAGGCTTAAAGTTAGAGTTTTAGCTCCCACATGCTTCAAAAGACCAAAGCTTACCAAATATAATATTTTGTTTCAAGTTTGCCTATCTTTCAGGCTTGTCTAAGCTTCAAGGCTCCCACACTGATCATAGCTCAAATATTTTTGTTTTATTAAATGATTTATTTTTTTACATATTTATGAATCTAGGAGATTTTCCTTATGCTTTATCACCCCGGAAATGCATTAGAAAGCAGTTTATACAGAATCTGGTTTTCTTTCAGTGGAAGGGATTTGCAGAGTTTCTAGTTCTCCAGATTTCCTGAAAAGAGAGGTTATATTCTCACCATTAGGCTCTCTGTGCAGTCTATTATATCATATAAATTCAACACAGGTATATGAAAGGAGTCTAGAGTTTCCAGAAGCATACTTTTAATAATAGTATCTCTGCAACTTGTATTATTAAAAATGAGAGGAAAAATAGATTAAAACACTAAGTGTGATTTTAGTTCATATTTTAAAAATCTTTAATTAAATATTTCAAATATAAGAGAACAAGATACCTCTCATTAATTTTTCCTCCCAATTATGAAGATGCTAATAAGCAAAATAAATAAAATAATTAAATTAAATAAAAAATGTTTAAATGAGAAAGATTAGAATTAAATGAAAAATTAATTAGTAAATCAAATTGTTCTGTTAATCTGAAATCCCTTTAATGATCATCTAATGCATTAAATATGACATTTCTGGTATCCCATCAAGGGGGAATTACTCTCTCAGATCTCTAATTTTAAATATAAAACTTTCAGGGTTTTTTTTTTGTTTTTTTTTGTTTTTTGTTTTTTTTTGTTTTTTTTTTTTTGGCCTGGGCATAACTGGATTCACTGTATGATTTAGGCATGGAGAATGGTGTGGATCGATGTTGGTATGTGCATGTGTTTGTCTGTGTGGCAGGATAAATTATATAGATAATGAAGAGAGGAGACAGGCAGACCATACTGGTCTTATCAGGCCAGTGGTTGATATTCAATTCATAGTATCTTTCATTTCACATTATTAATGTTACCCGAAAATATACTAATGTTTTAAAATAAAAGAGGTCAACAATATTATTTATGGTATTATTATAGCTCTGATAAAATGCTCTTGGGGGGTATAAATCCAAATAAAATCCTTGGGAATTTTAGGATCATAAATAGCATAGAGTAATATGTTAATTAACTGTACTATAATTATATTAATATATTTGGTGGGATGAAAAAGTCCATAAAGAAATATATACATCTCACATATTAAGTATATTTCTCCATTGCAATTATTTTACTATACATATTATTAAAAAGCTCATTACTCAATGATCTTGATAAAATTTCTAAGTTTAAAACTTACCTTTCAACATCACTAAGTACGTAGGAAAGAGTAAGGCATGTTATAATTCAAATTATTAATTATAGATATCCACTCTGTGTTTCATGACACTTAAACAACAGGTGAAATCTGTGACATTATTAAAACTAGCTGCTGATCTAAAGAAAAAAAATCTACAAATTATTCACTCTTAGCAATTGCTATATTGAATGCTATATAGAGAGATGACAGCAAGGTTGTAGCTTTCTTTTCTCCAAATTACAACCTTATGGAAGTCACTCTGTTGCTAAATGTTGACTATTTGCGAGTACAAAAAAAAGGCAACTGTGTCATTATTCCTTATTTTTCAGCTTCATATTAGTAGCTGCTTAGAATTCTAAAAATTTAAAATTATTCATTTTGTCCCCAAATTACCAACAGTTTCCCTTTAACATTCTGTGGTGGTCTTTTGCTATAGTATTCTTTTATATATATAATATATTTTAATATATATTATAATTTACATATATAATAATAATATAGAAATATAATTATATATAATATATTATATATATTACATATTATAATCATACATATGATTATTGTACCCAGGCACTTCATTTCCAACTAACAACTTCTTTGCAGGAATATTCTTAATGCTTTGAGCCCATCAAGGTAATTATACACTTGAAAAAGCAAAATTTGAGGAGAAAAATACTTTGGTTTTCATGCCACTTCTTTCAAGCCCTTTTCTTTCTCGTATCTGCTATTTCAGGTCTTTACATGTCCTTTCTCTAGTGCCCTTTTAAATTTTTTCAATCCCAGACTAGTTTTCTGAATTCTTAGAAAAGACGGTTGAGTGTACTGTTATTTCAGGGGCAACATTATACAAACAAAGTATAGTGCAAAAATCACAGACAATTCAGTCAGCTGGTTCCAAGTCATATGATTTGGGTCCTATGGATGGCAGGCTGTCATCATTCACACGATTTTTTTAAAAAAAGAAACCTTTACCAAAGGAGCATCTTTGGATTCTGTTTTTAGAAGCTTCTGAGCCATGACAGAGTCAGAATAGGCTCTGAGGCTGTGGACTTTAGCATAACCATCAACGTCACTGTTCAAGAAATTGTAATTTACACCCAGTCCCAGGTGTAAATGCTAGTATTTTCTTCCCCCCACAAAAAAGACCATAATTTAAACATACGTATATACGGCAAGCAGTGGGGCTGTTACCCAGTGAGGAGTCTCTTCTGTGCCACACTGACCGAGTTAGAGAAGAGATGAGCATCCTGATAGCCAGGGGGCAGTTGGAATTGCTTACCTTTCTGAGCAGATCTTAGTCTACCCTGGAGGAAATCTAGTTCACCCTCTGAGGTTTCACCCTTGAGGCTGTGGGAGTGCCATTCCTTTATAGCTCAAAAGTTCCTCTAATCCATTGAGATCTCACTGTACTCAGGATATTTAAATCTCAGAACAAGTGTTTTTGAAGGGGTGTATAACATTGGAAATAAGAAATATCGCCTTAGTTTTGAGTTGATACAGAAAAAGGAAGCTAAGCCATTTGGCTTTAAATTGTTAAAGTTCCTGTCAGAATAGAGTAGTACAAATCCTTCCTTTCATAGTGGGGACTAGAACAGAGCACTCTGCCTTTGTCCCTGGGAAATGTTAAAATGACAACATTTAGAAAGGCTTCAGAAAACAGATGGAATTGTTTAAATTTTTGCAAGGAGAAATGTCCAAAGAAATGGGGGGGAAATTTGATGTACTCAAGAGGAAGGAGAAAGAGAGAGACTATCACAAAAAATGCTTAAAAAATGAAAAGAAAAAAAACCAACCCTAGTATTTATGAAAAAATAGAAAAAAGACAGAAGGCCTTTGAAAGTTTCCCTTTATTAAATAACTAAATAACTCCATTCTGAGAAGAAGAATAAGAAGAAAAAAAGATATAAATCTAAACTTAGAAGTGCAAAAGAAACTGGAGTACTAATATGTAAATCTTTTACAATATGCAATTCATTTAAGTTTCACAAGGTAAATGTATACCAGCTTGGTATGGGAGATGTTTCTAAGGTATTGATATTTACACATTTTATATATGTGATTATATTAATGCTCTTGTTTGAGAAATAAAAGACAATTTTCTTACATTTGGTTTTATTATTATGTTTTTTAATGTGGTGCTTGACTAGGCACCATCCATTCATCAAAAGCACCGTGGTGTTTTTCCATTAATCCAAGGGAGGTGTTCTTTCATGGCTAGCAAGCAATCTACAGGTTATTTCCTGAAGAGTTCCATAGACATAAAGGGATTATTTATTATTTGCTTACTGTGTGTCAGGTACCATTTTAAGTGCTTTAAAAATATTAACAAGTTTTATCCTCATGACAATCATATGCCATCACTAGTATAATTATATGAGGCACAGACTGACTAATTAACCTGCTCAAATCACCTAGCTATGGGAAAATATAGTTTCCAACCCAATGGCTCTCACTACAGAGTCTTTTGAGCTTTAAACCACTACAAGAAGCAAGCCAGCCAGAACAATGAAGGGAGAACCGGTATTTTCTTTTAAATTCTTATTTCAGTTTTATCTGAACTGAAAAACAATCATAAAACTAATAAAGCCAAAGAACAACAAAAACAAAATTGAATAGTCTAGCAGATGATCTAATAATTATTATCCAGATTTGAATGATCTAAATTTTACACAAACACTTCCAAAAGAGCGTGATCTAAGTTAGTGCTGAATTCTCTAAAACCAAAAGTGCAACATTCACAGATTGTAAATGGCCATAGGGCTCCCAACTTTGTTCCATGGAAAGTAATCTGAAGGGACCATATCCATTTTCTGTTACTGATTTCATTGTATTTTGATGTATCAAAGAGATGGTTTTAATTAGGACCAGCTAATTTTTAACTTGGCCCCAGAATTAACTCGTCCCCCATCTTCAATTTCTAAAGAAGCAGAATAATTAAAAAAATATGTTATATATTATTTGACTCCCAGTAAATATTTGTTGAGTTAGTGAAAGAAAAGAGATTATTGTGTTTTGTATTCGAACTAAACAGTAGTAACTAAAAACACATGGGCAAAATTTGGTAAATGATTTGATGTTTACTAAATATATATATATATATATGTATAAAATTTCCCTTAAAAACAATTGGTGTCATTTTAATCATAAAAGTGACTGAAAACTAAGAAAACAAATGAAATTAAATATATACAAAAAAGAGCATTCTATAAAATTTTTCAAACCACTCGATTAGGGTGAAGTTAAGGGCCCATTGAGGAAGAAGTCCAAGAATAGTCTCTCTTTCATTTCTTTTTTTTTTTTTACAGATTTTATTTATTTATTTGACAGAGAGATAGAGAGAAGTAAGCAGAGCAGCAGGCAGAGGGAGAGAGAGAAGCAGGCCCTCTGCTGAGCAGGGAGCCCGATGCGGGGCTCGATCCCAGGACCCTGGGATCATGACCTGAGCCAAAGGCAGCTGCTTACCCAACTGAGCCACCCAGGTGCCCTCTCTTTCATTTCAAGATTTACAATTCCATAAGCTGTTCCTCTTGGGTCTTGATGGCCAATCCTTTAATCATTTCTAATACCCTCCTATTTATATTCCCAAATACTTTTCTTAATTTTTGCGGATTAAAGCCATGTTACTTCCTTGTCAGAGACCTCTTTTGATTTCTTACTCAAACTGTTTTAAAACATCTTTTCTTCAGTTAAAAGTTTCCTATGAAAACTTCTTACATATTCTTCTCTTTATTCTGAAATTTTGCTGCAAACACATTTTACGTATATTTTGCTATATGCATTCAATGTTTCCTTGCAGTTTGTTTACTTTAAGCTTTCTCATATATTGATCATTTATATTCTATAACTTATGTCTGAAAAATGTCACTATTTATTTGCAAGCAAACTTTTTAGTAGAATTACCCAAAATCAATAATAAAAATTTATAAAATCAATGAAAATAACCCAAACATACAGACTCTCTCTCTCTTTCTCTCTGATACACACACACACACAAACACAAATATATACAGACATTATGTAGCTAATATTACAAAATTTTTAGGGAACATCAAATTATTTTCTAAGTTTTGTTTCTGTGGTTTTAGTTACTACTATTTCATTTAATTTGTATGTAAAATTTAGTCTAAACAAAACACAATAATCTGTTTTCTTTCACTAATTCAACAAATCGCTATTGAGAGCCTGCTATGTGGCATGTTTTAATTTAGGTTCTGTGAAAAAAAGTGGGAAACAAAAACATTTTAGTTTGGGAAAGTGATAGTCAATTCACAAAAACAAGTAAAGTTGGATACTTACTTGAGTACTCACACCAAAAAAAAAAAAAAAAGAAAAAGAAAAAGGAACTGATCGAAATTTTAAAATTGTTGCTAAAAGAAAGGATGTTTGAATTAAAAATATAGCCTGAGAGAAAACATACTTTTATCAAGAACAAATAAAGAAGAATATATGTCTTTATATATATATATTTTTTATTTTATCAGTTTACCAATGAAAGAATTTAGAACAGATATAGGAGAAAAAATTATGTAAAAGCGCCTCAATAAATTTAAAAATTTTTTTAAAAAGTACAACACCACATCGTAGTTAAAATAAAAACACTGAGAGTAGGACCAGAAGAGAACTTCCTCACCCTTACAAATGACATTTACAGAGAATAAAAAGCAGCAGCTATAGGGGGTACCTGGGTGGCCCAGTCCATTAAGCATCTCAGTCTTGGATTTGGTTCAGGTCCTGATCTCAGGGTCTTGAGACTGAACCCTAGTTTGAGCCCCAAGTCCATTGGACTTCATGCTCAGCAGGGAGTCTGTTAGAGGATTCTCTCTCCTTCTTCCTCTGCCCCTCCAGCCCCCCGCCCCCCACTCTTAAGTACTCTCTGGCTCATGCTCTCTCTCTTTCTCTCTCTCAAATAAATAAATAAAATAAATCTTAAAAAAAACAACAACCCAGCAGCTATCATACTTAATGATGAAAAACTGAATGTTATCCTTCTAACGTCAGGAATAAGAAAAGGATATCCACTCCTACCACTCCTTTTCAACACTGGAAGTTCTAGCCAGGACAATTAGGGGAAAAAAATGAAAGGAAAGAAGGGAGGGAGAGAGGGAGGAGAAAAAAAAATTCAGATTGGAAAGGAAGCAGTAAAACTGTATTTGCAGAGAATATGATCTTACAAATATAAAAACTCTAAGGAATCCACAAAAAATAACTAATAAATAACTAATTTCAGGATATAAGATTGATGCACAAAACCTAATTATATTTCCTTAAACCAGCAGTTAACAGCCTCAAAACAGAATTGAGAAAACAATTTCATTTACAGTAGCATAAAAAGAATAAAACAGGAATAAAACAAAAGAAGTACAAAATTCATACTCTGAAGCTACAAAAAATTGTTGAAAGGAATTAAAGGAAATGTGAATAAATAGAAAGATATACCATGCTCACAGGTTGGAAGACTTACTATCTTTAAGATGGCAATATTCTTCAAACTTACCTGTACATTAAATGCAATCATTTTCATATTCCCAAGCTGATTATAAAATTCATGTGCCCAGGCAAGTAGCTCCAAATAGGCAAAAAAAAAAAATTATATATATATATATATATATATATATATATATATATATATATATTCTTGGAAAAATTGAAGAATGCACACTTACCAGTTTTCAAAACTCACCACAAAGTAAGTGAAATAGCATACTACTGGCATAAGGACAGACAAGGATCAATGAAATAAAATTGAGAGTTCAGAAACAAACGGTTAAATCTCTGGTCAAATGATTTTTTTAAATTTTAATTCCAGTGTGGTTTATATACAGTGTTGTATTCATTTCAAGCTTATAATACAGTGATTCAACAATTCCATGTATTACTCAGCAATCATCACGGAAAGTGTATTCTCAATCCCCATCACCTATTTCACTCATGCCCCTACCACTTGCCCTCTGGTAACCATCAGTTTGTTCTCTATAGTTAAGAGTCTATTTCTTGGTTTGTCTCTCTCTCTCTCTCTCAATAGTCAAATGATTTTTATCAAAAATGCCAAGACAATTCAATGGGAAAAGAATAGTCTTTTCAACAAATAATACTGGGACAACTGGATAGCCACATGCTGTCCAGTTTTATCTTGACCAGAATTGTTTTGAACCCCTTCTTTAGATCCTACACAAAAATTAATTTGAAATGGATCATAAGCCTAAACATGAGAGCTGAAACTACAAAACACTTAAGAAGACATAGGGGTAAATCTTGACTTTGGGTTAGGCAAGTCTTCTCATACAACAGCAAAGTATAAGCAATGGAAAAAATAAATTAGACTTCATAGAAATTGAAAACTTTCATACATTAACAGATATTATCAAGAATGTAAAAAGATAACCTATAGAATGGAAGAAAATATTTGCAAATTATATAAATTATACCTAGAATACATAAAAATCTTACAACTCAATAATTAAGAGATAACCCAATCAAAAAATGAGCAAAGGTTTTGAGTAGATGTTTCTTTAAAGATACAAAGGACCAATAATAAAATGAAGGAAAGCTCAGCATTATTAACCATGAGGGACTACAAACCAAAATCGCAATGAAATATACGTCAGACTGACTAGAATGTATATAATAAAAAAGATAGGTCATAATCAGCTCTGCAAGGATGTAGAGAAATCAGGACCTTATACATTACTGGTGGGAATGTAAAATGGTGCAGCTGCTTTTCAAAACAGTTTGGCAATTCCTCAAAATGTTGAACAAAGAATTGCCACAGGAACCAGTCATTCCACTCCTAGGTATCTACTCACGAGAAGTGAAAACATATGTCAACACAAAAATCTCTATACATAAGTGTTCTTAGTAACATTACACGTAACAACCAAAAAGTGGAGACAACCTTAAATGCCCATGAACTGATGCATAGACAAATAAAATATATCTATACAATGGAATAATATTAAGCCATAAAAATAAATAAAATGATACATACTGTAATGTGGGCGAGCCTTGAAAACATTACACTAAATGAAATAAGCCAGTCACAGGAGGCCACGTATTGTATTATTAATTTATATGAAAGGTCCGGAACAAGTAAATCTATAAAGACAGACTATATAAGTCTTTTCCTAGGCTGCCGGGTTTGGGGACAAATAGAGAATGAGTGATGGCTGGTAGGCATGGGTTTTCTCTGGTGAAGCGATGAATATGTTCTGAACTCCATTGTGGTGAGTGGTTGTCCAAGTCTGTGAGTATATCAAAATTAAATGAATTGTGTATTTTAAACTGGTGAATTGTAAGTTATGTAATTATATCTCCATAAATCTGTTGTTTTTTTTAAGAAATGAGATTTTTTTTCTTACATACCAGATTGGTAAAGATCAATTCATTTTCGAATATCTTTATTTATTTATTTTTAAAAAATACTTTATTTGACAAAGAGAGCACAAATAGGGGGAGCAGTAGGCAGAGGGAGAGGGAGAAGCAGGCTACCCGCTCAGCAAGGAGAGGAATGCGGGGCTCCATCCCAGGACCCTGAGAACTTGAGCAGAAGGCAGACACTTAACCTACTGAACCATCCAGGTGCCCTAGAATCTTTAAAGCTATGGTGAAAAAGGCAATATTTGAAAAACTTGAGGGATCAATCTGAAGAAATATTACCCCAATTCAAAGAAACATGTATTGTATTTTTTATTTATTTTTTTAAGGATTTTGTTTATTTATTTGACAGAGAGAGAGATCACAAGCAGGCAGAGAGGCAGGCAGAGAGAGAGGGGGAAGCAGGCTCCCCACTGAGCAGAGAGCCCGATGCGGGGCTGGATCCCAGGACCCTGAGATCATGACCTGAGCCGAAGGCAGAGGCTTTAACCCACTGAGCCACCCAGGCACCCAGAAACACATATTTTAAATTAGCAATTGTGCTGCTTGTTTCTGTCAGGTATTGACAACATAAGTTGTTACATATTAATACAATGTATTCTATGCAGCCATTAACAAAGAAAGGGGAGGGGGCTTTGAAACTAATCTGTCATCATACAATGCTCTGAACTATCTCTACTTGTAGCAGCCAGTTACCCACTTTGTGTGACCTTCTATGTCCCTTCAATGTTTTAACACAGAGGACTCTCTTTCCTTCCTCTCTCCTTTCCTCCCATCCTTTGTCTTCCCTTCTCTCTTTCTTTCTCTCCTTCTCTCTCTCTGTAATACTTATATCATAATTCTTGATAATTTCAGTATCAACAGTGATGTTCCCTCCTGTAACCTGGTCTCCATTTCATTAGCTTTTTCTCATCATTCTTAGACCTACATTTCCAATAACCTCATAGCCCTTTGCACTCAGAATTTCAAGCTTCTCACTTTCAAATTTCCTATCCTTCCCGATCAATTCTCTAATATTCAAACTTCAAAAAAATTTTTTTGCATTACTAGAATCTCTCTTCCACCGATCTGCTCCATTTTTTCTGTCCTTCACGCCTTTCATGTTCTTCTTCCCATAATTTCCCAGCCTCAATCCATCATTAGAACTGCTCCTTTGCTTTCACCCTTTATTCCCCTGACACCTTTTTTATCCAGTGCACCTAGCTGGAAAAACCTCAAATCTTGGGAAATCCAATCCTTTGTTCACCTAGCACCTGTAATCTTCAATGTAACTAAAACAGAATTCAAAACCATCATCCTAACTTGCTATACTTTGTGCTCATTATCACAAACCTGGGGTGGACCATTACTGTTATCGGGTGATCCTTGTACATTTTTTTCTCTCACATTCTCAACAACTGTATCTGTTCTCTCCTTGCTTCCCAAATCTCCAACACCCCTTCCTCTTTTATCTTGGATGATGCCCTTTTTATTTTGCTTGAAAAAGTGATAACAATCTTAAGAGGAATACAACACCCACACACTCACACCAATATCCACAAACTTACTGGCCTCTGTACCTGTTATTCTTTCTTCCAAGATTTTGTTCCATTTTGATGCCAGAACCTTCACTTATTTATACAATGGATTACACTGTCTTTAGACATTTGTCCTCCTTTCTGTCTTCTATATTGTCAATTTTTCCATTTAAAACAAATCATCTCCATTATACTCAATCTTTAAAAAAATACTTTCGAATTTCATTGCTCTACAGCAAGTTTTCTTTTTCTATTTACTTTTTTTTCTAAATATGAAAATATCTTGAAAAATTTTGTCCATACTTCATGGTTCCATTTCCTCTCACTCTCTCATTCTTGTCTCCTGAATCTACTCCATCGAGGCTTTTGTTTATGTTTTTTCACTAAAACTGTTCATGACAAGATCACCCATGACTTTCACTTAAATCCTAGAGTTAGTTCTGACTCTGGATCATGCTCAACCTATGAGTGCTCTTGATCACTTCTTTCTTGAAACACTTGTTTCATTTATTTTCTAGGATTTCTGCCCATTCCAAAAGGATACTCCTTTCCTTTCTCTTTTTATTCCCCTACTCTCTGATATTGATATTTTTCTGAATTCAGTTCTTGGACATCTTCCTTTTTCTATTTGTGGTTATTACCTAGGGAATCTCATGTTACAATTCTAAAACTCATTTCTATAGCCAGATCCCCAATATTCCACGTACATTTTGAATATCTCAAAATGAATATTTCCCCAACTGACTTTTTGATTGCTGCCCACTATCTGCACGATCTGCTCCTTCTTCTTTTCCTTCTTCATAAATGGTAACTCCATTCTTCTAATTCTTGGGTCAATAATTTCAGAGTCAGAGTCCTCTTTTTCTCTGTATTCATTTCATCAGCAAATTTTCTCACAACTTCCTTAAAAACATATTCAGAACTTAACCCTCTCTCAACACTGCCACCATCATCTCCTGCTTTGACTGTGGAGATAGCCTCCCCATTGGTGTCCATATTGCAAGTAGCTATCCTCTGGTCTATTTCCCTTAAAGCTGCCTGAGTGGTGGTGGTGTTCTTCTTTTTAGATTTTATTTATCTATTTTAGACAGAGAGTGTGCACACAAGCACAAGAGTGGTAGGGAAGGCAGAGGGGGAGGGAGAGAGAATCTGAAGCAGACTCTGAAGGGATGACAGAGCCCATGCAGGGCCGATCTCACAACTGCAAGATCACAACCTGAGCAAAAACCAAAAGTGGGATGTTCAAGGAACTGAGCCACCCAGGCACCCCTCAATGTTCTTTTTGATACCTAAATTAGATCATTTCAGTTCTCTGCTCAAAACACTCTGGGGATTCCCTTAACCTACAAGTACTTCCACAACCACTGTGACCCCAATTTATTACTTTCCATTATGTTCACTCGGCTGTCCTCCAGTACTCCAGGATACTCAACTTAGAGCTTTATACTGACCATTCCAAATGCACTTCCCCTTGATATCCCTATGGCTAGATCCT
>CM052899.1:100889705-101113340 GCA_028534135.1 Potos flavus | reverse complement strand
AAACACTTTCAAAAGAAAAAAGAGCAGGGACATAACCACGATAAAGCTCTTAATCAGAAAACAAGATAATGGGAGGCATAGAAAACACTGTGAAGTCCCTAACCCTGGGAGTAGAGGAGTTTTTTTTATTAGTCTGTAATTCTGCTATCTAGGAACACTTTTGTCCACAGTTTTCCATAGCTCTTAGAAAAGCTTTCTTCCTTTCCATTATCATTCTTGACTTCATCTGAAGGTTGGACATGGTGAATATGCTCTGTTTGGGGAATAAACAGCTCTTTCTAAGTCCAGCATCCACTTAAGAAAGATTAAAGGCCTAAGGCTTGTTTTAAGTCTTAAATACTCGAATTCATTTTATCAATACCATTTTCTTCAAATATGAGTGTTTGAATCTATTTTTCTTCCAGTCAGTTCAATGTGTCAATATCTATACCCCAAATCTTTTTGAGACATCTGTTTCAGATCTGCTGCCTTTGCTTTCTCTCACTTGCTCATCCTCAAACCCCCACCTCTTTACCTATGGCTGCTTTGAGGCTATCAGTCTTGGAAGAAAAAACCATACCCTTACGTGGGCCCTTGGATTATAGCAACTGAGAAAGCCTAATGGGTCTTTACTGCTCAAATGTTCTTTCATCCTATTTTTAGAAATATTTTCCAGTTGGCTGAGCCTCTGAGCTTAAATGACTCTATTTCTTTCTATTTCTGCTTTCAACTTGGTTAATTCTGCCTTAATGATGTTTCCTTATTTTGAATGCTTTGCCAAGCCCAGTGAATAGTAAACACACAAAGCAGTCTGCCTCTCACATTACATCCTGAAATATTGTACTGTTTGGTCTGGGCATAATATAGATTGCTAACTTTTGAACTTCCACATAATTGTTGTTGTTGTTGTTTTTTCCTTACTTTTGCCAATTGCTACATCGGTGTCACCATGTATTTAAAGAAAAAAAAAGGACAGAACTCAACTTCAAGTTAACAAGGATGGGGTAAGCTATACTGCAAGAACAAGCAAACTTTACAATTTTGGTAGCTTAAAAGAAAAAAAGTTTTCTCTCCCTCACCTCACAGTCTAATGTGAGTCATTATATAAGTCCATCTTATGGTTATGCAATCTGGAGTATGACAGCTCCACTGGAAAGAGAGTGAGATGAAGGAGGGACATGGGTTTTTCATTTCCTCTGTGTAGATAGGATGTTCTTTGCTTCTGTTCACGTTTCCTTTGCCAGAACTAGTCAAATGGCCCTTACAAAGAAATACAAGGATATTTGATGATCACGAATAACTTTTTTTCATATCTCTAATAATAATAATTTTTCTAGAAATGTTCTGCTCTGTTTCTTCCCAGGCATTTCCATGTTCTTACTTTTAAATTTTACTGAATCATTTCTATTTTCAATGTTCCTATAAAACAGCATCCCCTGTCTAACCATAACCCCATACTCAGTGGTTTCTTTTTATGTTAGTGCTGGGAACATGGAAATCAAACAATAAATTGCTGCTGACTTCCCACTCTGCACCATCCGCATTTTCTCTAGAGAGAGTAGTTATGACTAAAGCAGTCCTCTCTCTGGAATCCAGACTCTCCCATTTCATTCCTATCCATTCATGTGTTGCTCTCCGTAAATCTTCAAGGAGTCGTCTGTAATGTCAGGAGATGGCAAGGCTTGACCTGAGAAGAGTTCTAAAAATGTAGCTCACTAGATCCCTTAACACTGGACAAATCATTCATTTTCTTTAAATCTTAAAGTCCTCTTCCTTAAAATGAGAACTGTTATTTCAGTAACAGGCTTATTGCGAGTTTAAGAAAGATAACATATATAAAAGCTTATTCTGTAAAACTGTATAAGAGTAGAAAGTTTTTAAAATACATGATGATGATGGGGCACCTGGGTGGCTCAGTTGTTAAGCGTCTGCCTTTGGCTCAGGGCATGATCCCAGGGTCCTGGGATCAAGCCCCGCATAAGGCTCCCTGGTCGGCGGGAAGCCTGCTTCTCTCTCTTTTATTCCCCCTGCTTGTGTTCCCTCTCTCACTGTGTCTCTGTCAAATAAATAAAATCTTAAAAAATAAAATAAAATAAAATAAAATAAAATAAAATAAAATAAAATAAAATAAAATAAAATATATGATAGTATTAATATGTATGGTCTAGTGTGCCATTTAAAGAAGATATTTAAATCATTGACTACATACCAAAATTTGACACACTCACTTTTATAACACTTTACTGAGATATAATTTCTATATCATAAAACTTGCACTTTTTAAGTGTACAATCCTGTTTTTTCACTTTTAGTATATTCTTAGACTTATACTACCATCACCACTATCTAGTTTTAGAAAGTTTTCATTCCCCAAACGAGAGTCCATGCTCGTTAGCCGTGATTTTGCCGTTCCCCACCGGCGACTACTCATCCACTTTCTGTCTGAATGGGTTTGTCTGTTCTAGATATTTCATGTAAGTGGAATCATACAATATATGCTCTTTTGTGACTAGTTTCTTTCACCTAGCACTGTTGTTATGAATCTATCAAATTCATACTCGTTACATGTAGCACAGACGTGGGATGGTGAGCCTTGATTCAGTAGAGAAGTTTATGACTCAGTCTTGGAGGAAGCACCTGGCTGGCTTCCTGGAGGCACCAGGGTGCAGACAGAGAGAACGAGAGGACCTGGGGTCCACACCTTTATTAGGGCCCAGAGAGAGTGTCTGAGGGTTCTTGGGCTGAGGCTCAATTGATCCATTCAAACCAAAAGAATGGAGTCTTGATGAGGCCCCGGAATGGCTTTCTTAAGTGGTGAATAAGGGGAAAACCCTGGAGGCAGCACTATTGTTCACCAGGAACTTGTATTTGTGTGTGACTGCCGGCGGGCTGTTATCTAGGACGTGCACTGAGTGAGGGACTGGTGTCAGTGTGAGGTCCTCACAGGCCACCTGGTCACACAAAATGGATGTTGAGGCAGCAGTACTATGGAGTAGCTTAGTTAAACTCTGGGCAGTTCTGTTTTCGGGGTTCATCTATGTTATAGCGTGTATGAACACTGTTGGAAGGAAGGGCCAGAAGCTATAGGAGCTCAATCTGTGAATTAGGAACATAAAATTTCTCTTTAGGCTACCTGGCTCGTTCTGTGTCTTTAAAATCATCGCACTTCTCAAATTTGTTCCCTAATACTTACGTTCTTAAATTTTTATTTGTGTGGAATTGGGAATGGGCCAACTGCTAACTGCTCTATAACCACCAGTGGGTTGAATGGGCTAACACTTTCCGATATCGCTCAGGCCGGACTTGAAAAAAAAGAGTTCAATTCCTATTCCTCATTCCAAGATATACAATTTTTGATCCCTTACATTTGAAATTATGTGTTATAACTTTAGTAGGAAGTTTTTTGAGAAGGAAACCTATGTCAGTTTGTAAATCAAGAAAATGAAATAATGAATATATGAGCAGGAAGTTCAGAATTTATAAAGAGGTTGAATATTTAAAATTTTGATTTTCTAATGCTTAAAAAATAAAATAAAGCTGTTTTATTTTTTTTTTTACACTTTGCTAGCACCATCTATTAATCTATTCATAAAACAGATGAATTTTCCTTTGCTGATTCAATTTTATTTACTGCCAAAATCTCAGAGACAGTGCCTGTGGGGTTCAGGCTACAAACATGTTGTCTGCTTACTATGAAATTCAGCTTCTTTGTAATGATTCTTCTTTCAAACACTATCTGGAAATTCTACATATTTTCTCCTTTTTCACTGTGACTGTCATCGTTTGACTTTTGTCATCCTCTTATTTGACTCCCTGCTTTTATTAATATATAGTATACAATATAAGTTAACATACAGTATACAGCTTAAGGATTTAAAAATGAAAAATAACTATGAGGTTTCCATATCATGTGACAGAATACAGACAAAATTTTATTTTAATATAATGTCACAGTGTGGTTTGGATTTTTGATAGATACTAAAACGGAGGGATGTTTGCTATTCATCTTAATGACTCTTTCATATATGTGGATGGATACCCTCCCCTCCAACAAAGCCCAGAACTTATGCGATCCATTTCAGATGAAACAAAATGCACACACTAGGGAAGAGTATCATAGAATCCTTTCTTTTTGTGATTATTGAAAAACTAGTTTAGCTCATGGAAAGGCCAGATCCAAATTTGAACTAGATGTAACCTTTTCAAAGAGTTGGAACGTTTTTTTCCCTCCACTACATACAGGTATAGTCATGCATCTTTGTTTCAGTAAGAGACACAACTGGGAATAATTTGAAACACCGATGAGTAAGGCAGTTTCTGAGATATTTATAACTTAAACCCAAACCTGGAAGTACTATAATTCCTTTGGGAAAAGTCTGATATTTTATAATTTTCTCCAAAATGAAACACAGAATTATTTCAATTTGAATCATTTGGGGGTGGGGACTGTATTTTTTCCTCTAACTTTCAAGAGTACTTTTTATATTTCAGTGCTTAAAATAATCAATTGCTGATGAAAGACCTTGCTGATGAAGCATTCATCTATTTAACATAAGTTCTCAAAATTTAAGTTCAGCATTCAGTATCTGTCATGCCGTTTGACTGTAATGAGGTTAAAAGAAGGTTTGAATGGGACTATCTGAATTCATTATAAAATGAACTCGCTATTTCTTCTATCAAATGAATACGAAAGACAAGCAGGTAGCATTCACAGAATAATGCATCAATAATAAATGCCTTAGAGAATTTGTAGGATCTTGTTTCATTAAGCTAGATTTGGAGGGATTTGCTTGTATGTAGCCACTAGTAAATACAGCAGCTAGAATATGGGCTGAATCAATCATTTTAGCATGTTGAGAGCTCAGTTTTGTGTTGTTTTCCCCTAATTATTTCACGAAGCACTCCAGGATATCTATTCAACGTATATTCATTAAGAGTTACTAAGTTTAAGCATTCTGGAAAGATATTTTTGAGACACAGTGAAAGTAAGGTAAGAGCCCCTTTCCCACAGGCAAATTAAAGCACTATGATAAATCCATACACACAGCATGTATGACAACTGATACAATACTTCAAAGCACAAAGATCCCTATGGCTGGATAGTTAATTTTTCTGAAGACTTTGGAAGAAGTAAAATATTGAGTAAGTCCTCCATTTCTATTACTACTATTTCTATGAGCGGATCTGACACAGAAAATATTCTTAAGGAAAATACAGAGCACTGAGATATAAAAATACAAAGCACGTGTTGGAAGTGGCATAATAGTCCATTAAAAAAGCAATGGTTTTAAGGACAGTCAGCAATTTTGAATAGAGCTGTTAATAGTTCATGACAATGGTTTTGGGCAACTAATCTATATACTTTTACTATATGAAGAACTATAATCTAAGGGAAATTACTAAATTGTTATTCTTAGATGCCAGATGCCATCTATATCTATATGTCTTCTCTATGTTTGTGACTTCCAAATCTAAACTTACAGATCTGATCTCTCTCCAGATAGCATCTCAGTGTCTTCCACTTTGTAGGCGCTCAGTAAGGTTCTATTGAGAATGAATGAGGAAATAGACAAATGACTAAGTCGTGAAGAAATGCACTTGAAGTGGAAAGCGAGTTAAGGGTTGTGCTTCAGGATGGGATGGGAGGAAGAAAAGTGATGCGTAAAACATTCACTTTGTGTCGATTTATTGGAAAGTTATTATGCTGACAAGGAAAACACCTGACTATAATCGCTAACCCATTTTGATGCCTCCCTTTACAGAAAAGTTTATTGAAATGATTACCATGAAATCACTGCCTGTGTTTCCTGGTCTTTCAATCTAACCTCAGCTTACTTCAGTTGGGCCCCTATTGGCACTTCACTGAGATTTAGTCAAGATTCCTACTTACATCCATGTTGTCAAATCTAATGGTTTTAACTCATCTTTTTGTTTTGTTTTGTTTTAACTCATCTAGTTTAACCTCATAGGAGTATCTGAGACTTGTTCTAGAAAAATGTTGTTCCCTTGGCTTTTGTGATATCATGTACTCTGATGTCTTCCTATGTCCCTGACCACTCTTTCTAGGTTCTTCGTTTTCTCGTATTCTCGTTTATCGTTCATTTTTGCAGGGCACCATTGCTGCGTCTCTCATTTTCTTTTCTCTCAATATATATATTCTCCCTTGATGACTCTCTTAATTGCTTTAAAGAGCACCTCCATGCTTACAATTCCCAAATCCAAACATACATGTCTGACCTTCCCCCAAAACTCAGACTTACATATCTACTGATTACTTAACACAACCACAAGGATATAACATAGCATTATGGTCTCAGAACTCCTCATTTATCACACCAACTTGCCTTGCACTGTTCTTCTCTGCTCTGTGAGCAGTGTCACAATCAGCCAGATAGGCATGTATGCATTTTCTTTGATAGTCACTTTTATTTCACTCCCTAAATCCAATCAATGAGCAACTTCTCTCAGTTCTAATTCCGAAACATATCCTAAACCCACTCACTTCTCTTATATTCACCATTAATACTTGCATCCAACCTACCATCATCTTTCAGTTAAATTCTATAGCCAACTCATATCTGGCTTCCTCATTTTTGTTCTTGTGCCATAATCCACCATCCATACAATGACAGAAAGCTTTAAAATCATATGCAGTTATTACAATCCGCTTGTTTGCCAACCTCCTATGTCTCATATGTTAATTTTCTACTATTGCTATAATAAATTATCACAGAATGAGTGGATTAAAATAATTCAAATGTACTATTTTGCAGTTCTGGGTAAGAAACCTGAGTCCCCTGGGACTAAAAATAAAAATATTGGCAGGCCTACCTTTTCTGGAGGATCTAAAAGAGCTCCATTTCTTGCCTCTTCTAGCTTCTAAGGGCCACTCACATTCCAGGTTCCTTTCTCCATCTTCATAGCCATCAACACTGCATTTCTTTGTGCTTTTCTTTCATAGTCATATCTACCTCTGATTCTTCTGCTTCTTCTTCCACTTTCAAGGATGGTTGTTATTAAACCAGATATTGCAGGATAATCTCCCTATCTTGGGTCAGTTGATTAGAAACCTTAATTCCACATGCAACCTTAATTCTCTTTACCATGTAATATAACCTATTTGCAGGTTCCAGGGATTAGGATGTGGATCTCTTCGGAGGTCCATTATTCTGTTTCACACAGCATCACATTAGAATAAAACACAAACTTTTTATTTTGGTTTCTAAAAAGCTACTTTATCTCTACTACCTTATCTTACTATCTTTATCTTACTTTTCTTACTATCTCCAATCCATCTCTTATTACTCTCTTTGTACTACTATCTCATCAGAATATTCTATTCTCAGTCAGGACAAACTAAGTCCACCATAGACCCTCCACACTAGTTGTTTTCTCTGACTGTATGCCCTACTCTACCTTCACATAGCTGGCTCCTAATTTTTTAAATCTCACCATAAATTCTGCTTTTTCAGAGATGGTTTACTAAGCTAGTGAATCTACAGAAATTATCCATGCATTATTATATCATCAAAGATAAGTTCTCTACCAACCTCTGATATTTTTCTGATTTTGCATTTATTTTTGTGTTAATCAACTTTTCTCAGTCTCACACCACACACACATACACACACACACACACACACACACACTATTCTATTTCTGGTACAAATGTCGGCAAACTATTTTATTTACTGAACATTCCTCAATGACACTTCATTGTGTAAGATTAGATTTCCAAGAGTGAACATACAAGTAATGAACTGTTCCTTACCTGGCTCTCCAACACCTTTTTTCCCCCCTTCTTCGTTCCCAAAGCACTTATCTTCTTGTAAGTTTTTACACATATCCTGCTATTTTTACCCTCTGTAACATTGTTCATCCTCTCATCCTGAGATACCTCTTTACCTCTATTCCTTTGCCTATACCTCTTTGCTTATTTTTAAAAATTTTATTTAAAAAAAATTTTAAGTAACCTCTATGCTCAACCTGGGGCTCAAACTCATGATCTCGAAAGATCAAGTTGCATATTCTACTGAATAAACCACCCCAATATCTACTTAATTTTAAAACTGAGTTCAGAAGTCATCTCTTCTGTGAAGTCTTCTCTGACATGTCTAGACCTTAAGGTATCTTTTGTATTTATGCCAACAACATATAATGTATATTTTACTCATTATTTTTACACTATGTTAGAATTTTCTGATTAAAGGTTTACTCCACGATAGTATGCAAACACATTAAGGTCATGAATGGTACCTTATTTATTTTTGTGTTTCTGACACCCAGTTTACTCCTACCACATTATAAATATTCAATAAGTATTTGTTAAATGACTGTGGACTTGTTCTTGAATCATGCTTTGAGGTCTTCTCTGTGAACGATTATCACGAATTGGTGTCACTGGGACAAGAGACTCAGCCATTCTTTATAGCTCCTCATTTGCTTTTTAAGTTGTTCTATTTCAATCCACGTGTATAAATACATATTATTTAACTCTTCTCATTGAAGTCACCTCTGACTCTTGTTTAATCTGCTGCTTCCACCCTCCACTGCCCACATCACTGTAGGGAACTTCGGGATCTATGTAAATGTTATAGTGTGGGTGGAAGAAGAACCCAAAGGGAAGAATTTGAGTTTAGAGTAACAAGATAGATAAGGAAGAAAATGGAACCAGGAAAGAGTGCTTTCAAACTAGCTACCACTGAATACTGAAACTTATTTCCACTGGAGGAATTCTTTGAACTAGTGCAAAACACACACTGAGTGTTATCCCAACCAAAGGGTGAGGGAGCTGGTCCATCATTGGTTAAAAGCTTTAGGGAGAAGGGAGGACATTAACTTTCCTGCATTTCCATTCTATCTCACAGATAGCAAAGCAGGCTCAACAAGCTAGGGAAACCTTCAAGGGGGATAAAAGCATGGGACTTGGCAATAAGATGTAAGGCTGGTAATTGGTACAGGTGAAGGGGTGGGGCAGGGCATTGCAGTGTCAGCTTCAGTGAATAGCAATTACAACACCCTCACCTCACATTCCATGATGTCATGAGTTCTATTTACCTTTACCTGCACTCTACGCCAGCCTCCAAAAACTGTAGCTACAATTTGGTTCTTCTCATTGCCAAGAACTTTTCTGCTTTTGAGGTATAAATTCTAGTATCTCATTTCTTATCCCTCCGGTATTCTCACTCATTTCCAGAAGAACTTTCCCAAACTTCTTAGTGATCTGCAGTCACAGATGTCCATTTCTACCAGCTTCCTTGTAGCTTTGATCCTATCACTATAACACGACAATTTATGGGATATCATTTCAATTACTATTTATTGGTAAATCCTCCTTCCTTTACTGCATTGCTCTTTGATTTCATGGATTATCCAAATGCCCAATGATGGATAATTTTCAGCATCTCGTTTCTCAGCACCCACACTTTGCTGCTGAATATTGTAAAAAAAAGAAAAAAAATCTAATGATGCATATTTGTGCCATTAGAGAGTCAAGATTTACTCATAGCTGTGCCCCCCATACTATCCTGGAATCCTTTTACATGTACTTAATGATCAATACCTCTCATTTCCCTCAAAAGCTTTCTGAAACTTCCTTAAGCTCTCAATTCTTTCTTTCTGTCTCCTTCTCAGTTATTGGACTTACTTCATTATATTTTTTCCACATGAAAAATCAACTGGATTTTTGACTCTCAGCTTCTTCTCTGCCTACAATGTTTCTGTTTACTTCTATCCTGACCTTCTTCCAATATTTTCAGATGAAAATGTGTCTCCTCTGCTCCCTTAGGCCAACTCTGTTCTAGCTATTTTTCTCATTTTCAGTTTTAAGAACTTTGTCCATTATTTCTCTTGAGATTTTTGTGGCTCTTCAGTATAGTCTTATGTATTGATTCCTTTTAGACACTTTGATATGCACAATGCTTTTCCATCTTACAGAAACTCATAAATAAGCAAGATAAACCTAAAACATACTCTCCCATGATATGGCATACTCAATAGCTCTACAGTGGTTTTTTTTTTGTTCTTAAACATTTTATTTATTTATTTATTTATTTGAGAGAGAAGGAGAGCAAGAGTAAGCAGGGGGAAGAGCAGAGGCAGAGGGAGAAGGAATGAGAGAGAATCTCAAGCAGACTCTACACTGAGCACAGAGTCTGATGCAGGGCTCAATCTTACACCTCTGAGATTGACCTGAGCCAAAACCAAGAATCGAATGCTTAAATGACTGAGCCACCCAGTGACCCTGTTTGTTTTAAAGTCACTAACTTATCTTTACTTTCTTACCTCACATCCACTAGTAAACCCATGAGCATTTGGCTTTTACCTTCAGTGCTCTAGTTTGATAAGGTGATACATGACTTTAATTTTGAATTCTTGAGCATTCTTCAGGGATTAACTTTACTGAATATCTTGGTGGCATTCACCACTCTCACTTACTTCTTTACTTTTGAAACTCTTTTCACCCTGACTCATGAAAGTGTCATCTTCAGGATTGTTTCTTTCATGTTGGCTATATCTCAGACCTCTCTAGGTAGAACCTACTATCATTATTAGCTCTTTAAAAATTGATGTTCTCCTTACTTATGTCCTTGGTACTCCCTAGTTGCACCCTTGGTTCTTCTTTAATCACTCAGCTGATTCATAGTGATTACTTTAAATGCTACTGCTATGTTACTACCTTCAAAATTTACATTTCCAGCCCAGAACCAACCAAATACATTAGCTAACTTATGAAGACCTTAAACTAATTATATACAATGGAAAGTTAAATATTTTTTTCTGTCATGGACAATTTCTAAGTGACTAAATCAATTCAGCAGTTTATACCCAAAGTCTCTTGGGGTAGATGTGTGACTTTTGGTCACCCCACTATCTATTCCTTTTTGGAATCATTCATTTATTTTCCAGTCGATTTTTATTTAGCTTCTACTAAGTGCTGAGCACCTAGATACTGATGGCATAGATGATAACAAAGGCCCTATTCTCTAAGAACAGGAATCGGCAACTAACACCCATGGACCAAATCTGACTCACAGTCTGTTCTTATAATAAGAGTTTATTGAAACACAGCTGCTCAATTATATGTTGTTTATATCGACTTTTGCACTACAATAGCAGAATTTAGTAGTTGCAACAGAGACCATATGCCCCAAAGCTTAAAATATTTATTATCTGTCTCTTTACAGAAGAGTATACATGGGGTTGGGATAGAGAAGTACCATTATGCAGAGGATGTACTGAATACTTGTCTGAGATTATTTAAGGGGAAAAGTTAAGATGCTATCCCTGGAGGTCAGATGAAAGATGGTGAGAGCCTGAACTATTATAGCGAAAGGAAAAGTGGAAAATACACATATTCTGGAAACATTTGCTAGGTAAAATTAACAGAATTTTATCATTAATTGCTTATACTTGTGAGGCTAGGAAAAGTAGAAATTAAGTACATTTCTCAGGTATCTTATTTTGGAGGAAACTGATGCCAACGACAAGGAAAGCAAACATGGTCAAGTTTAGAAACAATGAAAATCTATGTAGGGAGGAGATACACAGCATCATTTACTCTGGTTTTAGTCTTAAGGACGTTGAACAAAATTCTTCCTTAAGGCACTGATAGAGTTTTTGAGAATATAAAGGTTTTTTTTAGCTTTTTAATTGTTGAAAACTTTTAGTTATTAAGCATGCCAATTATATTCACCCACTTATCATTTTATATTTCTGTATATGACAGGTTTCAACTAACCTTATGCAATTGATAAAAATGTACTGTATAATTATAATCATTATAAATAATGAAAAACACAGGGACACTGTGTGAAAAGAAGGAAAATAGACTTGAAATAATAAGACCTGGAGTTAATTTTAGACTTTGACATTCATTTCATGCATACCCTTTGGCAAGAAACTGGGTTTCAGTTTCTTTACATAAAAAGAAGACTTACAGTAATAATACCAGTGGAGATGAGGATCCTATGAAATACTATATGACAGTGCTTTGAAAATCATAAACTGCTTTATGAATGTGAATTATAATCATTGGAACCAATTTAACTTATGTAGAATAGACTGAAAGATATCAAAACTGCTGACCTTGATAATCCATTTCTATAAATATGCAAATATACGCATGTATATGAGCAAAAATTGAAATAAATAATAATTTTGCATCTCTGTGCATATATTTAAACTCAATGTATCTGTGCGTATTCATTTTCACTTTTTCACTTGTTCATTTATTCAACAAATACTATTAAACATCCATAAGTGCACTATTTTTGGTGGTATGGATATAGTAAACCAATATTCCCTAAAAATATCCTCTCTTCGTGGAGCTTACACTCGACTTCAAGAACACAGATACTAAATGAAATAAAATACATACGATTAATTTAACAAGAAATATAGATAGTTCTGGAGGCTGGAGAGACTCAACAGCTTTAAATAGTTGATACTTAATGGTGGAAAACTAAGCACTTTCCAACTAAAATCAGGACCAAAGCAAGAATGTCTTCTCTACTCACTCTCCTTTAACATTATACTGGAAGTGCTAGTGAATGCAATAAGACAAGACAAGGGGAAAAAGGCATATAGATTGGGAATAAAGAAAAATTGCTTCTATTCACAGTGACATAATTGTCCATGTAGAAAATGAAAAAAGAAAATTAATCAAAAAATTTGGAACTAATAAGTGAGTATAGCAAGGCCACAAGGTACTAAATAAGTACATAAAAATGAATTGCTTTCATATATACTAATAATAAATACTTAACACTTATAAAAATATAATTTAACATAATGTCCTAAACAGTGAAATACCTAGGTATAAGTCTAACAAAGTAAGTACAGAATCTAAATGCAGAAAATTATCCAATACTAATGAAATAAATCAAAGATTCTAAATAAATGGAGAGATGTTCTGTATTTGTGCATTGAAGGACTCAATAGTGTTCAAATGTCAATTCTTCCTAATTCGAAATAGAGATTTAACACAAATCCATCCAAAATGCCAGCAAGCTATTTTGCAGATATTAAAGTAACAATTATAAACTTAACATGGCGAGGTAATAGGCCTAAAAATGGCCAAGGCAATATGGAAGAAAAAGAACAAAGTTGGCAGTCTTACATAACCCAATATCAAGACTTACTATAAGGGTTACAGTAATCAAGACAGCATTGTATTGGTGAAAGAATAGATACTTAGGTCAATGAAACAGAATAGAACAGCCAGAGTTATACTCTCACAAATATAATTAATTATCTATCTATAACAAAGGAACAATGGCATTTATTTCAATGATAAAAGGCTTGTTGGATAGAGAGTGATGTCGATATCATGGGGGCATGAATTATTCCCCTTTTCTTTCCCCTTTGAGTTACAATTAATTGGACACACATAACCAAAATGGGGGGTGGGGGGAATGCCTCTGCACAGGATACCAGGACACCTGAGAGATCCATCAATTTGTGCACCCAAAAGTGGGTAGATTGGACCATAAAGGAGGTGGAGGTGGTAGAGTGAGGGAAATGGTGATGGAGCCTGCGTCAGCAGAGGTTGTGATGGCAGAGAAGCCAGTCCAGCAGAGAACCAGCAAGACCTTTCTGGTGGAAGAAGTGGAAGGTTAAGGCAGTAAATGGGAGGCCACCTGGCCACATGTGCTAAAGGTGGAAAGACCAGTTGCTCTTTTCGAAGAGAGTCCACAGTGACTGGGAGGTGGGGAAGGAAAGAGAAGTAGGCAAACAAAGAGAATTGAAGCAAAGTGTCTCCTGTTGTCTGCCCCTGGAGGCAAGAGGACCACTAGGAACCTCCCTCCCTTGAAGATCCCACTACTGGGTCATGGGCATGCCCAAAGCTGTCTAGTGCTAAGTACATACTTCCCCTCTCCCTCTCATCTTTTTTTTTTTTTTAATGTGCATATTCTCAGCCTTAGTAGCAACTTCCAACCTTAGAGCAACTTCCAATCTTAGCAACAAAAATTTATGTGATGGTGCTACTTTCTAGAAAACAAAGGAAGGCTTCTAACTACCAACATGTTGAATCATTAGAATCAAATTAAATAAACCTCACCTAAATAAGAAAGGCTTTTGCTACTTTAAATGCAGGGGCAGTGGCACTTTCCATCAAACAAAAGTTCTGGAGCTAAAGAACTCAATAAATGAGATGAAGAATGCATGAGAGTGCAGTAGAAATAGAACAGGTCACATAAAAGAGAGAATTAACAAGCTGGAGATTAGGAATATAGAAATGATTCATGTGGAAAAGGAGACAGAACTAAGATTCTTAAAAAGTGAAAAAACCCTGTAAGAAACATCTGACACCATTAGAGAGTTTATAGCAATAAATGCATATATTAAGGAATTTAGAAGATCTCAAATAAACAAATTAACTCTGTACCCTCAAGGAACAAGAAAAAGAAGAAAAGAAATTAAGCCCAAAGTTAGAGAAAAGAAGAAAATAATAAGGATTAGAATGGAGAAAGAAAGAAAGAAAGACCAGACAAACCATAGAAAGGATTGATGAAACTAAGGGCTGGTTCTTTGAAAAGATAAACAGAATTGATAAATGTTTAGGTAGACTAAGAAAAAAAATCCAAAGAACTCAAATAAAATTTAAAAAAGGAGACATTACAATTGATACTACAGAAAAACATAGAATCGTAATAGATTTTAAGAACAACTGTATGATAAAAAATTACATAACCTAAAAGAATTGGATAAATTTCTAGAAACACACAACCTTCCAAGACTGAATCAGGAAGAAATAGAAAATCTGAATAAACAAATAACAAGTAATGAGACTGAATCATTAATCAAGAAAATTCCCAGCATAGACAACGCCCAGATAGCTTCACTGGAAAATTCTACTAAACATTTAAACAACACCAATCCTCCTCAAACTCTTCCAAAATATCAAGGAGGGAGGACTTTTAAACATTCTACTTGGCCAGCATTACTTTAATACCAAAACCAGATAAGGATACTTCACGAAAAAGAAAGCTTATAGACCCATATCTCTAATGAATATAGATGCAAAATTTTTCAACAAAGTATTAGCAAACCAAATTCAAGAATACAATAAAACGATTATACACCATGACCACGTGAAATTTATCCCTGGGATGCAACATATGCAACATATGCAAATCAATGAATGTAATATATTATATTAATAAGATTAAAAATAAAAATCACATGATCTTCTCAATAGACACAGAAAAAGTATTTGACAAAACACAGCATGCTTTTATGATAAAAAAACCTTAACAGGATGGTAACGAAGGAACATACTTCAACATAATAAAGACCATATATGACAAACCCACAGCTAACATTATACTCAATAAAGAGAAATTGAAAGTGTTTCTCTTAAGATCGGGAATAAGGCAAAGATATCCATTTTCACAGCTCCTATTCAACATAGTTCTAGCTAGAGCAATTAAGCAATATGAAGAAATAAAAGGCATCCAAATTGGAAAGGAAGAGTAAAATTGTCATTATTTCCAGATGATATGATCCTATATATAGAATATCCCAAAGAATCAAACAAAAGTTGAAATTCATTGATTTACTGGTAAAAAAAATCAACATTCAGAAATCAGTTGGATTTCTTACATAATGATAAAGCATCTGAAACAGAAATAAGGAAAACCATCCCATTCACAATTTATTATCAAAAATAATAAAATACTTAGGAACAAATTTAACCAAGGAAGTGAAAGGAAAGATCTGTATAGTAAAAACTACATAACTTTGCTGATAGAAATCGAAGAAGACTCACAAATGGAAAGATCACCCATTTTCATGAATCTAAAGAATTAATATAATACTATTTAAAGCCATCTACAGATTCAACAAAATCCCCCGTTTTCCAGGGTTAGTATGCATACATATCATCTCCATGTTCTGTTCATTGATAGGGCCTAGAAACAAAAACACCTTAGCATCAAGCATACCCAGCACTCAGAACTCCGTTTCTAATACCATTCTCCAGCAAAAGGAACTAAAATTCCTTGGAGAAATGCTGATTCTAGGACTGTCAGAGGAAATGTATAAGATGAGCCTGGATAATTTTATAATGCCAAAAAATTTGAAAAAAGAATCCCAAAATCCCACAATGATGAGTATGTCAAAGGGATGCAGAACCCAATTGAACATGACCCCAATGGCTAAAACTGAAAAATAATTGCTCAACAAACTAAATTGAATCATAACTTGAAGTCTAGAATAAAATCCATGGGCCAATATTAATAGATAGAAAGCAGTGATTGCCTTAGTAAATGAGTAGGATGAAAACTGACAAATTTCTCATGAAGAATACCAAATACTTTGTGTGGATATTCCACCATTGACACATAGCTTTTCCCTCCTTAAATTCAGGCCGTGATTTCCTTCCAAAAAGTACAATATGGAAAGAGGAAAGAAAAGAATAACTTAATAGTGGAGAAGCCTGACAGACACTACCTCAAGCCACGTGATCAAAGTTAACATCAACAGTGATACGACATATTTACAGCATGTACCCTTGATATGAAGTGGTGAGACTGGCACTTCAATTCTGTGGTCTTCTAAAACCATATAGCCCCCATCTAATCATAAGAAAAACAGACAAATCTCAACTGAGAGACATTCTACAAAATACCTGTCCAGTACTTCTCGAAACTGTCAAAGTCATCAAAAACAAGGAGAGTCTGAGAAACTGTCTCAGGCCAGAGGAGCCTAAGAAGACATAATGACTAAACATAATATGATATCTTGGATGGGATCCTGGAACGGAAAAGGACATTGGGAGGAAGCCATGGAATTCTGAATAAAATATAAACTTTAGTTAATAGTAGTGAATCAGTATTAGTTCAAGAGTTGTGACAAATATACTTTACTAATGTAAAACACTAAAGTAGGTGAAACTGGTTGTATGGTATGTGATAGCTTTTTGTACCACCTCCAAGATTTTTCTGTAAATCTAAAACTGTTTTAAAAACAGATGCTTATTTTTAAACTAACATGGGTTGTGGGAATTTGGGTATTAACAGGAATGAGCTGGAAAAACTGGATGTTGTGTTCAGAAAGGGATAAAGTGTTGCAGAATTTGTAGTGATGAGGTCTAGGCTATGGAACATGACATATATGATAATTTTTAATCCAGTTATAGAGATATTAGTTCATGTAAATTTAGCATGGAGTATAACTATATGGCATTCATTTAACTCCTAGGTGAGGGGAAGGCACAAGATTTTGATACATCATAGGATAATACTGATACGAAGGCAAATTATGAGCTGAAATAGTATATCATGCTGAAAATCATAGCAAAAGCAAACATTTATGACTGCTTACTGTATCTGAACTGTTTTAAGTTACATATAAATGGTGAATCATAACGTAAACCCATGCAGTTCGACTCTAGAGCCCAAGTTCATGTTTACCATTCTATATTGCCATCTAGGACAATTTCAGCACCTACTGTATATTTTGGTCCTCTCTTTTATAATTTTCTTATTTACTCTTCTCCTCTTATCCCATTATATATTAAATAAAATCATTATACAATAATTATACAATTTTTCTGTTAGTGCATGGATTTTTCTGAGTCAAAGCAGCTTGATCCCAAAACATTGCAGTCTGAAATATCTGTCTTTACAGGTTTCGATTTGGAATTCTCATGATCTCTTTACTAAAACACTCCTTTCTTTCTTCCTTTTTTTCTTTCTTTTAATATGGAATCTTTCTCCTGGGTGGCAATAATATAGTCTTCTTTTGTACCTCAACTTCACCTGGTCTGGTGTATATCTGCTTATTATTTTGAGGTAGCTCTAGGTTTTATTGAAGCAAATTTTGCATATATTTCATAGCCTGTATTTTAAGTTAGATCAAAGTTTGGCAAAAAATTTTCTGTAAAGAGACAGATAGTAAATATATTTGGGTTTAGGGGCCATATGGCCTCTGTCACAACTATTCAACTTTGTCATTACAGTGCATCTCTACTTACCAAAGCAGGTGGATCCCTCAGCCAACCTGCCATGCTGAGTTTGATCATCATAACGAGACCTTTCAATGTGGTAAGAATCCTATCTGGACCTTGCCATGAAATTTAGAAACAGAATCAGAAAAATATAAATCTAATTTTAATTTTTTAGCTCAATATTCTGTGGTTGGAAGACATATTTTATTTCAATGCTTTGGCTTTGTTTGTGCAGTGTTGAAATAAATTGAATGCCAAAGCTGAAATAAGTCTACCACTGTCAACAATAGGTTCCTACTTCAAGTGTTTGTATTAATCAGAATAGCTTTATGTTTTTCGTCAATTGCCTGCAAGATGAGAAAATGATGTGGACTCTAAAAATAAAATGATGCTAACAATTTGTTTTTCTTGTTTTCTCATATAGTGAGGCTTGGCATAAGATTTTATTTAGGGGAAAATAGAGCAATTTCACTGCAACTTTTGCAATACCTAACTCTAAGAAAGTTAAATCTCATCTGGTGACCAATTACTTGCCAGGGCCTGAGAGAAAGCAGAAATTAGATGACTTCCATGTATCATTAATCACTGAAGAATTTTGGAATGAATTTATAAAAAAAAAATACAGGTAATTCTTCTTTATTTTCAAAAAGAGAAACTAAATAACATAAACTGCAGAATTTGATAACTAGGAAGTTTTTATAAATACATTAGATATTATTTATAAAAAATCAGGAAAAATAATTGGTAATGGTCAGAAACAAGAAGCGTATAAAAAGTGCAAGTTATCACAAACTAAATTCATTTTCTTCAGGTTCTCTTTTTTTAATTTTAACATTTCATGTAAGCATTATTTTATTTCTTATTCTTCAGATTCTGTGTATGAAGATTATTGGGACTGAATAATAATGAAGGTATTAGAAAAGCTCAGCAATTCCATAAAGATTTTAAGGTATGGTGAACTTTTGGGGTTGTCTTGAATCATCGGATGTCCTGACAAAAGAGTCAGGAGGGAGTCTGCCTGAGACTCTCTCTCTCCTTCTCCATCTCCTTCCCCCAACTCATGCTCACATGTGCTCTCTCTCTAAAATAAATAAATAAGTCTTTTAAAAAACCTATTTTATTTACAACAGCATTTAAAATAATAAAGTACCTAAGAATAAATTCAACCAAGGAGGTGCAAGACTGAGTACTACACTGAAAAGTTCACAATATTGCTAAAAGAAATTAAAGGAAACTTAAGTGAATGGAAAGACATCCCATTGTCATAGAGCAGAAGCCTTAATATTGTTAAATACAATACAAAACCCAGAGCGAATAAGATTCAATGCTTATTAAGAGTTACATGCAAAGATTCTCAATGTCATTGAGTGTTGCAGCTAAAACCCCCACTGTGATTGTAGATCTGCTACTTTTCCTTTTAGCTTTGTCACATTGATTTAATCCTTTTTAAGGACTGTGTTACTGGGCTGTACAAATTTAGGATTATTACATCTTTCTGATGAATTTTAACTCTAAAAATTTTTAGCATCTATCTTTATGTAATTTTTTTGCCTTGACATCTACTTTTCTCATAATAATAATATATCTAAACAATTTTTCTTTTAATGTTTATATTAAACATAAATGCTTCCATCTTTTATTTTCATTCTGTTTACCTTCTAATATAGGTATATACTTAAAAGAACTGAAAATAGGAACTCAGAAGATTCTTGTTATCAGTGTCTAATGAAGCATTATTCACAAGGACCACAAGGTAGAAACAACCCAAGGAGCCATCAACACATGAATGGATGAACCAGGTATGGTATATATATACAGTAGAATATTTTTCAGCAATAAAAAGGTGTGGAGTACTAATATATGTCACAATATGGATAAACCTTGGAAACATTATGCAAAATGAAATTAACCAGGTACAAAAGGACAAATATTGTATGATTCCACTTAAATGAAGTATCTAAAATAGGCAAACTCACAGAGCCAGAGAGTAGATTAGGGGTAGGTAAGAGGGGAAGTAAATTACAAAGATTACCAAAATCTGGAAAGAGGAGGAATTGGAAAGTTGTTACTTTATAGTTGTAGTTCCTGTTTAGTGTGAAGAAAAAGTTTTGGAAATTGTGGTGATGGGTTCACAATATTATAAATGTAATTAGTGCCATTGAATTGTATTCTTAAAATGGTCAAATTCTAAGTTATATATATTTTGCCACAATAAAAAATTATTTATAAAAAAAGAAGTTTAAAAAATGCTTAATCTAAAGAAGAGAAGAGTTATATAAGTTGTCTGAATGCTTTGAAGATCTCTTTGTGTGGATGTAAGGGGATGTTCACAGTGAGAATCTCTAATAATGGAAGTTATATAGAATAAATTTAGATTTTAAATTTCAACTTTAATTTACAATTATAAGTGAGAAGGAGAATAGAGATGTATATACACACACAAATGTACAACTTGTGTTATCTTTAAAATGGTAATTTTGGTATGCTATGAAATTATTTTTTCCTTTATCCTTTGCAGAGAGATATTTTGGGGATGGGGAAAGTAACAAAACTTATTTGCAGTCAACTTTAGTGAATAAAGGAAGATAGATGAATTGGGTAACATAATTTTTGGTTAAAAAGTAACTAATGGTTTTTGTAACTCAAGGAGTTATTCTATAGCATGGAGGACATTAGGACACTATGGATTCCGAGAAACAAACTGAGGGTTTCAGAGGGGAGGGGAGTAGGGGGATGGGTTAGCCACATGATGGGTATTAAAGAGGTCATGTATTGCATGGTGCACTGAGTGTTATATGCAAACAATGAATCATGGAACACTACATCAGAAACTAATGATGTACTGTATGGTGACTAACATAACATAATAAAATAAATTAAAAAAAAAAAAGAAGTTATTTTAGGGGCAGTTCCACGTAAGAAGCTTCTTAGAATACTGAGCAATTTTAGCATAATTGGATGACTAAAAGATAAATATTCATTTAATACATTTGTATCTGGCATTGTTAAAAATAGAATTTATCAATATGCCTAATGATATAGTTAAAGACAGGGAATTTTACTAAAACATTTTAAAGAGAATTTTCAACAATGTGGGTGTATTTGTCAGGGACCAATTAGGAAAATAGAAACCAGCCATGAATTTTTAACACAAGGGATTTAATATAGAAAATTGGTTACAAAGGTGTTGGATGGTGGAAGAACCACAAATGGAGGCTGAAGAAACTCATAGATGAGTTGCTGTGAGAGTTTACCATTCCTGGCACTGAGGAAACTAGAGAAAAAGGGCTATGTGGATAGTGCGAAGCTGGTATTTAGCCATGTAACACCCATTTGAGGTCAAGATACCCTCTTTCACATTTGAGCTTAAGAATAATAAAAATAGGTAATGATTATTTCCTTATAGCAACAACGACAATAACAACATTCCTTTGGTGATACGGTAGAGTCAATTTTAATATAAACGAAGACATTCATCTCATCTCTCCTCAAAAACTGGAGGCACAAAATCCCAAAATTCATGTTTGTGATAGTAACACTTATTTTAGTTCAGTCACAACCCAATGTTAACATTATATAGTAGAAAAACTAAGTTTTAAAGTCGTTCACCACCAAAAAATAATATGGAAGAGAAATGGATGAGATCGTGGTTAATGTATGCATGTGTACATGATAATATGGGAAGAAAACATCTTTTGCTGCTTTAGCCATCATTTCTGTAAGTCTGTAAGTGGTTATGAGGCCACATTGGTCTTTAAAAAGCTTTGTTTCCACCACTAATTCCATGCTCCCTTTGCTTTCAGCTAGCTGGTTGGCATTTTTTACCTGGTTAGTGAGCCCCCAAACCTACATCTTTGGAAGACCTGTCATATTTTTATTGTAAAATGAAAATCCAAGAGTTGCCCTAGAAAAACTCCTGGATTCTGAAAAGATGGACAGATTCCTCCAAATCTATATCAGATAACCACAGTCAAATATCTCCTTGGTTAGAAAACTTGCTGCAACTGATATAACAACCCTTTCTCTGCCTGATGGTTTGGTGCCCTGAGGGACTCCCAATGGCTAATTTTCAATTTCAACTTCCAATTCAGTGAGTCAATGTTTGTGAAATTTTAATATGTATATTATTAATGTTTTAGGAAGCGACAGTATTACATGTAATTGAAGACTTTCATCCCAAATACAGGATTTGGAATAAAAATACGTAGAAATACATACAATTTGGCCAAACTACTCTTATTCTACAAATGTGCTAGGTTTTGTTTGTGTAATCTTCATTTATAGGTTCCCATTACAATAAGGGGATTATAACGCATTTCCATCATTTCATTTCATACTATACTAGGGTTTGCGTGATTGCATGCTACAGTATAGTGACTGGGTACAGGAACACTGTTTTCATATTTCAGTGAAGTACAAAAGAAAAGGCAATCCTTATGAAAATACAACGAACAGAAAAGAGAGGGTGTTTTTTCTCTAACATGTTAATGAAATGGGAATCTGCAGTTTTGTTAGTTCAGTGATGTGAAAAATAGAAAATCTGTATCATCTGACCTTATAGGTCTTCTTTACATATGAAGAACCCCATGCAAAAGGCATATCTGACATTGCAAGCATGTGCTGGTTGAGATGGAGGCATTTGTTTGTATTCTTGTCAGCTATTTTTTTAAATTCATTTGTATTCTTGTTTGCTTTTTTCTTTTTTGAAAATTGCATTTTGAGCATTAATACTAAAAAACAGAAAGCACTATGTAGGAAACCTAACAGAGACAACATGACATTAAATGTGAAGTAACAAACAAGATTTTTTTCAGAATGGCACTTCCTTAAAAGAATAGCATTTAATAGTGTGCAAATGGAGCTCCTTCTCTCATGAAATTTTCCTGACATCCAACCCCATCATGTGTCTCACACAAAATTTTTCCCCCAGGATTATGGGTAGAAGTTTAGACCAACTCCATAAAGGACTGAAAATATTTCCTAGCTCTGACCACTGGAAAGATCTAAATGACCAAATCATATCAAAAAGTACCTTAATGCCCACTGTAGCAGGGGTTATACATGAAAATGATTAATTGGCATTGATAATATGTAAACTCAAAGGATCAATATACCCTCTCTGTTTATACACATATATGGATATTCAAAAATGAAACTAAGAAAACCCAGAAAAAGTGAATAAACTTAAAATATGAGTCAAATAGGAGGCAACAGGAGCAGAAAGAGGCCAGGCTCTCTGTAAGAGTCAGCGAGAAACTGTGATGGGCCCATTGGCACTTTCACCGCAGCCTTCGGTCAGCATAGTCTCTGGCCACGATGTACAATATCTATACTTGGCTACTATGATGAAAATTGAAACACAATTTGCCTACCTTGCGTCTGGAATCATCTGCATTTATATTTATAAACAGCTTGCTGTACTTACATATTTTGTCCACAGAAAGTAAGCTTTTGACTACAGAATAGAAAGGTAGAGACCAGTTTTGGAGATTCCTCTTCTATAAAAAGCTAACCAAGAAAACCATCTGATAGGAGAACCACGCTTTAGTACATCCCTGAGTATAATAGTTTCCTTGAAAATTATTGCGATTAAAAAAAAATGAAAATTATTGTGATTATGATATTTCATTAACTAAAATAAATTTGATTCACAATCCATTGTCTCTAAGAGAGCCTGGTTGGTTTCTCCTACAGGCTTGGGAATATGTGTTTGCTACTGGCTATGCCTGTTTAATATGCAGATGATATTGGTTCAGCTATGCCCAGTTATAACTAATATCAGGTCATAAAAGGCAATATTCATTAAGCAATATTGCTATTTTAAGGAATTTTTAAATTTGCAATTTTCAAACACATATAAAATAAAGAAAATATTTAAACAGGGAATTTGGTTTATTTATTACATAGATTTAAGAATTACCAAAACACAGCCAACAAAAGAAAACAAACAAACAAAAACCACATTTTTTTTTACATGTTTATAACAACTTTATTTATAATAACCCCAAACTGGAAAAAAAACCCATGGGGTATATCAACAGGAGAATGGATAAACAAATTATGCCATATCATATAATGGAATACTTCTCAACAATAAGAAAAGAATAAACCACTGATATACCCAATAACACTGATGAATCTCAAAATTGTCATAACTTAAAGAAGCCAGATACAAAAAAATAGATAGTGTGTAATTAAATTTACATAAAGTTTAAGAATATGGAGGTAGAAATCCAAACAGTGGTTGATTAGGATGGGTGTGGATTTATTGGATAAAAGTAGAAGAAACTTTGGGAGTGAAAAAATATTTTACATCCTGACTATATAATTTGTTGAAGTTCATCAAATTGTACAATAGGATATGTATATTTTCTGTATGCAAATTTTACCTAATTTTTTTTTTTTACATTTTTTTATCTGTAACCTCTACCCGACTAGGCACTGAGGTGATTCTTTTTTTTTTTTTTAATTTTTAATTTTTATTTATTTATTTATTTATTTATTTATTTATTTATTTTTGGGGGTGATTCTTGTTATTGGATTGTTCATTGTTTCTAGACATTTTCAGTGGACAAGTTAGGGAAAAATATGTATTTTTTAAACTAAAGATTTTATATTAGAAAGTTTCAGATTTACAGAAATATTGTGAAGACAATGCAGGGAGTTCTCATAACCCACACTTGAAATTCCCTATTATGAATAGCTTACCTTAGTATGGTACATTTGCTATAGCTAATGGGTTAATATTGATCAATTACAATTAACAAAAGTCCATGGTTTATTCATATTTATTCATATGTCTTCATTTTTACCTAATGTACTTTTTCTGCTCCATTATCCTATCCAGGATACCATACATTCAGTAGTCATGTTTCTTCAGGCTTCCCTTGGCTGTGACAATCTCTCAGACTTCTCTTATTTGGATGACCTTGACAGGTACTTTGTGGAACATCTCTCAACTGGGATTTGTCAGCTGTTTTTCTCATGATAAGAGTTGGGTGGGTTTTTTTTGAGGAGAGGAACCACAGTGATAAAGTATAATTTTCATCACTTGATTATCAAGGATATATACTATCAACATGTTGATGCTGACTTTGATAAACTGGCTGAGATAATGTTTGTCAGATTTCTCCAGTATGAAGTTACTCTTTATATACCAAAAACACAATCCATAAAGGAAAAATTGGATCAACTGGATCTCATCAAAATAAGAAACTTTCACTCTGAGAAAGACCATATTAAGAAGGAGAAAAGATAAGATACAAAATGTGAGAAATATTTGCAGACTATGATCCAACAGAGGTCAAGTATCCAGAATACATAAAGAACTGCCAAAATTCAGCATTAAAAAATGATAGTAATAATTCAATTAGAAATAGGCAAGAGTTGTGAAAACATTTCAACAAAGAGAATATTCAGGGGTGCCTGGGTGGCTCAGTTGGTTAAGAATCCAACTCTTGATTTCAGCTTAGAGTCATGATCTCAGGGTGGTGAGAGTTGGCCACATCAGGCTCCACGCTCAGTGAGGAGTCTACTTCAGGATTCTTGTTCTCCCTCTTCCCCTCCCTCATTTCTATCTCTCTCTTTCAAATAAATAAGTAAATCTTTAAAAAAAAGAGAATATTCAGCTGTCACACAAAAAGATATTCAACATCGGGGTTTTTCAAGATTTCTCTTTTAGTGCCTGTGGTTCTCTGTCAACATGCTTCAAAGAATGAAGTGGTAGTCCAGAGGAAGAGTGGTGGACAGCAAAGCAAAGTTTAGTGAATGATAGTACAAAGCTGCTGAAGAGGGAGGGGATCTGAGAGGGTTGCCATTTTGGCATTTATTTTTATTTATTTATTTATTTATTTATTTATTTATTTATTTATTTATTTTTTAAAGATTGTATTTATTTATTTGACAGAGAGAGATCGCAAGTAGGCAGAGAGGCAGGCAGAGAGAGAGGGGGAAGCAGGCTCCCCACTGAGCAGAGAGCCCGATGCGGGGCTCGGTCCCAGGACCCTGAAATCATGACCTGAGCCGAAGGCAGAGGCTTTAACCCACTGAGCCACCCAGGCGCCCCTGCCATTTTGGCATTTAAATTTAGGGTTTTTTATGAGATTGTTGGCAGGATGTTTTAATCTTATTAACCCGCCCTGCACCTGTCACCCACACAGGTTTTGTCCATGTGCTCATCTACCTATCAAGTTGTTTTATGTGGGAAAGGGTGGAGGGCTCCTTTCAGGGTGGTGTAGAACCGGATGGGATCTTTTTCCTTTTAAGAGTAGTTTTCTCTTAGGACAGGGGCCCCTTGCTCCTGCCTGCCTTTCTTTCGACCATCCTCTATTAGGGGTGCCTGGGTGACTCAGTCAGTTGAGCATCAGACTCTTGATCTCAGCTCAGGTCTTGATCTCAGGGTCATGAGTTGAGGCCCTATGTTGGGCTCCGTGGTGGGCGGGGAGACTACTTAAAAGAAAAAAAAGTTATCAACATCATTAACCATTGTAAAAATGCAAATATTAACTACAATTATTAACTAAAAAGTAAACTATCACTACACACCTGTAAGTGACTACAATAATAAGTAGTGACAATACCAAATGCTAGCAAAGATGTGGAGGAGTTTGATCACTCATACATTTTGGGCGGGAATAAAAATGATAGTCATTTGGTAAAACACGTTTACTCTCTCTTAAAGCAAGCAATTACCATACAACTCAGCAACTGCACTCTTGGGCATTTATCCTAGGAAAATTAAAACTGACGTTCACACAAATACCAATACATGAATGTTCAATAATATTTTTGTTCATAATTGCCAAAAAAAATGGAGGAAAAGGCAGCTGACTTTCAATGGGTGAGTGGTTAAACCAAGTGTGGTCTATCCATGCCATGGAATACTAAATAAGAGGGAACAAACTATTTATATACACAACAACCTGCATGAATTTCCAGAGATTAGGCTGTGGAGGAGGGGGTAGGGGTGGAAGCCAATCTCAAAAGATTGCCGATTGTATGTAACATTTTTTAAATTTTATTAGCACATAATGTATGATTTTTTATGCAACATTTTTAAAATGACAAAATTATAGAAATAAAAAACAGACTATTGGTTGGCAAAGGTTAATGAGGGGTTAGGGATAGGACAGAAGTAGGTTAAGATTTAAAAGGCCAGCCTGAGGGGTCCTTTCAGTGAAATAAATTGTATCTTGATGGTATCAATGCCAATATTCCGGTTGTGAAATTTTACATTAGGTTTACAAAATGTTGCCGTTGGAAAAACCTAGTAAAGGATACATGAGATTCCTTTGTATTATTTTTTGCCCAACTACCAGTGAATCTGCAATTACATCAAAATAAAAAGTTTAATTGAGATATCTAATTTCTGTTTCAATTTTGGGGGGCAATGGATTATATAGAAGTGTACTGGTTAATATGCAGATGGTTTGTGATTGTCCAGTTGTCATTTTTTAAAGGCGGGGGAGAGGTAGAGGGAGAGAGAGAGAGAGAAAGAGTCTTAAGCAGGCTCCAGCCCCTACAGAGCTTAATGGAGCCCCCACGTGGGGCTGGATTTCACAACCCTGAAATCATGACCTGAGCTGAAGTCAAGAGTCAGACTCTTAACGGACTGTCCAGTTATCATTATGACAGTGCTTTCTCACATAGTGCTACTGCATTTGGTCCTGCAATATTCTTGAAGTTCTCCTGGGCAGTGAGGTTATTTATGGACACTAGATTATATTGAAGAAAAGTCTCCTCAGATCTGTAAGTCAGCATGAAAGGAGAATAAAGTTGAAAGATTCAAGATGTTTTTGAGCTTCTAGAAGTTACTATTTGACATTCGGGAATTCTTCTTTATGGAGTGGTTGTACTGCTATGTTGTCGTTGATGATAATGTGACGATGATGTTTTCCTTACTTTCATGACACGATGATTAAGCATACAAAGCAGTATGCTTCTTCCTCATGATATAAAGGGGTATGTGGATGGCAGGACCACTGTATGTTCTGCAGTGAGTCCTACTCCCATTATTTCTAGGGAAATAATTTATTCGAATTTATGTTTGTTCAGGGTATGTTTTTAAATATTAATTTTATACCCTAGAAAGTTTTTGACGAAAATTGAAATGAACTTTGAATCATTGCTTAAAACCATAAAATCAGATAGTAGTTCCTCCTTATCCATGTCTAACTGGAATTGAATGTCATTTTTTTTCTTCACTTGTCCACGAGCCTGCACTTGTCTGTTCACTAAACTATCTCCTAAAATCTAGCAGATAGTTTCAGAAATATGGATTCAACTCATGTAACTCTCATACTTGACTAAGAGTGTGTATCCTGATAAAAGTTAGAAATGATATTGTTTTATTGATTAAGCTACTTTATACTTTGCTGAATTAATTTGTATGTAATTATATAAAAATAGTTCTGTTTTCCGTGAGTTCATATTTTAATTTATTTAAATTAAAGATGTGAGGGGTGTTTGAGTGACTCAGTCAGTTAAGCATTTGCCTGTGGCTCAGGTCATGGTCTCAGGGTCCTGGGATCGAGCCCCACATGGGGCTCTCTGCTCAGCAGGAAGTCTGCTTCTCTCTTTCTCTTTCCCTCTATCTCCTATCTCCCCATTGTGCTCTCTCCCTCTCAAATAAATAAATAAATAATCTTTTAAAAAATTAATTCATTAATTAAAGATGTGAATAATGGTAAATAACAATAATCTCTAGATAATTCTTTTTTTCACAACATAATTTCTCATACCAAGGACACCCATGGTTCTTGTGCAATATTCCTGACCATGCAAAGATTCCTGATAAATATTATCAATTACTCTTACCTAGGAAATGTCTAGATTGATTTTGAATCCAAAATTTATGAATAAGCTTATGAATAGAGTTATGAATAGGGTTGGAGGAGATTACAAAGCTATTTTCATTGTAGTCTCAGGAATCATAAAATCATCTTCTAAAGAGATCATTACTAAAATTCATGTTAAAATAGTAAAATGGTTCCACTAGGAGACTATGTCCCTTTAGTTGTATTTGAAACAAGTAAAAAATAAATATACCAACAAATGTACATTTATATTTTCTAAATAAAGCTTCATGGCCTTAAGCAGTTGTGCAAGGCATCATGATACCCATGCCTGATTAATGCCAGCAATATAATCTGTCACAGTTTGAAACAAGTCATTGCCTAAGGACCCTTGTCCATGCATTTCTTGCTGGAATAGCTAACTTTTTAATCCCCAGAGGTGAAGCTATAGGAGTCTCTGATGATCATTTGTTTTTTCTTTCAGGTATGACCAATGCATTTTTAAAATATGCGTATAGAAGTTCCCTGACCTATAAAATTTCCAAGTGAATATGCTAATTTTCATAGTTTTGAATTTAATATACATAGACTTGAAAGTAGATCTCAGTATCCCTTAGTCCACATGATTCTATTTAGTCTACCAAGTAATTCTTGATTCAGACTATTTTTCTCAATGTTTCAAAAACTACATTTAACTTATTACCCTTTGTTTTCTTCTTTGTATCACCAGAATAGCGTCAATTTTCTAGCAATCCATGACTTTATTTTCCTTTAACATTATAGGGATTTGAACTTAAACATCACATGCCTTGGTCTAAAAAATGTTTGCAGGGCATTTTGTCTGGAATCCCATAGTTTAATATTAATTGATTCAGTCATTCTCTCATTCATTCATTGATCCAATATAAGTAATCTGACTTTCCTGATGCAGTGTTAAATTTCAGGAAAGCACAATTCCTACTAAGAACCAGTTGTATGCATCTTACTACATAAAAAAATGCAATAAAACTCCCTGTATTTTAAATATGCTTATGAATTTGGTGTTAATCTGAAAGGTGCTAAGTCTGTCAAAATCATATGACTAAATTATGAAAATCAGTGTATCACTTGAGTCCTAAGATTGGAACACATTCATAAGATTTTTTAAACTGACAATAAAGAAGGATTCAAATTTAAAAAATCAAAATTGAAAAAAGGGCATATTTTAATGTAACTTACAGAGATATTATATGCTCTGATCTGTTATATAATCATGTTTCATCCTTAATAACTATTACAAATTGATGAAGGATCTTATAATCAGTGGGTCTTAGCTTCACTTCAATATGGTGCTACCTATCTCAATAATTTAAGTGAGAATAATAAATCACAGTGTCTAATCTATAGCAAAATGTTAGTTACATATGAGTTATTCCATAGAAAAAAGGAAATTGTCTTTTTTTCCTAAAAAATACAGAGTCTAATGGTACAGACAGAGACATCATCAAGTTTGTTTCTTCAGGAAACTAGAGTTTTGTATGCATCAGATTTATTAGAGAGTCCTCTGGTTGCAACAGTTAGGAATCAGCACTGGGCAGAAGGTGAACTCAAACTACAGTGCAATTGCAACAGCAAACTCAGTCAGTCCCCAGGGTGTCCTGAAGCTTCAATGCCCCTTCAGAATTATCCCCAACTGGAGCAAATGGGCCAGGCCTTTGTACTTTTACATCAAATAGTTATTAAATACGAGATTCCTTAGGGAAAGGGGTGAGAGAGTTTCATTCAGCTGAGAGCAATTCTTAGAGAGGGACACAGTTGTAAATTGTCAACATCCAAACCTTCCCCCAGCTAGAAGAATAAATGTCTCAGTCCTGGAAGGATATCCAAGCAGTGCACTACAGAATCCATTGCACACATTTACAGATAATGTCAATATAATGATACCCACTAAGTTAGAAGTGTGAAAAAGTACTTTCTGTGAAAACCCACAGGAAAGAATGCCTGAATTTAATGAATAGAGAAAGGACTTCATGAAGGGGCTCATATTTGAGGTTGATTTTGAGTCCAGGGATAGGAGATGGGTTCTAATTAATAGAATTAGAATGTACGTATATGTTCAAAGGTTTAAAGATATGAAAAGTCTTAGGTCTTTAATAGATAATCAAATATCATTACTTTTTCCCAAAGAATACATCTTAATGTTCTCTCTGCTGAATTTTACATGAGCTTGGACCCTAATGATATTTTCTAAGTTTCTCTATTTCTTTGCATCACAATTAATTCCTATAATTTCATCATGAGAAACACATTATTTCAAAGATTTTATTCATTTATTTTAGAGGAGGGGAGGAGCAGAGGGAGAGGGACAAGCAGACTCTGCACTAAGTGCAGAGCCCAACATGGACCTTGATCCCACAGCCCTGAGATCATGACCTGAGCTGAAATCAAAAGCTGGGCTCAACTGATTGAGCCACCCAGATGGCCCAAGAAACATGTTTTAAGCTCAGAAATCCATGTGTGTTTAACCCCTTTTCAAAATTTTATAGAAATTCTTTATTTATCTTCAAGTTGTCTATGAATTTCTCAATATGAATCAAAACCGGTCCATTTATTATCCTGCTGGCTGATATACCTCCTTGCATCTAAGCTGATACCACATAGTTTCTTCTTTTGCAATATCCTTTGCCTTTTTCCATCAGACAGATTATTATCATTGTTAACACACAAGTCCTGACACTGCTCCCTGGATTCAAATCCTGGTTTAGCCATTTACTATGTGACTTTTGACAAGTTACTTAATGTCTCCATGTCTCTGGGTGTATTGTTGTTAGACTTAAGTAAGTCCATATACACAATGTGTTTAAAACGCCTGGTATGTAGTAAGTATAATAAATGATCTGATCATTATCACCTTAACTTATTATTCTATTATTTTGTCACTCTTTCAAAACATAGAGAGTCCAACTCACATGTCCATTGTCAGAGGTCTTATATAAGTAACATAAAATTTCTATATAGACAGCACTCTTCCCCAGTTTTATTTCATGTTATTTCCATGTACACTCAGCATCATGGTTCCACCTTTTGTCAAATACTCCATCAAAGATTTCCACACCACTCAAAAGGTCTGGCCATTTGTGCTGAATAATGTTGTCAGTTTGGTGCCACTGCTCCTGTCTAAAGTTGAGAGCTACAGATTTAGGTTAGAGTTGGTCAAGAGAGCAACTCCCATGAGATGTGGAAGGTGGAAGGGGAGCAGAAGCCATTACCGTCAGATATTTGAGGAGTCACAAACATAACCAAAAGGCCCAGATGTGTCCAGCAGACCTCATTTTTTTTTATCTCCCTGTTTTCTTCTGTCCTCCTCCTCCTCCTTATCCAGCTTATCTTCCAGGTTGGGAGTCTCCATAACCAATAGCGCCCTAAGCCCACCATCCATGCTTATTCCAGGGCACCAGCAGCGGGTTCCTCAGAGGCAACAGCTACCATGAAAGTAGTAGTATCCATAGACTTGTCCATAACCTCACACTAAAGGCTCTCACTTCATGCCCAGTCACCAAAACTCTGTCCTTTCCACTCACACTAAATTGATGTGGTTATGACTATCTCTCCAATATACAAACTCCCCATCCAGACCTTTATTCCCCACATTTCTCTCATATTCATGTGAATTCATATTCTTATTCTAGATCCTTTATTCTTATAAAACTTATAATGGGTTGGTTTTCTGATTGAATTCTGATACATAACCATATGATAGACTGAGGAGAGCTGTACATAGCTCATGCCCAAAAGAAGGGCCTTAAGATATCAGTATTTTGTATCTCCAGTGCTATATTTGTCATACTCGGGCCATCCACAAACAAGAATAAAGCTCTTAGACTTATAGTCCCTATATGTCCAGGGGCCAGTTATTCCTAATGTCTTTCCCTATAGTATATATTACAGTGAATTATAGAATTCCCAACTGATTCCCCCCAATAGTCCCAAACCCATGACTTACTTCAATAATAATGGAGGCCAAATGGACTGCTAGATTAATATACTAGGAAACTTATGCCTTCCTCAAAAATAACAGTATTGAGTCCTCAAATTTATGAATGTAGTATATCTCCATTTATTTGGGTTCTGGAAGGCAGCTAGGTAACTCAAAAATTAACTTGTCCTTTCAAAGTTTGTGTGTAAATTTTGTTAACATGTATTCACAGTAGTGACTAATTTAGTTGTCCTGCTAAGGATGTACACATCCGAGGTCATATTGAATGCTCTAGATGTTCAATGAAAACTTCATTCTGACTGGTTGTGACTCAGAAATGACAAACTTAGTGTAATCTTGGTAAATGGTCAGATTCCAGCTCTCTGGTAATTCTTCCCTACTACTACTTATGTATGGCTTCATATTCAGCAACAGACTCAATCCAACATAGACTTTTTGATCTTTCTCTGTGCAGTGACTTTTTCTCTGATATTTGTTCTATAGTTCCAACTGCACCTATCTTCCTGAATCACATTGCTCCCAACTCTCTTTGGGTTTTCCATGCTTGCACTTCTGTTTGAAAATTGTCTCAAGGCCAAAAGCCAATAAAATTGCAAGGCTTACCTGGTTTATTTCTCTTTTCTCAGGAATTACAGCCCTATGATACCTGTTGCTAAATGTTTGAAAACAATTGTTTAATACATTTTATCCAGGTTTTTAGTTGTTTATGGTGGAGAGGTTAAGTCTTGTTAGATTCTCCCCTTTTAGTCTATTAAGTTCAGAAGTAGAAGAACTTCAGTCCTCTCTTTGAATCAAATCTCAGTGTCCTGAGGGGTAAGTCTCTGTCCTCATTATATTTCACTGTTTTTGACATAGTTGCTAAATCTCAACTTTGTGAAACATTTCACTTGGCCTTTGGATACAACAGTCTCTTGGTTTCCCCCTGCTTTACTAGACACATTTTAACACTCTTTAGTTGGATTTCACTCATCTTTAGAGCCTTCAAACATTAAATTTCCCAGAGTTTAGTTCTTACATCACTTCTTTGGAGACTTCATCTAATATGGCTTTAAATCTTTAGTGATTATGACAGTTAATTTCATGTATCAACTTAACTGAGCCACAAAGAGCCCAGATATTTGGTCCAACATGTGTGCATCCGTGAAAGTGTTTTGGTTCAAATTAACATTTGGATCCATAGACTGAGTAAAGCATATTGACTTCCCTAATGTGTGTAGCCCTCACCCAGTGAATTGAAGACCTGCCTGAATAGAACCATAGGCTGAGTGAGAGGATTATTTAGGTCTCCTGCATAACTGTTTGAGCTGGAATCCTGGTCCTTTCTGGCCTTTGGACTAAAAGGATTAAAACATTGGCTTTTCCTTTGTCTCAAGTCTGTTTTCAGAATGGAATTTATATCATTGGCCTTCCTGGTTCTCGGGCCTTTAGACTCAGACTGGGAGCTAGGTTTTCACTTTCCTGGGTCTCTGGCTTGCTGATTTCAGATCTTAGGACTTCTCAGCCTCCATAATCATGTGAGCCAATTCCTTACAATAAATCTCTCTCTATATATATACACACACAGAAATACATACATAGGCCACACACACACACACACACACACACACACACACACACATTCTGTTAGTTCTGATTCTCTGGAGAACTTGAATGCAGTGATGTCTCCCAAAATATTATCTTAAATCTGGACTTCTTGACAAACCCCAAACTTGTATATCTTAGCTGCTAACTTGTCTGCATCTGAGTGTGCAAAAGGTATCTTCAGATATAATTAAATCTGTCTTCCCAACTTCAACCTGTTCCTCCTCCAATATTTTCCAACTCAATAAATGGTGACTCCATTTTCCCGTTTACTCAGGAAAAATTATGAAATAATCTTTATTTCTCAGAACCCGCAATTCAATTTATTAGCAAATCATTTCTGCTCTATATTTAAAAAAATGTTTTTTAAATGTTTATTTTTATTAACTACAACACATACAGTAAGTTGAACAAATCTAAATTGCACAGATCAATTATATATATATATTTTTTTGATCAATTATATTTTTACATAGGTGTACACCTATATAACTATAATCCAAAACAATATATTTCCAAGAATCTTCTATGTTTCCCTCTTTGTCAGTAATCCCCTGATGTCAACCATTATTCTGACTTCTATGACCATAGATTAATTTTGCTTTCTTATAAAGAAAATTATACCACATGCGATCTTTTGTTCCTGACTTAATTCACTTATCATTATGCCTGTAAGATTATCACATTCTTGCACATTTCAGTACTATGTTTTCCATGCTTTCTGATGCTCACTATATCAATGAATCATAATATATTTATGCATTTTTACATTTTGTTCTCTCAAGTTGTGGGCTATTATGAATAAAAATACTCTGATTTTATCTGAATGTGTCCTTTGTGATTATAAGAACTCATTCTGTGGTATTATATATCCAAGAGTGAAACAGCTAAGTCATAAGGTACATGCACGTTTGCTTTTTTTTTAAGATTTTATTTTTTTATTTGACGGAGAGAGAGAGAGCATGAGCATGGGGGAGGAGCAAAGGGAGAGGGAGAAGCAGGCTCCCCACTGAGCAGGAAGCCTGATGCAGGGCTCAATCCCAGGACCCTGGGATCATGAGCTGAACTGAAGGCAGCCACTTACCTGAATGAGCCATCCAGGCAACCCCCACGTTTACTTCCATTAAGAAATGCCGAAATATTATTTTAAGTTATTGAATAAATTTATCCTCAGATTAGCAATAGACTATAGTTGCAACTGCTTTATATACTTGTCAAACCTTAGTATTGTCAGTCTTTTTCATTTTAGCCTTTTTGGTCTGCAAATTAAATTTGTGATTATCTGCTGATAATGATGTCAAGCAACTTTACATATGTCAACTGACCATTTCTGTATCGTTTTTTTGTGTCAAGTATTTGTTCATTCTTGCTAATCTTTTAATGGTGTTATCTGAATTTTTTTGTTGTTAGAGTGTTTTACATATAAAGGAATGAGCCATTTATTGAATACATAAGTATATCAGATACCTCTACTAGTCTGTATGATGATTTCACTTTCTTAATGGTGTCTCCTGATAAACAGAAATTCTTTAATATCAATCTTTCTTTTTTTGGTTTAAGTGATCTTTACTTGTCTTAAAGACCTCCTGAAGTTTGATTGGTTAGTTTTCATTTTTAGGTTTATGATCCATCCCCAAATTTATTTTGTATATTTACATAGTGTCGAGGTTAATTTATTCCCTTACAAATATTTAATTCATCCAGCACCATTTAGAAAAATTCTCCCTTCCTTACTCAGGCCCAGTAGTGTCTGTTATATGCCAAGGAGTAATCACTCTGTGGGTCTATTTCTAGATTATTTCTATTTCTATTTTAAGATTATGATTATAATCTATTTCCAGATTATTGTATTTCATTTTGTAACTTCCTATCTTTGCACCAATGCTTTGCTGATGTTAATTATTCTAGCTTTTTAAATAAGATCTGATATGTGTTACTCTCTTCTAACTTTATGTTCTTCTTGAAAATTGCCTTAGCTTTCTGGGTCATCTGAGCTTACTTAGGGACAGTTTTTTTGGTTGATTTTTTCCCCCTTGTACGTGGGTCCATACTTTCTTCTTGTTTTGCATATCTCATAATTTTTATTGAAATCTGGAAATTTCAAATAATATAACATAACAACCTTGGAAGTGAGATCTGCTGCTTATTACAGTGGTGGCTATATGGTATAGATATTTTAGACGTGACACAAACACATAACCCAGCAAAGGGAAAAATGGAAAAATTGTACTGTGTCAAAATAAAGTATTTTTCTCTGTGGAAAATCTTATAAAGAAGATTAAAAGACCACCTACAGACTGGGAGAAATATTTGCAAACAACATATCTCTGAAAAGACTCATGTCTAGATGATAAGGAATTTTCAAAACTCAGTATTAAGAAAAATTCCAATTTGAAAACAGACAAAGACATGAACATATATTTACCAAAGAGGCCATAGATGGCCAATAAACACATAAAAACATGTTTATCATCATAAACCACTGGGAAAATACAAATTAAGACCATAATAAGCTATCACTATGTACCTATTTAAACAACTAAAAGTTTTTTTTTACATTAAGATAGCAAATTCTGGGGTGGCCTGGGTGGTTCAGCAGGTTAAGCTTCTGTCTTGGGCTCAGGTCATGATCCCAGAGTCCTGGGATTAAGTGCAGCATCAGGCTCCCCGCTCAGTGTGGAACCTGCTTCTCCTTCTGCACCTCTCCCTGCTCACGCATTCTCTCTCTCTCTCTCTCTCAAATAAATAAATAAATAAAATCTTTAAAAAATTATTTTAAATTTAAAAATATCAAATGCTGAAGGATATGGAGAAACTGTATCTTTCATATATTGCTGGTGGGAAAGCAATATTGAGGAACCACTCTGGAAAATAAGTTTCGGCACTTTCATAAAGAACTAAACATGCACTTTCATAAAGAACTAAACATACACTTTTCATGGAACCCAGCGATTACAATTATCCTAGAGATACAAAAGCTTATGTCTACACCAAAAAATGTGTACATAATTGTTTATGGCAGCACTATTTGTTATTTTCAAACATAGAAACAACCAAAATCTCCTACAATAAAGAAATGGTTAAAGAAACTGTGATAAATCCATAATATGAAATATTATTTAGCAATAAAAAGGAGTAAACTGTTGATACACACAATAACTTGAAGACATCGCAACAATATTACTCTGAGTGATAAAAGCCAATATCAGAGGTCTTATAATGATTCCATTATACAGTATTCTCAAAATGACAAAATTATAGAGATAGAGAACAGATTAATAGTTGTCAGAGGTTAGGGAGAGAAGTGAATGTCATTATAAAGAGATTTCTGTGGTGATGGGATAGTTCTGTATCTTGATTGTGGTGCTGGTTACACAAATCTGTACTTATGATAAATGATATAGAACTATATACATGTTTTATACCAATGTCAATTTCTTGATACAGATAGTGTACTACAGTTGTATAGATTGTAAACTTTGGGGAAACTTTCAAAGAAATGTCTGCATTATCTACGCAAATTCTAGGGGATTTATAATTACTTCAAAGATAAAGGTTAAAAAATCATTAAATATGGGGCACCTGGGTGGCTCAGTGGGTTAAAGCCTCTGCCTTCAGCTCAGGTCATGATCTCAGGGTCCTGGGATCAAGTCCCCATTGGGCTCTCTGCTCAGCAGGGAGTCGGCTTCCCCTTTCTCTATGCCTGCCTCTCTACCTACTTGTGATCTCTCTCTCTCTGTCAAATAAATAAATAAAATCTTTAAAATGCACACACACACACACATTAAATAAACTCATTGATGTGTTCATAAGACCTATGTATTTTAATGTAGCAAATTACATCTCAATAAATATTATTTACATACTGAGAAAAAATATTTCTTCAGTCAGAAGAAAAATAATCTCAAATAGAGTCATGGAAGTTAAAATGGCAATGAAAAACACTGGAAATGGTATATATGTAGGTAATATAAATGAATAAAAACTATCTTGTGGAACTGTATATGTAGAATTAAAATGCAAGATAAAATATGCAAACAGGTGAAACAAGTAAAATTAAAATTAAAGTATTGTAAAGTTTAGCATTATCTAGATGTGATAAAAATAACTTGTATTAAACTATAAGAACTCAGAAATGTGTATTATAATTTCTAGTGTGACCACTAAAAAAAGAGGATATAAAACTATCAAGTTAATTGTGGGAAACGGGATAAATATATCTGATGAATCAAGAGAAAGGCAAAAGAGAAAAATAACTGCAAGTCAATTGTGTTGAGTAAATATAAGAACGCTCAGTAATTACACTAAATGTAAATGAACTAAATGTCTTTCAGGGACAAAAGAATTTAGTATAAAGTTCTTTTGTTTTACCTTCTTTTTCTGTGTTAAAAAATAAGGACCATATCACAAGATACAACATTTACCATAAATGGGAAAGTTTTTTCTGTTTCTTCCATATACTTGCCTAAAATTTACAAATTTTATTGAACTCTTATCAAGATCTACAGAGCGGGATGGGAAAATGAATCCAAATGATTTGCAGGGGAGAGGGAAAATAGAAATTATAACTAAGAAGAAAAAGTCTCTGGGAGAACTTTCTAAATTAATTATACTCTTCACATCACTACTGAACTAGTGCATGACACATTTTGATTTTCTGCGCAAATGCAACTAAAGGGTTAATTATGAACTAGGAAGAATTCAAAATAAATTCTCTAGGGAAAAACTATCTTTAATAACTCCAAGGAAATAACTGCATTCAGTGGTATGTTATTATTTTGGAGTTACAAAAGACAGAAAACTAACTTACAAATTTATCTCCTTAATTGTTTTTTTTATAATAGGAGATTTATGTCAGTATTTTCTTTTCCCTTTTTTTTCAAACAAAAGGTCTCACGTATTTAGTGCAGAAGCATAGCAACAGAAAAATCATTTCCCAATAAAGCATGTCTATTTTTCAGGTAATGGTGATGTTTACAGAATGATAAGATAGGAGCATGTGACCTTCATACAGCATAAATACGTGTGCCATCTTGTGTGTGATCTCTTATAGACACAGCTGGGTTCTTCTCCAGTGCCTCCTCTTGGAGTTGTACCTGATTTTACTACCAGTTTTCATCCAGATCCACTGGGGAGATAGTCAATTCTGCTTTTGTTTCTTGGCCAGGCATTGCTTGATCCTGAAAGTCTTGTGAGAAGACACCATGTGGTGGAGAAAGAGAACTATCTCAGTATTTTCTAACTGACATATATACACACACACACACACACACACACACACACACACACACACATATATATATATATATATATATATATATATATATATATATATATATATATATAAAATCACATGTTATTCTTTTAGTTCAGTATATTTGTAACATTGATTATTTCAGGGACAGTAACTGCTCTACTTACCCTTCAACATTCCATAATTTTTGTTTCCCACCATGAAGTGAAGAGAAAAGTCAAATCGCTGGATAAACCTGGCATGTGCCAAAAAAAAAAAAAAAAAAAAAAAAAAATTGCATCCATGGCCAAGACATGTTAAATCTGAGAAAATATCTAATGTACACTGGCAAAAAATACTACCCTTTATCCTCAACATTTTAAACTTACTTTTTACTATTTTTTGATCTTTCAACCACTTGGAATAAAAAAGTAATTGTAATTTTTATGTTACATACACATTCAGTTATTTAATATTTTTGTTTATTATTACTTACCTAGCTGTGAATATATATAGTTATTTATGTCCAAAACATGTAAGCTTGCTCAAATAATAGAAATGTACTAAGGACAGCAAACTTCAATTTTTAGCTATAAATTTTTCAATAGGATTTGATTGAAAATATTAGATTAGATTAGTCCATGGTATGGAAATGTGGGGTGTATGGGTGTGTGTGTGCTCTTTGGAGGATGGACTGAGTGAAGAGATGGGCATGGGTACATACACGAATTAAACATTTAGAAAAATGGGTTGGCATTTTGAGGAAATTTTGTTTTTGTATCCTTCACACCTGGAGGAGAGGATGGAGAGAAGAGATGCAGTGTCCACTTGCTCAACATTACTGCTCCTCTTCTAACCTCCTCATTAGATCTGGCTTCCCTTTGCCTCTTCATTCCCCCATCTGTCTCACTCCTCTGTTCTTTGTCATGTTGACTGCTTCCTCGCCTTCATCTATTGATGTCTAATTAGTAATAATATTAGAAATTAAAGGAAGGTTTTCTTATGGTCGAAAAGAGTTATTTTCCTGGAAAAGATATTCTTTGTTGTAGCATATCTCATACAAAGGAGAAAAATACATAAGACCTTTCTCAATCAGTTTAAACATCCCTGTGAACTTCATAAGTCTTTCTGTCCTTTTTCCTTGCCTTTCTTGAGACGAGTTGCTTGGTTTTAGCCTATGATCATTTACTTCATGAGATTGTATTCCCACATTTTAGACACATGTTATCAGGATTCCTTGAGATTTGCACTAAGCAGTTTGCATTTGTTACTTCATTAATTCTTCACCTAAATCCTGTGGTGAATTAGAATAATAATTATATTACACCAGATCATGAATTTATAGGAGTCACTCTTGAATAAGAATAAGTGGGAATACTAAATATCAAATACCAAAGGTATAGAGTTTATAGATCATATCATCCTGGTGGAAGAGCTGTGCCTATACAAGATAACTTACCTTATATTGTGCCAATTATTTTTTAATTTTGTTGTTAATACATTGCTCCTATATGAGTTTAGATTGAACAACTTATCAAACCCAAGGCAGGTGGAAGTCTAAGTCACTAACAGTTAATCATTGCAAACTTTGATCTTGAAAGTATGCTTTAAAGTGATGAGGGCAAATATTCTGAGTTAAAAATGGAAACATAGGCAATAACAGTAATTATAAAACTTATCCTTGTACAAGTCTTTAAAATATCACTTACAAACCGTATGTATTATATAGTATCTCATTTGACTCTTAGGATCTTTCAAGTAGAGATTACTATAACCTCTCTTTCACAGATGAAGAAAATGATGCTCAGATCCGATACATAACTAAAACCCACTCAGTAAGTACCAAGTAGCTGAGTTGGATCTCGAGTAAAATTTTTCTGACTCCAAATTTTATATGATTTCTTTATTGTACGTATATAAATTTTAGAAGGGTTCTTGAACTGGTTCTAGTCTTTGAGCTCCTAATATCATATATGTTTAGGTTGCTATAAAATATATATACTTGATATTAAAAACTTGAGACTCTATTCCTTTATTAGATGAATACAATAAATAACATCATCTTTAAATATACTATTCCACACTTCAAGAATTTCTGGAACTTTATAAGGGCTCTAATGCAGCTGTTAAGACGTAACGTCTATACCTATGCTTTGTTCCCTCAAATGGAATGTTTTCTTTTTTTTTTTTTTTTGGAATGTTTTCTTTGTGTAAATGCGATGCTATTCTTACCAGTCAAAGGAAAAATCAAAATCAAGATGGCTAGATATTTTTAGATATTCATTGAGATGTTTCACACTAAATATTGATTCAGAATTACCTGATCCATTGAAATATGTTAGGATAATTTCTTGTGCTAGTTTACTACATTCTACTTAGGTAGACAAGTACTATCTTGGCTACTAATATTAATCACAAAAATAATTTGAATTTTTGCATACAACAGATCTATGAGAAGTAGGAAGATCTACAGCAGAGCCGAATTGCCGGACAACAGTGAATTCTGAATAATGCATTTCAGTCTGTGTTATTAAAAATGCAGGATGTGTCAGTCACACAAAACCCAGTTTTCATAGAGGGATCTTTTTCCATTCTCCACTGTGACTTACAACAGGCAGAGGAATTTTTCACAAATTAAAGCTAAAATCCATTATATGCCCTTCCTTCTCTTTCCAACTTCCTGGCAAATATTTAAATTAGGTACTTAGTTGTAGTATATTACACAAGGGTGTCTAAAATATCCTCTTTCTATGTGCTGAAGCCTATGTGTGTGGGTGTGTGTATCTCTGTGTGTTTAATGTGTGGGTTGAATATGAAGGTGAGTTAATGTTAGGAAGTGAGCACATAAGGGAAACAACTCATTTATTTTGTGTAAACAAGCTTTGCCTTCTCTCTTTACTCAGCCTTAGCAAATAGATTTGAAATAAAAGCATTGTCTGTATTTCTTTAAGAGACGAAAATTTAGGAAAAGATAAAGTGAAAGATGGAAATTCTAGCTTATAACATTTCTCTTTTTCGAAAATACATGCAAGCAAATCAGAACTAAGTTGTGAAAAAGTCATTGATTTAAATACATTTAATTTATAACTTGCTGCTGGAGTATTCATTTCACTAAGAATTATTCCTACAGTTTGGCATTTTCCTGTCACTTAATTCCTAAGTCCAAGAAATTCTCCCCTGGCTCATCATATTCCAGAGCTGCCTTCTGTACTTCACACGCCTGAACCCATGTTCTGCAATCCCCTGGCTTGCTGCAGACCTGAGCTAGCCCTTCTTGTTCAACAGTTATTGGCTTTTTCTCTGCTTTCCTTGGCTAGGTATGTTTCTCCACTGTGCTTCCCTACTCTGACAAAGCAACCATCTTATTTTCACTCTGCGGTATTTAACAAATTGATTTTTATTTTTTTTTCCTGATTGTTTCTTTGGCCACAGCAAAATTAAGAAAATAGAATGAAGAGAATCAAAGATTTTCTGAAAAAGAAAGTTCTGGTAGAAATACTGAGTGCAAACGTTGATCTCGCTTCTGCCTTGTTAGAGTTAGGGGGTGTTATTTTGGCAGGGCTTTGAATCTAATTGTGAGGATACATTTTTGCCACCAACCTCCTCTTCTAAAAGAAAAGTTTTCTTTATGTGCCTATAAAGAACGAATCCTATTTACATTAGCTTCACCTAACAAATATTTCACCTGATCGCCTTTGCCCAGTCCTTTTGAAGAACACATTCATTTTTTATGATTAGCTTAGAGAAAATCTCATAACCTTCTCACATGGAATTTTGAGACTTTTCTTTTTATACATCCTCTATACCTCATTCATGAATTTATCCTAACATTTACAATACTCATCTTTATTACATACACAGTAGTCCAAAAGAAATTGCAAACTTCTTTTTTTTTTAAGATTCCATCCATCTATTTTGACAGAGAGAGACCACAAGTAGGCAGAGAGGCAGGGAGAGAGAGAGAGGGGGAAGCAAGCTCCCCACCGAGCAGAGAGCCCGATGCGGGGCCCGATCCCACGACCCTGAGATCATGACCCGAGCCGAAGGCAGAGGCCCTAACCCACTGAGCCACCCAGGCACCCCGAGAAATTGTAAACTTCTCAAAAACAGAAAGAGTATTTGATCCCTTTCTTTATCACAAGAGCTAAGAATACTGCCTGGCACTTAGAAGATACTTAGTCAATGTTTGTTATATAAAGACTGATGGCGAGAAAGAATATTTGAAAATTGAGGTGAACAAAGATACAGAGCTGTCTGGAGAAGAAGCGGGAGCCAGAAAAAACAAATCTATTAAGTTAGAAAATTAGGAGGAGAGTAAAAATACAGTTGAAACTTGTATATTTGTAGTTTCTCACCCACTGGTAGGACTCAAAACAACCATGTGTGTGCTGGATAGAAATGTGGATTACCATAGCCTTCTTCTCTGCTCTAAGTGCATGAAATAGTACCAAAAATAATGACAATCTTTACTGAGTTTTTTCCCAAACAAATTTATGACATGGGACCTTTGCCATGATCCTCATTATATAAGAAAAGTAAGGCTCAGAAAGTTTAAGTAACTTGCCCAATATTACACTGGTGGAGCTTGGAACTGAAACCAGGCTTTCTTATCTCGGAGTTTGGATTCTCAACTCCTCAACTACATGGTCTCTTAAATAGCGACAGCCTTTATGCTACCCTCATCTAGTATAATAGCATCTATTAACAACTGATGGTGGTACAGGTACTTTGAGTTTGTTTCCAACACAAGTAAATATCTATGTCTAAAACTTGAATTTTTGTTCATTCCTTCATGTGATCTGTGGTACCCATGGAAGGGATGTAGGTATACAATTTCAGATTAAAGTCACAGACTACCCAGAAAAAAAAAAATTAAAAATCTAAAATTTGGCCTTACCAAAAAAATGGTAATATATTTGAAATAACTGAATATATTCCTAGAAAAAACTATTCGAATCCATTTGAAGTTATAAAACACACATTACTATTTTTTAAAGATTTTATTTCATTTATTTCACAGAGAGGAGAGAGATCACAAGTAGGCAGAAAGGCAGGCAGAGAGAGAGGGGGAAGAAGGCTCCCCGCTGAGCAGACAGCCTGATGCGGGGCTCGATCCCAGGACCCTGAGATCATGACCTGAGCCAAAGGCAGAGGCTTTAACCCACTGAGCCACCCAGGCGCCCCTAAAATACACATTATTATTTAGACCAATCCTTCTCAAACAGTCTCTTCAGGAACAGACTAAAGGGACAGTCCCTATCTCATCACTGGCATCATATGTGGAAGGAAATTTCTTTTATGTACAACTGTGTGGACAACTGTCACACAACTATCACACAGCTACGTCAAACAGAAATCATCACGTGATTTTGCCATCAGCACAACCAGACTATGTCCTGCTCAATAAGCTTAGCTCATTTACTACATGCTTAGATATCTTTGCAATGTCAAATTGCGAAGGTTTCTAAACACTCCATTTCTGTCCTGTACTTACCAGAGACCAAAATAACAAACAGTTTATGGATCATCATCACACCACAGACCACACTATGAGCAGCACTGATTTAGCAAATGAAGCATAAATCCCAGCAAAGTCTGGTGAACTCTGACACTGAAAATAAAATAAGGCCTAACTGATGTGGTCTATTAACATACTTTTAAAAAATCCTTGCAAATGAAAGACCAAACAACAAAATTACTAATATTTACCAGTGTTAAGGATTTATGGTAAAATTGTAGTAAACACAACATAATAGTATGAAGAAATAGTATTTCAGTAGAGGTCATAGACAACTATTTTAGAGCCAAAGTTATCTTTGCTTAAAACTACCTTGTTAGGGGTGTCTGGGTAGCTCAGTCAGTTGAGTGATGGATTCTTGATTTCAGCTAAGGTAAGACTGAGCCTTGCATCAGGCTCTGTGCTGGGCATGAAACCTGTTTAGGATTCTCTCTCTCCCTCTCCCTGTGCTCCTCACCACCCCGCAGTTGATCATGCTCTTTCACTCTCTCTCAAGTAAAATAAAATAAAAGCAATACCTTGTTAAGCTTCTTCGTGCAAAGAAGGTGAGACCAGAAGAAATATTTACAAAATGATCCCCCACAAAAATATAAATGAGTAGCTCTGCCTATGAAATGAACAGAAATTGGTAATGAGTGAGCAAAGAAAGAAGAGCCTTGCACTTCTGGTTCTATAGTAGACCAGATGTCCTGAAAACTCCCTGTCTACAAAACATTAAATGCAAAACAAAATTGTCTGAAATATGTATTCTTAATTTTCTTAAATTCATGTCTGAGCTGGCAAGAAAGAAGGGAATTTCCACAGAAGACAAAAATGAAATGAGTCTGAATCCAGACATAAAAGCAAGTGCTTAAGCTGGTGACTACCCTAACAGAGTTTGCCAATTCTTATAATTCAGAGTCTTGGTTTTTAAAAGCACACATGAAAAAAAGGACACGTGACTTTTATTTGTGTACAGTGAGAAATTGAGCCAAAAATGCCCATAAAAAGCCAAAGTGTTAAAGCAAAAGTATCCATGAGAAAATTTGTCTGCACACAAAGGTGGACACATGTGAAACTGACTGGCTCAGCCTTACATCCGAGTGCAGAAAAAGAAGATATCTTCTGAGAACTAGGTGTGGGTTTCAAATTCTTACAAATCACATGACCTGGAAAAGCCCACTAAAGATTGAATTTAAAATGGTCATGGGTTGATGGTCCTTCAACACCCACCGTAAAAATATCATCCTGGGAAGGGCACATTACAAACCCAGTTGTCATAGAATCCTCTAATACATCATGAATGCCATGAGTTACAATAGAAACAAAACCCAGATGAAACCAAAATTGAGAAGAGGGAAAAGAAAAAAGGGAACTAAATAATAAATTATGTGGTTAGAGTACAGGAAAAAAATTGCCAGTGATCTATACCCAGAGCATTTTTAAGAACAAAGATCTGTGCTATTTAATATTAAAGAGTTTTGAGTTTTTTATGATTAAATTCCCCTGAAAACTCTCAACAAACCCTATATACAAATACCTTGAATGAGGGATTTTTGGAGAGAAAATCTAGGAAAAAAGGCCTAGATCCCAAAATGGTTCTGTTAAGCCGAGGTAGGAACAATGTTGGAAAGTCAGTTCAAGTGAAAGAACTCTGGAAGCCAGCATTCAGTTAGTGATACTAAACCACGGGCTCTGGGTCTCTCTAAAACTCCACAAACCTGGTTATCTATTTTCAGTGTTCATTTGCTTGGGATAAGTCCACATTTTCTATTACTCACTTAGTAGAACATTTATTTTAAATTATAGGGTCCATCAGGAAAAAAGTCAAAAGAGAAAGTCTAGGCACCATGGTAAGGCTAATCCTTAGGTGCCCTTATCTCCAGGATAAGAAACCATGATGTAAAGTTGTTTTGGCAGCATACATAGAGTTTATATTAATGTGCTAAGGTTTGAGTGTTTTAAATCTGTGTAAAATACATATATTACAACTTTATATTTTTACAATTATGACATTATATTCTATAATTTACCTCAATAGATTCTGAACCCGCTATTTCATTTAATGGGTGCTAGGATGGTGAGACCAAATCCTGCCCTTAAGAAAGGTACTTGGTTTTTTGTTTTAAAATTTAGTTGCATAAAGACAAAGATAAAAACAAAAACAAAAACTAAGAAAAAAAAAAAACGAAGGCTCTTGGTTATCAGGGTTAATTCACAACAGTGTTTTCATAGTCCCACGTTTCCTGCCTTAATTATTGGGGAATAATTTCTTGGATGGATTATGTGTTTTGTGGCATGGAGGAAAGAATATATTCGCTGGCCTCTGTTTGATATATGTTTCTTGTCCTGATTAATTTCAGTTTCTCTCTTGGCTAGTATAATGAAAGTTCTGTTTCTTTGGAAAAAACTCATAGTTCTTTCTCCCAGAGGCTCCAGACAAGTCCCTATAACGTACTCCGTCAAATTGCTCTAATGACATCTTGACACTCTTCTGTATACCTCTCCCGATTTTATCTGTTGTGTTCTCTACCCTCCCACCTTCAGAAGTCTTTGCATTTTGCAAAGAATATCCACTCTCATAAGCGTCCTTCCACTTCTAAGCAATCAGATACTTGGAGATCTAGTGCAAAGGTTTTGTTTTGTCTGGGCATTATTATTATTATTATTATTATTATTATTATTTCTTGACATTACCCTTACTGTCTGTTTATCCTGGAGCTCTCTGCTTATTATAGCAATGACATTTTTTTTGGTCAGATTGAAGATACAGATTACATAAAACAAAAAGATCAACTCTAGACAACAGTTTGAAATCCAGGAGGGAGAAAAACCCTTTGTGGCCTATTAAAGAGTAGCTGGGTTAATATTTAGTAAAATTAGAGTCAAAATGCTGTGAAGTCACTGAGATAAGACCTAATGTTTTCAATCCTATAAACCTAAAGTCTGGGGAAGAGCAAGATGACAGAAAGATGTTGAAAACATTGAGGAGAAAGACAAAAGCAGAGAGAGTTGATACTCTTCTGGTTTGGAACTCTGGAAAGAAATGCCTTGCAGGTTGTCCTTTGCCAAAAAAATTGATTGAAGAGAGTAGAATAAAAATAGTAGGATGATATATTAGCTAAAGAAATGTCTGAAATGTGCTTCATATATATCACCCCCCAGAATTCCTCATCAAAGTCATATGGCATTAAGGAAGATCTAGAATTTTCAAAAAGATCCTATGAAGGATTCAAAAGTGCTGAGAGCACTGGTGAAAGAGATAAGGTGATTGTGGTTTCAAGACAAGGAAGGCACTGTGTGCTCCTTGCAGGTGGAGACCTTATAAGGGATGGAGGTCATCAACAGCAAATCCTACCACACATTCTTGAGTGAGGAGGAAGCCAGCTATATGTCAGGGAGGCCAGGAAGGATTTCACTGTGATGATGTAGCATAAAGAAGTGGGCTAGAGATATCTGCCTCCATATTCTCAGGGAAACCTGTCCATTATCCCATGTTCATATGATGCCTGGGGAGCCGTGAAGAAAATAGAGTAGAAGAGGCAAAACCTTTAATGGCCTGAAATAACTTAAAAGAGATTATTTTCTGAACTAGACAGTGACTAAGTTTAAATCTTGAATTCCTAAATATTGCACTGCAGTGGAAGATTTCATGAGCCAACTCAATTTGGTTAAACAAAATCAATTCACATTTTTGTACCTCCATGTCATTTGTATTTAACCTAACATCATTTGTTTCCATACATGGAAAGTTTTACCTGTATTTGTGTGTGTGAAATTAAAGAAGAAACACTGATACAATTTTGATTAAATTTATGATAGCTCAAGTAAAGAAAAAAATCTACTGTGTCCTAAAATTTTAAAATAATCGTGTAACTTTTAACTTCATATTTCCCACGTGGATATGACCCAAATAGAGCACGTTGACAGTTTTCACATAAAAAATGTCAGTTCTTTAAACAATGATTATCTGACCAAATAAGACGGTGCCACAAAAGCACTAAACTGATGCATTGCCTTTTTTTTTTTCTAGAGGAGAAGAACATTAGAGAATTCCAGCATGTTCTCTTACTATTAAATTAATGCCACAAGCACTACAAAGTCTGACCTGAACAAGAGAGACACGTAACCTGTGCAAGCAATCTTTGCTCAGAAAGGGCAGTGCAGAACATGAGGAATAAGACAAATTGTCTTTTTGCCATGGAATATTAGCCTTTGTGAGCCCTATAACATCTGCTTATGTTCTTTCCAAACAAGAAAATTCTTGAAAATTACATCTGCCCATCATTGTCTTTGAGCCTCCCTAGCCTTGAGCAGTTTGCCTTTTCGCAGTTGGGAAGAATTAGAAATTCTTCTTTACTATATGTGGCAGAGGTTCTAGTTTATTATCATATCACACACGCGTGCGCACGCACACACAATAGAGTAGTAGCTGGCTAAACTAACGCATAGTAATATGGAGCAGGAAAAAGGAGATCTGACTTCAGTTTCTGAATCTGTCTTTGCTTTGCTTTGTGATCTTAAAAAATTTCTATCAACATACCTAACCATCTCTCAGTGTGGTAGTTCATTCTGGCAGAAGACACTGTTAGACGGCCCTGCCTAGTACACTGATCACCACTAGCCACACTTAAAATGTGGAACATGAGACTGATCAACTTAAATATTAATTTTAATTAATTTAAATCTGAATTAAAATAGAAAAAGGTAATATGTTAATTTTAATATGTTATGCAGACAATATAAACTATAGTGATAACTTGTGTAAATGCAAACCATTGCATTAGATATGCATTATTGTATAATAAGTTACTCTAAAATTAGTAGATTAAAATAATAGATACTTTTTTTTTTAAAGATTTTATTTATTTATTTGACAGAGAGAGAGAGTTCACAAGCAGGCAGAGAGGCAGGCGGAGGGAAGCAGGCTCCCTGCCGAGCAAAGAGCCAGATGCAGGGCTCGATCCCAGGACCCTGAGACCATGACCTGAGCCGAAGGCAGAGGCTTTAACCCACTGAGCCACCCAGGCGCCCCAAATAATAGATACTTATTATTTCAGTTTCTGTGGACCATGTAACGGGGTGTGGCTTGGCTGGGTGCCCCTACCTCCGGGTTACTCACAAGACTACATCAAGGTGTTGCTTAGGATAGTAGTCGTTTTGATTCTTGACTAGAGGGGAATCTACTTCTAAGCCCACTCATGTAAATATTGTCAGGTTTCAAGTTCTCACTGACTATTGGCCTGAGAACAAATCCTTGCCACAGAGACCCTTCCATCTATGGAAAGCTTGATTTTTTCAGAACAAGGGCTTTGAGAGAAAGAGATACAGAAAAATAGAGAGAAAGACAAAGAAACATAGACATATCATGTACAATAATATCAGAAATATCAAATAGAAAAAATTGTGCTGGATTGCCTGGCTGGCTAAATCAGTAGAGCATGTGACTCTTGATCTCAGGGTTGTGAGTTCAAGCCCCATGCTGGATTTAGAGTTTACTTAAAAAAAAAAAAAAAAAAAAAGGAGATACATAGTTTAAAAAAAAAGAAAAAGTTGTGACAAAGGGTGTCAAAAACTTATACATTGCTGAGAGAAATTAAGGAAGGCATAAATAAACAGAGAAACATATCATGTTTATGGGTTAGAGGACTCAATATTTTTAAGATATGAACTCTCCCTAAATTGATCTATAGATCTGAATGCAATACGAGTCAAAATCTCAGTGAGTTTTTCTGTACATAATGACCAACTGCTTCTAAAATACATATGGACATACATCAGACCATGAAATGAATAACTTTGAAAAAAAATTAACAATGTTGGAAGCCTTTATTATACAGCTATGGTAATCAAGATAATGTGTTATTGGTATACGGATAGACAAAGAGTTCAATAAAAGAAAATACTGATTCTAGAACTAGACCTAAACTTATATGGACAAATATGAAAGAGATGGCCCATCTGAGAAGGTATAAATATGGTACCAAGACACATCCCAGAAGACAGCATCCCAGGCTGAAGGAGAAATTGTGAAAGATGTCCAGGGAATTATCATTTCAAAGGTTGTTCTTATTGCTTCAGGTAGCATGCAAATTCTGATGCAAGTGGCAGAAAATAGAACCTGAAGACCTTTCCTGATGTCCTGACATGATAAGGCAGGATAAATTTAATAGCCCATCTGGTAGATATCTCTTGGGAGGTGCTGGATATGACAGTCCTATCCGCTGGGAATAAGTACTGATGAGATATATGAATGAATGATTGTCTGCTTTAAAAAGGTCCAACAATCCCTGAATCTATGCTGAGAGGTTGCACCTTGCAGTGAAATTGACCTTACTGCCTAGTAATACAGCATATGGTGCCTGAATTTCCTCATTATGTTATACCTCAGGAGGGTGTGAGCATAAAATGGCCTGCTCCCATTAAAGTCCTTTACTTTTTTATTCAACATGACAAGCTTTTCAGTTATTAAATGGCTTATTATTCTTTAGTTGTCCAGGTGACACACAGAACAAAACAATAGAATGATCTTAAAGATAACAGGAGATTAATCCTTCTTATGTCTTATGTAAAATTTAGGAATAATAATAATTGAAAGCAAAGTGCTCATTCATGAAATAGGAACAAAAGAAAATGTTAAATATTTGTTGGTACTATTTTCAACATTAAGTCACATTGGATCAGCTGACAGTCTTTTTTAAAGTGTATTAACACTGAAAAAATAAAATAAAATTAATTAAAAAATAAAAATGCTTTGAAAAAATAAAAAAATAAAGTGTATTAACAATATATAATGGACTTAATAAATAATGATGAAAGTTTAGTTCTAGAATAATATTAGTTTTCTGTACAATTCAAGGTAAAATGATTAGAATTCTACCAATTAAACACTCTACAGATTTATTCTCACATTTATCTTTTAAAAAACTACTACATTTCAGGATTGTTACATATAATACAAAATATAAAAAATAAAAAGAAATTGAGTAAAATTAATATTCTGGATTTTACATAAAATCTTGAATTTGATATTTTGTTAACTGAAGTCACCTGGTAATGAAATGTGAGCAGTCCCCCCAGAGCAGGTCTGCAACCTCTATGGCTTACCCCTAGCCACTATTATTTGAAAAAATAAACTTGTGTGTCCTGAAGTTGAAAAAAAAAAAAAAAAAAGACATTGATGCATGAATGTGTGGTGAAATTTAAAAAGTATGCAATGACCCTTGGGAAATATACTCTTTCCATTAAAAGAAATAGAAGAGAGAGAAGAAAGCCAAAAATCCCTCTTTTTGCTTCTATGAGTTGTCAGTGCACAGCAGAATCGTAGCAATGTTCCCTATGACAATACCTTAGTTAGTTTCTATTTTTAGAGTCCTACTATGCCTCTGACACCAGCTGGCTGCTTCATCTGTAAGAATATTCTTATTACCTCTTCACTACTTCCTGGGTATCCATCGTATACAAGCTTTAGACAATTTGTAAAGATTAATATTTTCTTAGTTTCAATTTTACAAAATTCATCACTACTTCCAAACAAACAAAATATCTTCAAAGGCAAATCATTTATCTAGCTACTGTGTGGCATTAACTACAGACTGCCCTAAGTAGCTCTTACTTTTAGCCCTGAATATTTTCATGTTGTTGGGAGACATTCTCCCTACAGTCATATTTTATTCTCATGTAATATGCCCAGGCCCAGCTATTTGAACCCCTTTAGCTTAGAAGAATATCAACCTGCTCTGTTAAAATGAAAACACTGGAATTTGTAGATAATGACAGGATTTTAGAATAAACTGACAGTTCATAGGTCTGTAGACAGGATTTGTTTGATTGACTTGGTGTTTCTTTGTTCATGGAATTTAGCCAATATTTTAAAAACAGATGATTTAATATAAAAATCCAATTTATAATTTTTCCTCAAAAACTAGAAATATCACAATTATAAGCCTGAATTCCTACCTAGCAATCATTAATAGAGCTGAGGAACTCCTTCCTTCTCAGTATAAATAAGACTCTTTAGTTTGTCTATCTTCTTTCATGAAGCAGCTTCTTTCATTGTACTCTTTATCTGACTCCTATATGGCTATGCTTTTTGGAATCCCTAGAGAGAATCTCCAGGTTGATGGAGAATTAGAGAACTCATAAGTCAGGGGATAATTCCCCTCCTGAACACATAATCCATTGAGAAAGAGAAAAAAAAATCTGGAAACAAAAGATTAAAATACCAGCTTTAGTTTTTTTGACAAAAACTGATTAAAAGGTGTGGCTTTAAATGTGTGCCCACCTGTGTTGGCAAATGTCCCCACCACAATTAACCCCATCTCCAAGTAGATTATGGTATAGACTTTGAGATAGCACACTCACGGGTCTAAGGAATAGACCCACATAAGATCCTTGCTTCATGTTGGTCTCAGGCAGAGAGAAGAGAAAAGAATGCTAATCTCCAGGGTTTTCATTTTCTTCTTAGATTAGCTCTGTCCAAAAAAGAAACTTGGACAATTAGCAATTCATTCCTTCCCCAAAGAGTGGAAATGGTGTGAAGAGAGGCCATGTGGGGAGGGCTCTCCATATGGAAACACGAGTCAAGGAGATGGTTTCTTTCCTAAAATTAGTATTCTCTAGTAAAACAATAAATGGGCTATGGCTCTTTATAAGAGACACTATAATAGTGGGTAGTGAGTGAAATAAACTTGAAAGGGTAATGGTAGTGACTTGAGAAGGTAGTGGTAGAGACTTTTGGATGCCAGTCAAATATCCTTTTCCAATTCTCTAACAAATTAAAATAGTTTTGATTTTGCTGGGCACACAGCCGCACAAATAAAGAACCAACTTCCCTCTCAACTAGGTTTGAGTAAGTGAGTAAGTCTGGTCACTGAGCTATAAGTGGATATGTGATGTGGAACTTCCAAGAAGTCTTTCTGCAAACATAGAAGATTCCCAATACTTATAGGTTCCCAATACCTATAGAACCTTCATCATTCCAGTGCTGTAATAATCTATAGAATTATTTCACATAAGGTAGAAATAGACATCTGCCTTATTTAAGTCATTGTTACTTACGTATTTTTTATGAAGCTGAACTTAAACCAGACTGGTCAAGTTCAGTATATAACAAATCATTATGATGGGAGAAATCATGAGCTGACAGGGTAAAGTAGTTCTACACCATGTCTCTCTATATCATACAAGTTATAGGATCACCTAATGTACCCATTAAAAAGAAATTATCTAGCTACATATTTAATATCAGGTAACAAAGTATATGATAGAAAGCATATTATATACTCTTATTAACTTCCCTGCCTCCGAGATTGTTGACCTGTCCTGTGTTTTCCCATTCTGTCCTTGAAAAGGCATGGAAAAATCTTATTAACAAAAATCATATTGATCACATAATCTCTTGTGTCAAATATTTAATGGAAAATTTTTTGTCTACGATAAGGTCAATACCCTTTAGTATGCCAGTTTCCTTTATGAGTTAAGCCTATATTACCTCTTTAACTTCATTCCCTGCCCCTCCTTACCTCATCTTTATGCTATATATGCCATACTCTTTCTTAACACTATGTGTTTGTACATGTTTTTCCTTCCATTGGAAATACTTTCCACTTTTACACGTGTGTTGCAGAAAATGGCTCTCCATTCCTCAATTCCATTTCCTCTTCCTTCTAAATGTTTCTCAGCCTTCTCTTCTGCATGAGGATTGGATCATGTGACTAGTTTAGGACAAAGAATTTTGGTCAAAGTGATATACACAACTTTCAGGTCTAGGTGAAAACACACTGCCTTATCTTTCTTGTTCTTCCCCACTTTCACAGCAAGAAAAGATGGATTCTCAAATGGCGAGGCCACATTATTGAAGGAAACTAGATTCTTCAGAGGAGAGTTGTCCTGAAGAGCCATCACTCCATATCATAATGTAACATGAGAAAGAAACACACTTTTATAGTACTGAGACATTTAGTTAGTTACTACAGCACAGCATAATCTACTCTGACTAATGACATCTACCTAGTATTCTAAATCTTAAGTATTTAAATCAAGCATCTCTTCCTTATGGAAGCTTTTCCTGATATACCTCCAACTTCTCAGTTTATATTATATCTCTCAGCTGAATATTTCTGAAGCCTTCTGTGCATTTCTGTATCAAAAATGGTGGAAGGAATGGGAAGTAAGTGAGATTGGGAAGGAGAAGTCAAGATAGAATGCAGGCTCAATGGCAGTTATCACTGACTCCATGACCCTTCAGAATTTTCTTGACTCCAAGATCCTTCAGAATTGTCTTGAGTTGGACCAAAATGAACAGACCTTTAAACTCACACATCAGTCATTGGATGCAGGCTATCCAAGGAAAGAATTTGGCCTTGGTCAAGATGGTTTCCTACAGATGAGGCAATCCCTAAAAGTGTTGACAGATATAACCAGTCTGCTGACAACCTTCCCAGAAACCGAACAAGATTGCTCTTGAAGGGAGCTCAAGGTTACACACCACAGTTTTCAGGGCAGTGGTCTTCCCTCAATTCCAAAAATGTGCGTTGCCCTGATACCACATGACTTTTACACATATTCCAGTTTTGTCCTACTTTTCACCTCGGGGGAATGAAGGATTAATATTATATAGTAAAGAAAAGTCTGTTTTGCAACATACATGTAAAAGGAAATATTTAATTCAATTGTCTATAGTTAACAGCAAAATAGGTAAATGAAATCAAATACACAAACTAACAGTATAAATAAATTCCTCTAGACACAGAGAAGTTAGGCTGATTGTTAAAAAAACAAAGCAAACCAAACAAAAAACCTAGTCAAGGAACAGAACGTAAGAAATAAACATTGTCTCTGGCTGCTTCTGTATTTCCAACCTTTCCTTCCACAATTTCTAACTCAGAATTCGTTAAACAATAAACACTCATGAATGGAGACTGAATAACTGTGAAAGAACTGCAAGACAAAAGAAAAAGGGAAAATTATATGATTAAAGGGATGTAAAGAGTAGCAAAAATAAAAGGATGAAGAGAACAATATTTTGCTAATCTTGATAGGCCATCTCAACAACAAAGGAAGACTGAAAGCTATGCTGGGTCAGATGACACTATACTCTTGAGGATGACTGCAGAAAGTCGGTGTTGGAAGATAAGGATCAGAATAAACAAACTTTAGAAAATGTTATGGGAAAGAATTCGTGTTGCCTCTGTTGAAGGAGTCCTGAAGAGAGACGATTGTTCTCCTTAAGGTTTGCAGATTTTTCAGCAAAACAGCTTTTTGTTTATTTGCTTCATTTTAACTTAAAGCTTTCCTAATGTTCACTAGAGACAGATATGATTTCAAGATCCATTCAAAAAATATTTGATAACTACCAATATTTTCCAAGGAAGTTCTATAAACTAGAGAGCTAGCAGTTAAAAAAAAAAAAATGATCCTATGAGAACTTGTATTCTACTGGGGACAATAAGACAATGAATAAGATAATAAGTAAAAATTAGCAAGTGCTATGGAGAACAATTGCAAAGAAGGGAAACTGGGGTGTGGTGGATATAATTTTAAATTACTTTGCTTTGAAAAGCTTCTCTGAGAAAGTGATATTTGAATGAAGTCCTACTGAACATGAAGGAGCAAGTCATGTGGATTTCTGGGAGTAGAGAAAATGGCAAATGCAAAGAACTCAGGTAGGAACATAAGTGGAGGTTTCAAGGAACACTAAGGAAGGCAATATAGATGAAATGCAGTGAGCACAGGAAACAATGGGACATGAGTTCAGAAAGGGAAAATGGTCAAATAGCATGAGGTCATACAAGGACCTCGGAAAAATGTAACTAATTTGGCTTTTAGAGGTTTCTTTTTAATATTTTATTTATTTATTTGACAGAGAGAAAGAGCAAGAGTGCATAAGCAGGGGGAGCGGCAGAGGGAGCGGGAGAAGCGGACTCCCCGCTGAGCAGGGAGCCCGATGTGGGACTCGATCCCAGGACCCCGAGATCATGACCTGAGCTGAAGGCAGCTGCTTAACCAACTGAGCCACCCAGGCGCCCCAAGAGTCTGATTTTTAAAAAATAAACCCTGAGAAATAAGAGGATGAGACTGTTTAAAAAGTAAAATTCAGAGACAAAAAAGAATTATGGAAAATTAAAAATATGACCTAAATCATAAATGCAGTCAAAAGTGTGGAAGATAAATTTGAGGACATCTTATAAGATATCAAACAAAAAGCTAAGAGAGATAAAAATTGCAAAGAAAAGATAAAAAATCATTCTAGGAAGTCGAACATCTAATAAATAGTACACACAAAGAGATGCAAGAGAAAACAAAGAAAAAGCATAAGAGTTGAAGGACATTAATCTTCAAATGAACTGGCCCACAGATTGCCTAGAGTAAGGAATATAAAAGATCTATAAAAAATATGTAGCAAAGGAAAAAGTGAAAACTAATTAGGTTTTATACAAATCATCAGTACCAGAGTCGCATTAGACCTCTTACCAGTAAATCTTGGAGCTAGAAGAAAATGGAAAGTGTGTATTAGTCAAGGTAGGTTGATTTCTGTAACAAACAACTCTCAAGCCGGTGGCTCAACAGAGGAATTTTGAATTCTCTTTCCTGACTCAGCTCTACCTGTGATGGTAGTACTTAGGAGCCTAGGTCCAATCATGTAGTGCCTCTGCTGTCATTTAGGGACTTAGAATTCTGCACTGGACACCCCCCTCCCCCAAGTCAGCTGTAATCCAGGGGAAAAGAGGGAGAGTAGCAACGCCTGAGAAGTTGAAGGGGCCAGGGATGAAAAGGGCCTACACCACTTGATCCCAGGCATGACCCCCGCTGCAGAGGCCCAGAAGAAAGTGAAACTGTGCATGTCATTGCCATATAATCCTTCCAGAATTCTAAGGGAGTATGATTTCCAACTAGAATCCACCAGCTAGCAATCAAGTCTGAAGGTAGATGAAAGAGTTCTTTATAAGTGCAAGATCTCAAACTTAGCATCTTTCTCAAAAAATTAGTGAAAGATAGTCCAGCAAAACGAACAAGTTAATCAAATAGAAATCAGAGTGTTTAAAGATGAATATTGAAAAGAAGCCCTGGACTCACAGGGATAGGAAATCTCAAGATGACCAATGTGTGCCAGGCTTACAGAGCAACCCATATATACAGAACAGAGGGCTTAAGGAGAGATATATCTGAAGTAGAAGATAAAATTGAAAGATTAGGCAAGTATTTAAACTCATTGGTAGGGAATTTTTTTTTTCCTGTGGGCAGAGTTTGGGAGTATATTGGTGATGTTCTCACCATGAAAACTAAGCAAACAAAAAGAGGATCAATATTAACTGTACAAAAAAAAAAGTCCAAAAAAGTACAATTATAGTAAAATATATGGCTTAGCTGTGAATTAAAATTATATACTCTTAAGAGTTAAATACTCAGCATTGGTAGATGCACAGATTACCATATAACCACAGAATGGTGGATGGGAGGAAGAATATGCACATGCATTAGAAGATGTTAAAGAGAACTAAATCATCGCAGCTAAAAACTAATATCAGTAAGCATGTATTATTTAAAAATACAAAGATAAATATCAGAAGAAACACCTAAAAGAGCTGACCTTTGTGACTTCTGAGAAGTAGGTTGAAGGTTTATCGAAAGGTAGAGAAGAAGCTGTGGGATTTTCTTAAGAGCCTTGTAAAAGAACAATAACAGGAAAGGAAGGCTATCTCCTATTGCCAAGTATTTGCCATCCCTGCTTTACAGCTATATAATTTAGGATAAATACAAAAAAAAGATTAATATTGTAATTAAACTGGGAAAGGATACTTGGGAGGAAATTATTTGGCTTCAGTAGGTTTTATTTATAACCCTGTGAGTTAAAGTCAATACCTACCACATAAAATCAAGGAGTGAGGAGTACTGCATTTCATTTAGGAGATTACTAGATTTCATTACTGGAGTTACTGAAGAGGATAAAAAACATATACAGTCTACACCTTCATATAACTAGAGATATGGTGAGTGGAAACATTCACAGATAAACTATGAGGGACAATGAGAAAAGCAACAAAGGCCAAGGAACTAGTGAGAGGGTTGTGCATAGAAAAGTCAACATAACTTAAGAAGGAGAGCAAAGCTAGTCAAAATAAAGTGTTCCTAATAGATATACTAAAATATTTTAAAACTTAAAGCGATTAAATAATCTAAATAAATCAAGTAAAATAAGAAAATTTTACTTGATTTTTTAATTATTGTTTGAAAGGAAAACAACTGGGTGAAGAGTGTGGTGTTTTCCATAAGATATGAGAAGTTACAGAATACTTAAAGAGTTTAAAATGGTACAATGAAGCTATTGAAAAAAGCTAAATGGCTTGAGACACAGGGTCTGCAAATGGGGTTTTATAAGTTATTGTCTGTTTTGGTCCACCTTTGGCAGAAGTATGCACTGCCACTGTAGGAAGGCAGAACACATGTTTGTGAATAAAGAGCATGTTGCAATTTCCACATCACAAGAGCTAATTTAAACACTTTTTCTCATTGAATAGTATTATATACTAAGGAGACCTGAACTTTTGGCTTCTCCACTAACTACTTAGACTTCTATCTGCTCTTGTGTGTGTAGAAGAGGAGGATAGAGTGCTAGATGATCCATTCTGTGGTCCTGCAAGTACTCTTTCCAGAAGAGAGTCTTCACGAAGTAAGGTCATCTACCACTGAGTATAGTTGAGAAACTATGGGGGACCAGGGGTAAATGTTAGCACGGTAACAAGTAGAGTAATAGATTTAGATGAGCAGCTTGGCCAGCCATCCTGTGTTTACTGATGCTTTGTCATTTTTAGGATTTGTTGCTGTCCACTCTGGCCTTTTATCATCTCTATCATCATTCTCCCCAAATTGAGTCTCTTGATAAAAACTTTACAATAATGTCAAACACCAGATTTGGATACTTGGTTAATCCTCAGATTGGTATTCAGGGTCCTGAAGAAGGTGACTTCACTAACTCCACTCTGAATACTGGTGGCCTTCTTATGTGTCCTGTGTCTGCCTGCAGTATTTCTAGTCCTTGCATCCTCTATTGAAAATGATTTCTATTATTAAATACCACCGAAGGCCACCAGCACCCCTTGTAGGAAAAAAAATAAATAAATGTCTAGTGAGTTTGCTGCAGCAAGGGGGAAATGCACTCCTCAGATATCCTGGGTTCATCTCAATGTTAGCGTAAAGAGATTTTTTTTTACAGGGATTGTTCTGGTGAGGTGTGTTTGTGAGTCTAGCCATCAGATATCTACATGATCTTTTTCTGGAGGGAGGAAAAAGGAGACCTAGAATGTCATTGATGGAAAGCAGCAGTCACTCAGAAAAACAGGATTTTAATTATTGCATGGCTAAATGTGGCCTTGGGTGTGTCCTGTTGAAAATATTTTGTTCTCTTGACCTCATTGTTTCTCACTGCAAATATCATTGATGTGCTGCTAACAACATGTGATCACCTGCGGGACTAATTTTTACTCTCTCAGTAGCTACTCCATTATTTCTGTCACAAAACCTTTAAAATCGCTATCAGTAGCCATCTCCTCAAGATATGGAAACTGTGGCACAGAGAGTTAAAGTAGCTCAATCAAAGTTACAAGGTCAGTGATGTGTGGAATTCTCTATTTCCCACCAACTCAACTCAGTCAACTGAAAATCTTTTAGGGTCGCCTGGGTGGCTCAGTGGGTTAAAGCCTCTACCTTCAGCTCAGGTTATGATCTCAGGGTCCTGGGATCAAGCCCTGCGTCGGGCTCTTTGCTCAGCAGTGAGCCTGCTTCCTCCTCTCTCTCTCCCTGCCTCTCTGCCTGCTTGTGATCTCTCTCTGTCAAATGAATAAATAAAATCTTAAAAGAAAAAAAAGAAAATCTTGTCTTAGTCCTTCAAGGCGTATGGTATTTACCATCAAACAATGGAATTCTTGCAGTCCACCAAGTCAGAATTCATTTCTTCTCTCTGTTTACTTTGAAAGCACTTGATACATCTGTGAAATTACCATCTCATGTAGGAAGAGGACTTAATTCAATGTTTAAGATTTGCAAGTTCCCAAGTCGTGCCTACTTTGGATCTAGAATCTTCTTTCTTCAGCTTGGGGAAGCCTATTCTTCTAGTTGCAATCCACTTCCCTGTGTACTTGAAGACAGCTAATTGACAGAAAGATATGAATTATTTCTGGTCTCTGGTTTCTTTTCTCAGATCTGGTTTGTATCCTCAACTAGACATAACCAGAGCTCTTTCTTGATGTCCGTCCTCCTCAGCACTAACAGATTTCCTCCTATTCAAATTTTCCTTTGGACCTACTGAGGTGCTTAGATTACCTTTTGCTCATTGGCATGACTGAGCAACTATCATGTTTTGTTTTGTTTTCACTTCTCCTGTAATAATCAGTTTAACTATTACTTATTATTTTACTCTCAATAGACATATTTAGAAAAAATATGACATTGACCCAAAAGTTTCTAGGCAGGACCAAACGATCTAACAGTGATATTAATAACCCAAATTTTATTGATTTATTGCTCCCTGCCTCATGGTACAGGATCTCAGCAACCAGCAAAAATCTCTCCCTGTTCTTTCTGGAAGTCTAGTGAGTATCACATACAGAATGAAGACAAATATGTGTTTTACTTCTATTTGCACACAGTGAGTAATCAAAACCTTTGTGTGCAGCACACATATGCTCAAGGATCAATTCATTTAAGCTTTTCCACTTCAGCTTTCACTGATGTTCACTACCTGAAACCCATCTAAGGGAGGTGACTTGCCCTCTCCAGAGCTGACAGTGATCCCCAGTAATACACATAACATTCCCTAGAGCAGTTCTTCTCACACTACGTGTGCTGGAAGAAGAGTTTTCTCCTATAATCTGACACAAAGCCAATACATTTGTAAAATACAATAAAAAAGAATTTCCAGAGAAATAACATATTCTAGAATGCCACAGCAATGTCAAAGAGCTATCCAAGTTTCTGAATGCTCACTCTCAGTCTCTGTATTAATAGTTCATGGACTGAGAACCAAAGAGACCACACTTTGAGTAGCACTCCCTTGACTGTGGTCTTCTTCTACTCCTCAGGTTGCAGCATCTTCACAGAAATGATTACCCTTCAATTTTCAACCAGAATGCATATCATGCAAAGATTAGTAGAAAGCTCAGGTCTCCAAGTCTGTGTGGCACTTTTGTAATTTGGGCCCTAAAATAACATTGTCTGTGCATGAGTCTCACAAAGCCCCTTATGAAGAAATACCACTTAAACTATTTCTCCTTCTTCCACGGACTTAGTCCTAGAATATAAGGTCCAGCTGAGAAAAGTCACCACGCTGTTTATTCCTGGTTCTTCTGTCTCTCTCCTTCTCTTTCCCTGAGACACTTCCCCCAAAGGATCAAGCTTCCCTCATTTATAAACTCATGAAAATAAATAACATGGGAGTCTCTGACCCATCAGTTTATCAGAATTTTGTTTGCAGCTGAGGCTTTGTCTTCATGCGGTTCCAATTCAGTATATAGTAATTCAGTCAGCCACTGTGTGAAAAAGTAGATTGTGAGTGATTTTGTCACTCTTTCCTATGCAGAAAAGAAATGGAATGTGTGTTTACTAATGACCAAGCTCTCTGATGAATGCTTTACCTAGCTCAGCTTCTTAAATCCGCAGGCACTTTATGAGAAGGGCACAGACATCATTTCCATTTTACAGATGAGGGTACTGATACCTGGAGAACTTCAGGAACTTGGCTAAGGGCTCTCAACCAGTGATTAGCAAAGCTGCAATAATCAGTGTTGCCTAGAAACACAGGAACAAGAGAAAGTAAGACATAAACAAGGTGCAAAATGAAAGTTCAAAAGTTGATGCAAGAATATATGTTTCCTCAAGAAACAGACTCTTAACTATAGAGAACATACTGATGGTTACCTGCGGGAAGGCAGGTGGGGGGGATGGGTTAAATTGGTGATAGGGATTAAGGAGCACAGTTGCTGTGATGAGCGCCGGGTGTTGTATGGAAGTGTTGAATCCCTATATTGTACACCTGAAACTAATATTAAACTGTTTTAATTAATTGAAATTTAAATAAAAATTTTAAAAAGAATATAGGTTTCTTCACTAGGTGGGGATATATGGACTTTTACAGTACAAATTCTTCTATAGAAAACACTAGTTTGGGGGGAAGAAAGGAAGGAAATGAAAAGGGAGATTTATTTTGAGCAATGGTACAATATTTGCTTATCTGACAGGTTCATCTAATTCCCTGGCTGTAACCAAATAATTAGAAAAGGGGGATAGAAGTTAAAGGAGGTTCATGACTTTCTGCATTTGAGGAATGTACCCCTGCTTGCTTGACCTGCAACTGATTCCTCCTCCACTTTGTTTCAGTCCATACTTAACCAACTCAGACATCGAGAAGGAAGTGCAAGAGGAGCCCATGCCTCCAAAGATACTGGTTCATTATTAATGTCAATTTCACAATAGTTTCCATATTCATTGCACAGACTTCTACCACTATTCTGACCCCTGATAGCCAATTCCTCTGACTTTGGATTCTAGAGATATTAGCCAGACCCTTCTTCTTATTTTGGTCTGGCCCTTCATAGCCAGTGTTTGTCTCTGCCTCCTCCCTCCCCCACAACTAGAAGTTATGTATGCTTATGGGATTGGTTCTTACTTCCTCCAGCTAGTCATAGCCATCTTGAATTGGGCCAGTGGTATTGCATATCTGTTTGTTTTCCCTGCCTGGTGCCCTTACCATCTTCAGCTAACAAAGCCACTTATTCCTTGTGGGGAAAGGCATTTCATACAGGTTGGGGTAAGGCTGATGCTGCACTATTCACACTACATGCATTACGCTTGCTTCAGAAAAAGGCTCATGATCCAGGCTGGGTCAAATTCTCAGTGGAACATGTTACTCTGAGCTCTCTAAAGAGTTTCTTTTTCTTCTGAGGGAGTTCTTGGACTGCCAATGCCTTCCTGTCCACCAATCACCTAGGGATAAGGAAACTAGAGACATCACTTGAACCTCTGGTTCTATACAATCCTGAAGCCAGTAGCATTGTGTTTATGTCAGCACTTTGTTTTTTTAAACTTAGATTGAATAGGATTTTTGTTAATTGCAGCCAAAGCACTTTTGGTTAAATCAATGATCTACTAAAAACCTGACTGGGATTAGACCCTGGATTTTGTGTCTCTACCTAGATCAATGATATCCGTGCCTATTTTAAACCAATTGTACCCCTTCTTTGTTTACATTTGCCGTGTTCTTTTCAACTCTCTGTCCTAATCAGATTTTTTGTCCTCGTACTTTTCAAGGCTATTCTGCCTAACTGTATAAGTTCTGATGTGAAAAACCATATTAAAAAAAAAAAAAAAACCTCATGAAGACCTCTACTACGTATATTTTAAACAATAGATTTTCTAATAAGAAACAAGGGCACAACTTAAAGCCAGTGTAGTAAATTATGAACTAAAGAAATTAAATTGTAAATATTGATGCCAGTCCTACTAGTAACAACTACTGCAAGAACAAGGATGATGTCAGAAGAGAAGAATTCTTGGGAACAAAATAAATGTAAAAAGTCAATATCCACAATCAATAAAAATAACTGGTTTAGAGTGAATAAGAAATTAAAAAAATGTAATGGGAATGAAAAACTTGGCTACTATAGATTACATAATTTTTTCTTAGGAATAGTCTATGCACTCAACTTGTGAAGAGGGACTGTAACATGCTTATCAACCAAAACCCTTATTAAGATGTTCAATACATGTTTGTTGATGATGGTTTAGTGAAGAAACTTCTACGAATTTTCATAGAAACATACAATACTATAAAGCGACTTATTTCTTTTGTCTTTTATGCATTAATTTTGTTTGTCAACTACCACCGGGAGGTAGGATATCTTTGTGGAAAGGTTTTTATTACTATTATTACTGCTTATGGAACAGCAAGCACACGCAATTGAAAGGCAGCAATTGAAATCATATAAAAGAGATTCAATCTTGTAGCCGGGATTGTCAATGCTGCTCACAGAAGATACGATGTTTCAGGGTAAAATCTTGCCAAGGTCAAAATGTGGGGGAAAAAAAGAACAAGAGAGATGCAAAATCACTTCCTATAAGGTTGCTGCTCAAGGGTAAGAGGTTTGTAGAATCAGGGTATAAAAAGGTATAAAAAATATTGGAAATCTGCAATTTAAGATTTTAAGCTAGTTAGCAACAGAGGATAAAAAAATGGCTGTGATCAATAAGGCAGTAATCAAGGAAGGCTCTTTAGAAAAACATACTATGATTATTTTAAAAATTGAATGAACACTATTACAAAAAAAATGCCGGAAAAGAAACAAAAAATGCAACTGAGACACAAAGTTAAGTATGAAGTAACTCAGGAAGAGAGTACACTTTGTTTACAATTACTTCTTAACACTGGTTTTTCAACGTAATCTCTGAAAGGACAAATAGCAGATAACAGATCAAGATGTAGATTTAACACTGATAATGTAAAAACCAGAATGAAATATGGGTATTTCAAAGAATAGGTAATAGAGATAGGTTTTATGTTTCTATATGTTGCACCAGAAAAATATACAAGTGAAATATATATGTAGATAAAAGGAGGACAAGTATGTGAAACTCTTTGGAAAGCCAAGCATTACCAAAATACAAAACACTATATTTTTACACATTAAGTCCTTGTATTTCAAGATGCATGTCCATATATACAGAACTGGTGTCTTGTTTTGACTATTTTTCCTTTTTCTCTCTCTTTTTCTTGGGCTGGGGAAGTGGTATTTGAAAGAATTAAAATGAATTAAATAAAACAATTAAAATAAATATAGTCTGTATCTGAGTATATACTTTTGAACATCACTGTTCAAAAATGGCTAAAAACAAGTGATCGAGAAAGACTTCAAAGGGAATGAAAACCTAAAAAAAAGAAGAAAAGTCAATTAATAAAAGACATATATTAGAAAGATTTGCAATGCATCATATGCACTATTGAGTTAAAGCCAAAAGCATACAGATTATTATAGATTATAGAATGCCTCAGGAAATGTGGGATTGAATTTTTCAATAATCCATGATCACGTACACTAATACCCGAAGAGTGGAGGGTGGAAGTGACAGTAAGGGGATGTAGTAAAATTGCAAGGGAATGTATTTGAAAAATATATGTAATATTGTAATTTTTATGTACAGTAGATAAAGTGATATTTCATTTTTGTAAGTCAAACTAAGGAAAGGATGTGAGATTTTTACTTTCACTGAAAGGGCATGTCGAAAGGAAGTATTTAAATATCTCTTGCAAACCTACTTTTAGACAGGCACAATGATACAGGGTGGAGATACAAGATTTAAAAAACAGTATTTATCCTCTTGGAACTTCTGGGCTGTCTTAGTCTGTTCAGACTGCCATAATAAAATACCACAGACTGAGTGGCTTAAACCACAGAAATTTATTTCTCACAGTTGTGGAGGCTAGGAAGTCTAAGGTCAAGGTGACAGTCAATTGGGTTCCTGGTATCAGCTTTCTTCCTGGCTTACAGATGGTCACCTTCCTACTGTGTCCTCACATGACCTGTCTTCTGTGTGTAAGCAGAGAGAGAGAGAGAGAGAGAGAGAGCAAGCTCTCTGGTGTTTCTTCTTATAAAGGGCACTAATCCCACCGGACTAGAGCCCCACTCTTATGACCTCATCTAACTTATTATATCCAAATACCATCATATTGGGCATTTGCGCTTCGGCATATGAATGGGGGTGGGTGGGTGGAGGTGAGGGAGTGAAATTAGTCCATAGCTTGGGCTAAAGAAGATAAAGATAGTGAACTCACAGATTGGTGAATCTTCACAAAGTGGACAAACTAGCAAAAACTGCTAGGTTAAGATATAAAATACTGCAAAAATCTCAGTAACTGCAACCTGTCTTTTCCAGGCCCAACCACACTGCTCATCCAAAGGCAACCATTATCCTAGTGTCTAGCAGCATTCATTAGTTTTTAATGTTAATCAGTTCTGCCTATTTTAAACATTTATATAACAGAATTATATAATACATATTATTTTGTGTCTGGCTTTTCTTCATTCACAATAATAGCCTGATATTTGTCTTTACAATTGGTATAACACTATTTCATTGATTTTCATAGCTGTACAGTAGTCTGTTGTGTGGAAATTGCATAATTTACATACCCATTTTATTTTTGGTGGTCCTTCATTTTTTTCCCCTACTTTTGGACCCTTATACATAATGCAACTTGTGGATATTTTTGTGTATATGCCTTGGGATGCAGACATGCACATTGCTGGTAGGTATCAGAGTGGTACCTGGTAGGGTCAGAGTGGATATGGGCATTCAGATTTGTAGATACCACCCCATGGTTTTTCAAAGTGGTGTGACAAATTTAAACTCCCACAACAATGTATGAGAGTCCCAGTCGTGCTACATTTTTGCCAATATATGGTGGTGTTAGCAAATAACATATGGAACATATTTATGATTTTGGTGTGGGGAAATGTTTTTTAAATAGGAAAAATTATTCCTAACTATAAAGGAAAAGATTGATAATTTAGATCTATTAAAATTAAGGTGTTCTCTTTATTAAATGTACTATAGGCAGTGAAAAATAAGCCACAGGGCAGAACATATTTGCAACATATTTAACTGACAAATTACATATATGCAGAATATATAAAGAACTTCTAAAAATAAGTAAGAAAAAGAAATCCCCAGATAACCAAATACAAAAATTGCCCCCCGAGAAAAACCACATTAAAAAGTATTTAGGAAAATGCAAATTAAAATCGCAACTAGAGACTACTGAACACATAACAGAATGGCTAAGATGAATTAGACTAAGAGCTTTATGCTTTAGCTTTTATATAAAAATAAAACTCTGTAATAATAATAATTTATTGTAATAAACATAATAATAATATCATCTACTTGGAATTGGTTTTTGTTCATGGTATGACAGAAGGTTAAAATTTAGTTTTCTCGAAGGGATGTCCAAATGAACCAGCATCATTCACTGAATGGATCTTTTGAATACATCTTTTTCCCACTGCTCTAAAGGCATCCTCTTTTTATGAGTAAAGTAGCTTTATATTTTGGACACCTTAGTCTATGTCAATGGGCTATTTACCCATATTTCCACCCATATTTCCAATTGTCTTAATCACTGTGGCTTAATAAGAATTTTTACAATATTTACTCCAATTTTTTTTTAAAGATTTTATTTATTTATTTGACAGAGAGAGAGGGAGCACAAGCAAGGGGAGTGGCAGGCAGAGGGAGAAACAGACTCCCCACTGAGCAGGGAACCTGATGTGGGGCTCCATCCCAGGACCCTGTGATCATGACCAGATGCTTAACAGACTGAGCCATCCAGGAGCCCCTACTCCAAGTTTTAAAACTATTCTATTGAAGCGGATCTTGGCTATTGCTGCCTGTTTGCACTTCCATATAAATTTTAGAATCTTGTCAATTTCTACAAACTGAAACTTCTGAAATCTTCATTGATATTATAATGAATTTATGGATCTGTTTGGAGAAAACTGACATTTTAGTTCATGAATATAATATGCCCTTCCTCATATATTAAGGCTTTCTTTAATCTCACAAAAATATTTTGTACTTTTTTGTGTAAAATTTTTGTACAGCTTTTGTGAGATTTATTATTAGGTATTCTATGGTTTTTGATGCTATTGCAAATAATAGCAATTTTCTTAGTTTCACTTTATTAGTGTTTATGGTTGATATACACAAATACAACTTATTTTGTTTACTGACTTTGTATCCGAAGACCATCTTACATTTAGATATCAATCCCAATAGTTCTTCCATCGATTCTTTGGGATTTTCTACATACATGCAATTAAATCTGAAAGACATTTTTGTTTTTTCCTTTTGCATTCTTATATCATTTTTTTTTCATGATACTGTCTACTATTTGGAGTACATATTTGAATAGAGACAGTGATAGAGGGTATATTTACCCTATTGGTTTCAGATGAAAATCTTAGCATAGATATTTTTTGTAGGTACCATTTATCTAAAGGAAAATTTTTTTCTATTTCTGGTTTACTAATAGTTTTTGTGACATCTGTCTTTTTGTTTCTTTTGAGATAATCATATAATTTTTATTTTTTTATTGTCATTATGATGCATGAGCCACCTACCCATATCAGCATTCGTAGAATAAATCTAACTTGGTTATACTTTGTTTTCGACAGATCACGGGATTTGATTTACTTTTTTTTTTGTTAAAGACTTGAGATTGGTGTATCTTTTCCCATTCTTGTAAACAATTATTGACCTTGTAAAACAAACTGGAAATTGTGCCCTCTTTGCTCTCCTCTGGAATAGTTCACAATTATGTTACTTCCTCTAAATCATTTGCAGAATTTACTATTGAACCAAACACAATCTGTAGCTTTTTTTGGAAGATAGCCCTTATTTAGAGAGTTGACTAATTTAATAGATATAGGATCATTGCTATCATTTTTCAGTTCTTGTGTTTTGGTATATTTTCAGGGTTTCTTTAGTAGGGAGACTTTGTCTATTTCATCTAAACGTTCCATTTCTTTGAACACAGTTCTTTTCAACTTGCTCTTACTATCATTTTAGTACCTATAGTTAATGTCTTAGTTTTCCCTTTTTCATTTCTGACAGGTTAATTTATTCTCCCCCTTCTTGGTTAGGTTAAAAGTTTATTATTGAGTTTACCGATATTTTTGTAGAACTAGTTTAGATGTTCTTCACCTTCTCTGTATTGTTTTTCTTCTATATTATCAATTTTCATTAATTGTTATTATTTCCTTCTTTCTACTACTTCTGTGGCTCATCTGCTGCTGTTTTCTGACAGAAATAAGTGATTTTAGAATATTGATATTAGTCTTTTTTTATATTAAAATTATTTTATTATTATAGCAAAATATATGCAATATATTTCCACTAAGTATGATTTTACCTGCATCCTACTGGTTTTAAAAGCTTTATTTTCATTATCCATCAGCTCAAACTATTTTCTAATCTACATTTTGATTTCTTCTTTGATCTATGGGCTACAGGCAAGTTTGTTGCATAATTTTAAAACATTTGGTGATATTCTTATTACCTTTGTTTTTGATTTTTGGATTAATTTTATTATAGAAAGAATACATTCTGTCTGATTTCCATTCTTTGATATTTGTTGTGACATATGCATTTGAAAACAATATACATGTATGGTCATAAGTAAATTAGAAAGATAGATAGATTATATAAATAGATAGATGATAGACATCAAATATCAATTAGGTTGTTTGCAATTGTGTGGCTCAATTCTTCTTTTCTTACTTATTTACTGATAGAAATGTTTGTTCTATCATTTGATGATAAAGGCATTAAATGAGTATAAAACTCTTTTAATTTTATAAGCTTGGGCTTTATACATATTAAACCATACAATCGGTTGCATAAAATTTATAACTATTATTTCCTCTTCAAGTTTTTCCTTTATTGTTGTGAAATATCACCTTTTATCTCAAATAATACCTCTTACCTTAATATCTATTTTGTTTGATATTTATATAGATCCACCAGCTTTCTTCTGGTTAGAATTTGAATGATATGTCCTTTATCCATCTTCTTACTTTCAATTTTCCTGTATATTTATAAAATACTCAGTACATTTTTATTTATGTTAACAATTACATTTTATTTTTATATTTATTTATATATTTATTTATAGCGCTTTTAAGTGCCATAAGTTGTTTTCCCCCCCTTTTCCTAAATCTAGTTTGATTATCACTGTCTTTTTCTTTTGAATTTTTATTTATTTATTTACAAAAGAGAGAGAAAGCTAGAGAGAGGGATAAGCAGACTCCCTGCCGAGTGGGGATCCTGACATGGGGCTCAATCCCATGACCCTGAGATCATGACCTGAGCCAAAGTCAAGAGTCAAATGCTCAATTGACCCAGCCACCTAGGTACACCATCTCTATCTTTTAAGACAGGGGTTGGGAAATTTTTTTGCACAAGGTCAGAGAGTAAATATTATTTTATTTTTATTTATTTTCTTTTATTTATTTACTTTATTTTTATTTCATTATTTTTAAGATTTTATTTATTTATTTGAGAAAGTGAGAGAGAAGGTACATGAGCAGGGGGGAGGAGCAAGAGGCGGGGAGAGAGAATCCCAAGCAGACTCCACACTTAACATGGAGCCCCACGTGGGTGGGGCTCAAGTTCATGACCCCAAGATCATGACCCCAGCCAAAACCAAGAGTCAGATGCTCAACTGACTGAGCCACTCAGGCACCCCCAGAGAGTAAATAGTTTAGGCTTTGTGGGTCACATCTACTGTGTGTCACAATTCCTCAACCCTGCTATTACCATGCAAAAGCAGCCATAGATAACGCATAAATGAATGAAAGTAGCTGTGTTCCAATGAAACTTTATCTGTGAGATTGAGCCCCATGGCAGCTCTGTGCTAGGCATGGAGCCTGCTTAAGATTCTTTCTCTCCCTCTCCCTGCGCCTCTCCTCTCTTTCTCTCTCTAAAAATTAAAAAAAAAAAGTGTATTGTTTATATTGTTTTATCTCATGTGTTGGGGGTCAAATCTAACATCTTATTTGTTTTTTTCTTTGTCCTACTGTGATACATTTCTTTTTCTCTTTTCCCTTCACTTGATTAACTAAGGATTTTTTTCCATCATACAGGTTTTACATTATACATTCTTTTACTATTCCTTAAATGTTTTTTGCTGGAAATTACAACATGCATCATTTAGATTTACTATGATTTTATGTAAATTAGCCCTTTGTTATTTCCTAGATAATCTTGGAACTCCCCTTATCCCTCTCTTGCTTCTTGTATTGTTTATCATCATATATTAATTCTATATATTTTTCTCCATAAGACATAATTATTATTTTTATGCATCCATAATTTAGATTTAATTACATTTCTCATTATATATATCTTCTATACATTCTTTTATAAAATTCCAAGCTTCCAGGGGCACCTGGGTGGCTCAGTCGTTAAGCGTCTGCCTTCAGCTAGGGTCATGATCCCTGGGTCCTGGGATCAAGCCCTGCACTGGGCTCCATGCCTGGCGGGAAGCGTGCTTCTCTGCTTGTGTTCCTTCTCTTGCTGTCTCTCTCTCTCTCTCTCTCTGTCAATTAAATAAATTAATTAATTTTGAAAAATTCCAAGATTCCATATTGGAAAAATTTCTTTTTGCCCAAATAATTTATTTTCATCCTGAGTGCATATTGCTGGGAAGGATGCAGAGGAGTAGTATCTGATACTGAAATTTTCTTCTTTTTTTTGTCATTAATCTAAAATCATGAGAGCTAAAATAAATAAATAAGTAAACAAACAAACAAACAAATAAATAAAATCATGAGAACTACTTTTGTTAAGTTCCCTTCTCTTTAGGATCATTATCTCTCAATTTCTGGCTCCTGATGGCTTCAAAGAGATTTTGTATTTTAAATTTTGCTCAAATTTTATATCTTCTCTCTATATGATATTATATATTATAGTACATATATTTTTCCCAGGAATGTGATCTACAACAACTTAATGTGGCGTAACCAAAAGAATCTTTTTTCCTTTTGTATGTCCATATAATCTCCTTTCCCCATTAAGCAAATATAGGGGAAAGGATAGTCACAGCAGCATATTCTGTTCTGTATCCTAAAACCACTGAAATTGACAAAGAAGAACATATATTTTAGGTTATTTCTTGTTTGTTTTTTCATAGCAGCAGGATCCTGGAGTCCTATTTATTTTTAGGTTTGCAGTTTTCATATAAACTCTCCCAATCCTCCCCTATTATAATCTTTTAAATTGATATGCATTAAAGTTCCCTTCCCGCAGTCACACCTATTCAAATGAGCAGGCACCTTGACCATATACCTTTTTAATGGATTACCGAATTGCTTATTTGGCCACTTAGTCATAATTTCTAATGCCTGTAACTTCACTTTGCAAGACAGACCAAATTACTTCATCACAGTTTATCAGAAGAAGTCCACATAATCTGCTAGGAAGTCTTTCAACTACAAGATATTGAGAAATAACTCTTTTTTGTATCTCATGCTTTCTATAAAGTATCTTGATATTTTTTTAATCTAATGGGACGTTTTTATAATGAAGATACTTATTTCCTACCTCTTATTTTACTCTATAATTACAAAATCTTATTGCCATGAAAATTTCTCTTATACAGTAAAAAAAAGAAATAATAAATTTCTTTGTAATTTTCATCTCATCATTTAATACAGTTTTAAAGTCAACTACGATCAATTTTATCTGAAAAATTAAATAAAAATGTAAATAAATAAAAGGAAATGAAATAGAATACTGCATGAATGTTATTATCTTTCACACAAATATCCCAAAGTCCTTTGCTTTTTTGTATATCGTTTATATAGTAAATGTGTAAACAGAGGCACAAACAAGACAATTTAACTTGCTTAGGGCCATGTAGGGCAGACAGTGTAATATAGTTAGTGCCCAGATCAATCAGTTCATCTGTTAATCAATGTGTACTGTGCTCAGCGTTGGTTGGAGCAGTGAATCTTAACCAGGAGGATGCATCAGAATCTCCCGTGATGTTTTTAAAAAAAAAATGCATCTAGGGTCCTAACCCCTAAGGTATAGCAATTTGAAACATGTGGATTATTAAGGAGCTCTACAAATGATTGGGATGCATAGTCTTACTTGAAAGACATGCTTTAGCCAGTGGAGGATAAAGAATAAATGGGCATTGACTCAGGGAAGTTGAAAAAAAAAAAAGAAACACTTAAAAATATATAAAATAACATGTAATTAAAAATTGAATTTTCTGGCACAGGGTGAGTTAGAAAGACTTCATTAGGAAGATTAAAATTGATCTGTACCTTCGAGATTTGCAGAGCTCTTAGGAATACATGGAAAGGGAAAAAAATTGTAATATGAGCAAGAGCACAGAGGCAGAAATAATCATTGTTTGGGAATCAGGGCAAAGAACAAGATAGTTACCTCAAAGTAGAAACAGTTTCTGGCTTGTTCGCTGCTTTATATACAATAGTGTTACCTGTTGAACAAAAGCGTGAAGAGATGAGTGAACCAATCTATTGGTTCGCTTATTATTACTAAATATAAGAGTGGCATATTCTGGTGATAGAACAGTGGGAAATAGTTATGCCCATGGATGACCTTGAAAGCCAGCAAAAGAGTTAAAACAGAGACCAATAAATTAAAAAAAAAATTATTTGAGCTAGATTCATTATAAGATTACCAACAACATGCCCTAGAAGGATGCCACACTTGAAAAGAAGCCAGCTGAAAAATGTGTTGCAATAATACAGATGTGTAACAATCAAGGTCTTGTATTATTTTCATAAAATAAAAATAAAGCACACCTAGCAAATAAAGAGGGCATATGCAGTGCTAAAAACAATCCTGCAAAGCAGATGTCAAATATTATATGACATGATTTGATTGTTCAGTTTAATATTGCATGTTAGCTAATGTGATGATTTGTTGCCCTTACATTGCAATTGTCCTCTGAGTCAGTCTTATCCTACTGTCTTTCTTTATCCTTTCATACCTATCTTCCCATTCTTGAACTTTTTCTTCTTAAATATATTTAGCTAAAACCATTAAATACTAGAAAATTCTGGTTGCTGAAATTTTTATTATAATTGGCTATATTCTACTAGAATGACATTTTAAAAACTCAGTTTAGGCTTCAATATTTTAGAATTGATTTACCCTAGAGTGTGGATAGAGGAATAAAAATGAAACATCAAATTTTGCTTTAAAAAAAGACAAGAGATGATAATATTCTTAGATATTCTTTTAGTGTATAATATATATAGGTAAGATAGTTTGGGTATGGGGTGCCTGGGTGTCTCAGTCAGTAGAACATTTGCCTTTGGCTCAGGTCATGGTCCCAGGATCCTGGGATGGAGCCCAGTGGTAGGTTCCTTGCTCAGTGGAGAGCCTGCTTCTCCCTCTCCTCCCTGCTCATGCTTGTCGCTATCTCTGTCTCTCTCTCAAATAAATAAATAAATAAGATCTTTAATTAAAAAAAAAAAGATACTTTAGGTAAATGCCGGAAATTTATGGTCTGTTATTTAAAACTATTTTTTAAGAAGTCTGAACAATATTTTACAACTTTTGTCTTTAGATATCATATTTTATAGACTGTTACTTTCTTTACTGATCCCTTACTAGTTTTTCATAAAAACTCTAATTTAGCAATGTGATTTATGTGTGCATTTTCAGAAATACAGGTTATTTCATAAGCTGAGAATATCTGAAATAATGACCAGTTAGGCAGTATTTACAGTATAGAGAGTCCGAACTAAAATACCGTAATTAGCAGACCTTTAATTGCTGGGATTGTAAAAGAAAGAAAAGAAATCTGCACTAGAGTATCCTCAGCCCCACAATTACCTGAAGCACGACTGAGGAGATTCTAAGAGGAGAAAACAACATAAAAGTCTAACTCCATAGCTAATCAGATATTCAAATGAGCCACAATCATTCTCTCAGGGCAATGGGGGAATGATGCAACTAATTCAAGAAATTGCTGTCCATCCTAATGGACTAAATGGGCAGGGGGGAGGCTATATTTCCTCTGCTTCTTATTACTGGGAAATTTTAGCTAGAGTGCAAATGTATTCCAAACAGAAAACGTGTATCATTACGTTTAGGTAGGCTGGAAGCAACAAGAACTTTTTTTCTGAAGGCAAAAAAGTGATGTCAAAAGCAAAATTATTGCTGGATTTAATGAGCTGAGATGACCTTAGGAAGGAGAAATTAACAGTTTCCAATGGACCAAAACAATATCCACCTCTAAAAAGTTGAACTGTCTGAGTATTCACTGAGTATGCTCCCCTCCATCACCACTCACCATTATGCTTGTTTTGACACCATCCACGGATTAAACGACTGACCTTTGAAAACCGATGGTTATTTGAAAGCTGAGGTTCCTGTCCTACTAATGCCAATTCACCTAATCTTAGATGAGATAGGGGGGAAAAATTGGCTTTGCATATAAAAGCTACATTAGCTTGAAAGTTTGCATGTTTATGTCTGAGTATAGGCATCTATCAAGGATTCATACCGAAGTGGAACAAGAAGACTATTTAAATCATGCATAGATCTTAGAGACAGAGAGAGACATCTACTGGTCCATTTATTACCAATCCCAAGCACCTCCCCCTCCACTGTAATTAATGTAACGTTTTCTCTCTTTACAGCTGACAGCCAAGAGCATAATTAGAGTCTAATAAAACACGGAAAAGTCACAAATGCAAAGTGGAATAAACAGTAAACAGTGAGGGAGGCGAGGATTCGGGAGTGTGATGGCTGGGTAATGCCTCAGATAAACTGCGTGCACATTGACACTGTCACGCTCTCTCGGCAGCCCCAAGTGTGCTGGTAGCCTGGTGCAGACAGACAGCTCGAATTAATCCCAAGAGGAGCGCATGACAGGCGAGTGAGGCAGACAATTAGAATGAAGGAGGAAATTGGAAATGGCAAAGGTGTGAACATATGTCAAATTACAACTAAATGATAAATTACAATTCTGTCATTGGAATAAGCGGTAATTAAGAAAGATTTCAGCTCTCCCTCTTGAAAAAAAAAAGAGAATCACATTTTTTCCCCCAGTTTAGATTTGTTTGCTGAATTGTTTCCATCCATCTCACACATGGGGCTGGATCTGCCTGACTTTGGGGCTGCATTATTTGTGTACATTAAGGATAATTCTTTTCTTTCCTCTTCCCCATTTTCCAGACTGGCAGGATGATAGTGTCAAAATGAACAGGAAACTGATAGTATCTGATATAAAAACCTGCACTGAGGTTTAAAAAAAAAAAAAAATGAGGCTTGCTGCTGAATGTGCTGCCGTGATCTAATTATTTTAAAAAAGCACTGCACAGTCCAGCTGACAATTAGGAAAGTCTGCTTTATGGCTTGGGGGATTCGTATGAAACCTCATAATCACTGTATACACGTCCTTTTCGTTTAGACAGTAATGAATGTGGGTGGGGTTTCTTGGCAGTTTTCGGCCACTTAACCACAATTTAAAACAGCTGTGTAATTATCATGAGTTTTGGAATCCAACATCCAATTCCAAGTTAGAGTTTGTAACACCTGTGGTTTGTTACCCCCGCTAGGACCAAGGCAGGGCAGTGACAGAAGTAAAAGTGCAGAGCTGGCAAAAGCAGCCCCAGAGATGGCTCCTTGTCCCACGGGGCCTCTACGTGCCAAGACACAGCTGAAGAAGAAATCGTCAAAAAGGCAAATCTCGCATATAAACAATATAAACATGAGGTGCGGTGTGCAAGGAATTGTTCTTCAGCAGAGTCAAGACAGCGTAGAATAGTCTTCAACCCCTAAAATGCAGACATGTCGGAGAGTTATATTGCTCTTGCAAACTCTATAAAGAAGGCATGGGGGGGTTGGGGAGGGAAACGCCGGTGGAAAGCCATACAGGTCCTGTATCCAAGGTGACGGTCTTTGATTGTTTAGCACATCTCAAAGCAGATGCAGTTTCATTCGATGACCATTTTCAAAAATTGAGGACTTAGGCATTAATTTTAGAAATGCAATGACGTTAATAATAATAACAGTAGTAGTGATTTGCAAGAGGATTTGGATTGAAATAAAATTTCTTAACATGTAAGCGAGACATCCCCCACATGTTATTTATAAGATAAGCTAACTTTAAATTTTCTGTACATTATTTGTGCTTTTGAAAGTACTTGTAACACGAAATAGTTATAGTTCTAACATTCACAGAACAATGACTACAATTATCTAGTGTCTAAAAAAGAAGATTGAAATAAAGAAAGCTCCTTTTAGAACAAATGCAAATATTTACACCATTTCTTTCTCATCCTCCTTCTAGGGCAAAAAGGAGACAAATATCCAAAAAGCTAAATAAAATTCTCCAACAGAGAGGTCAGAGGCTCCAATGATCTTCCGGAATAAATCAATTTCTAGCTGCTGTGGCCAGATATTGTAGTTCAAGGCCTTGAAAGCTTAATTGGGGAAGTAAGTTAAAAGTTAAAGGGCTAGAGTCATGTTAATTACATGAGGTTTTTCTTGTAGAAAATCTGCCCAACACAATCCCACCCTCCCTCTCTCTTAGATAGGGGTATGATCCTGCACCACACTTCTGTAATTTGACAAGGTTTATTTTAGAAGCAATTTATTTGTAGTCATGTATATGCTTCACAAGTAATAGAACCTAATGTGTTCATTTATTATATTCTTGGTACAGTTTGGGTTAAGAAGCCCCTGACACTGCATGCCAGAACTTCAGAAGGGTTTAAATATGGAACAAATTAAGGACTGGGTTTCAATTCTTCCTTCTTTTGAAAAGTAAGGGGTGAGAAAAAAATGAATTATAATTGTTGCTCCAATTCTGTTTCCTTCTAGAAATAGAAGTTCTTCTATGGAAACATGAATATAGGAGAGTAGCCAGAAAAAAATCTTGGACTTTTACTCCAGTCAGAGGAAAGTGTCCATAAAATATAATCTGGCAAAAATATCATTAAATATTTATTATAAACAACCTAACAGATTAATAATCTATATAATAAAAGTTGAATGGATAATGACATTGGTCCTTTTATTTGGTACTTTGTAAATATAGAGCTAGGTAAATATGAATAGTAGAAATCATTTTCCAACCATATAATGTTCCACATTCAACTTATATTTAAGATACATTTTTTACATGTCTACTAAAGCTGAATAGCTTTGAAATTAATGGTAGAGCACAAACTCCTTTCATGAAATAATGTGGTATATAAAGTTAGTTTCTGGATATTATATTTTTTAATAGCAGGTTAGGTCCTCATATTTGCCACATCAGTTAACTTTCCAAAGAGAAGACTTTGCTTAATAGCCATAAGAGGCTATGGAAATTATTTGGTTGGCAAAGGACACTGTTATTTAATATTTAATAGACAGAAGAGGCTATGGAAATTATTTGATTGGCAAAGGACATGTTGACTTAATATACACTTTGCATATAGATGTTATGTTGGAGAACACTTTTCAGAAGATTCTCAACCTATAGTACGCATAAGCTTGGGGTGGGTAGGCACAGAAATCTTCATTTTGGACAAGCATCTCACATAGCTTTCATGTGAACTTGGACTCTGACACAAAGCTTCCATGTTGCTTAGGCCCAGGAAAGTTGTTAGCACCAGAGTGAATACTAGAACAAGATAGCTGGGAACAGAGACCAGTTTTCTGATCTCCTATCAACCCCCTTTATGAAATTACATTGAAATTATATTCTTGAACAAGTTACTAATATATAAATTAAAGTGACCAAATCATGTTCCTAATTTCTATGTTCAATTCTATGCTCGAAATTAGGAAAATTTGACAATGATAATTATTACACATTATTTTCCCTATAGATTTCAATGCTGAGGCTTTACCAATTTAGAAACACATATTAAGAGTCATAAGCACATTGTTAATTTTAGTCTATATGGAATACTGAAGAGTAGTGAAATATGGAATTATGTAAGGAAATTTTACTAAGAATTAGGTCAAGAGTATCTATACCTCATAATATATTCATTCAAATATGTGATTTTCCTAAAATACTAAACCCTTTTAATTTTTAAATTTTCCCTGTGCAAATTTTGGTACAGTTGCATATTTAACAGTTATACATTCAGGTAATGATACTTTAGACATAAATGCACCCTGAACACATTCTGAATGTCATGGTGAAATATTACTCAGTGGTCAATAGCCAATGACATAAGCATGGTAAAACATTCACAAGTCTAATCCCAGGATATCTGACTAGAATCTTATTTAAAAATTAAAGAGTATATGACATAATACAAAAATATATGTATACATATTAATCTCTGTCCCTGGATTCTGGCACAGAGCTCCTAAAATTCTTATAATTTTCTAAGTGATGAAAGCATTAGGAGCATTTTTGTTCTAATATTTGTTCCGGACACAGTTCCTAAATCCCTTAGAATTTCCTGGGTGATACCAGTATCTTTTGTTCTAATGCAGTGACTCCTGATGGGCTTCTGGATGGAGGCTAGTCACAAATATCAAGCCATGAGTAGAAGCTTGGAATTTTCAGGCCCACCCCCCATTTTCCAGAGAAGGCTAGAAATGGAATTAATGATCTATCATGCCTATATGATAAAGCCTCCATTAAAAAATCCCCAAAATATAGGATTCAGAGAGCTTCTGGGCTGGTGAACGTGTGGAGATGCCAAGAGAGAGGCTTGCCTAGAGAAGGCATGGAAGCTTTGTGCCCTTTCCCACACACCTTGCCCTAGGTATCTCTTCCATTTGGATGTTCAACTGTATCCTTTATCATATCCTTTTATAACAAACTAGTAAATAGTAATAACTTTTGCTGAGTACTGTGAGACACCCCAACAAAGTAATCAAACTCAAGAAAGGGGCTGTTGCAACCTCTAATCTATAACCAGTCTGTCAGAAGCACAGGTAACAACCCAAACTCGTGAGTGCAATCTTATGCATTGAGCATTATCCTGAACAGTGTCAAATCCCGCAGGTTAAGGGCTCAGTCCTAGGTAGATAATGTCTGAGTTGAGTTAAATTGTAGGTAAATGGTATTACAGAATTGCTTGATGTGGGACAAACCCACACAAATCTGGTGTCTGAATTGTGAATGATAGTCATGTAAGAGTAAAGGAGAAACACAGGAGAAGTGCATGTTTTCTCAACAGACTACTTTGGGAAAATGTTGACAAATTTCCACTTTCAGCCTTGTTGGAATAACTTGACTAGAAACAATAGAAAATTGAAGACAATGAAAGAGGAGCTTTATTTATTTATTTATTTATTTATTTATTATTTTAAAAGATTTTATTTATTTATTTGACAGAGAGAGAGAGAGCACAAGCAGGCAAAGAGGCAGGCAGAGGGAGAGGGAGACAGAGAGAAAGAGGGAGACTCATGGCCATGAGATCAAGAGTCACATGCCCTTCTGACTGAGCCAGCCAGAAACTCCATCTTGCATTTTGATAACAGTAAAATATATAGACATATGATAGTCAAAGCATGAAAAAGAATGAGACCATAATGCATATTGTTATATAGTATATAAAAATATAATAAAATTTTCTTACCATGAAGAATACTGTGATAAGTTAGAGTTTTGATTTCTAGGGTAAATGTAAAATGATAATGCAAAAATAAAAGACAAAGGAGAAATTAAAACAGAAACCTGGAAATATTTTATTAACTAAAAAAGAAGATAGGAAATGAAGAAGGGAGGAAGAATTAAATGGACAACTAGAAAAGAAATAGCAAGAAAATAGACTTGAATCCGAACAGATGAACAATTATATTAAATATAAATGGATTAGAGCCTGTAATTCAAAGGCAAAGATTGTCAGACCCAATTTGTTTGTTTGTTTTTCATAAGAAATGAAACTTAAATACAAATACACAGATAGGTTGGAAGCAAAATGGTGGAAATATATACCATGAAGTTAATAAGCAAAAGAAAAACTAGGGTTGCTATATTAATACAGTATAAAATAGGCTTTAAAACCAGAATTTATTATCAAAAGAACTAGAAAGTATCTCATTAAAGAGAAGTCCATGAAAAAGAACATAACATTTCTAACTATGTATGAAACTCAATAACATAGTTGGAAAATTTAACACCATTTTCTTTGTAATTGATAGAACAAGTTAAACAACATTATTAACAATATTGAAAATTTGGATACTACTACCAACAACTTGACCTAATTGATATTACATTACATTACAACCAGTAACTACAGGATACATATATTTTTAAGTGCATATGAAGTGTTCTAACTGGTAGACCCTGTACTGGGTCATAAAACAAACGTCAGCAAATTTCAAAACACTGAACTATTACAAATATGTCCTTTATACAAAATAGAATTAAATTAGAAACAAGTAACAAAAGGTATTTGGAAAAACTCCAATATTTAGAAATTAAATCACATACTAATAAATAACATGAATCAAAGAAGTAATCCAAAAAAACATTCCACCAAGGTCAAGAAAAAGGCCAGGATTTTTGTTTTGTCACTTCCAATTCAACATGGAGGGCCTAACCAGTGCAAAAATGCAAGAAAAATAAATAAAGTCATAAATATTAGAAAAGAAAAAGTTAAACTTTTTATTCACGCACAAGATGGTCATTGCAGGAAAAATACATTAAATTTGTAGGAAATGGTAAGAAAAACACAAACATACTTCTAAAGCTTAAAAGTAAGTTTTGCAAGGTTGGAAATCCAAGATCAATATTTCAAAATTGATTGTATTTGAAAAGTTAAATTTTAAATTTCGATTTCTTATAGAATCAAAAGATGAATATGTGCAACCCCTCTACTGAAAATCTTGTGAGACCTAACTAATGGAGAGATATACCATTTTTATGAATTGGAAGACTTAACATTGTTGAGATAACAATTTTCTCTAAATTGATTTGTAGATTGAATGCAATCTCCATCAAAATCCCAAAAAGTTTGTTAATGCGTGTGTGTGTGTGTGTGTGTGTGTGTAAGCTGACAAGTTATTTCTAAGAGTCACAAAGAAATACAAAGGTCCTGAATTAGCCAGGAAAATCTTGAAAAGAAGAACAAAGTTGGAGTATACACTGTCTAATTTCAAGTCTTATTACAAAGCTCCAGTTATCAACCAACATGATACTGATGTGACAACATATAACTAGATCAACTGAATAGAATATAGAGAACAGAATTAGATTCACATATATAGAATTAGATTTACAAAGTCCCAAGGCAATTCAACGAGAAAAGGAATGTCTGTTCAACAAATGATGATAGAAAAGAAATAGGTTAACATATTGAAAAGAATGAATATCCATAACTACCTCATCCCACAGACAAAAATTAATTCAAGGTATCAAAGGCATATATATAAATGGTGACACATAGGAGAATATCTTTGTGATCTTGGTGTAGATAGAGATTTCTTAAATAGGACAACAAAATCTTAGTATAAATTGAAAAATTGATGAAATAGACTTCATCAAAAATTAAAGCATCTGCTTATCAAAAAAATTACTGTTACAAAAAAATAAAATATTTGTAAAATATAAACCTGGCAAAAGATTTTTGCTCAGAATACATACCAAGCTTTTACAAATGAATAATAAAAAGGACAGATCATCCATTAAAAAATAGAAAATTGATTTAGAACTAACATTTCTAAACAGAAGAGATACGAATGGCTATTAGTACATGAGAAAGATGCTCAACATCATTAATTGTCATTAGTTAAAACCAAAATGAGATACTATTCCACACTCACTTGATTGACCAATATGAAAGTAGACTGAAAAACTTAATGTTGGTAAGAATATAGTGCAATTGGAACTCTCAGTCATTGATTCTGTGAATGTAGAAACTGGTGGTTTTTTATATAGTTAAATACATACCTACTTCATTACCTAGAAATTCCACTCCTGAGTAATTACCCGAAAGAAGTGAAAACTTATACTCACAAAAAGACTTACAATGTTTAGAACAGCTTCATTCATATTATTAGGAAACTAAAAAAATTTTAAAAAATCCAAATATCTATCATAAAAGAACTAAAAAAAAAAAAACCAAAATGTGGTATATTTATATGTTGGAATACCAATCAGTAATTAAAAAGTACAACTGATATGTACAAAATTATTTATGCATTTCAAAAAGATTGTGTTGCACAAAAGAAGCTCCCCTCCCTCAAAAAAATTACAAACTCTTTGATTCTAATTTTTAGAAGTGCAAAAATAGGCAAAACATATCTTTGATGTTAGAAAACAAAACAGTAGTTACCTCTGAGATAGGGGTGCAGATTAAATGGGATGGGGCATCAGTGAACAGGATGATATAAATGTTTACCTTGATTAGAATGATAGTCACAGAAGTTGATGTTTGTAAACCCTCACTGAGTCATACCTCAAGATCTACGTATTTCACTGTATATAAATTTTACCTCAAATTATAAAACAGGGCTTGAACAGGGACATTGTTAATTAGAAAGTCTCTGTCACATATATGTAACAGATAATGAGTTTATTTCTTCCTGGATTTTTAAACGTTTCCCTGAATGCAATCGGGCACTTTGGGCCAAGCTATTAACTCTTTCTGGTTACTGAGTGCTATCAATAAATTGCTGTTGATTTGTTCTAGTCTATCGTACGGATGCAGTATTATGCTTACTGGACTGTTAACAAGACTGCGACTATTATGAACATAGCAGCAAGACATCATTTTACGTAGTAACAATCATAGCATCTAAGAGTTGCAATAGAATCCTGTTTAAATGAATACTATTAAAATATCAACTTTTTAAAAATAACAAACCACTTAAACACCCTAGGCATACCACTTATCTGTTTTGTTTTTCTGATGTACATATTAAATATGTACACCAGAAGTATCACCATACAAGAGATATTTATGAAATAAATAAAAGGTAGCTTGTTTGGCAAGAAAGTTCTCTAGAGTGTCACCATTGGAAATGAATCTATACATGATGGATATTTTGATTAAGATTTCACTTGTTTTTCTCTTCTTACTAGAACACAGAGTAGACTATTAATGATTAATTGAATGAAATTAAATAGTATTATAATCAGAGAAATAAATATAAATATGAGAGAAAGGAACCGGGAAGGAGAAGAGGCAGGTAGATATTTTATCATAAGTTCTAAAAGTTGTCAATGTTTGGTTTTTAAATTTTCACCTAGGTTATCTCAGAATTGCAATAAATGAAGAAATGGTATTAGCTGGTTTGCAAAGAGCTCGGTTGTAGCATGAAAGCTGATTGTTGTGCCATAAATTGCTGACAATAATTTATAAATACTGTTTTGCCTAGCTGACTTAGCAAAAGCTATACGTGCAGCTACTTGACAGAGATTCAAGGACTATATTCATACCAGCTGACCAGAAACCAAATATTTTATAGTCTCCACCCCATCCATATTATTGTCACATAAATCAAAAAATATCCTTGCTACTCTCCTGTGAAAAACAATCTGATTAATTATTGGACCCACTGCTAAACACAAATATTGAAAAGAATACTTGTTAAAGTGTAGTAAGAATCTTTGAAAAGAGATAAAGATGTATCAAATACATCTATGGTAGAAAGATATAACAGTATTTTTCAAGAAATAGTTGAAGTCTTAAATATATGTGTATGCAGAACAATTTACAGATCAGTATTTTTTGGTATTACCAAACAAAATTTAAATTATATCTACAAATGCAAGCTGGTATAGCCACTCTGGAAAACAGTATGGAGGTTCCTCAAGAAGTTAAAGATAGAGCTACCCTATAACCCAGTAATTGCACTACTGGGTATTTACCCCCCTCCCAAAAATGTAGTGATCCAAGGGGGTACCTGCACCCTCAATGTTTGTAGCAGCAATGTCCACAATAGCCAAACTATGGAAAGAGCCCAGATGTCCATCAACAATGAATGAATAAAGAAGATGAGATATATATATATATGAAATGGAATACTACTCAGCCATCAGAAAAGATGAAATCTTACCATTTACATCGACATGGACGGAACTAGTGGGTATTATACTGAGCAAAATAAGTCAATCAGAGAAAGACGATTATCATATGTATTCACTCATATGTGGAATATAAGAAACAGCACAGAGGATCATAAGAGAAGGGAGGGAAAATGGAATGGGAAGAAATCAGAGAGGGAGACAAACCATGAGAGACTCTTAAGTATAGGAAACAAATTGAGGGTTGCCGGAAGAGAAGTGGGTGGGGAAATGGGGTAAAAGGGTGATGGGCATCAAGGAGGGTACATGATATGATGAGCACTGGCTGTTATATGCAACTGATGATTAACTGAACTCTATATTTAAAACTAATGATGTACTATATGTTGGCTAATTAATTTAAATTTTTAAAAAAGTAAAATAAATAAAATAAATTATATTTACAGAAAGGGAATAAGCAATAGAGTTCAACAAGACAGTAACTTTTATTTTAAAGAGATCTGGATTAAAATATAGCAATTTTAATATTTCTTTGAGCTATTTAAAATAGAAATATACCTACACAAAATATACCTTCCCATATCTTTCTCCTTAATTAATTGACTTGTTTTTTGAAGATCAGTTTTAGGTTGCAAAAATATTAAGCAGAAAGTATACAGATTTTGATATAACCCCTCACCCACCCGCCTACACACAGTTTCCCTGTTATTAACATCTTGCTTTAGAGTGGTACATTTCTTACTGTTGATGAATGAATATTGTACAATTTTATTGACTAAAGTCTATAGTTTACATTAAGGTTCACTTTTTGTGTTATACAGTTCTATTGACTTTGACAAATGCATAATATCATACCCACCATTACAGTATCATACAGAATAGTTTCACTGCCCTCAATTTCAATATTATATATTTGGAATCATATTGTATGTAGCTTTTGTAGACTGGCTTCTTTCATTTAGCAAGATGCACTTAAAATTCCTCATGTCTTTCTGTAGCTTAGGACCTCATTTCTTTTTTTTTTTTTTAATTTTTATTTAAGTTCTAATTAGTTAACATATAGAGCAATATTGGTTTCAGGAGTGGATTTCAGTGATTCCTCACTTACGTACATCACCCAGTGCTCATCACAACAATTGCCCTCTTTAATACTCATGACCCATTTAGCTCACCCACCACCTATCTCCCCCCCATCACCCCTCAGTTTTTTCTCTATTGTTAAGAGTATTTCATGGCTTGTTTCCCTCTTTCTCCCCACTCATATGTTCATCTGCTTTGTTTTTTAAATTCCACATATGAGTGAAATCATATGGTATTGTTTTTCTCTGATTGACTTACTTCACTTAGCAAAATATATTCTAAATTCATGCACTCTGTTGCAAATAGTAAGATTTCATTCTTTTTGATGGCTGAGTAGGATTCCATATATATATATATACCTATATATATATATAGACATGGAAGAACTTTGAATGCATATTGCTAAATGAAAGAAGTCAGTCTGAAAAGGTATATATATATATATATATATACCTTTTCAGACTGACTTCTTTCATTTAGCAATATGCATTCAAAGTTCTTCCATGTCTTTTTGTAGCTCAATAGCTCATTTCTTTATTTTTTAAACTTCTTAAAATTGGTATTTAATTTAATGTGTGTGTGTGTGTGTGTGTGTGTGTGTACCAAATCTTTATCCATTCATCAGTCGATGGACATTTGGGCTCTTTCCATGGTTATTGTTGTTAATGCTGCTGTAAACATTGGGGTGCATGTACCCCTTCAAATCTGTATTTTTGTATCCTTTGGGTAAATACCTGGTAGTGCAATTGCTGGATCATGGCGTAGTTCTATTCTATTCTTCTTCTATTCTTAACTTTTTGAGGAGTCTCCAACTGTTTTCCAGAGAGGCTGTGCCAGTTTGCATTCTCACCAGCAGTGCAAGAGGGCTCCCCTTTCTCTATATCCTCGCCAACACCTGTTGTTTCTTGTGTTGTTAATTTTAGCCATTCTGACAGGTGTAAGGCGGTATCTCATCATGGTTTTGATTTGCATTTCTCTGATGATGAGTGATGTTGAGTATCTTTTCATGTATCTGTTCATAGTTCATTTCTATCACTGAACAATATTCAATTTCATAGATGTCCTACTGTTCATCCACTCAAATGGGACAAATTCTAATTTTTTGGCAATTATAAATACAGCTATTCTAAACATTCATGATTAGGTTTTTGTGTCGATATACATTTTCAACTTAATTGGGTGCATACCAAGAAGTACAAGTGCCAGATCATATAGTAAGGACATCTTCAAATTTATAAAAGGCTGCCAGTCTTTCAAAATGGCTACACCATTTTGCAATCTTACCAACAATGAATGAGACTTCCTTTTGCTCCACATTCTAGGCAGCATTTGGCATTGTCAGTGTTTTGAATTTTAGCCATCCTAATAGGTGTGTAGTGGTATCTCACTGATGTTTTATTTTGCATCTTCTTAATGACATAGGATGTTGAGCACCTTGTCATATACTTGTCCTCTCTGTGTCTTCTTTGATGAGATATGTGTTCAGAATTTTTGCCCATTTATTAATTCAGTTGATTGATTTCTTATTGTTGATTTTTAAATGTCCCTTGTATATTTTATGCAGCTTGTATATTTTATTTATAGATATGTGTTTTTGATGGTCTCCCAATCTATAGCTTGTCTCAGTTTTCTTAATAGTGTCTCCCACAGTTTCACAGGGCAAAAGTTTTTTATTTTAGTGAATTCTAACTTATTAATTTTTTTCTTTCATGAATCATACATTTCACATTGTATCTAAAACTTATTGCTAAACCCAAGGTCACCTAGGTTTTCTTTTATGTTTTCTACATTTTTATAGTTTTGATTTTTCACTTAAGTCTTTGATCCATTTTGAGTTAATTTTTGTAAAAGACGTAAGATCAGTGTTTAGATTTATTATTTTGCATGTTTGTGTTCAGTTGTCCCAGAACCTTTTCTTGAAAAGACTATCTTTTCTCAATGGAATTGCCTTAATCAAAAATCGATTGACTACATTTGTGTTGGTCCAATTCTGAGCTCTCTATTCTGTTCTGCCGGTCTATTTGTCAATTCTTTCACCAAGGCCACACTATTGTGATTACTGTAACTTTATAGTAAGTCTTGAAATTTAGTCCTGAAGTCTTGTTGGTCCTTTTTGATAATGTGTTGGTTATTTTGGCTCTTCTGTCTTTCCATATAAACTTTAGAATCAGTTTGTCAATATCTAAAAAGTAACTTGCTGGGGTTTTTATCAGGATTGCATTGAATCTATTGATCAGATTGGGAAAAACTGGTATCTTAATATTATTGGGTCTTCCTATCCATGAACATAGAATATATCTGCATTTGCTTAGAGCTTCTCTGATTTCCTTCATCACAATTCTGTCATTTTTTTGATATGGATCTTGTACATATTTTCTTAGATTCACACTGAAGAATTTCTTTTTATGTTAATATAAGTGGTGTTGTATTTTTAATTTCAAATTCCAGTTGCTCATTTCTGGTACATAAAAAAAGCAATTGACTTTTATATACTAACCTGTGTCCCTCAACCTTGTATAATCAATTAGTTCTGGGAGTTCCTTTGTTGATTCTTTCAGATTTTCTACATAGACAATCATGTTGTATGCAAACAAAGATTGTCTTTTTTCCTTCCTTCCAACTCTCTGTATTTTTTATTTCCTCTAAATATGTTATTGAATTGGCTAGAACTTCCAGTGCAGTGTTGGAAAGGAGTGATGTGAACCAACATCCTTGCCTTATACCTGATCTTAGAGAGAAAGCTTTGATTTTCTCACCATTAAATATGATATTAGCTATAAGATTTTTGTACATATTCTTTATCAGGTTAAGGAAGTTTTCCTCTATTCCTAGTTTACTGAGTTTTTATAATGAATGTGTATTGGGTTTTGTCAAATGCTTTTTCTACCTCTATTGTTATGATCATGTGATTTCTTGGTTTTAGCCTGTTAATATGATGGATTATATTAATTAATTTTCAAATGTTAAACCAACCTTGCATACATGGGATAAATACTATTTGGCCATAGTGTATAATCCTTTTTACAAGTTGTTGGATTTGATTTGCGAATATCTTGTTAGAATTTTTCATCCGTGTTCATGAGAGCTATTTGTCTGTAGTTTGTGGGTTTTGTTTGTTTGTTTTTCTTGTAATGTTTTTGTCTGGTTTTGGTAATAAGGTAATGCTGGACTCACGAGTTAGGAAGTATTCCCTCTGCTTCTATTATTTGAAAGTGATTGGAGAGAATTGATATAACTTCTTCCTTAAATGTTTGGTAGAATACACCAGCAAAACCATCTGGGCCTGGTGCTTTCTGCTTTGGGAGGTTATTAATTACTAAATCAATTTCTTTAAAATATATATATTTTATATATATGTATATTAAATATGTATATATTTCTTCTTGCATGAGTTTCAGCAGATTTTGTCTTAATTTTATAAAATTCTCGGTCATTATTGCTTCTATTCCTATCTCACTTTCTTCTCTGCTGGCGTATGCTAAACCTTCTGTAACTACCCCACAGTTTTTGGATATTCTGTTCCATTTTTTTCTGTTTCTTTTTGCTTTTCAGTTTGGAAAATTTTTACTGACTTTTCTATTGACATACAGCTCACTAATTCTCTACACTTGCTTGTTTCTCTAGTTTGTGGGTGGCAGTTTGCCCTGTGACCTCAATTCTCTGATGGCTCTAAGAAGAGTTGTTAATTTTTAGTTTGCTTACCTTTTTTTTTATTGTGAGGATGGAATGATTACTTCCAAACTTTTTGTGTGTTGGCCCAGAAACCAGAAGTCTCCACATATCATTTACTCTTTTTCAGCTTTACTGGGGTATAATTGACAAATATGATAGTAAGATCTATAAAGTATGTAAAGGATGATTCAATATACATACACATTGTGAAAGGATTCCCCCCATAGAATTAACAAATATATCCATCGCCTCACATGTTTACCTTTCTGTGTGTGAGAGAACACTGAAGTTCTACTCTCCCAGAAAATTTCAATTACACAATACGGTGTTATTAACTGTGCTATTGACAATGCAAAATGAACAAACCTTTTAAAATTTTAAAGAGAAAGGAAAAAAGTTTAATTCAAGCCAGGTCAGGACAGCTGTTTGGAATACACAATCTTCACAAAGAAAAGAGTGCTCCAGGGAAGGAACATTTAGTGCAGGGCATATATGGTTTATACATAAAGAGTTACAAATCATCATGACAAAGGACATTCCAGAGAGTTACAGACTTTATTGTATGATTTTAGTACGTGCAAAGCTATATGACTTAAACTTATGGAAACCAGGGAGGTTTTTTCTTTTTTTCATGTTTATGTTTGCAATGCTCCTTTTTGGTCTTTTTTTTTTTTTTTTTTTTTTTTTTAAAAAAAGCAGACATACAGTGGCAGAAATAGAGCCCATACCTTGAGGTTTTGCAGAGTCATTTTGCCCTTGGTAAATATTAAAGTATAGTTTCTCTGGGATCCCAGGAGCAGGGCCCACAAACATTAAAAGTTAGAAATTTCCTTTATTACTATGCATGTTATACATTAGATCTTCAGACATTATATTCATTTTAAAACTGAAAGCTTATATCCTTTTACCAACCTCTCCCTATTTCTCCCACCCCCAACTCCTGGAAACCAGCATTCTACCTTCTGTTTTTATGAGTCTGACTTGACTTCCTTTTTTTATTTTTTAGATTCCACATATAAGTGATACCACACAATAGTTGTCTGTGTCTGGCTTATTTTGCATAGAATAATGCCTCCAGATTCATCCATATGGTTACATAATGGCAGATTTTCCTTTATTTTTATGGCTGAATAATATTCCATGGTATATATAAAGACAGTATATATGAGACACATTTTCTTCTTCCATCCATCTATCCATTGATGGACACTTAGGGTGTTTCCATTCCGTGGTTATTGGGAATAATGTCATTATGAACATGAGAGTACTGATTATCTCCTCAAAATAATGATTTCCTTTTCTTTGAATATGTACTCAGAATTAGGATTGCTGAATAATGTAGTAGTATTTTTTATCTCTTTTGAAACCTCCCTATTGTTTCCATTGTAGCTGTACAAGTTTACATTTTCACCAGCAGTGAATAAGTGTTCCCTTTTCTCCAGGTCCTTGCCAGCACTTTTTATTTATCAAAACATTTTTGATAATACCAATTCTAACAAGAATAAGGTGATATCTCATTATGGTTTTGATTTGTATCTTTTTAATAATTAGTGACATCAAAAATCTTTTCATGCACTTGTTGGCCATCTGTAGGTCTTTAGGAAAATTTTTGCCCATTTTTAAATTAGTTTCTTAATTTTTTGGCTGTTGAGTTGAATGTGTTTCTTGTATATTTGATACTAACTCCTTATTGTATATGCGGTTTGCAAATATTTTTTTCCATTCCATAGGCTGCCCTCCACATGTGTCTTTTTTGATATACGCTTTCAACTTGAAATTTTTAGAATTGTATTTTTTAAAGTTTTCATTTAAATTCCAGTTAGTTAGCATACAGTGGGATATTACGTTCAGCTGTACAACATAGTGATTCAGCGCTTCAGTACAACACCTAGTGCTCATCACAACAAATGGGCTCCTTAATCCCCATGACCAGTTTAACCCATTCCACCACCCACCCACTTCCACCTGTAATCATCAATTTGTTCCCTATACTCAAGGGTCTGCTTTTTGGCTTGCCTCTCTTTTTCCCCCTTTGCTCATTTGTTTTATTTCTTAAATTCCACATATGAGTTGAAACATATGGAATTTGTCTTTCTCTAACTATTTCACTTAGCATAATACTCTCTAGCTCACGCATGTTGTTGCAAATTGCAAGATTTCATTCTTTGTGATAGCTGAGTAATACTCCATTGTAGATATATAAATATATCACATCTTCTTCATCCATTTATCAGTCAATGGACTCTTGAATGTTTCATAATTTGGTTATTGTGGATAATGCCATTATAAATCAGGGTGTGTGTATCCCTTCAAATTGTATTTTTTATTTTTTGGGTAAATACCTAGTAGTACAATTGCTGGATTGTAGGGTAGTTCTATTTCTAACTTTTTGAGGAAACTCCATGTTTTCCAGAATGGCTGCCCCAGTTTGCATTCCCACCAATAGTGCAAGAGGATTCCTTTTTCTTTACATCCTCACCAACACCTGTTGTTTCTTGTGTTATTGACTTTAGCCATTCTGACAGGTGTGAAATGGTATCACATTGTAGTTTTGTTTTGTATTTCCCTGATAATGAGTGATGTTGAGAATCTTTTCATGTGTCTGTGGCCACCTGGATGTCTTCTTGGAAAAACGTCTGTTCATGTCTTCTGCCTTTTTAAGTTGGATTATTCATTTTCTAGATGTGGGGTTTTATAAGTTCTTTATATGCATTGGATACTAACCCTTTATTGGATAAGTCATTTGCAGACATCTTCTCCCATTCCACAGGTTGCCTTTAGTTTTATTGCTTGTTTCCTTCACCGTGCAGAAGAGTTTTATTTTGATGAAGTCCCAATAGTTTATTTTTGCTTTTGTTTCCCTTGCCTCAGGAGACATATCTAGAAGGAAGTTGCTATGGCTGACATCAAAGAGGTTATTCCTTGTGTAATCCTCTAAGATTTTTATGGTTTCAGGTCTCATATTTAGATCTTTCATCCATTTTGAATATATTTTTGTGTTTGGTGTTTGACAGTGGTACAGTTTCACCCTTTTTCAGTTTTTCCAACATGATTTGCTGAAGAGACTTTTTCTGATTGAATATTTCTCTCTGCTTTGTTGAAGATTAATTGACCATATAGTTGTGATTTTACTTCTGGGTTTTCTATTCTGTTCTATTGATCTACTTGTCCATTTTTGTGCCGGTACCATAGTGTTTTGATCACTACAGCTTTATAATACAACTTGAAGTGCAGAATTGTGATCCTTCCAGCTTTGCTTTCTTTTTTAAGGTTGCTTTGGCTATTTGTGGTGTTGTAGTTCTATACACATTTTAGGATTGTTTGTTCTAGTTCTGTGAAAAATGCTAGTGATATTTTGGTAGGAGTTGAATTATATGTAGATTGTTTTTTGAGTAGTATACACGTTTAACAATATCTTTCCATTCCTTTTTGTCATCCTCAATTTCTTTCATCAGTGTTTTATGATTTTCAGAGTACAGGTCTTTTACCTCTTTGGTTAGGTTTATTCCTAGGTATCTTATGATTTTTGTGCAATTATAAATGGGATTGATTCCTTAATTTGCCTTTCAACTACTTCATTATTGGTGTATGGAAATGCAACATATTGCTGTATATTGATTTTGTATCCTGCAAATTTGCTGAATTTGTGTAACATTTCTAGCAGTTTTTTGGTAGAGTCTTTCAGGTTTTCTATATAGAGTATCTGTCATCTTAAAACAGTGATCATATAGTGATTTGGATGCTTTTTATTTCTTTTTTTTTTTTTTTTTTTTTGTCTGATTGCTGAGATTAGGACTTCCAGTATTATGTTAAAAAACAATGGTGAGAGTGGACACCTCCATCTTGTTCCTGACCATGAGAAAAAGCTTTCAGTTTTTCCCCATTGAGGATGATATTAGCTGTGAGTTTGTCATTCATGGCCTTTATTATGTTGAGGTATGTTCCCTCTAAACCTCCTTTTTTGAGGGTTTTTATCATGAATCGATGTGGTACTTTGTCGAATGCTTTTTCTTCATCTATTGAAATGATCATATGGTTCTTATCTTTTCTTTTATTAATGTGGTATATCACATTGATTGATTTGAGAATATTGAACCACCCTTTCAACACAGGAATAAATTCCACTTGATCGTGGTGAATGATTTTTTAAGGTAGTTTGGGTTGGGTTTGTTAATATTTTATCGAGAATTTTGCATCTGTGTTCCATAGGGATATTGGCCTTTAGTTCTCTTTTTTAGTAGTCTTTATCTGGTTTTGGAATCAGGGTAACACTGGCCTCATAGAATGAATTTGGAAGTTTTCCTTCCCCTTCTATTTTTTTTTTTTATAATAGATCGAGAAGGATAGGTATTAATTCTTCTTGAAATGTCTGGTAGAAAAATGGGAATAAATATATATCTATCAATAATTACTTTCGATGTAAATGGACTCAATTCTCCAATCAAAAGGCATAGGGTGTCAGAATGGATAAATAAAAGCCATCTATATACTGCCTACAGAGACTCATTTTAGATCTAAAGTCACCTGCAGACTGAAAGTGAGGGGGTGGAGAAACATATATCACACAAATAGATGTCAAAAAAAAGCTGAAGTAGCAGTACTTCTATTGGACAAATGAGACTTTAAAAGAAAGAGTGTAAGAGGAGACAAACAAGGGCATTATAAATCATAAAGGGGACAATCCAACAAGAAGATATTCCAATTGTAAATAATATATGCACCCAACATGGGAGCATCCAAATACATAAAACAATTAATAGTGAACTTAAAGAAACTGATTGATAATAACATAATAATAGGGGACTTTAACACCCCACTTACATCAATGGACAGATCACCTAAGCAGAAAAATCAACACGGAAACAATGGCTTTGAATAACACACTGGACCAGATGGACTTAACAGATATATTCAGAACACTTCATCCTAAAACAACAGAATACCCATACTTTGCAAGTGCACATGGAATGTTCTCTAGAATAGATCATATATTAGGTCACAAAACAGGCCTCAACAAATAGAAAAAGATTAAAATCATACCAAGCACCTTTTCTGCCCACAACACTATGAAACTAGAAGTCAACCGCAAGAAAAAATTTGGAAAGACCACAAATACGTGGAGGTAAACAATATGCTAGTAAATAATGAATGGGTCACCCAGGATAGCAAATAAAAAATAAAAGATAGATGGAAATAAATGATAAAGAAAACACGATGATCCAAAATCTCTGGGATACAGCAAAAGTGGTCCTAAGAAGAAAGTATACAGCAATACAGGCTTACCTCAAGAAGCAAGAAAAATCTCAAATAGGCAACCTAACCTTACACCTAAAGGAAATAGAAAAAGAACAACAAATGAAGTCTAAAGCCAGCAGAGGAAAGGCAATAATAAAGATTAGAGTAGAAATAAATGATATAGAAACAAACAAAAAAACAGAACAGATCAATGAAACCAGGAGTTGATTCTTTGAAAAAATTAATGAAATTGACAAACTTCTAGCCAGGCTTATCAAAAAGAAAAGAGAAAGGACCCAAATAAATAAAAATCGCAAATGAGAAAGAAATAACACCCAATACCACAGAAATGCAAACGATTATAAGAGAATATTATGAAAAACTATATGCCAACAAACTGGACTACCTGAAAGAGATGGACAAATTCCTAGAAACATATAATCTGCCAAAACTAAAACAGGAAGAAATAGAAAATTGAACAGACTGCTAACCAGCAAAGAAATGGAATCAGTAAACAAAAATCTCCCAACAAACAAAAGTCCAGAACCAGACAGCTTCACAGGAAAATTCTACCAACTAATTATATTAATTAAATATATTTACAAGAGTGATTTGTAAATTATTAGAGTCATTTGAGGGTTGAAGTTACCTAATACTAGGCAGCCAGAGAAAAAGTCTGAAAAACCAGAAATCATGAAAGAAATATACAAAGGAGCAGGTGGAGACCACAATCTGGAGAAAATACAGAAAGATTTGAAGGAATAAATGTAACCCACAGGTGTAAGTTAAAGGAATAAATAACTGGTGATGAAACAGGACATCTATGTTTGTGGTATATGTAAGTACTATTAATAAAAAAAAAAGTAGTGTCACCCATAGTTTTCCTACAATATGTCTTTATTTGTTGTTCTTTTTGTCCAAGTCAGCTGATACAATAGTTTTAGAGGCATAAATTACTAACTGGAAAAATCCCTAAATCAAAAATGACCTTGACAATTCTAGCAAAGAGCAAGTTCAACTGGACATGTTCTAACGTTTAAGAGCTTTGGCTCTAGATTCTGGATGTGAAACTCAGTTCTCACACTATGTTAGTTGGGATATCTGAGAGAGTAAGAAAGATTGGATCGCTGAGAGAGTAAGAAAGAGGGAGAACTCTGAATACAAAAGCATAAACAGGCATTTTAGACAGCTTATTTCTCTTTCACGTGAAAGTCTGGGTAAGCCATTTTGGTGGGGCATTGCAGGTTGATACTGTTGGGCTCTCAGCCTCCCCGTGTCATGTTGCTCTGTCACACTGAGTACGGAACTTTCAAACATGAGGCAAGTCAGTTTCAGTCCCCTTATAGATAAGACCTAGAAGTTGCAAACAACATAGTTTGGCTCAAAACTATTAACAGAAATGTATTATCATAGTATCACTAACCACAAGAGAGGGTGGGAAATGCGGTCCCTTGCTGGTGTTTAAACCCTGTAGCTAACTCAAACTTAGGTTTTTTTTATTACTAAAAGGGGAAAGGAAGATGGAATAATGAGGAGCAACTAGCAGTCTCCAGAGTGTCACTTACTTATTGCGTGACCATAAGTACAGCATTTAACTACTTGACTCAATTTCCTCATCTGTAGAATAGAAATTCTGATCAAACACACACCACAGAGTTTTACTAAACACTGACAAGGTGTCTGGCAATGGGTTGGGTGCCAGAGGATATTGGTTATTAATATTCATTTGTATGCTTCATTTGAAGAACAGTTAATAGAAGTCTCAGTGGAAATTTCCCTCCGTCCTCCACTACTAATATAAGAATCGATGTTTTCCCAGGTGATTTTTCAAGATTTCTGAGTTCAATACTTTTTCATAGAGTACAGCAATGGTATTTCTGTAGCGCTTTAGCCAAGAATTGTACTTACTTACCAATAATTTAAATTAACATCACTGTTTCTGCCGATTTTTATTAGCTAAAATACTTTCATTCATACTTTTAAAAATGAATCTGTGTGTTCTTCTTTTTTACCTGTGATTTAAGGATAATAGCACTTAGATCCAGCCTCTCTCAGAGTCTCACATGTTCCTAGAAAAATATTTATGTAGAGCCACCAAATAATCCCTATACCAAGAATTTCCACTAATTTAACTCAACATTTTAAAAAAATTAACATGACCAAACTATGGAAGCTGAAGCTATTATATTTATTTATTTTTAACTTTTTAATTCAGCACTGAGATCAGTTAAGTCGCAATTTCCAGCAAGCATGTTTAGCCCATAGAAATAAGTTTTCTTTCTTTGGGAAATTATAATCATGTTTAATTACCATTAATTTTATTATCTCACTAAAGATTTGGACAGGACCCTAAAAATATGCCAGATATTGCAAACACAATTTTTACTTGAGTGATGACTATTAAAATTATCCCAATACAAGCTTCAGATCACAACGTCATGTCTTCAGTGATGATTCATTTACAAATATTCCCTGAACTCTGACAGAATTCATTATTCTAACTTCAACTATAACTGGTCCATATTAGATTACATCGCTGCACAGAATATAACCCATCTTTGTACATTGTCTCAGGCCTTCGTGGTTTTACTGAAAAGTATATTGAGGTTACATTGTGAAAAGTAAATCTATTAAATAAACCACAATTGATACACACTTGAATTTGTATATATAATTTCCAATTTAATTCAGAAAACTGCTTTTTTTTTCCCCGTAAAGACCCTTCCTTCCCTCTCTGTCCATCATCCATTTTCTAGAGATGCCAATATATGAACTTAAAGGAAAACCCCACCCTGCAGATTATTTTACTTTCTAAATCCAGGTCTCAAACTCAGAAAACAAACTATTATGGCAAGTGAGAAACACAAAGGTGAAAAGATGCTAACTTCTAGGTTATAAATAAGCTAATATATAACTGTGGCAAATTGTGCACCTTCTTTATTTTAATTATGCCTTATCTAGTACGGCACCATTCTGCTTACAGTTGAAGAAAATTCTGTACCTGATATTGACCTTTTAAAGAAACCAAGGACAATCTTTTTCACAGATTAAAAGACCATAAAAGTGCTAGTTCTGCCATTGCCAGAAGCACTAACTGAACCTCTAAAGAGAATTATTTGCCAAAAGGAAGAAAAAAAATGGATCTAGACAAGTTTCTATAATATGCACCATCCTTAACAAGGGAGCTAGAAAAGAAAGCATATCAAATCAGCCGTTAGGTAGGATGAATTAACAAGAAAGGACGGATGTGTTCTGAGTCAGGCAATGTTGTGTTATGGTTTTACCTTAAAAAATTTCTTATGTGTAGTCAGCAGGACTCTGGCCTTTTAACTTTAACATGCTTCTGCAGTTAAGCTGCTCTGCTCTACACTCAAATAGCTGTCCACAGCTGCTGCAAATTGATTTATCCCCAGATAATGGCTGCAGTTGATGACCAAAATGTCACTGTGAAACTCTTGAGCAATTTAAGGTCTGTTTGGCATAATATAACCTGATTTTAACCCTATTTTTAAACATATTAATATCTGTACAGATTCTTAAAGGAATGTTCGAGTTGTATTTAATATTCAACTTATTTTTTTCACCTGACAGTGGTTGAAGGTTGTTGTTGGTTTTTTTTCCTTCTTTTAGCAAAGCTTATGACATAGCCCTCAAAGATTTATAGAAACCACAAGAAAGATACCATGGTGTCTGGAGCTGAAAACATCCAGGTTATAGACAATGCCAGAGCTATATTTTGGCAGAGAACACCAATTCAGATGACATTTGAGATTTAGCAAGCATCACAAAGGTCCTCACAGTACCAGTAAAATAGGCTAATCACAATGAATCTTGACTAAAGCAAAACAAAAATTATTTAACTCTTCTTTATAAACTTTAAACATTACAAATACATCACAGACCTACGTGTACAAGAGCTGATTGGTGGTGGAAATCTATGAACGAACTGTGAAATTTTTGAAAGTATGAACATATATATTATTATTTTCATTATTCACAAAGTAGAGTACTTTCAGCTCACGTTGATCTCAATATATGGGTCTTAAGGAATCTTTACGGAAGAGATTTTTCTTATATACACAATCACGTGCAAAGTGGAATCAAATTGATTACATGTTTATCACTTAGACCATTTCAGGTCTCAAGGAACTTGCTTATGAACCATTCACATATGACTGATTTGAGGATTTTCTAAGTAAGATGTAACATCTAACTGAGGATATTAATCCAACTTGGTAAGAGGGAAATTCGATATAGACATCAAAATCTCTTTATGAGAATTTCCAATAACATTTACTACAATTTCCTGCTTCTGTTTTTAGGCAACAATTTATAGGCTACCATAAAGAATTTAACTATTAACTATCGAAAATATAAGACAAAATCATTATAGTATTACTAACACTTAATTCACAAGATCACTAAGCAATATTTGTGCAACATGCATTAAAGAAAAGTGTTATGTCTGACCTATATGTATAAACCAACATTTTTTTTTTATTTCTAGATGACCTATATGTATAAACCAACATTTTATTTATTTCTAGGTGTCCCTAAATAATGGTTCCTGGGTGTCCCTAAAATATTCCTGGGTATCCCTAAATAATGGTTCCTGGTTGTCCCTAAAACTGATCCAGTTTTATACATAGATTGAATTCAATGGTTTTTAATGCTCGACTAATTTTTATCAGAAAGATTACTTTTGTCAAGAATCTCTTTTGGGGCACCTGGGTGGCTCAGTGGGTTAAGCCTCTGCCTTCAGCTCAGGTCATGATCTCAGGGTCCTGGGATCGAGCCCCGCATCAGGCTCTCTGCTCGGCGGGGAGCCTGCTTCCCTCTCTCTCTCTGACTGCCTACTTGTGATCTCTCTCTTTCTGTCAAATAAATAAATAAAATCTTTAAAAAAAAAGAATCTGTTTTTTCACATATGCATGTTAAAAGTCTTCAGAAAATGAGAATGGGGGTATCATCAAAACATTCTACTGGAAAAATTGTAGCAATTCCCTAAAAGCACTGAATTAATTATTTCAAAATTATTTAATATAGACTATTGTTATATAGAGGATGTCTCAACTATAAGACGAATGACTTGCCAGCTGATAAGATCCATAGAAATTCCTAATTCCCGTAATAGTAAAAAATAACCACCAGGTTTCAGTCATTTCGGTAAATAAAAAATGTAGAAGGCATGTATAAATGAAAGAAATATCTGCAATGATAGATGTAAAGTAGAGAGAAAATTAGGTCACTAAATAGAGACATATGTAATAAATCATGTGATGTCATATGTAAAAGAGTTTCAGTGTTTACTGAAAAATGATTTTTAAATGGAAAATTCATAATCAAAGCATTAGTTTTCGTCTGTGAAAAATAAGTGGTTCGGTCATAATTAGCACATTTACATGAAGAGCAGATTATAAGTCATTCGGTGGGTTCATGACAATATTCGCAAATATCGTGTGCACTGAATTACAGGCTGTATATCACAATGAAGAAAGGCACAGAGAGGTTACAATTCTGAAATAAACGGTCATCTCTAAGAATCAGACACATTTCAAAACGTTGACAGCTGGACAGAAGAAACTCATACACTTGGGGGAAGAACGGATTTCTATAGATAATCTAAAGGTTAGAGGTCACAAAGAATTGGTCAGGTAATTGCTTGGTCTGAATTTCAGTATGTTGAGAAGTAAATCACTATATGCTATACTTACAAAAATCTTTCTTTTTTTTTTTAAAGATTTTATTTATTTATTTGACACAAAGAGAGAGGTCACAAGTAGGCAGAGAGGCAGGCAGAGAGAGAGGGGGAAGCAGGCTTCCCGCTGAGTAGAGAGCTCGATGTGGGGCTCAATCCCAGGACCCTGGGATCATGACCCGAGCTGAAGGCAGAGGCTTTAACCCACTGAGCCACCCAGGCGCCCCTACAAAAATCTTTCTTCTCCCTTTGAATTTTAAACTAACATGAACCTCACATCAATGAGTGATCAACAACACCCTTTTCAGAAAGATAAGATCTCTAACCTTTAAAGTAAATAATTCGTCTCAGTTCATTTTGGAAGTCAATTCACTAAAATCAGGAACTGAGTGGAATTTTGATAGAGGAGTCACTAAGTAAAAAAAAAAAATGGTTTTAGTGTTTCACTTGGAATAACATTCTTTCCTTCGTTACCCAAGTAATGTTTAATTGAAGCAAATGGAAGGAAGTTTGCCTACGAAAAACAATAAATCCCAACTGTATTTTGTCATATTGCTTTTTCCTCATCTGGGTTATAAAAGGGCAGGCCTAGAAAAATCCCTTGTTTCCTGTTCATTTAACAAACATATTCACCTCGAAAATGACTCCATCCACCCTTCTCCCATTTGTGTTTCCCAAGACGGCTGAGTTCATGTGCAGGAACATCGACACCTGAGAGTGACAGGGGCTGATGTGTGTCTTCTCGCGGACGCAGTGCTCATGGTCATGAGGGAATGGATGTGTAATGCTGTGCTGATACCAGCCAAGTAATATAATGTGGTGCCGTTAGGAACATTATTCATAGTTGATGAACACATACCTTTTCTAGTGAAACACATACATTTCAGAAAGAAATGCATAGATCATTTACTGAAGCACATTTATTATAGCAAAATGTGTACCTCAACTAATGAAACACATAGATCATAGAGTAAAATGATTATACGTATATTGAGAAGATTTAACCATTTATGGATGTTTTGGGGACCAAACAGTTTGGGTTAGCAGGCCAAAGCTGAATGTACAAATAAGAAACTCCACATTTTTATGGATTACATTTTTATTAATATTGTATTTCACCTGCCATTGAAAACAAAGGAATTTTATGTGTCTTCAGTTCTTTAATTCCTTCTGCAATTACTAATGTACAATTAACAGGATATATATCTTTTAACATCCTTGGTGGTGTGTTAACCAGCACTAAACATGAGTAACAGTGAGAAATCGAAATATGATGTTTAGGGAAGGCAGGGGGTATTTGGGGGTGTCAATTTATTGCTCCCCTTCAAATAAAATTTAGCACTTGCATTTTGACACAATTGTATTCCGGGACCAGCAGCACATCTCAACACAATCTACCTTTATCTGCAGTAACAAATGCCAAGAAAAGCCAGAAATAGGATGTGAGTCAGTGCCCCTGCCCCTCCAGGGTCAGCAATAAACTATCAATTCCCACTGTATAAATTCAGTTAGCTCGGGCCCTCCATTGCCCTGAGGAATAGAGTGGGTCAAACACTTTGTTTATGACTAAGGAATCCCTCAGTACACCAGGCTTTGACCATAACCCTAACTCACCAGTGCTACGAATGGATGTGAATTCCAGGCCCCTACTTTAGTGAGAACATAATTCATGTGGATGAGCATTGCACTGAGAAACTTTGTGAGACTGATCTGATTTGTATCATTGTTCTGCATTGTGTGTGAAAGTCTGTCTTTGCCTGGGCTTCTGTTAGAGCCTTACAGAATGGCCTCTACCAGCTTGTGACTTTCCTTTAAAAAGCAAAGCTTAGTTAAAGAATTCTCTTCTCCATTTTGCTTCTCTTTCATCCTATTAATACACACATGAACAAAGGTACAGAGAAGTAGAGGGGAAAAAAAAAAAAACAAAGTCAAATGTGAAAAATGATCCCTAAGGGAAGGTAAACAAAGTCTTTATATATGCATAATTTAAAATAAATGTTTTTGTTCTTCATTATTCAATGCAATGAATCAATCCAAATTTCAATTGCTTATCTATGTTTAGAGCAAACCAATCTTAATTTCATCTCTTTCTTTTTAGGATCTTCTTGAGATTCAAGACATTCTTCATTTTAGAACGAGACATTGCCCTTTTGATATTTGTAGCTGACTTTAGAACTGCCATCCTTTCCAACATTGACTTGAGAATTCAACTGTAGATGTTCACTGTATTTGAAAGTTTATATTTTTGAATATAGTTAGAGTACATTATCATTCAATATTGCATTTGTTGTTTGTTTGTTTAGTCCCCTTCCCTCAAAGTGTGCCACCTCGATTCCTTGGGCAGAGGAGGTGTAGGAGATAAAATTGGATTAAATGGAATATTCAACATAATGCACAATGGGTTTTCCACCGAGTTACTCTACTTTTCCTTAAGTTATAGGAGCTCATTTCATTATTCAGTGAACCCTCCAGTGACCCTGGGATTTCACTATATAATTTATGTTTCCTGATACAATTCAACAGTGTAATCTTATGATTTATGTGCTTCATTTATAATTTGATCATCTCAGTATAATGCATGTTTTTCTACATGATTTATGTACTTTATCCCATAATATATGTGTTTCCCTGTATGATATATGTATTCATCAGCTAGGTGTTATGGCCCTGGTGGCACATTCCTAGAAAAGAAGGTAGAATACCCCAGCCTGAGGGTAAGTCCTGAGGTTAATTGCAATCAATTCACCTTCCACACAATTACACTTTCATCTGCAGGAGCTAGTGAAGTGAGCATGCCTAACATGGCAGCAGCAGGGAGGCAAGTGTGCCAGTTTCTTTTTTCCCCGAGATCCGAGAAAAAGCAAATTTCAGCAGCAGATTAGGGAACCAGAGTCCTTGCTTTCAGTTTTTTCTGAAAAAAAAAAAAGAAAAATCAGGAGTTATTAATCACATTTCTGTCTTCCTGATATAACCTGATTCAAGCTGCAACAAACAGACTTTTACAGAAAGACTGGCAACAACTAAACTTTTATTTCAAATAATCAGTTTTTTAAAATAATTATTATTTAAAAATCATATTGAAACAACTCACAGAAAATTCTCCACAAAGCATTCTTAAAAAGAATGTTCATGGAACCTATTCATTCAACAAACATCACTGGGTTCTAACCATGTCAGGCATTTTCACTTTCTTTTTTTTTTAAGATTTTATTTACTTATTTGAGAGAGAGTGAGCACAAGCTGTGGAGGGGAGGCAGAGGGAGAAGTAGACTCCCCACTGAGCAGGGAGCCCAGCGTGGGGCTCCATCCCAGAACCTTGGGATCATGACCTGAGCCAAAGGCAGACACTTAACCGACTGAACCACCCAGGTGCCTTGACATTTTCACTTTCTGAAGTCTTCCTCTCCTTTACACTGACTCGTCCATTCGTTTATTCAACAAATGCATATTAAGCACAAAGTTTGTTTCAGGCAAATATAAAATAGACCAAAAGCCCCATCTTCATAAAGTTTGCAGTCTATGGGGAAAGACAAACCATAAACAAAATGAGTAGACAAAGCAAATAATATAGTACTTTATTTTTTTTAAGATTTTATTTATTTATTTGAGAAAGAGAGCATGAGAGAGCATGAGTGGGGCCGGTGATGAGGGGCAGAGGGAAAGGAAGAAGCACACTCCCTGCTGAGCAGGAAGCCCAAAATTGGGGCTTGATCCCAGGACCCCAAGATCATGACCTGAGCTGAAGGCAGATGCTTAACTGAGCCACCCAGGTGCCCCCAATAATATAGTAGCTTAGAATATGACATGTGGCATGCACTAAAATAAACCATGCAATAAGAGCTCCTAATTGGGACAGAAATATTTTTTTAATTAATTTAAGGTACTTGATAAAAGCCTTACTGAGAATGACATTTGGACAAACCCCGAAAGGAGGTGAGGGAGATAGCTATGTGTGTATCTCAGGAAACAGCATGTGCAAAGAGGAGACCATGAAGTTTCAATGTACCTGGTATGATCTAGAAAGAATGAGGTCCATGTGACTATAAGACAGTGAGCAAGGGGGAGAGTGGGGAAGATGTGTGTAGGCAGGTGTCAGTTAACAAAAAGAACACACAGGACCTTGTAGACCATTGTAAGTATTTTGGATTTTATTCTGAGGAAGTAGGGAGGACTGGGAAGGAAAACAGAGGGATAATATGAGGTGACTTCTGTTTTGAAAGGATTATTCCGGACGCCATGCAGACATGTTTGTCAGAAAGGAAGGAAAGGTGGGACAAGGGGAGAGCAGTTAGGGGTTATTGCAATAGGCCAGGATACAGATGATAGTGGGATGGTTTATGGTGTAGCAGTGGAGATGGAAAAGTAGTCAGATTCTAGTTATATTTTGAAGTTAAGCTGACAGAACTTTCTGAGGGTTTAGATAGGGAGTAGAAAAAAAGAGAAGTCAACTTACAAGCAAATAAAGGAGGAAATTAAAGCAAATACTGGAGTATTTATGAATATATTTGCTTCGCTTGTAAAATAAATGGGGACTAGGTTACATGGTTATTCCCATGTCAAATGATATTGATAACAAGAGAATGACTGACCAACTTATTTGGGCTCACCTTTTCTTGCTACAGACTCATTCTATCTGAAGCCATTTTCAGGTCTTTGTTCTATAAGCATCAAATGTTTCACATCCCAATCTGGATTTACTCTCCAAACAGGCTGATTTTTACTATTATTATTTGATGGTTATTTTTAATTCAAGAATATAAATAAAGAAAAATAGAAGGGGTAAGCATAAAAGTGTGGTTATTGTGATGATTTGTCTGGTAAATTGAAATTATTGAAATAATTCTGCCTATATTTTGTGCTTTTATTTTATCAACACATACCTCAAAAAGCAATAACTTAAGATATGAATAAGATTATATTCCATTCTTCAACAGCACAATAGTAAATAGCCGAGAAAGGGAATTATGTTAATTTTTTTCTACCTAAAGTAGAATGATATTTACTTAAGAAATTAAAAATATTTTCAATATATTTGTATACAGATGCTTCTTAAACAGCAAGTGACATTTATTTTGTGGTCAAAAATAAACCAAAAATAATAATATCTAATTTGACATTTTTATCTAAGTCAAATTTATTTTCAGGCCAATTATAAATTCCACTGATGTCACTATTGATTCCTACACCCTAAAGATAATATTAAAATCAAACATTTCCTAAGTCTGAAAAAGTTAATTCTATAAATGTTTCAAATCTGGACTCCAAATATGAAATTCTCATCTTCAGAAAGGCTATACTCATCATTTTAGTACCTATGAATAGATTTGAGAAAAGGAAAGGATGAGAAAAATCTTGGCCAATGTTTCACTAAGTCATAAGATTAAACAGAATATGTCTTGACTAAGACAATCACTTATTAGAAAATAGACTTTAAAAAGCAAAGTTACTAGGCTTTCGAGGTATCCTTTAAAATTATGGGTTCTTTGATTCAAATAAATCAATTTCCACATGTTTCTAATGATAAAAATAGGTTTCTTAAAATTTGGAGGTTTGTGAATTTTAAAAGTGAAAAGTATTATTAATAGAATTCCAAAAGCATTTCCCAACGTTAAATAAAATATTCAAATCCAATTATAAGCTACCCAAAAGATGATCATTGTTTTAAACTAATTGTTAAAGTTACATTAATTAGTATGTTAAAATAACATAGAATAACAGATAGCAAGTAAAAATATACTAAAATGCTTATTATTTCTCTGTTTCTTTTTATTGCCCAATATAAAAGTGTGCTTTAATGTAATTTGAAAAGAGTTCTACAACTGTTGTGTGTATGTGCGAAACCATTATAACTAAGGTTTTGAGGGTTCCTGGTTTTGCTGGATCTGAGGGTGTAATTTCTGGGGCCCAGGCCTTACCCCACCTGTTCTACATGACCTGGGGCACATCATTATCCTCTCTGCTTCTTTACTTAAAAAATGACAACAACAAAAACATAAAATGTAGTTTATACAGACAGGAAGTGATTTAATGGAAAAACCTTGTGCTCCTTCACCGAGGAAGATAATTAATAAATCTAAAAAGAAAGGGACAAGGCATCCAAGTTTCCGTTCAACAAATATAATTTGAGCACTTACTGTTTACTAATTACTGTGTCAATTTTTCTTTTTTTCTTTTTTTTCTTTCTTTCTTTCTTTTTTTTTTTTTTTACTGTGTCAATTTTTCAAGTGGTCCAAAAACTAATCCCTACTCATAAATAAGATTTGCATACCAGGGGGTATAGTTGTTTTAAGACAGTGTGTTAAAACCTATGACAACTAAGGAGGGCACTGCTGGAGGGTATGAAATGAAGCCATCTAGTCAGCTTGATCAAGTGGGAGTGAAAAGACTTTCAGGACACTTCCTGGAAACAGTGGCAGGGGGAAGGAGACCTAAGGGCTGATAAGGGCCGATTCAGAAGAAATGAAGTAGAGTGCCTTCTAGTAAAGAGAATTAAAGTAGTAGAGAGGTCATTAAAAAGCGAGGGCTTTAAATGCCTGAAGGATTGAACAGTTAGAAATTAACCTGGAAGGGTAGACAGATCAAATTCCAGAGGATATGGATTTTATCCTGGAGGTCTGTGTACTCCATCCCTTGTGCTGGGATACGGGGGTGAGCTGCGAATGGGTTACAACTGCGATCCTTTCAGCTTCTAGGTGGCGGAAGGGACCCGGAGTTAGCCAGCTCCTCGGCATGAGTCATCTCAGACCTTGAACTGTTATGCCCATTTTTCTCACTATATTCTATAAAAATGATCATTTCCTGTAACATTGTGACATGTAAAAGTTAGGGATCTCACTATAATCTTAGGCTTTAAATAGTTCCTGCCAAGAGGCAAATGTGTTTTAATCAGACTTTCCTGCTCAGAGTGGTACTCTCCCCACTGGCAGAGGGTGGAATCCCTGCCAGGTGCTGGAGAGAACGCAGGGGCAGCAGAACACAGAGGCTCGCTGAGGATTCAGTCTGTGCCCAGGCATTCCCCAGCAAGGCCACACAGCCATCTCTGGGGTAAATGAGGGAAGCTGGTGACCAGAGTTCTGCACAGCGCACTGGAAGGAAGTAAAGCCTCCGGACAATGCCTCTGAAAAGAACTGGGCATTTAATGGAAACTTAGAACAAATGCATCTGCTAAGAGATAGGAATGAGGGGCATGAAATAACAAAGAACATCTCAGCACAGATCAGTGTGGAGTACTCAGAAGAGGCCCCGTAGGACTCAGAGAGCTTGAGGAAAGGAGAAATCTAGATGAGCAGGACAGAAACCCATCTCTGAGGTCTCTCAAAGGCTTTCTTCAGTTCTCTGAGGGTGAGAAACTGTATATTTCTATTGTATTTAATTAATGTGAGTTAACACTTTTATAGTATTTACAAGGTTCCAAAAGCTGTTTTAGGTTTTTTTGTTTTTTACACATTTATTTACACCTCGAAACAACCCAGTGAGGTAGGGCCCATAGAGTCTACAGTTATCCTGATTTTACAAATGAGGAAACTAGAATTCAGAGAGGTTAATAAAAGTCCCAAGATCAGGGCACCTGGTTGGCACAGCTGGTTAAGTGTCCGACTCTTGGTTTCCACTCAGATCATGATCTCAGGGTCATGAGATCCAGCCCCAGGTTGGGCTCCACACTCAGTGCAGAGTCTGCTTGAGATTCTCTCTCTCTCCCTTTGCCCCTCCTGCTCATGTTCTCTCTATCAAATAAATAAATAAGTCATTAAAAGAAGAAGTTCCAAGATCACACTGCTATAAAGTGTCAAAGATTCTACCCCCAATTTGTCTCCAAATCGTTAACAACTAAGCTCTACTCTCTTAGAACTTCACTGACTACAATCTGTGATTGTAATATAACATGTCATAACATAACATCTTGACAACATCATATATAATTTGACACACATATGTTTAGGTATTCAAAATCTACATAGCTTTTGTTTTCTGGTGTTGATTCCATCTTTTTGCTCCCCAAAACGAATTTTTTACATAGCAATAGAGAAAGTTTTTTAAAATAGTAGTAGTACTACTAATAATAATACAAATCATTCATTACCTTGCATGAAATCCTTCCGGGGTTTTCCATTGCCCTTAAAATAAAATCCACAGTTGCTATTGTGGCTTACAAAATAATCCCTCCCCCTAATCCCAACCTCTCCATCCCAGGGTCATTAACTCTTCTTTTATGACTCAAAGCCCTCCAGTTCACTTGTTTTCTTTCTTCTCCAGACTCGTGATTGGCTCCTTATCATTCAGATCATTCCTCTTGCAACTTTCCTCAGAAAACTATTCCTTGACCACTCCATCTAAAGTAGATCCTACCCAGACCTTTTGTGGTGTCATCTTGTTTTATTGCCTTCCAAATGGATCATTCCACAAAGCAGTCTCTTTTTTTTTTATTATTTGTTTACTTTTACTACTATCTCCCACGTCCTAGTAGAATGTTAACACAATGAGGGCAGGCACTTTTCATGCTGTTCACTCCAATTTGAGACATGCAGATATCTGAAACAGTGTGACATTACCCAGACAATTGGTGCTCTGTACATTTTGAACAAATAAATAAATAGATTATCCAAGAAAATAGATTAACAGAAAGCTTCCATTCAATCAGTGATAAAATTCTGTTTACCTTCTTAAGAAAAAGTCACTCTAATGGCTAGCAAAAATCAATGATTTATTAAATTTCCTAATCTTTAGAGAACCAATATAACATAACGCACAGAACTTTGAAGTCAAACAGACCTGCTTTGAATCCCGACATATTTAATTACAAGCTTTATGAACTTGGGTATATGATGCAACCTAGTTATGCCATAGTTTCCTCAAATTTAAAATCAGAATAGTCATAGTATTACCACATAGCCCTGTATGTAGGCTAAATAAAATCACATATATAAAACTCTTACCATAGAACCTGGTGCTCTATACATGTTAACTCTTATTATTACCATTATAAAGAAATTAAAATAAAAAATCCCCTTTTTCACATTGAATCAATGGATAATAAACGAACAACCAGTACCAAAGATTTCAAAGTAAAGATAAATACATACATAATCATTCACTTACTTGTCCAAAATATTATTTACTTATTATTTTGGCTAAGTTAACAGGATAAAAATGTGTTTTGCCACACCATCACCTGACGCCTTCTCTGAAAATGTGGGATAGGAATGAAAAAAATAATTGCTTAATTTCAGATAATGAGAATTAAAATCTAACTAGATTATATTTTGGGGAGCAATGTTAGAATTAGAAGGAAAATAAATTTAATTTTTAAATTTTCAGTTAGCAATAAATATGTAAAAATCAGCCAACATTTTATTTTGGTAAAAAACATGGAATCCGTTTTATTAAAATTTCCAACATACTCCTATTCGACATATTTAACACATAGCAATATGCAATTATAAAAATCCAAGAGGCAACACACAATACATAACACTAATGTCATGCAACCTAATTCTATTTGTCGATTTAATGGCAACTGTATGTAAGGCATTGTTCTGATGACATTGCAGTCATATAAATGGGGTACAAACTTTGTATAAAATATTAGTTATCCCACCTAAATAAAGTGACATACTGTGATACTACTTAGCCATTTTAATAAAAAGATATACAAAATGGCTATCCTTCAGAAAACTTAGAAATTATGCTTGTATGGCCAATAGCCAGCAGACTTGGAGTTTCCTTTCTAATCTGTGTTACCAAATGCTTGTATTCTTTTCCAGTTTCATAAACACCTAATTGAGCAGTTGTCCAATCATATATAATTAGGGCTAGAATTTTGTCTGACAATTTTCACCATTCTCTCTCTCAGTTTGAATCAATTGCCACCCCTATCCCATCCCCCAAAAACAAAACAAACCATACCAAACATTTCTTAGTTAATTTCTCCCCAAACTAAGATCTTAGATGGATCACAAGAAGAAAATCCCAGGGAACTGAATGTGATATATACATCGATTGATAGTTTTTTCAGATCTTTTTATAATAAATAAATGCTGGGAACTATTTATTTTTCAGTATAAGCAATAATAATAAATAACTGTAATTCTTATGAGATTGTAATTAGGAACCTCATCAAAGCAAACCTCATCAAAGTCAGGTAGCAAAGATCTCAATTTCAGTGTAATCATTAAGGTCTCGCTAGTCTGGTGGTTTTCTCTCTTAGAATACATATTATCTGTATTTCTATAGTTATAAGAAGGAAATTTTTAGAGTAAGTTAAGATTTCAAAATTGAAATAGGAAATGATTTAGAGTAGATTGTGCACTTTCCTGTGGTTTTATTCTATTTGGGGAAACCCATGACATAAGACTGAGTAGGCTAGCTCTGTTTCTGTAACACAGAATTCCAGTGGTCCGTCTAGGAGGCACGGTAGTGAATGAACACAAGGGGTCCCCAGCTTTTTTCAACATTTTATGCCTGAGGGACCTTATTTTCAACTTACTCCCTGACTCTGGGATGCATGATCTTTCTCATCACAAGAAGAAATGCTATTAAGAGGCAGTCTTCCCACATGGACATTTTTGTTCCTGACTTAAAATACCCAAATCACATATAAAATGTTCTGAAAGGGAGAAAGAAAGAAAGAAAGAAAGAAAAAGAAAGAAAGAAAGAAAGAAAGAAAGAAAGAAAGAAAGAAAGAAAGAAAGAAAGAAAGAAAGAAAGAAAGAAAGAAAGAAAGAGAAAGAAAAGAAAAGAAGGAAAAAGAAAGAAACCCATATTTCATTTCTTCTAGAAAAGAAGCAAACTGGAAGGGAAAAATGAAATAAATTAGTCTGGAAGATTACAGTTATCAAAGCAGCTATGAAGACTCTCAATTATAAAGCCCACTTTGCTGCTCCTGGACTTCCCATGCTGGCTGATCTGTTGAGCTTAATAACTCTAAAAGCATCTAGATTTTCTTTCATTGATCAGATTGCCCTCTTTTCCTTCCTGGTTTTCATCTGATTAGAAGTGAATGTAAAAAAGAAGTTTTTTGGAGGCAGCCCAGAAAGGGAAAAAAATTTTTTTAAAGGCTCAGGCAAACAAACTGTTAAACTGTAAGCAACGATATACAACACTGCTCTCTTTACACGAGGCTTGGGAGGCATTTTACTGAACTGTCTGTGAAAGAGCTATGTAAAGCTAGGGGATTGAGGGAGTTGAAGTGAGAAGGCACAAAATTGTAATGCTTCCCAGAGTGGTCGAGCTCAGCTCCATCCCCCAAGGCGCCTCTCCCTCCCCCTTCCCCCATCCTCCTCTAATGAGAACACATTAAGCCTTTCCCAATGCCCTGATGTGCTCTTACACTGCAGAATCCTTGCATTGCAATGCACAATGCAGTCCGAGGATTTCTAACATTATAAAGAGAGAGAAAATGCTTTCTAGACAGCTCATCCAACCCCTCCCCAGCGCTCAGCAGGGATTTAAGTGTGTCTACTTCTACTGAAAGTAAATGCATATTTTTGCCCCCAACTAAAAGGGACTTTTTCCCTGTTTCCTGCTCACAAAGGCATCTGTATATTCTCTCTGCATCTTACTCTTACACTGTGGACATTGTCAGAATTTGGAATTGTAGACCACACACACATAGTTTATGCTCTTGGTTTATAAGACCTTCACATTTTATTTCCTTACACACATTGCCCATTATTTTTAAGCTCTTCACGGAGATAAAGAAAATATTTAACTCAGCCAGGCAAGCTGGAAGCCCAACTTAATTTTAGGAATAAACACATCACTTAATTTCTATTTTATTTTTACACTCTTAACTATGTAAGGATCAGGGATTACATTTTCAAAAAATCATCCAAAAAATTCTCCCACCCAGCTTCTTTTGACTTAGGTGAAGTTTTCATATACATAATTTAAAAAAAAGGGTGCCTGTCCCTTCAGGATTTCGAAGATTACATAGACTATTAAGTGAATAAAAACTCTGAATTTTCCCCCCAATGGGAACGTATTTTCCAAACACCTGCATTCCCCTGCTGCAAAGTCCAAGGAGAGTTTCTGAGTCACCCAGCAGACACTACAAATGACGGCCAGCAGAATGAAGCCTCTGGTCTGACCAGGGGTTAAATGCTGGTAGGAAACCAAAGGAGCTCACAAACCCTTTTAGTGGCATCGGTCCCCTCCCCTGCTGGCAGAGTTTCACCAAGGTTTGTAATAAAAGTAAATGCAACATAGTGACTGCTTTAAAATAGGAGAAAGCTTTAGGAAATTGATGGAGGGAGGATGCATAAGGACTTCTCGTTTTCGGTTTTTTTTAGGTGATTCTTTTCTTTTTTTTTTAAAGATTTTATTTATTTATTTGACAGAGAGAGAAAGAGATCACAAGTAGGCAGAGAGGCAGGCAGAGGGAGAGGGGGAAGCAGGCTCCCAGCCGAGCCGAGAGCCCAGTGCGGGGCTCGATCCCACGATCCTGAGATCATGACCTGAGCCAAAGGCAGAGGCTTAACCCACTGAGCCACCCAGGAGCCCCATAGGTGATTCTTTTGTTGTGATCCTCCCTGGGAATTTAACAGGTAACCTCTCCCATAAGCAATTCATCTACTAAAACAAGCTCAGAGCTGCAAGCAGAAGAAATGTTCAATTTTTAAACTTTCATCAGGACAGATAGCTAGCAGGGCTGGGTGCCAGATGGGATTATATGACAGAGAGATATGTAGTGTGGACTCAGGATGAAAAATGGAATGTAAATTGTTAAGTGACACCTGGGCAGTGGAACTCCAGTCAAATTCTGGAGATCAACCATCGATACTTGTACCTTCCTGGCCCTGGACTAATGTTAGCTTGTTTCTGAGGGAAAATGTAACCCTCCCCCTCCAGGCAAAAATGAACAGCTTCATCAGTCTCCTACCGCCTACCTCACACAGACACAGGGGCAGTTTAGAACGAAGCAGAAGGCAGAATGAGGGGACACCTTAAAGACAGAGCTGCTGGAAGAATGACTTGTTATTTTTGTTTTGTTTTTGCTTTTTTTTTTTTTTTTTTCCAATCATGTTTTGCTCTCTGTGCCCCAAGTATAATTTCTATCTAATATCATTCCTTCAAGTCACCTAATATTTATGGACTCACATCCACCTACAAGGAACTTAAGAAACAAACTGACAACTGGGAGTGGTGCGTCATACCATGGGCCGGGTCTCCTGGTCATCCAAGTGCGGGGTTGGATTTACCCAGCACTGTGATAAAGGCTCTCACTCCCACACAGGTCTCTGGCCTTCTTGGTGGATTTGCACCCAATCCTGAGTGTGTCCTTGCTTTATTCCAGGCTTCTTTCAGGCTCCTGAGTTCAAGATTGCCCGCTTCTCTTTTTCTAACTAGGAGACCTCTCCCCTCAGCCCAAGAGCATGCCCAGACTGACAGTCATTTATTCTAGAAGTTAGTTGAGCCTGCAGAGTTCCCGAATAAGAGAGTAGCCACTGCCACCGAGGAAGAGGGATACTTGACCTGACCAAGGGCATGATTTAGTCTTTGGTCAAAGTCTACCTTGGACTTTTTTAATTGGCGGTCATCTACCCTGTTATCACCACCTGCAAAAATAACTTAATTATACCAAACGTGCTCTTTTGTGTTATAGCAGTTTAAAATTAAACCAACTTCGTGGAGTGAATACACACACATACTCTCTCTCTCTCTCTCTCCTTTTCTGAAGGAAGGAACTTGCAGTTTCTACAGAGTGCCATTCCTTTAGTTTTGTCAACTAGCTAGCTGATCCAGTTCCCTCTGGAATTTCTACACCTGTTTCCTTTAATCTGAGTGTTTTAGTACAATCTCTTCAGACCACAGTGATTTGAGTGAGAGGTTCTCAGATTTTTCAGCACCCAGGTACTTCTTAATGTTATAATTTCTCTAATAACTAAGAGGAAGCATTGTTTGTTCTTTGAGTATACTTGTAATTCCACAAAGAAGCCAAAGTAGGAAGTAAAATGTTTTCGGCTAAGTCTGGTTTTGAGGCAGCAAGAGAGCCAAACATTTTTGACAGGGGGCCCTTGCCCAAAGCAGATCTTCATACAACTTCCCAAGTTTTTAAAACTGTGCTTGAGATTTTATTTCTCTTTTTTCCCTCCCTTTCCAAACTTAATGGCTCTCTTCTGCGGCTTGTGTTCACTTGAACATATCAGAAAATAAAATAAAAATTAACGTATATCATTAGAGACAGTCCTGCAAAATGAATCTGAACGTTTGACGTATTTTAGTTAGAGAATCTGACAGGCGAAATTCCAGGTCTTAATTGGATACTTCAATTATTCCTTATTGGTAAAACAATTCTTTATTAATAAAAACAAAACTCAGATTCACCTTTTCCTTGTAATTATTGTTATCTTTCCAAGGATAGGTCTTGATTGCTCATCCCCATACTTTTCTTTTTCTTTTCTTCTTTTTTTTTTTTTTTTCAGTCTTTTATGCTTGTTTAGGATGCTGGAGAAAATAAGTCGGATTCAAAAGGCACTTCACAGATGTAGTTATTTTTTTTTTTCCGATTATTAGCAATCATGGGAACTTTTTATAGAACACCTACAATTTAAATGCAGTCTAGGGGAAGACAATACGCCTTTGTGTCTGTTGAGTGAAACCTCCTATTTCCCTTTGTTGTCTGATGTATTTCACCCTTCTGTCAAAGTGTGTCCCCTCTAACCTTTCCTTTCCCACTGCTGGCATCTCTCCAGTCTCCAAAATGCCCGTTTGACTCTCCTCTGACACCTTTATCGGATACAGTCACAACACTTCTTTGCATAATGAGCAGGCATTCCCTACCCATCAGAAAGGTAATTAAAAAAATGTTTAGATTTTTGTTTTCCTAGACGTAACAGTATAAATGCAACTTCTGCTCAATTAAGCCCTAGTGTGAGAGACGGGGGGAGGGGAGGGATGGTTCTTTTAATAAGACCAGGTTTTATGCTTATATCTTAAAACTGGAGACACAGATTTGTGATCTTCCCTCCCCCACGGAAAGAAATCTTTAAATAAAGATGTCTTCATCTGAATTGACCGCCGTTTATAAAAGCAAATCTGGTTGGGGCTCTGCTGCTTATGCTAAAGGAACATTCCTCCCCATTACAACGGCATTTGCACATTTATAGGAGGAATAAAGAAAAAGATGCATGATACATGTGAAGGAGCCTTCTCTCTGCCATCCAGAGAAAGAAGAACTAAAAGGATTATAAAAGTTCAGATTAAAATGATATAAAATCTAGCATTTGGCTCCAACACTAGTGCCTTGGTCCTCTGAAGCTAATCTGTATGCACTCTGTGACCTCCTCGCAGCGAACCCTGCTAAATATATTATTCCCACGGGGGCTTTCACTGCTGCTTGGTGTCAGAAATCAATATGTATGAGGCGCGTGGATGGGAATTTCTAATAGATCTGCCTGGCCCTGTGCTGCTTTTCAATATCTGCCTTGGACTATTAGTGCCGGCTCGGTGCCTGTGAAATAACCGAGATAATCTTTTAAGGTGCACTGTTAAGGTGGAACCTAAATGTTGCTGTTTCAATTAAAACAAAAATTATATTCATAAATCAGTCAGGTCTGTGTAACCTTGTACAGTCACTCCAGAAGGCTGATGAGAAACAAGGTGGAATTTAAGGCTTTCGGGAGTGAAATGTTATTTTTAACTTCTATTTAGAGTTGGGACGAAGGTGTTATATTTAAAGGCTAATGATGGGTTATTTGGGGAGAAGCAGCACGTTAGAAATGAACTTGAGCAAGCTCAGAGTTCTAGAACCCAATTGTGTTTATTTTTTTACTATACGTAAAAGAGAAAACACAAAAGTCATAATATATTGAAAGCCAAGTCATTTTTCCCGTGTTAGATAAGAACACAATTGTATATAGTCCTTTTCCATATAATTTATTCGCACTAAAATTATTGCACGAGTGATTTTTCTTTCTTTCTTTCGGATAACTGCACAAATTAATGTTATCACCCTCATGCGATATCATGCCATTATTTATATGTATATCTGTATAGGTGTTTGGAGATAAAAGTGGGCAAGAAAGTGGTTCATTAAAGTTCCATGTTTCCTACCCTCATTGCTGACTATCCTCCCTTCTTCAGATCCAGCAGCCTGAGCACTGTGCAAAGAGGCTTAGGTCTGAGCTGTGTACAGGGCACACAGCGCCAGTCTCCTGATTCTAGTTGTTTCCCTCTTTGTTTTCAGGCTAGTGCTCAGAGGAAGCTGTTCCAGCTCAATGCACCGAGGTGCAACACACGGAAACAAGGAGCTAAGGTGCTTCGTCATTATTAGTAGTAGTATTATCGTTGTTGGCATGAATGGGGAAGAGGGAAGTGGTCTGTAACCCACACAGACATTCCTCTGACAGTTGGCACAGCAAGGCCGGGTTCAAATCCCTGTGAGGTGTGGCACCCAGAGGCCTCCCCAAGTGCACTGTTTTTTGGCCACCTTTAGCTCTGTTGCCTTGTGAGGTTGTCAGCCTACCAAAGGTTGAGGAACTGGCATATAACTCTTTTTTCTTTTCTTTTCTTTTCTTTTCTTCTTTTCCTGCACAGTTCACTTAACACAGCACAATCCACCTGACAACCCTCCACAACCGCCCTGACTGCTTGTCGGGCCTTCCTGGATTGTGTGTGAGGCCATAGCATGCAATCAGGGATGTGCGGCTCCACACTGGAAACATCAAAAAGGAAGCAGAAGGCTGGTAACCCTCAGGTCATTAGGAAGCTTCCTTTAAAAAACATCCCAGTCTGGTTATGCTTTATTTATAGTAATTGTTTGTGAAAAAAAAAAAAGTGTGTGTGTTGGGGGTGGCGGGCACATGACCCACTCTCCCTAAAAAGTACTATTTTTCTACTTATGTATTGAACTCAAAAAATTTTAGTATAAATTGAACTTATTAAGCTGTGAATATACTCCTCAGCACAAGTTTCCTAGACAGCATATAAGAAAACTCTGTTTGAGGCAGTTTCTCTTGCATGCTTATTTTGTTTTAGAGGTGCCAAGCCACAGGTACATTTTTATGTGACCTGTAACTGCACTTCAGAATTATTAGAAGAAAAAAAGTCCAAAGCACAAGAAACCAAACCACTCTTTGACTTTTTTGTTGAGGAAATGGAGTTTCATGTACTAACTTTATTTAAAATATAACTAGAACCCATAAATAAAATATAAATGTTTATAAAGTGTAGTACCATTTAGAGCCACTTTTTTTTTCTCCATCATCCAGGATGGAGAAAACAAGGCAACCAGCTCAGATTTCAGCTGGGTATATAACACAAACAATTGTGATCTAACTGGAGAAATCCCTAGCAGTTTAATCTGTTTTAAGTCCCTCCCCCTCCAAATCCCTCCCTCTCAACCCTTCAATTAGAGATTGTGAAAACAAACAATCCATGTGTTTTCTGAATCTCCCAGGGAGGTGTAATGTGGTGAAGCAGTGGCTATAAGCATTCAGCAAGAGTAAGGGGAATTATGATGGAGTTTTATGAATGAGGACTTCTAACAATTTTTTTAAAAGGTAGGGGAGGAGGGAAAAAACAACCACAAAGGCAGTAGCGTTGAACTGTTTCTAAACTGGCTGAATAAGAGTAACAATTCCTAAGAAATTTCACTAAAGGTAAAGTCAGGGTAAAAAAGAATCATTTTTGAAGGCAACTTCCTATCGATATATTATTGGCTTCTAAACCTAAGCCAAGCAAAGCACATAGTAAAATAACCAATAATCAATATGTGATAAAAGATCACAGAATAACAACAAGCAATAACTAAATGTGTGATAAAAATGAGCAGAGGCATAAGAATGTTTATGACAAGAAGAACAAATGATAATATTTTTTGGTTCATATTCTTGCCCCGTAGTTGGAAAAAAATACCCTGCTGATGAATTTGCATCATCTTTCTTGTGGTATGTCACCACAATTATACCTAACGTGGAATACCTGAAGGATGATACTATATAACATCCTTATTCTCATTAAATATCAATTATTTCTACAGTAGCTAGAACACAATGTGAAATAACTATTGAAATCTCTCATGGATCTGCCCACCTAGCCAAGAAAATGAAGAATTTTTCCTTTAATAGATTCTCCAACATAGTAGTTAAAATAACCAAATCTTTATTTCATAGTCAACATCACTGATGTAAATTTCAACACCCAGCCAAATTAGAATAATATGCATTCAACCATCTCTGCTCCTCCTGGGATTAGAGATAATTCAAAACTTTCCATCAAACCAATATATAAGAAGAGTTTGAGTTCACATCGTAAAAGGGAAGTTTCAGGACATCTGGGTGGCTCAGTCAGTTAACTGGCTGCCTTTGGCTCAGGTCATGATACCAGGGTCCTGGGATGGAGTCCCATATTGGGCTCCCTGCTCAGTGGGGAGTCTGCTTCTCCCTCTGCCTCTCCCCCACTGCTCATGCTCTGTCTCTCTCTCAAATAAATAAATAAATAAAATCTTTTAAAAAAGGGAAGTTTCATATCTTGACATTTTGTGCAAATCTAGAAAAAAAGGGCTTTGTTCTACAAGTTCTGTGCTCTTCTTTCCAATGAGATAGAAATATCCTACATAGAGATTTAAAATGCAATGTAATTTATTCTGGTCTTCTGTTTATTTCTGTTTATTCTGTTTATTTCTTTCCCATTTTTCTCAGTATTTTGGCCCAAAAGAATACAGTATGAGACTAAATAGATCACAAGCACAAGGAAGAAGGAAGAGTAGAAGAAAGAGAAGTAAAAGGTAAATGGGTTGCCTCTCCTTATGAAAATAAAAACTCCTTGAGGACATTAAGCCCAGGTCTTACCACTTCCATGGATCCAACTAGAAAGCTGTCTTTGCAAACCATAAGAGACTCAATCTCAGGAAACAAACTGAAGGTTACTGGAGGTTGGGGGGTGGGAGGGATAGGGTGGTTGGGTGAGGGACATTGGGGAGGGTATGTGCTATGGTGAATTCCGTGAATTGTGTAAGACTGATGAGTCACAGAACTATACCCCTGAAGCAAATAATACATTATATGTTAATAGAAAGCTGTCTTTGGGTACCTTTCAGTTTCTGCCAGCGTGACAGTCTCTACAAATTAAAGGACTAGTAGGGTTCGTTGCCGACATAAAGTTTATACTCTAACAGAAGACAGTGACCTGCAAACAATGTTTAAACTTTCACGGGGGCGGGAGGAGGGGGAATGGAGGAGGGGTGGAATGGGAGGCACCTGCCTGAGGTTATAAGTTCCGGCCGCACATTGGATGTAGATTTTGTAAGGTTTCAGCCGCGGGGAAAAGGATAAAGGAGAGACTCAGAGGCGGCAAGTGGTTCGAATAGGCTTTAATGGAGGCGCTCTAGGGCGAGGTTCCCCGGTCCGCCAGCAAATGGAGGGCCGAGGAAGTCACACGCGGGGATGGGGAAGTGGGGTTTTTATTTGGGACGGGGCGGGTAGGACAGGGTCATCCTTATATGGCAGGGTTTCAGCGCAGCTCAAGTGGAGAGTCCTGTGGCGCCATGTTGTCTAGCGTGGCAGACAGTTTGTGGAGTCTCCTGCAGTCCTGGGTCCGCCAACGCAACAGATATTACTTAAAAATAAGATCTTAAAAAAATAACAAAATGAAATATTACATATGAAGATCAGTGTTTCCTCTCATTCTGTAAAGTCTGGCTTTCTGCCTATTTGACTCGCCAATGGCCCCAGTGCAGTCCTGCTCGAACATATAATGAGTCAATCAGTCAATGTCCAGTCAGGAAAAAGAAGGTATTTCCTAGAGAGAGGAATTTAATGTCAGGAACTCATTAAAGGGAGTTAGAAGAGCTGCAAGAGCTAAAAGAAGAAAGCTGGGCCTGGTGAAAGAATACAGAGAAGAGAATTACCCAGAGACCAGGGAGCTGCCCTTGCCCCCAGGCTGAAGCCAGGAGCCTGTGCTCACCACCGCTCGGACCCTGTGGGAACTGCATCCCATCGGCAGGAAGAGACCCAGCAGCGTACACTTGTGCTCATCCCACTGGAGGTGCTCGCTGCTTCTGCTGTAAGAAGCCATTGTGTGAGCAGGCGCTCATCTCCCTGCTGTGCGCCACTGTGGGAGGTAGCTCCCGTGGCTGGGAATGGAGAGGGGCAAGCTTCCTTTTTTCTTTTGTCTTCCAAACTCCTACTAATGTCTCCCATTGGCAGAACCTAACTAGAAGCGGCTGACAAGGGAGTCTAGAAGAGTAGTTTGTAGGCTTTTAGCCTGCTGGGATACAAAGGAGAACAAGGAAAGGTGGAAATGAAACTGAGAAGCACTAGGCGAATAATTGGCACAGTAGCCTAGCAAATAACATTTGTCGAATGAACAGCAGAAATGTATGAAATGTGCAAACGTGATAGAGAAAGGACTGGTAACTCAGCCTAGAATCCTGTTTAACTCCAGTGATTTCCACACGTTTTTGGTAGCAAAACCATTATTTTTTTTTTCAAATGAAATTTTAATAAGAAGCACAAATATACATTAAGTATCCAAAGCAGTCACGTAAATTACAAGCTTGTATACATTATAATACACGTTTCAAGTTACTAAGAAGGTGTTGAGAATAACTAAAGCTGTTTTGATAAATGAAAACTTTTCATACTAGGGATTCTAGATGACACTTGCAGTCAGGATCCCAAAACCGCCAAATCAATCTTAGGAGATTTCCAAAAGCATCTCTACAGAAGTCTAGAGTTTCAGAGAACATTTAAAAATCTCTGTTTTAATCAAAACTGTACATTTGATAGATATTCCCAAATTATGTTATTAAAAAGCCCGTAGCACTAGCACTATTTCACTATAGCAAATCTAAATTTTAATGTAATTCATCATTACAGGGATATATTTATACCCAGGTGATATTTAGTTTATTAAAACTTAATGATTGCATGCAGTAAAAGCTTTGAAATAAAAAGTCCCATAGTAGGGAGTCAATAATTTATATTTATCTACAACATTTAGGATACTTCATCTCTCTTTATAGGACCCAATAAGATAGAGTCTGGCTTTGCCCACATCACTCCTCTGCTCAAATAATTCCCATATTTTTTCACAGCCCACAAGATAAAGCAATAAATGCCCAGCTGACCTAGAATTCAAGAACTTCTAATGTCTGAAATGAAGTCATATTCCAATCCCACCTGTCAGAATTTATCTACTTGAATCCTCTACTCCAAGTTTTTGGTCCTGAATATTATTGCCATTTTTTTCCTTTTCTCCTTCAATGAAGTCATTCTTTTTAGCAAGCAAAGTGTTCTCCTCCTTATTTACCAGAACACCCCCCAAATATCCACACCTAAATAGACTATGATGGCTTTTACTGGAATTTGTCATCTAATTTGTGTGTGTGTTTCAAAAAACTTGAATTGGATTTGAGAGCACTTTTTACCAAAATTCAAATTCAAGTCAATTTTAAAACCCATACACACACACACACACACACACACACGCACACGCACGCACACACGATGACAAAGCCATGAAGCCATAGAGGCAATCACGGTATATATTTTACTCACAAGCACCTATTACATAGTTTACTACTCAGTATTTGAATTAATAAAATGACATTTTTTTCTAAAGTTCTAGACATTTTAAAATTTATAATTTGTAATTACTATACATGGATGGGAGGGATTACTTTCATAATCTGATGGTTATTCACCATCAGAATGACACTGGGGATAATTATTTGCTACCTATTGACACTCAGTTGGTCTTCAGATATGGCAATTAGTGTTTTCATTTAACACTTGATGTTAGTTTAATATTTTGCCCACCAACTGGAGTATAATTTCTGTGAATACAGGGACAAAAGTCTATCTCCCCAGCCTACACAGGGCTCCAAACATACTGGTAAATAAATATTTGTTTAAAATGTATTGGAAATTCCAAGGTATTCTGATTCATTTCTACAATGTTACCACACCAATGAGGGTGCTCAGGAGAGGCTAAAACTTATGGTAAAAAATGTTCCCAATATTGAACGTGTGGCTTCTGTCAGGTTTCAGTGGCGGGGAAAAGGATAAAGGAGAGACTCAAAGGCGGCAAGTGGTTCAAGTAGGCTTTAATGGAGGCGCTCTCTCCGGCGAGGTTCCCCGGTCCGCCAGCAAATGGAGGGCCGAGGACGTCGCACGCGGGGATAGAGAAGTGGGGTTTTTATTTGGGACGGGGTGGGTAGGACAGGGTTATTTCCTTATATGGCAGGGTTTCAGCGCAGCTCAAGTGGAGAGTCCTGTGGCGCCATGTTGTCTAGCGTGGCAGACAGTTTGTGGAGTCTCCAGCAGCTCTGGGTCCGCCAACCCAACAGCTTCTATAGAGCATGCTCAGTTGAAATTCCTGACACAAGCCTGAGGATCACAGTCAAATATAAGCCCATTTGAAATGATCAGAAACTCTCCCACTGCTGCTCCTCCCCTTTTACCTGGGAGTTTTTCTGCAGTTTGAGATTTCTTTCCATGTGGCTAAAACATAGTAGTGAAAAACGGTTACAGTATTCTTTTCCTGGGAAAGTCACACACATGTTGCCCAGTCTTGCCACTGACAATGTGATCAACCTTATAAAAATCAGGCTTATAAAGATAAGCCTTCATCATATGAAGCTATAATTAATTATTAATATAAACAGTGAGGCAGGGGAAAGTGATATGAAGTTTTCCTGCCTTTTGCTCACAAAAGTCAGACATAGGATTGGGTATGACTGGTACAAAATCAATCACATTGTCACCAAACAAAACACTGTCCTTTAGCTTTGCAGCTAAGACTTCCCCATTTTTGCAGGAGCCACAAGACAATAGCAGCTGCACTATGACTGAAGAACTCTATTCCCACATGCACTGGAAATGGCACAGCTCTCTTAGAAAAAAATCCAATCCTTCTTTTAAATCATCTTTCCAGGCTGTCTCAAAAAAAAAAAAAAAAGGCCCTGGAGGAGAGGGGTTGGCTTACAAAGTGTGGAACAGACTGTTCCTCCTATATTCTTTCCTTCATAGAAATAATGAGTTTGATAGCAGTTAAAGTATCAAGATGAATCCAGCCAGGATCCTTCCAGCAAACTCTCATTCATCATGGCTGTTTTCTCTATCGTATCTCCTTGTAGCTAGATAATCCCTTTCCCATTTCAGTTCAAAGAGCTTTATACATACTACTTCATTAACTTCACAAAGGGCTGTGGGAGCTGGGGAGCAGGCCAGTAAACCAATACAAGACTTGGGAACCAGGTTGCCAAGGGTTAAAGCTTGCAATTGAGTACATAAACCAAGATTTCTGATGGTTTCTTTTTCCTCTTACCTCTGTTAACGACTCCATAGGTCCTCATATAAATGTATTGTCAACAGTCAAAGTTAAACAGAAAATAGACCAATTCTCTGGGAACTTATCTTAATTCTTAAGGAATTACCTTTATCTAGGAATTATGATATAATATCAACCAGGAAAATTCCAGCAAAAATAATTTGAATTAGCTAGCTACTTTGGACTAGCTTTTTACCAAATAAAGTGAGATAAGTAGCAACAAGTCAATATTATCCAAACTGGCTATTTATCTACATGAATTTACCAGATAACTGCTCGGTCCTCAGGATGATTTCTGTTGGGTGATTCAAACCTTTTGAGACACATTTTCTTTTCTTTTTTTTTTTTAAAGATTTATTTATTTATTTATTTATTTATTTATTTATTTATTTATTTAACAGAGAGAGAGAGCGAGAGCGAGATTACAAGTAGGCAGAGAGGCAGGCAGAGAAAGAGGGGGAAGCAGGCTCTCCGCTGAGCAGAGAGCCCAATGTGGGGCTTGATCCCAGGGCCCTGAGATCATGACCTGAGCCGAAGGCAGAGGCTTAATCCACTGAGCCACCCAGGCGCCCCTTGAGATGTATTTTCATCTGTAATTAATCTTTATACTTGATACAGCCTCTTTGATTCATTAGTTAAACTCAGTATCAGGAAAAAACTTTCTGACAGATTCATAAAAATTCAGAAATATAATATCAGGAAATAAATATGTTTCCAGTGTTTTATATACATATACATATATACATATATATATATATAGAGAGAGAGAGATAATCTAAATGTGTTTCTGTTTATATATGTATTACATATGCATATATATAGGGAGAGAGAGATTTATATCTATATCATCTATCTATATATCTATATCATCTATCTATGTATATCTATAGCTATGTATATATAGAGAGAAAATACTGGAAACATGTTGTAAGGAAGAATACCACACAGGCCTACAGAGAGAGAGAATATGTGTCTAAGCTTACTTTCTAAGGTTATGAACCATATTATTAGAATATTGGCTATGATACAACTATAAAATGGAAGTAGTGGGCTTTAACCAAATTTCTGCACCATGTGTGTTAACTTCCCTAGATACTCTCTAGCACACTTAATTTTATTTTCCTACTCCACTGAAATTTTAATTTCAAATAGTCAATCAGATCTAAGTGAGTGAATCACTCCATTTGGACAAGTAATGAATATGCATCAATTGGGCTCTATAATAAGTATAATACAGGGACCAGAAGTTGAGGGATGCAATGTACTATAGCCATCAGAGTTTCAATCTTGAGTTCATCTTCTATATCTCCACTTTCCAACCTCTCTCTGCTCCTTATCTCAACAAATATTATCATCTTCACCCATTCAGTTGGCTCAAGCTTGAAACTAGTGACTCCTCTCTTTTCCTCATGGTCCCTCGCACATGGTGAAGTCCTATTATGAAGCCTCTTTATCAGTTCTGGAATCAAGCTTACTGCCATTACCCACATTTGCCGTTGTCTACATTAGAATCTGAATTGTTCAGCTTTACGCTGCCTCACCTCTATCCAATCCATCTTAACAGCTGCATACTAAGATGTCTACTCAAAGTCCAAATATGATATTGCCATACTTCAACTCAAAATTTTTCTCTAGCATTGCATTTTCTTTAGGGTGAAGTGTAAACATGGAATGAAATGTGCTTTATCATGTCCTATTTCGACTCTGCGACCTTGTCATTTTTGATGGTACTACCCCCCAAGGCTGCTCTGTGTTCACGAAAACCCACTTAGTTTTCAACTGTTTGCAGAGCTAGACTACATGTCCTAACATCTTTTATAATTAATGGTACCCATATGACCAAAGTCTAACCAGTGGAATATGAGTAGTTAAGACATGGGTGTGTCTTTCCCATGGTGTCTTTTTCCATCTGTCTGCTAAATGAGAACTTAGAAAAAGGAAGACATATAAGACAAAGGCAGCATGGATCCCTGAATTATTACATTGGAAACTGCCCAACCAGGAACACAGGAAGTAAATTAGAAATTAGCATACCATTTCCATGTAGTTCTACCAGCTGACCCCAGCTACCTACTACTCCTGGAAATACTTTAGGTGCTCACTCAGTTCCAGGTTTGGCACACACTATTGAGTATCCAGAAATCTCTGCCCTCCCTGTTCCTTACATTTCTTTCACTCCTGATCACTTGTCAGATTTCAGATTAAACTCCACTTCTTCTGAAAGCTGCTTTTCCCAGAGGCCAAATCTAAACTAAAGTGTGAATTCATTACATCTTGTACCCACCTTATTTAAGCACTTACTAAACACACGGTATTGTAATTGCCTGTTTCTCTCTCTCCCACTAGATCTAGCAAGGTACCTTCTCAAAAAGCAGGTCTGTGACTTGTTCAGTGTTGTGTATGTAGCAGCTTACATGGGGTCTGACATAATAAGCATTTATCTTTGAATCAATAAATGATCATCCTGTTTTTTTCCATTCAATTCACAAAAGTGCACTGATACTTCATATGCTAGATTCTATACTAGACAAAGTGGATATAGTGGTGAACAAAATAATTCAAGTCCCTGCCCTCATAGAGCTTAATGGATAGTGGGCAGAAGATACAGATTGTGAGAAATGCCAAATAGGAAAATTATATAGCAAATAAGAGTGTCAAGGGTGGGAGGACTAATTTGGATTATAAAGTAGACCTTCCATGGCCTTGAATTCTGAAGTACAATTTGCCCTAATTCTGGGGGCAAATTGCCTCCGTTATGATTTATGAGCGAGAACAATGTCAGTATGACACGGAAGTTGCGTTGGTTAATGCAGTTTTTTCCCTAGCGTGTTGATATTTTGTTCCTCCAAGTTCTTGCACAGCTGAACCCAGCAGGAGTGTGCAGGAGTATCAAACAGGGCATGATGGCCATTTACCCCAGGCTCTTGCTCTTAGCTCAGTATGGCCACGTGTTCTGTCTTGGAAATAGTATTGCATGTTCTCCCTGATGGGTATGCATTTTCTCATTCTCTCTATAACTCAGCAACCTCAACATTTTGTGAAAATTCTTTTGAAAGCCTTGCTCCACCTATTTTTTAGGGGTAAAATTTCTGTGTTTATTCCAGTTGTTCTTCATGTACAAGGAACTTAACACATCTTTCAAACTGTGTTAGTATTTTTTTTTAGGATTGTTACTAGTTTCTGTTAGTGCACAGATTACAGACTTTCAAAGTTTCTTAGTTTCATGAACCTGCCAAAGTTTTAAGTAGTCTATCCCAAACCTATCCTCCTGTACACCCTGCTAGTCTTCCATAAATGTCATAAAACACAAGGGTTTTCCGAGACCTATATATTGTGTTCCAGCAGAAATCCTCCTACCTCCTTTCCCAACCCTCCCTTCCTCCTTAAACTGCTTCTGTGGTGCTTCCTCTGGAAATTAATAGGTGCTCTGCTCTTCTTGCCATACACCAAACATTGGGCTTGTCATTTGGTTCCATCTGTGTACGGAAAACCTGTCCAAATCTACTTGTCTAACTGTGAACTTGGCCTCTCCACCCAACTTGGCGAGAGTTTTCTGTACAAGGCATTTCAAACTGTATGTACTGTCACTAACAGAAATGAAATGTGGAGAAGACAATTCAGCTTATCATCTTGCAGTGACAGAGCTCTGTGCCTGGTTTCTTTGTCACACTGGGTAATGCCACTATATCAGCAGCCAGCCATGCAGGAAATCTTGGAGTAATTGTCAACTCATCACTGTCCTTTGTTCTATAGATCCATTTTCTTCAGCCCTTGCTGTAATTGTACTTACACTTCCCAAATATGGTTCTTCACTGTGCTTTTACTTTAGCCCCTTATTACATGTTTCCTATTAAAATCCTCTCATCATCAGACTTTATGTGTCCAGTTACAGTGTAACACAGGAAAATGAATGAGTTCTGGGGCCAGACCGTCCTGCAACAGACCTTTGCTTTGCGGGACCTATAACAGATTATTCAACCTGTCTGAATCTCTATTTTCTCATATGCAGAGTGGGAATAATAATGCATATAGTGCACAATTCTTATATTTGAATTACTACATATAAATTAAATGCATATGTCAAAAACCTTAAATAATCAGAGTAAAAACAAACAATTGGACAAGTATTTGCCAAAAAAATTAAAGACTTAATATTATATTTAAAAACAAGAAATCGACTGAATGTTCAGTAGAAAAATAGGCAGAAGACATGAATTGATACCTAAAAAACTAAATATAAGAGACTAAAATTAGGGAAAGATTTTAATCACACTAATAACCAGACACATGCTAATAAAAGTATCTATGAGATACTATTTTATCATAAAATTAGTGAAGAATAAAATAATAAAGCCCAATATTGTGATAAAGGTGTATTAAGCAGAGACATTAACTATTAGGAGTTTAATTAGTACACACTGTCTTGAAATCATTTTTGTAAAATTTATCAGAGCCTTTGCTTTTCTAAAATTTTGACTTAGTAAATACCTTTCCATGAGGCTTATACCACTGGCATTCTCAGAATTCTCTTTTCCTGGGAGAAAATATAAAATAAAATACAAGGGGAGTCTTGCCAAGAAATTATGATATATGGGATCATATCGCTAAAATAATTTCTTGGCTAGTACCTTTTGAAAATGAGAGTATTTTAAATGGACACTTTGCATGCCTCGGTCCCGCTTTATGTGATAGGTTTACTATGTACAAATCAATTAGAATCTAACTAGAGATGTTCATGCATTTATATGCATGAAACAAACTCACTTTGTTTAGCAGATAATCAGGAGAATACTGTTCAAATATGTACTTTAAGCTAGGTTACCAGATGTGTAGCAAAAGAAGAAAATGTCCCTTATGTCTGCCCTCACACCTTTTTTGCTCTCAGACAAACTTTTAACATCTAGAGTGTTTGCTATTCTTTTACTTTTTTTTTTTTTCAATTTTTCATTCACTGATTTAAAATTTTAAGCCAATTATCTTGCTAATCCATCTTATTCCCTAGGGTAGCCCCATTGCAAAAGTTCTTTGAGTCCATCACCAGTTTGATCTACTGAATTTTTACTACCCATAATCCACTCATATTCCCTTTCCCCTCAATAAGCTTAGATTCCATGTTACATCATTAAAACCACTACATTACATAAACTCCCTTGCTCCATCTATCTCTTCACAGTTGTTTCCTGCTCAATCTAACTCTCTGTTTACATTAGATTCCATACCTCTGGTGAACATGGATGGTAGAAAACTCATAGCCATCTTGACAGTTTTACTTTTGATCAATGACCACAGATTTCAAGTGAGGCTTCACCCAGCCTGAAAAGTCTAATACATTTCTCCAGTCAATTTACATTCCTGTTCTCTGACATTACTCATCTATGTTTTCCCCTCTTTTTTCTTCTAATCATCAACACCTCCTCACTCCTTGAATTTCAGATTATGACTTTGTTCCCTATACTAAGAAAATAGAAGCAGTCGGAAAAGAGCGTCTTTATCCTCCCCCCACTAAATCTACAACTAATTTGATGATGGATGATTCATTTTTCTTCTCATCTGCAGAGTGCAGCAGGCCCACATGATGAGTCTACTTTTATTCAATCTCTTTTCTTAAAGCTTACTTTAAGTCTTCGGCAAAATACTCAGAAATTGGCATTAGGATATGGCATTAGTATAAGAGCTCTCCTGATTAACTCTTTTCCTTTAGTAAATCATGAATCTATCCAATGGTTTCTATGAAAGTCAGCCATAAATTATTATATATCATGGTATCATCTATCTAATACGAATATTCTAGTGTATGAGTCATGTTGCATAATGCATAGCATTAACATTAATCTAAGGGCTCTTATCTCTGCATTTTTCCTTCACAAAGTCTTTCCAATTCATAGCCTTAGATTATGATTCAGGAAACTATACAGAAATGTGAAGCAGGAACCTGGTACTAATGCCCTCTTTGGTTTCCAAATTAGTTTCAAGATCTATAGCCCTGTGTAATGCTTAACTGTAAAGCTGTGGCAGGATAGGCCAGTCTTTAGAGCCCTGGTGCTTTGAACACAGCCACAATGTGGTATGTGTGGGAGATAGTCAAAGGATAGGGAGGAAAAGCTCTTGTGGCAGTTAGGGTGAGTAGAGAAAATATAAAGTAAGTTAGGTGAGGAAAATAAAAGCATAAACAAGTTAAACAGATGAAATTTGAAACACAGCTTCAAACATGTGAAATAAATAAGGTTGCATTCCTCAAAATAAAATGTTTTAAACAAGGGCACAATTATAAAGTATAGACAGACACTTCCATCACTGGAGCCATTTTTTATGGTTCCCAGAGTCCTTGGTCTATATTTTCCCCTATTCTTTATTTCTTGCCTTATATTTATAAATATTACTAAAATAAAACAATAAGAAGGTGGTAGGATATGCTGGAAAAGAGATAAAAGATTTGGATTCTAGCCTCATTTGTACTAGTTTGTGGTGGTGTGACTTTAGCTTAACTCTCTAAGGCAGAGATTCTTCATTTGTGAAATTGGGAAAATAAGAGGTCTATCGCCTCGTTATATGGTACACATCTAATAAGTTATATGAGAAATTGACTATGGATATGCTTAGCGTATTCTGAAGACTACCTTTATTTTTAAAATCATTACATAAATGCTGCTGGTTCTGTCAATGTCCTTCTCCTTTTATGAAGTGAAACACCCTTCCTGAGTATTCTCAACCATTTCTGTGGCAGCAGCTACATTTATTGTGTTGATGCTTAAATCTGTATCATTGGTTCAGGGCTCTCTTCCGCACATGCCAGTTTCTACATGTGAGTGTCCCAAGAAAAGCTCAACCCCAAAGCGAACTGTCTTTCCTTATTATTTTATCCCAAAGCATACCTTTCCCTTGCACTGCAAATCTTTATGCAACGATGCTAACAACCACCAAGCCAGAAGCCTGGCAATCATCCGAGGCTGGCAATCATCCAAGGATTCCCTCTCTCTCTCTCTTTTTAAAGATTTTCTAATTTATTTATTTTAGAGAGGGTGGGAGAAGGGCAAAGGGAGAGAATCTTTAGCAGACTCGGCACTGAGCCCCGTGGGAGCTGGATCTAAGGACACTGAGATCACAACTCTGAGATCATGACCGAAGCCGAAACCAAGAGTCAGCCGCCTAACTGACTGCACCACCTCGACATGTGGGCTCTCTTTTTTCTCACCTCCATTTCCAATACATGGGCCAGTTTTATCCATTCTACGTCTTTCGCGTTTCTTTGTGTTGTTAGTGCTTGAATTAGTCTCCTGCTTCTATTCCTCTCCATGGCTCCAAATGTGTTCTCCTTCAAATGAGTTTCACTGTCACCAAAGTGCTCTGTCTAAAGACAAAATTCAGGGATGCCTGGGTGGCTCAGTTGGTTAAGCCACTGCCTTCAGCTCAGGTCATGATCCCGGGGTCCTGGGATCGAGTCCCCCTTCGGGCTCCTTGCTCAGCGGGGAGCCTGCTTCTCTCTGCCTCTGCCTGCTGCTCTGCCTGCTTGTGCTCTCTCTCTGACAAATAAATAAATAAAATTAAAAAAAAAAATAAAGACAAAATTCATTTTTCCACTTTGTAGGATACAAACTTCTGTGGGTCCCCATGACATACAGAATGAGATGCAAATACCTTAGTGTGGTGTATTGGCCCCTCTAAAATCCCCAGACTCTTCTAGACTCTCACGCTCCTTCTCCCCTGTAAGCCCTGGTGATCAGGAGTTTGCAGGTGGACACACAGGATAACATCCCAGGCTTTCCTGCTTCACTAGTTCTGTTCCTTCATCCAAGAATGGCCTTTCTGCCCCAGCCCCAGCCCAGCCCTTTCATCGACCATTGATAACCGGCTCATTTTTCCAGGTACCACTCGAGCATTGCTCCAAAAAGCCCTTTCTGATACCCTCTTCCCAGAAGATACCAATCACTTTCTCTTCTGTATCTTATATCGGCTTCCATCACATGTCCTATAATTCCCAATTCATGTGTTTACAGGGTCGGCTCCATTTCTACAGTTCGAGTTCCTTAAAGGCAACAACCGTATCTAATTCCTTATGGTGTACTCAAAGTCGAAGTCAGTCAGCTCGGAACACAGATGCTACTCTCCAAGTTTGTAACTTGAGGAGTGCCTGGTAATGAGACTTATTTCAAGGGGTGTGGCAGGAACTTGGGGGACATTAGCGGATACGTCAGGACTGGGAAGCTATCATAGACGAAAGCCAGACTGGAGGATGGGAGTGGGGTAGCAATTACAGAACCCAGAGTGGGTAGTTCTATGGAGAAAGTCTCCTGGCCCAAGAGCTGTGGCTTTGACTACAGGGAGGGATACCGTCATTCAGAAGTAAACCCCACAGGGAGATAAGATAATAAGTCCTTCCTCTTCAGTGCCCTTCCTACCTGCTAGTGTGTCCCATATTCTGAACCCAACCCAGAAACCAGAGAGCAATGCAGCCCATTGATGCTGTCCATATAGTTAGCTTTTGCGGGGGCTCAGAACACACTAGAACAACAAAGAAAAAATATAGAGTGCAGGGTTTAAAGAGGTTGATAGATCCTAATTGCTTAAAAAGTGTATCCTGAGTGAAAATTCATGGGCCTTTGTACGACTTGCATACAATGGACAGTGAAGAGTTAAACGCGAATGCTCTGAAATAGCGTTTCTGCCAGCTTTATATAGGATTAGGTTGTGCGGCCACTTAGCTGCTTCAGCAGAGAAATGCTTTAAAGGGAAAGAGCAGGAAGCACTGGAGAGAAAGGTTTTGTCATATTTCCTGGGGGAGAAATGTATTCTTGGTGGTGTTACCCAGAAGGTGGTCCTTTCTGACAAAATGGGGATGTTTATGGAGGATGGATGCAAGAAATTAGGAAGGCCTGCATAAAACCACAAATAAACAAGCTGACATAACAAGAGTGATGTCTAAATGAGAATGCCAACAGCACAGGGATAAAGAGAAGTGAGTTTGGGTGATAGGTGGAGAGAAGCGGCAGCCATGTGACGAGAAAGAAAGGAGAAAATGGGGAAATAAAGTGAGATAATAAGGATTTACTGCAAGGAAAGCAGGCAGTAGTATCAGCAGGAAAATGAGGTATCTGTGGAAGGAATCTGTAAATCTCCAACAAAACTCATAACAACTGTGAGAGCCTTGGAATAGCATGTCTGCCAGCTTGGAAAGATTGTCCAAGAAATGACAGCCTGCTCAGCCAGCAGGATCTGCAAGGACAATGTAGGCTCTCGAGGAAGACAAGGAAATAAGATCAAAAGAGGAGAAGCTCTGGACCCTGGCGGTCCAAATATAAACTGGTGGTGCATTTTCAACAATTAGAGATAGTTTTCATTGACTGTACACGTACAGATTAATTCTTTGCTAAACTATCATCTTTACATTCTGTGTGTATGGAACGAGTTTCAAATAAATCTAACAGTTGATTAAGGTTCTAATCATATGATATTAGGATAACCTACCCAAGTATTGTGTATGAAAGAAATGCATGACTTCATAGATGCTGGCAAGGAGAAAGTCCATGAGGCAGTGTGACACCATGTTTAGGAACGTGGACTTCACATCAGGCAGATCTTTAGGTCAATTCTTGCTCTACCAAGGAAGTTATGTTAATTTGATCTCAGCCTTAGTTCCCTCACCTGTACAATGAGGATAGTGCTAGATCCTCCTTCACAGGTTTCTTATGGAGATTAGAAGAGTTAAGGCATTTTAAGTTATACGTAGTTAATGCACGATAACGCAGTGCCTGGAACATATTGTATGTTCAAATCCTAAACCATTATTATTTCTAATGGAGCCAATTTTTTACTCCATTTGCATGAGGTTGAAAGGAAACTTATAAAAATTATTACATTTTGAAGATTGTAAAATATCACACAAGTTTCAGATGCCATCATTATTACATATAATTATTTATGGCTTAGGGGAATTGCTCTAAAATAGATTTTGGAAGTAGCAATTTGTAGCACATCAAAATGCCACACCTATATTGGATTGCTGGATCATAACATAGCTTTATCGTTATAGTCATAGATTCATGCAAAATATTATTTTATGGATTAACTGTATGTTAATCACTATAATGCCATAAAGTGTCCCAATTTTCTAAATCATATTTTTCTTGATTTATATGGTTTTAACAAATAACATAAACATACCATATTGGTATCATCTAAATCTTAGTCTCAAAAGTTATTCCACTTTACAAATAAAGCAACTACATGTGTTTAACACATAGTGGGTGCTTCGTGTTGAAATTCTCTGACTAAATAGGTGAGACTTATTTTGATCAAAATTATGGTATAAGTCAAGAGTCAAACACATAAAATCCTAATGGTTAATCACTTGCAGCAAAACAAAAGTCTTTATAAATATAACCAATCTATGTAGCTAAAACATGAACCGGTTTTAAATAGTGAATTACTGAGTTTGAGCCAAGAAAAACATTGTAACACACTCTCTCTTTGCACACCACACTTCCAACCACTTCCTCAAGTGAATGAAAATCGCAGGGAAGTCAAAGTTCATTCTTGCAAGTTTTATTTATCACTGTGGAATTTGCTTGCCATAACTTAGAAATTATGATTTTTGAGTTGAAACACTGGATTTCCCTCCCCCCTGTTCATTTCTATTCTCTCTTGATTCATTGTAGAAAAACAGTTAAAAAATAACACCTTTTTCACTAGGAAAAATGCAAAAGAATGGATTGATTATGGAGTCCCTACTAGAAGACTGGAGACTGTAGCACACCCACAACAAGGGTGCCATCTTGGTATTTTCCTGGCCTTTGCAACAAAAACTGGTAAAACATAAGAGACCTGAGGTCAGATATATCCACTATCTCAGTCTAGAACTAAACTGTACCCATTCTGTATGTAGAACATTTGTCAAGTTAAATTCAAAGTTGTTTTTCTGTCCCAACATCCCTGAAAAAATGTCACACTACCGTCTCCCCCACTAACACTGATTCACTAAAGCAGTGGCAGTACTTCTGAAATTGGGGAATAGACGGAGAGCCAAATGGATAGGTGATTTTAAAAGATTCCCCATGTGACTCTACTGAGTTTCCTAGGAAAGTGGACCCTTCTTCCTATTCTCTCCCTACTATGAATCTCTGGATGGAAACAGGGATCTCAATGATGTTCAATGTGAGTTAGTTCTTATGAAAAGGTGTAAAAAAAGAAAATATTTCATTTTCATTAACCTAAAATTTTTGAGCACTTACTCTGTTAGATACTTTTTTCCTTCCTCTGTTAGATACTTTTCAATGCTTTATATGTATGCCTTCTTTTTAAAAAAACATTTATTTATTTATTTATTTATTTATTTATTTATTTATTTATTTATTTGAGAGAGAGCGCAAGCAAGCAGGTGGAAGGGTAGAGGGAGAGAATCTTTCAAGCAGACCCGACATTGAGCTCAGAGCCAAATGCAAGGCTGGATCCCATGACCCTGAGATCATGACCTGAGCTTAAACCAAGAGTCAGATGCTTAACTGACTGAGCCCCTAAGGGCCCTTATATGGCTTTTTTTGAAGTTCATAACAATAGTAAGAGATTTCCAAGCTTACAGGTGGAGTGCCTAGGCACAGAAAGGATGAAATCCTTGGCTAGGATCGTACAGCCAATTACTAAGTGATAGAACCAAGATTTACACCTAGGCTGTCTGGCTCCAGAGTCTATACTCTAAACCACAATCCTGTGTTGCACAGAAAATGTATTCGGGCTAAAACACAAACAAATCTGATTTTTTTTTAAACCTAAAGTACATAATTCTGTTGCTTTACACCACTATGTTCTTGCTTTTGCTGCCAAGCCTGTCCCTCTGTTTTCTTCCCTTGTCTGACTGCTGTTCATCCTCCGAGACTCAGCTTGGTCACAGCCTCCTCTAAGACTTCCTTGGGACAAACAAAAGGCATCTGCTCCATGCTCCCAAGTAAACCATGCATAACTTCATCAGAATTCTTTATTCATTGCTTCTCTAACAGTTCTCACGGCTACCTTGTTTCAGGCTCAGCGCTGGTTATACATATCATCTAAAATTGCTTGTTTTGGGGCGCCTGGGTGGCTCAGTGGGTTAAAGCCTCTGCCTTTGGCTCAGGTCATGATCTCAGGGTCCTGGGATCGAGCCCCGGGCTCTCTGCTCGGCAGGGAGTCTGCTTCCTCCTCTCTCTCTGCCTGCCTCTCTGCCTACTTGTGATCTCTCTCTGTCAAATAAATAAATAAATAAATAAATAAATAAATTTAAAAAATTAAATAAATAAAATAAAATTCCTTGTCTTAAGAATCTCTATCTTTGATGGCAAGACATTTAATTTTACATCTCCCAAGTCTGGTAAAATGGATGGCACATGGAGTGCTTAATATTTTTTTAACCAAAATAAAGATTAATATGCTGTATTTAGTTACATCAGTATCAGTGATCCATAACAACAGATAAGGCTTGTTGAAGACTAAGAAAATGTAAGTAGGGATTCAGACCGAATTATAACCTTTGCTATAATCAGCTTCCAGTAATTTCAACATTTTAAGTGCTTCTATGTGTCAAGCTTTGTGTTAGATACTGAAGAAAATATATGTAACAAAAAAAAAAAAATAAGGTTTATTGCCAGCTCACAAGAAGCACGTGGTCTAGTGAGAAAAGATAGAGTATGGATCAGGTCATTTAGAATGAATGTGGTAATGATGGCTTTAATAAAGTTAGAAGAAAGCACTTTGGACTAGAGTGATAAGGAGTTCTTCCAAGAAGAGAAGGCATACAAATTACTTGAATATATGGAATTCCAATTAATATCAAGAAAAGCCTAAACAGAAACATTGTAGAAGAATAATATTTTGAGATGTTAACTAAGATTTGCCTCTTAGAATTGTATTTCCTTTGATTCTTTGACCCCTTCTCTATTCCTCCTCTCATATTAAGGGAGAGATAGGATATCACAATATACAAAGAAAAACCTTTTGATTTAAAAAAAAAAATCTAAAACCCAAAACAAAACAAAAAACAAAAAACAAAACCTTTTTAATCTCAAAAGGCAAGGCTTTTTGCAGTGAAAGAAACTAAACCCTGAACCTTTTAAGACATAAAGTTTATGCCATAAACAAGGAATAAAGAACCAGACCTCCCCATTCAGACTACACAAAGATTCCACAGAGTGAGAAAAAGGGAAGAAAACCCAAAAGGAAGCTAGGGCTTAGATTCTGTTAGGTTCCTGGAAAGGGCCCGGTACTCCGCGCACCCCCCCAACTTTGGAAGGTATAATTAAATATGTAGGATTGAGCTACCAAAAACAAGATTGGATATAATCAAACCCAAGGATAGGAACAATAAGAGCCAGCCTTGATCAAGGACTTAATAGGCCAGGCATTATTCTTACCAAATTTTGAGTCATAACCAGCTTAAGAGGGATTTATCATTATAGTATCACCATTTTATGGATGGCACAATTAGGTCACTAGAGTTTAAGTAATTTATCCTAATTCATTCAATTAGAAATGGCAGAGTTGGTATTTGAATCCCAGTAGTCTGATTCTAAATGGTGCTTATAATCATCATGCTATGTAGGAAGACACAGAATTACCTAAGATTTAGTTTCTAACATCAGCTAGGATTAGGGATGGATGTGAAAACAACAAGTTCAGTTACAGAAAAAGAAGGAAAGTTGCATTTTTTGGAATGACTGAACTGTGAACATAATCATCATAATAATGGCAGCTTTCATGTGAATGATCTCTTTTAATTCCTCCAGTGGCTCTATGAGTGAAACCATTATTACCAATTTAAAGATGAACAAGTGGGCAATTATATATATTAACTTGGCCAAGTTACCATAGTTAGTAGGTGGCCCAGCAGTATCTAAACTCATACAATCTGACTCCCAAATCCATGTTCCCAATTATGCCATCCATTTATTCAGGAAATGGCAACTATGATGCCCATGAAAAATGCACTGCTTATATCTCCTGCTATAGGATATGTGATTGGCTGATGGCCCCAACTTCATCCCTCTAGGTCTACCTTCATATTCACTCTAATGTTATACCTGCTGGTTGCTCTTATCCAATGACTGCCCATGGCAAGGAAACAGGTAGGACTCCTCCAATGTGGACTTTGGTTCAAGAACTACCACTGGCCTAACCAAATCTTTATTAGAACTGTGCTGCAGTCTGAGATTCTTCCTACCTAATTCCTCGTCCTTTCTTTCTTCCGCCACAGCTGTTAAACCTTTATCTTGATCTTATGCTTACCCTCAACTGATTGCTGCTCCTTCCTCTAGTAAATCTCTTGCATCTCTAACCCTCTTTTGACATCCACTTCTCTGCAGACCCGAACTGTTGCAAGTGTAGATCTACTGTACTGAGGGTGTCTAATAAAACAAGGGATAAGATGGGGATTTAGATATGGCTCATCTTAACCACTCAGTCTGAATGGAAGGCGGGTAAGAGAAAGTCCCTGGTACAAGGCCCAACTGCTAAATATTTCACTGGGTGATGATTTGTCTTTCAGGTATAATGATTCGGAAATTTGAAAGATGGTAGAGTTGACTGGTTACTGCTAAACTGTATTGACATTGACACCCTACAAATGGTGAGGCACCAAGGACAATTAACAAGTAGTTAATACGCATGAAAGCCAGAAAGACTCTTGGTCTCTCAACAAAAAGCTCTTGACTCCTGGAATGGAAGGGCAGAGACAACCAGGGATCTTGAATTATGGGATGAGAACACACAGATGGATGTTCTTGAGAATTGGCTTTGCATCGACCCTTAGAGCTTGCAGAGGTGACCTACAGTTCCCTCCTCCCCCGCCATGATAGAAGATGCTGCAGAGGCCACTATTCGGCGAGACAGCAGGTATCTCCTAAGGACCTATTGTCAACACCTCTCCCGGCTTCTAGGACCATGACTAAAGTTAAATCCCAGAATTACCCAGCTGAATGTTGCTCGATAAGGGAGGAAAAAGACTATATTCGAATGTATTTGTAAGAATTAGCTAGCATGAACCCCAAAGAGCCTGGAAAGTAGCCCTGGGGTTGCATTTAGAAAGTGCTTACTCAACAGGGCCAGAATGTAAGACTGGATAAGGAAAAATTCACTGACTTGGGGAAAGGGATGCTTTCTTCAGACTTAACTTTCTTCAGATTTAGCATTCTAACAGGGGCCCTCAGGGAATAGGCAAATTCACTGCTTGAGCGGATCAGCCTAAGTAGTTCTTGGAACTGTGTGGCCATCCAACACTCATTCCACCCAGTCTTCAGTCCTGCACTGTCTCACACAAGTGTCACATACCCTTTGTGTCCTGAAGGTTCTCCCGCCTTCTCCTGCTCCTTCCCATAATAAATTTCTCGCACCTCTAATCCTGTTGTATTGTCTGCTTCTGGATAGACCTATAGACTAACACAAAAAGGAAACACAGCCTTTATATGAGGAAAAATAGAAAATAAGGTTGAAAACTAAGGTCTGGATCTGATCATGCACCTAAAAAGCCAGGCTGAGAAATCATGTCTTAATCCCCCAGTGAAAAAAAAAAAAAGAAAAAAAAAATCCCCCAGTGAAGTGTCATAGTGAGAAAACTGATGAAGATTTATAGTAAGCATTTAACATAAACCAAGGTTGCTATGAGTATATTAATTTGGGAGTTAGGGTGAGAAAAGAAAAAAGGATTAGGAATCAAACATCTGAAAATCATTTAATGTTTTTTTTAAATGTGAGGTCACAGTGCATCTATGCTTTGTGTGGGTGGTGAGGTAATTATATTAAAATGCTTGGCTAAGATAAAGGCAAGTAATAGGAGATCAGTTGGTCCCCTTTTCATTTTGCCTTGGAGCCATCCTAGAAACCCAAAGCCTGGGTTAGGAGGCTCTGTCATTCACCCTTAGCATGTCTCTGGTAAAATAAGAGATGGGACAGAGTCCATTTAAGAAAGCATTACCTGATTAAATATGAAACGCTGCTATATTTACAAATGAATGCATTTCATTTACAAACGAATCATCACACACACACACACACACACACACACACACACACACACACACGTGTTGACATCTGATTAAAAAAATCAATAAGTTATCATTAAAAAGAACTCTGTTACCAGATGAAAGACTGCTTCCAGGACTGAGGTGGGGGAGGAGGGAGACCTCTACAGAGTAGCCTTCTGTCAAAGTTGCTCCAGATTGTTTAGTTTTGTTTTGTTCTCAGCACTTTCCACTTTTTGAAATACTTTCTTGCTTAGAAAATAGAAAATAATTTATAAGAATATCAACCATTCCTTTAAAAAGCAAAGAGAACTAACATAAATGTCATGCTGATACTGACAGCATCTAATATATGTGAAGCTTATTGAAATGTATGCTTGTTTGGAGCCTACTTTAATTGTATGCTTTTTTCAGTTGGAAGCTTTTGAGAAATGTAATATTTTATATAATTACATACGTTTGTGAGCTATTGGTGGCATTAACTCTAAGGAATTACCTTTTTATGAATAAACTGAGCAGAGGATCCACATAGAGAAGTTCACTTTCTCACCCTAAAGAAGAGACACGCAAATAAGTGACTGAATGTAAACATATGGTAAAAATTACAGAACAATAAAAATAATAGTAGTTATATTTGAACTATCCACTGTCAAATGACATAAGAATCCTTTTTGTCAACTAATCAGTTAGACTTTGAAATATGTGAATTTACCAATGCTATCAATGTCGTAAACATAAATGTCTTGCTTTAAGGATGAATACCATCACTTAAAAAAAAATCAGTGTTTATATCTCAGTATGTATCCTACTAATGACTCAAGAATAATAAATAATTTGAAAATTCATAAATATGGATATAGACTCATTATTAAGCCTAACCATTTATTTTAAATAAGATATTCCAATTAGATTGAAAGCATTCATTGTCATAAATAAAAGAAAGCATAATTAAATTTCCTACAAGCCTATTTAAATAGCACACTTCTTAGATTTTACAGTAGTGTTCCTGGATCAAACTTTTCAATAAAGATTTATTTTTTCCAAAATAAATATCAGTTTTTAGCCCAAAAAATTATCTCTTACTAGCCAAATAGAAAGAAAACCCCAATTCAGGATTTTATAAGTTATTCTTTCTTAACATTACCTATTTTAGGTGTTTGATATTTACACATCTATATTTTAATCCCTACATGTTTATATCAACATAGAAGGCCAAATTATCTAAAATTTGACAATTCTTTTCTTCTATTCCAATTGGAGAGCATGAAGAAAAACACTTATATATGTATAAGTAATATAAGCTATATAAAGCAAACATATATTTAATTACTTGAAGATTTTTTTCCATGTTGAATGTTTCATGTTTCCCTGTTAATGAATAATGAGAATTGATTGTAACTAAAAACCCAGTAACAGGCATAGCTGAATCTGTGTGTTCAGGAGATCTTGTTAGATGTCTTTTTCTCTGTCTCCAATCTAGGCTTGAATCTGTTTCGCTACATTTTCAGGAAGATTCCCACTCTTGGGAATGAGCGACATGGTCACCAGCAGTTTCAGTCATACCATATTCCATTCTGGCAACGTTAGCAGAAAAAAATGTTCCACTTTCTGCAGTGGTTTCTGCGAGAGAGAAAGAGGCTGAGAAAGAATACTGGCTTAACTAGACATGTATCTTGTATCTCTCCCTGAATCACTGGTCCATACACTTATTAATCAAGATGGGTTCATGTACTTCCTCCCTCACCCCCAAAGCTACCGGCGTGAAGTCAGTCCACCTGAACCACAGGGATGGAGAGGAGAGGAGGATTTCTCACACATTGGCAACAAAGAGAGCACGGATTCAAACACTTAGGAATACTGCCTGTTTCTCTCACAAGATTATAGGCCCCACTTACTGTGTACTTCTTCCTTCTCTGGCTAAGAGATTTAAGAGCAGGCAATGAAAGTTTCTATTTCTCCATGTAGTGGACAGTTATTGCATTTACCTGCCCTGCATTTACTCCCCCATCTTGTGGTTTTGACTCCTCTTTTCCTCTGACACAGATCCTCCTCTCCTCTCAGTAACGTTTAGAGTGATACATTTCCTAGTTCTCTGTATTCCTAAGTGGAAACTGGAAGTCCTATATGCAGGATTTACACTTTCCTTTTCAACAAAGAACAAACACATTAAGCTGTCACTACCACCCATGGTACAGTTTCTTCAGATGTGCCATCTTCATTTTCATACCAGTGTTGTTACAATCGTTTAAGTGTTTTATGACATACGGTTTTATTATTTGATAAAATAATAGCGCAAAATGGGAAATGTGACTCCGTTGTTCCTAGGAACAGCAAATATGACTTTTCTTACGAGCATAAAGTAATTGAGTCCAAGATGAAAAACATTTAGTGCTGAAACTAGTACACCTTGGGTTTCAATCATACTCATTGGTCCAAACCTAGTGAGATGTAGCTTCAGTGATGAGGCAGCAAACATAATTAAAGAATCTGTGAAATGCATGTTAAAGTTGGTGGCTAAAATCTGATCTGTATTTTGAGATTTTGTGATCTTGTCCGACCTCTCTGAAACAAATCATCTCATACATAAGCCTATAGCTAATCAATACTTGTACACATCTCTGTAAAATAATGGGGTAACTCATGTAGACCCACAGACATAATGGTGTCGTGTGTGCCTGTGTGTTGTATGTGTGTGTTTACGCATATACATGACTAATTAATAAAAATGGATCTTTCAAGTTAACCAAATAGAGTTATCACACAATTATACAGAAATTAATTATCCTATTAGGATTCCGGTGAACATCTCGGTTTCTCTGCCTCTTCCCTCCTGCTGCTTCCTCGCCCATTAACCCTTGGATAAAACATCATTTAGCAGATACTAGTTATCATTTCCTTTTCGTTTCTCTCTCCTTTCTTTTCTTTCTCTTACTTTCTCTTCCTGCTCTTTCCCCTTCGTCGTTCCTTTCTTGCTACTCTTCTTTCATTCATTTTTTTCGCTTGTCCAATGTCAATTTACCTTTTTGTTTATGATAGTCTTACTCTCATTTTCCCTGGAGAACTACTATTCTTTTATTCTGAGTAAATATACTTGGAAAAGACTTATCTCCATTCAGTTCAGATGTTATAGCCTACAGTTAAGGAAAACTTGCATATTGCATTTGCATAAGATTAACCAAAACTTCTCTGTTTAACAGTGACTTATTAAGTGTGGGGCACATAATCTAACTTAGGCCAACTGGATCTGCCAAGAATTAATTTTGGAATTTTCGCTGGACTTGTCTGGAAAGAAAAGTTTCCCTACGCAAGCATTCTTAGCAATGAAAACTAAACATTTAGAAGTAGAGGAGGCCACAAAAACAGATGAGGCCTCAGAAGAAAGCTGACCAGGAGTGCTAAAGAGGCAGAGGGGATAAGATAAAATAGTGTGATCTTGCTTTAGTCTTCTCAGGACCCTAAGATAATATATTCCTTCTTTATTATTTAAGCCATTGTGAGTAATTACACTTTCAACTTTCTTTAAGGAGTAGATGACTATGAAATTAAAAATTGTGAATAGTGCCATTCTCAGAAACTGGAACTTATTTACTCTTCTAGAAAACAGAAAGGCTAATTATATTGAATTTAATCATCCGATTTGGTGGTTCTGACTTAGCAACTCAAGAAAAGATTAAGAAATTTGGGAATAAGGTTATGAAGACATGCATACATTAGTTTTGTTATATTATCTGTTATTTATTTGTCTCTCCTTCTCCTATACAACTCTGCTGTAAATTATAATTTGTGAGCGTAAAGCAAGAAGTGACATAGTTTACTTCCTCTTAATGCCTTAGGACTACTAGTGAAAAGTCTTTTCAAACTATAACCTATTATTTAAAAACTTATCTACTCACTAGTCTTTGAATAAGCCAGTAAGTAGTGTAGAAGCCATTTTTTACTTACTTTCTTTTTATAAGTAAGTAGATAAGACAATCACCTACTACACAAGTATCAAAATGATCAAAAAGGGCGATTGAGGGACACTCCAATGACACCAAAGAGCTTCCCTGCCTTAAAGTTGACAAAGTAAGACATATTAACTTCATGCCATGAATAAAATGCAAATTTATTTTCCAATTACAATTGATATTCTAGAGTTTACTGTTGGTGGCAGCTGTAGGGACAATTAAAGAATTCTAATTAAAGTTAGTTGAAGCGGATGAAGCCTATACCAGATTCCTCCATCTGATGCAGTTTCTAACTCTTAAAGACAGAAAGTGATCAACAGTCATTTTAAATCTAAATCAGGAGCAGGTTTATTTACCTATTACATGCCACTTCCATTAATAACATAAGGAATGCATACATAGATTATGTAATAGAGGATATAAGTGTACAACATTGGCAGCATGTGTGATGATTACCGACAAGAATTAATCAGCATTCCTCATGCCATACACAATGCAGTTAGAATAGAAACAGCAAATCTGTTCAAGTAATGCAAACAAGCTGCATAAAAGGCTAAACAAGTAAAAGTATATCATCAGCCATGACTCAAATTACAAATTGTGTGCCAGCTTCCTTCAAATTGGCCATTTAAGAACTCGGTCTCTGACAGACTTTATAAACTGGAAAGCATTACATCTTCTCAGGTCCACAGTTTTTTTTATGGTGTGGGAATACATTTAATAATTCAGCCTGTAAATTAACCCATACTTGATACAACAGATACAGTGCTATGGATCCTTATGTGATGTTTTTCAGAGTGATGGAATTGGTTGGTAAATCTCAGAAATCCTACATCTTCGGTGACAATGTTGCCCAAGCTCCTAAAGAAAGTATAGACTGTGGTCATATTGCTGGATTATTTTCAACTCATTTTTTTTTTTAATTCATTACATTTCATAAGAGCCTCAACATTCTCTACCAAACTGTGAAATCAAGCATTCCAGTTTTTGTTGTAGTCATTGCTCATTTCTTTTCTTGTTCTGGATATTTTGAAGTTCTTCGGGACTTCAATGGACTGAAATAATTACCATTCAGTTCTTTCGGATTTGGAGCTACTCATTGTTTAGTCCTCAGAACTCTGGTGGAAAGGATTCAATGGAAAACTTCTGATATGTTGAAATTTCTGTCAAATGGTAGATTTGAAACTGAAACTCTAAAGAGATTCTGGTACAAAATGCTTTCTCTTGCATAAAAAATATAAAGACACACTTCTCTCTTAACCACTCTCCTTACAATTCATTTAGGCTATTAAGGAAAATATGCATGACTAACTCTATGAAGAATCAATGGTAAATAACAAAAACAATAAGTATTTGAAATATCCATTCTAATATTTTTTTACTAATGAGCCAACTTCTTCCCTTGTGAAGGAAAGTTTGGGCAAATTTGAAAATCTTATTTCTGTCTCGTGACTATGAATCAACCAAACAATCTCAATTCTTGGTTTGTGGTTTTAACATCTATCCACTTCCTGTTCAAACATTTTGGTCCTTGAGATGTTAAATAAGAGATACTAATTTCATCTCCTTTAATGGAATTGTTAACAAAAATTTAAGAACAGAAAGATTAATTATGTTAGACAATGTACAGTAAAATTGTGCTTATTTTTTTAATGTACTAATTCTTGTCAGCATCAAATTCTGAACTTGGTGTATTTCTATTTGTGTTATGAGAAAAGTCATATGTAATTATTGCATTAGAATGTGCACAGATAAACATAAGTAGTAAGTGCAAGCTTTTGTGTACAATGGAGATGGGATAAATTGAGGAGGATGAGGGCTAAAGACTGGGTTAACTAAAGGTTAAAAAAATATGGGTCACTGGCAAGAGGGGGAAATGGAAGGATGCACCTGCAGAATTTTTCCTTGGGTTTCCATTTCCTCTCTACCTTGGTCAGTGTGGAAGATTGACACCAATCCAATAATGATTATAGTAAATGTGGAAGTACAACTGTGATAGGTGAGGCCAAGATCTCAGTCCTTGTCCTTCCTGTCCCTTATATATCTGTAGTCACTCCTTTGATAATCTCATTCAGGCTCATTATTTTCTTTTAAAAATTTATTTATTTATTTATTTATTTATTTATTTATTTATTTAAGAGAGAGAGCGTGCACACACGGGAAGGGGCAGAGGGAGAAAGAGAGAATCAATAGACTCCCTGCTGAGCGTGGAGTCTGAAGCAGGGCTCAATCCAGGACACCGAGATCATAACCTGAGCCCAAATCAAGAGTCAAATGCTTAACCTACAGAGCCACCCAGGTGCCCCTAGGGTCATTATTTTTAAATACCATCTATAAGCATATCCTATAACTCTATCTTGAACTCCAAGCCCATACCAGTCATATGCTTGACCTCTTTATTTGAATGTCTGAAAAACAGCTTAAACTTAATATGTCCAAAACCAAAATTCAGTCTTCCCCATCTCAGTAAATTGCAATTTCACTTTTCCAATTATTCACATCAAAAACCCTGGTATTATTATTAATTTTTCTCTTATTTACATACCCTACCTGTCTATAAATCCTATTTCCTATATTTCAAACTATATGCTGAATTCAACTGCTAACACTCTGGTGCCACCATCTTTTTCACTTGGGTTATGGCAATGCCTGCCCCCAAACTGGTTTCCCTTCCTCCATTCTTGATCTATGGTCTACTGTCAACACAGTAGCCAAAGCAGTCCTTTTATAATATAAGTTGGAACATGTCTCCCTCCAATCCAATGCTCCAAAGATTTCCTTTCTCCTTCTGAGAAAAAGTCAAAGTCCTTAATCTGACTCCATACAATCTTGTCACTCTTACTTCTCTAACCATAGTTCCTACTATTTTCTCTCTTACCCACTGCACTCAAGATACAATGGATTTCTTGTTGGCCCTTGAAAACTCTAGTCCCATTCTTGTCACACAGTCTTTGTACTTCCCATTCCCTTTGCTGGGTAGGCTGTTTCTGAAAGGTCCATATGGTGTACTCACTTACTTGCCTCCTTCAGGTCTTACCTTAAATGTTGCCTTCTCAGTTCAGCTTTCTCTGATCATCCATTTAAAATTCCAACTCTTCCTTACACTACCGCATTCCTAATCTCATCCCCCCTCCTTCATTGTACCCATAGTGCATATTACCATGTGACATTGATATTTGTTTACTTCTTTGTTTTGACCTCTTTCTTTGCACTAGAATGTAAATAAATTCTATGAAAACAGGGATTTTTGTCTAATTTATGTATGCATATATTCTAGTTGCCTGAAAGGTGAAGAGCACATGATAAATGTGTAATATATATTTGTTGAATTAACCCATTAATTCCTAGGAAGAGGTATAGGGTACTTTAAGGACCTATAATAGGTGAATTTGACATAGTCACAAAATTAGAAAGAACTTCCTTTTTAAAAGTGAAGCTTTAGCTAAGTTCTGAATAATGGAGAAGGAAAAAAATTCTAAATATTAAAAACAATGTGAACAAAATGTCCTGAGGTGAGAAGAAAAACCCATCTTGCAAATATAAGGTTTAAAAAAAAGTCAAAGCAGCTGGAGCATAAAGAGAAAAAAGGATGACATGAGATTGCAGAGCCAGATCACAAGATCCTCACAGATGACATCTAGGTTTTTAGTCTAAGAGCAATGAGAAATCAGTGACAATAGTATGGAATCACATGAACTCTGTTTGTGATTTGCTCACTCCATGTTTCTGTGTCATATTCTGGTAATTCTCAGAATATTTCAGGCTCTTCTGTTATTACTATATTTGTTATGGTGGTCAGTGATCTTTGTTGTTACTAGTGCAATTGCTTTGGGTGCCACGAACCACACCCATATACGACAGTGAACTGAACAGATGAATGTTGAGTGTGTTCTGACCACTCCATTTACCACCTGTTCCCCCATCTCTCTCCCTCTCCTTGGGCCTCCCGATTCCCTGAGACACAACAATATTGAAATTAGGCCAATCAATAACCCTACAATAGCCTCTAAGTGTTCAACTGAAAGGAAGAGTCACATGTCTCTCTCTTTAAATCAAAAACTAAATATGATTAAGCTTAGTGAGGAAGATTTGTCAAAAACTGAGACAGGCTGAAAGCTAGGCCTCTTGCACCAAATAACCAAATAAGTTACTAGAGCCAAAGGAAGTATTCTTGAAGAAAATTAAAAGTGCTATTCCAGTGAACACATGAATGCCAAGAAAGTAAAACAACCTTGTTGTTGTGGAGAAAGTTTAAATGGTCTGCATAGATCAAGCCAGCTACAACATTCCCTTAAGCCAAAGCCTAATCCAGAGCACAGCTCTCACTCTCTTCAATTCTATGAAGACTAAAAGATGGGAGGAAGCTGCAGAAGAAAAACTGGAAGCTAGCAGAGGTTGGTTCATGGGATTTAAGGAAAGAAGCCATCTCCCTAACATCGAAGCGTGAAGTAAAGCAACAAGGGCTGATGTAGAAGCTGCAGCAAGTTATCTGGAAGGTCCAGCTAAGATCATAATGAAGGTGGCTACACTAAACAACAGATTTTCAATGTAGATGAAAAAGTCTTCTGTTGGAAGAAGATGCCATCTAGGACTTTCATAACTAGAGAGGAGAAGTCAATGCCTGACTTCAAAGCTTCAAAGGACAGATTAACTTCCCTATTAGGGTCTAATGCGACTGGTGACTACAGTTGAAGCCAACGCTCATTTACCATCCCCAAAATCATTGGGCCTTAAAAATTATGCTAAATCTACTCCATCTGCGTTCTATAAATGGAACAATAAAGCCTGGATGAAAGCACATCTGTTTACAACATTATTTTAAGCCCACACTTATGCAGGAAAAAAAGTTTCCTTTAAAAATATTGCTGCTCAGCGACAATGTACCTTATCACCCAAGTTGTACGATGATTCATGTTATTTTCATGCCTTTTAACTCAAATGCATCCTACAGTCCAGGGGTCAAGGAGTACTTTCAACTTTCCAGTCTTTTTTTGAAGAAATACAGTTCGTAAGGGCATAGCTACCATAGATAAATAGTGATTCCTCTGATGGAACTGGACAAAGCAAATTGAAAACCTTCTGGAAAGGATTCACCATTCTAGATGCCATTAAAAACAGTTGTGATTCAAGGGAAGACGTTAAATATTAACATAAACAAGAGCTCAAAAGAAGTTGATTCTAACCCCAATTAGATGACTTTGAGGGGTTCAAAACTTCAGCAGAGGAAGTAACTGCAGATGTGGTGGAAACAGCGAGAGAACTAGAGTTAGAAGTAGAGCCTGAAGACGGAGTTAAATTTCTGCAATCTCATGATACAAATGGATGAAGAGTTGCTTCTTATGTATGAACAAAGAAAGTGGTCTCTTGAGATGGACTCTATTCCTGATGAAGATGCTGTGAAGATTGTTGAAATGACAACAAAGGATTTAGAATAGTACCTAAGCCTTGCTGATTAAGCAGCAGCAGGATTTCAGAGAACTGTCTCCATTTTTGAAAGAAGCAAACAATGGTGTTTGCTACAGAGAAATTGTTCATGAAAGGAAGAATCAATCAATTCAGCAAACTTCATCGTTGTCTTAAGAAATTGCCACAGCCACCCTGACCTTTGGCAACCACCACCCGGATCAATCAGCAGCCATCAATATCAAGGCAAGACCCTCCACCAGCAAAAAGATTATAACTCGTTGAAAGCTCCGATGATGATTAGTATATTTTAGCAATAGAGTATTTTATAATTAGGAATGAACATTGTTTTGTTTTGTTTTTGACATAATGCTATCCCACACTTTATAGACCACAGCACAATTTAAACATCTTTTAAATGCACTGAGAAACCAAATTCATTTGGCTTGCTTTATTGCAATATTTGCTTTATGGTGGTCTGGAACTAAACCCACAGTATCTTCAAGGCATTTCTGCCATCCCCATGAGAAATGACAGCAACTTGGACTAGGGTGGTAGTATCTCTCAGGTCTTTGGAACTTCGTCCTTTGCTTTCCTGCAATTCCAATCTCTTTGGCTCACTATTGCACCCTCAGGTTTTACATCCCAGGAGTGTTCAAGCCTTGCCCTCTTCTTTCAATTGGGAAGAATGTGAAATTCAAGAGCTTCACTCTATCTCTTCTTGCCACTCCTCCACATGATGCTTGCTCCATTCACATTTTCCACTGTTTTTATTTATTTGTGTATTTATTTCAACCATTTGATTGGTTCCATGGTGATGGTAAATGTGTCAGGAATCATGTTTTATTCATCTTGATATTCCCAGTAGCTGGCACATTGAAGATACACAATAATACTTGTTGAATAAATGAGGAATTAAATCAATTGCTGGTTTGCCAACACACACAAAAAAATATTCCCAATGTTCTTCTTACTGCTGCTCTGTAGACATCATGAATTTTGGGATGGATAAAGGCGTTTCCATATGGTCAAAATATATAAGCTATGGATTAAGTCATCTAGTACTGGTTGGATGTGCACTTGACACTCAAATATACATACATATAATTAACTGAATAGTCTATAAATATACCTATAATATTAAAACTGTATAAAGATAAATAATGCATTTGGGGAGCAAATTATATACATAATTTTCAATACAGTCCCTTAAATGACTGAAAGTAGGACATAATGAACTGAAGGAAGAGCACTAAAAAAGCCTAAAGGTTCCATGTAGGTTCCCCAAATTTTCCGATTCGCAGACAACGGGTTAAGTATTATATGATGCTCAGTCATCAAATTCAATTGCAATGGTACAACAGTGACCAAATCTTAGCCATGAAAAATGTTTAATAACCTACACTGATCCTTACTTATTGTGGGGCATGACTTAAACTCTGTTGACTAAAAACACACACACACACACACACACACACACACACACACACACACATAGATTGGTCTAGTTCCACTCATACACACATGTTAATTCAGTATTAATAAATAAAATTACAAATTATATTTATCAATAAAAGTTATAAATAAAATCTTAAGGCAATTCATGCAAACATGAGAAAAGTTCTTGAAGGATACAATGGGTATGAATTTTCAGCTAGATGTGTTTTATGATGGTATCAAAAAGTAAAACTGTACCATTTAACTATGCTTTTCTACCCTCCCTTCCACTTCATGTAGTTTTCCCAAAGCCATATAATTTTAGGTAGAAGATCGCTTTTTAGAAAAGTCATAAGCAGAAGATGATAATTCAAACCAGACAATCAGATTCTCCTACCATCTAACTACTGAAGAGGTCATGTAATTCAGTCCTGTATTAAAAATGCTTTACATGCAGGATTTATACAGGATTAAGAGTAGCTTTTAAAAATACTGTTCTTGGAAAGACATCTGTACACTGCTTCTAATTTGTGAAATTATAACACCTGTTAACTGGAATGATTTTTGTCATAAGTAACATATTATAAAGAAAGCATTGACTTAGACTAAAAAGATAGTTTGGTTGACAATTATATATATTTATGCCTTAAAAATAAGAAGTATTGTCTTAAAAATTGGCCCTAAAACTGAATTGCAAAGGACATAAGACAGATCTTAAGCCAAGATATTAGAAGAAAGATTAGAAATAAAAGTTCCAAGTAAGAATAAATTTCTTAGGTAACTACCCTACTTATGTAGTGTATGCAAATAAAACCCTAAATTTGTGTTCATTGTGTTTACTTCAAACAACATTTTTTCACCACTAAAAAGAGACAAAATAAAGAGTAGAAATAAGATGGAAAATAGTTTCTGCATAATACATGTAAATAAAAACTTTTACAACAAATGAATTGAAACAATACGTGATTTTTGCAGAAACCATATGAAATTATCGGGCTCAAATTCTAAATAAGGTATAGAATTCCTCCCCTCCCCCTCCTTGGTTAATTCAAACTATTTTGAATTATTCCCTTATCATTACAAATGAAACTGCAAGTATTTGTATCCTTGAAGATTTCAAGTAGAAATAGAAAGTTATTTTCTATGAAAATCCAATTCTATATTTTTGCCCTATTGTTGCTCATACCACAATGTAATAAAGAAACACAGCAACTCACCTGAAAAAAATTGCTGAGGATCCAGGAACTCCCATAATTCAAGTTACCTAATTCTTCTTTCTCAGACTCTATAATCTAATTCTGTTGCCATGGCCAAGACATTTTATATTTGTGATATTATACTAAGAGAACACATCCTGAAATTTCTAAAGTTTATAATGTGGTATGATTTTCTGTGGACATGGACTCTCTCAATTGTTTGAAGTTCCGGGTTTGCAATCATATTAAAGATTTCCAAGATATATAATCGTGTTCTACATTTCTTGTAGGTTATGAAGCACCAAAAAAAATGAGAGCTTTGTTCTGAGAAGCAGTGAAGTAAGTAAGGGTTAAGCACATTCACCACCAAATAATAAGCAGCATGGTTGGAACACAGTATTCCATAATAAAAAAGAGTATCACAATAAAAATCTAATCTCAGAGTATTGCTCGGAGGGGCTGAAGACAGAATTCCAATGTTGCGCATTTCTTCATGCACTTGAAGGCTTTCAAGCATTACCACCGGGAAGTTTCATTCATGGCACAATGGGATGCTTTCTCCTGGCACACTCAGGATGGAGAAGGAAGGAGAAAAGTTTGGATACATTCATTTCTTCCTCTATTTAGGTGACCTTTTAAAGCTTTCGACAAAGAATATATCCTTTAGAAATGTGAAAAGAACTGTGTTCTTCTTTTTTTTCTTTTCTTTAAATATATGAGAAAGACAAAATCTATGAGGAAAAACAAAATGAACAAAACTGGCATATTTTATGAAAGATTTATATACAGTATTCATTCTGCTGACATAAGGGCAAGTGTAGAATTATAAACTTTTTTTTATCATAAACAAAATTAGATTTTCAGGATCATATGTTCATTACTTCAATTCCCACAAATAAAAATTTGTTCATGGAAAAATAGAGATATTTTGAATACTAAAGTCCTTTATTCAACAACACAGAAATTTCACAAAAACAACTTTACTGGGCAAATTGAATGTGGTTTTTTTTTGTTTTTTTTTTTTTTTTACAGGTTTGTACATGCCCCATAAGTAATTTTCTTTAATAAATACACTGTTTTCCAAAACTGCTTTTTTATAATTGCACAAGCATACATACACCTTACACAAATATCTATTAGAAAATTTAATAGATGACTGCACAGTTCGGAATAGGAGAACGCTGTGAAAGGAGTACATTTTGTGGCCCATGTTCCTGAAATATCTGACTTCCTTGCCATTGTGAAAATGGAATCCCTCCTCACATAGTAGCTGTCTTTTGTTCACTAGGAATACAGATCTCAGTGTGAAACTGCCAAATTTAATAAAAACAAAATCTGAAACATTTAGCTGTTACATGAGAACCAACTGTTTGATATCACTGTGAATCTAACCATGATCAAAGACCCACTACGGCTTTTTGCTGAACACGTTTGACCCTGAATAGTGTGCTCATTTAACTGCTTTCCTTTTTTTCATTATTTGATTACAGATACTATCGGCTTAAAGACTTTATATGCTTTAGCATTAATTGTACAATTTACATGCCAGGCGTTCTAAATGAAAGGAAGGGAATATTCTTTTCTGTTGGTGATTGCTTCATACTAATTCGTGGGAAGCCCACCATCTCTTGCTCCCTATAAACCTGTCTAGAAGTCCCAAGTTGGGTGTTGGGGATTAAGCAACCAGGAGATGTTTTTATATACTCTTACACTGGAGGAAGACTTTCACTGTTTTCTCTCCTAAGGATGGATATGTTTCTCATTTGTAAATATGCCTCCTCTTGTACACAGGTGGGCAAAATCCATCAGAAATCCACTTTGGTCTGAAGGCCTAGTAAGAGGGAGCTTTCCATTATGAGGTTCTTATAATGTTTGGGTGCTGAGCGACAAGAAAAATGGTTCATTGCTCTTCGTACCAACACCCTGCATATTTTCCAGCTCTCTCCAACTGCTGACAGACTGTTGGCATCTCCCTGTCTACACCTAGAGAAGGTAAGAGTCCTGTGTATGTTGAACCTCTCTTATAAAGCTTTTAATTTGGCTTCTCTGATATGTAATTTTTAAATGGTATAGTCCGCCACAATCTATATTGATTGCTATCTTCTGAATTTTCTTGGTACCAATATGAAATGTACAGTGAACAATTTTCAAAAGTTACATTGCATTGGTATTTTAGAATCATGGAAAATGTAAACCTTTAAATCACTCCCTCAGGATTATAATGATATGCTTTACAAGTTCTCAGTATATGGACTTCCGAGAAGAGAACAAAAAGGAGGCCGGAAGAGTAACATCTTTCTTCAACGTCGCCAACGAGAACTTTTTATGTACCCTACATTATATAAATAGAGTTTTACCAAAAACATAAAAAATGGGTGGTGTAAAAGGACAATGTCAAGAATAAAAACATGTAAGAGAATTAAAGAAAAGCTGCACTTTTCCATTTCAATAATCAACAGATTTTCTTTCATTAAAAAAACTGAATCGACATGTAAAACACCACATTTTACAATATACAGATTCATTAGTTCTTTAAGAAAACAAACAAAAACACATCAAGACATGCAATACTAGCATGTATTTTAGACTCTCAGTACATCGTTGTGAGATCTTTACATGTTATTGTATACCTAATGCAGCCTGAATAGACATTTGCTTCAATTCTGTCGTAACAATCACCATTTTCCAAAAAGCAAGGCAGACTTACCATTCAAGTGTAAAAGTAAGTTTTCACTTACTTGTAATTAATTAGCACATTGGCTTAAAAAACTAAGTAAAATCAAATAAAAGTGGACGAGAAAGAACTCAGATAGTTCTCATTGGTCCCACAGCAGAAACAGAAATTCTAACTAGAAAGCCTCAAAGGAATATACATCAAGCAAAAAGCTCTCTCAGAATTAACATACAGCACATTTTAGCTTGTGATTATTTGACGATCTTCTTGAAACAGGGACAGGTGTAAAACATGAAATAAGTTTTCCTTAAAAAGCCCCTTCGACGGTAACTGGAGGCCTTGCGTTCCCCCTCTAGCCAGGTTTGGTCACTTGCTTTTCACACTGGCGTTCGCAGGTACCTTCTCCACCCTCCCCCCCAGACTCCGATGATGGAGTGTTTCTTCCGTGTTTTTTTTTTTAAATCTCCTGTCATATTATTTCCCATTCACAACTACAACTAGCCTTTCAAACTTATTAATCTGCTAGTCTTTCTAAAACTTTACAGCCCTTTTCATCACCCTTTCTCTTCTCAAGTTATTTTTCTTTGCATGACCCATCTTGCTAACATTTTTCAGCAGACTAGTGGCTGTCACAGGCTAAAATAGCTGGCTAGTGGATAAAGAACAAAAGTTACAGTAACATGGCAACTTCGATGCTCCATGTATTTTTGCTAAACTCTGTTTTATTCCTGAAGATGAAAACTGTCTTTATAATCTGGCAAGAAAAAGAAAATGAAATAAACTTCCTAGATATTATGTCATCACAAATAGTATCTGTCCTATTGGGACAGCCTTAGGAATCTTGACGGCCATAAGAAAACCAAATCCTACATGAAAGGGTAGCACAGATCCTATGAAGCATTAGCTCCTTTGTGTCTGGGGCTGTCTGCACTTACGGAATTCCACAGAATGTGGCCCTGCCTGCTCAGGAATGAAAGCATCAAGTGACAAAAATGGGAATGGGAGCAATGGAACATTCCACTGAGGGCCTAGGGGAAGGCCGCTGGTGCAACTGGGAGGCTAGGGGAAAGGAAGATAAAAAGAGATTTAAAAGCCTCACTTTTATGAATGTGTTTAATTTTTTTTAACTTAAAAAATATATCTAGTCATGCCTCAATGCAGGAGGTCTTTATGTATTCAAATTTTAAAACAAACTACCCATTTCATATCATACATGGAATTAAAACATTTGGGTACATTTTATTAAGTGTTCCTTTTCCCTACCGAAAAAAAAAAGAACAAAATATAAACAAACAAAAAATACATACACCCCATGTTGGGCTGAGAAAAAGAAGTCAATCATGAATTTCTCTCCCTAAGATATGATACTTTTCTCTGTATCCTAGAAAACACTGTTTTTCTTTTTTTTTTTTTTTAATTTATACAACTGATTCTGCATGTTCCAACTACTCTGAGTACTCCGCCTTACAGTGCAACCCAAGACAAGTCAACTACACTAAGTATTTGGGAGGTATACCCTTCTGTACAGCTCGTTTGTAAGCAATGCAAGTGCATAACCACTACTCTAATATAGTGCTCAAAAGATTAATTGAAACTTTCATAACATCTTCCCCTCTTATAACAACACAACTGAAGGTAATTGCTGGATGCATCATCTTTTAGTCTTGTAAAACTTGGCATCAAGTCTCTACGGAAAGATGCATGGCAAAACATGCCACTGCTGTTGCTGCTTCTAGAAACAACTGGCAAAAAATATTTAAAGCTAAAATTTATTGCTCCAGATTTAACTTGCAGAACCATACTGTTGTGTACAAACTGTTAATCTCCATAGATGCTCAGACATGATTGTCTCCTTGTGTCTAAACACACAAAATACAAGCTGCTATCTGTACAGTTTACAGTACTGAAACACATATATTTGAAAATGAAGTATAGATATGTACTTTGCAAAGATACATGATTTTACAGCAGGGGTTTACCCAAACTTATTTTTTACAGCCACTTTCAAAATAGACAACAACTTCACTAGTATAGCTAAATTACATCAAAGAAAGAATCAGTGTATTGAAAGTAAATAGACTGGCCAATTCCCCAAACCCCCAGATTATTTTTATATGTCTTTTTTCTTTTCTTTTCCTTTTTTTTTTTTTTTTTTTGGAAGAAACCCCTATACATAAAATGAAAATAATATCTGGATATTTTCTTCAGTGGTGGACTAAGCAGTTTCTTAAAACAAGACATTAGTTTGCCCTTCACTTCCAAATGCCTTGAAAATAAGATATACTACTGCTTTAAAAGAACCATCGGAATGCTTCAGCGCTGGGAACAGGTGTTCTCTATAAAAAAAGAGCAAGAAAACAAGTTAAGCTTTCTTTCTATGCCAATATAAAATTAGATTTTTCTCCTTTACACTTCAGCAATATTTTTAGTCAGCAATACACAACATAATGACGTGTATATTTCAATATTTAATAAAAAAAAGAAATGTTCAGTCTTGGAACATTACAAAAATTAGGATGTTGACTTTAATGCTAATTTACTGAATATAATGATTAAAATACATTAGTCTAAAAAATACAGGGAACACAGCCTAGAACATGGATAACCATCAGAACAAAGGGGGAGGTTCAAACTATTAGCCAATAGTAGGATGTCCAGCTAGAAAGTCTGTATCTGCTGCATACATATGCATCCTACGTTAGGTTGTTATTTAGAGAATTCAGTCAAGTGATTTCTTTATTCTGGGGAATTTTGTTTATGACATGACAACAACGAATATTACATTAATATTAATTCTATCATTTAACAACTCCTAATGCTAAACATTCCTACAAATAATCTAATGCGAACTATACTGACAACATATGCCACTCTTTCAAAGTCTGCATTTTCAACAAATTAATGTCATATGTATGAAACAAACTTATACTAGCCAATGACACTCAGTGGAGCATAACTATCCTTTTGCACCATAAAAAGAATATAGTTTTCCAAAGGACTATTAAGTTAGCACCAAAAGTATGAGCAATCATTTTAACAAAATGCTTAAAGTTATGGTGTTTTTTTTGTCAGAAATACAGTAAAGTATTGAATTTTCCTCTCTATATTAATATTACAGTAATTCATTATACTATACTCATATTCTTTAAAAAACAGAATCATATAAGAACATATTGAAGGTACATAAGAAACAATAAGTTAAATTTTCCTATAGGGGCAAATGAAAGAGGGCTGATTTTATTCCTCAGACCAGTCCAACAATCCTGTGCAGAATACAAGATGGCTGCCAAGAATAAGTAAGTGTATAAGTTGGTATGCTGAATGTTACCAAATTATTGGGTAGGTACAGAACACAAACACACATACACAACACACACACGCACCTCTAAAAAAATACATCTTAAGACAGTGTTAATAGCACTTGAATTTCATATTTCAGAAAATACATGAAAAATTCTACTGTAAGTACTCTTTAATAATTGAGGCTAGCTTTTATTTACTTTCTCACATTTGACTTATTTGGTTGACACAGTCCTACTGTAATAGTGTCATCTAAAAATAAAAGTGTATTAGTTGGTTAAGATGTCCGCTGAAATTTAAATGAAAAAAAATAACTGTTTTGAAAGCAAAGCCACTTTTCACTATTTGCACAAAAAAGAATTTTTAAAAACTTGTCCTCCTCACAGTCAACACAATAGATTTCCAAAGAAAGTATAAGAACTAATGATTTTTTAAAAGTAAACTCTACTCCCAATGTGAGTCTCGAACTCATGACTCTGAGATCAGAATCTCATGCTCTCCCAACTGAGGCAGCTAGGCACCCAAAACTAATTATTCTAATGCAATTTTGTATAATGTATATACAAAAATATTTAACTTGTGAAGTATTCTCTAAAAATGCAAACAAGAAGGTCCATTATTCCCATATAAATAATACTCATTAATATTTTACTCCTCACTCCTCATGGTATAATGGTTTCTTCTCTCCAGCTCACTGTGAATATTTGAATCCCCATCATTTGATTTGGTTGATGAGAAAAACCCCTTTACCACTTTCCAAAACTAACTTTTGAATGATAAATGTAATTGTATGTGCTCATTACATTTATTTAGTCATTATTAAAGGAAGTACATGAAGTAATAAGAAACAACATGCTCAGTCTAATATTCATGCTTTACACACACACACACACACACACACACACACACACACACACACAAGCAGTAAATGAAAACTTAGACGTTTATACCAGATGCTAAGCTTGCTGCCTGATGCCAACTAAGAATAAATTTTATATAAGTATGCATACTTATATAAATGTAGTCATTTTTAACAAGATAAGTTAGATCCAAACATATCCATGCAATTACAGATTCACATATGAAAAATAAACATGTGCATATATATTCATATATATTCACATTTACATGTATAGAATATGACATAGAGATGCCAATTTACTTTCAGATGCCAACTGGAAACAAGACTGTAAGTATATACTTAGATAATCTTGTATCTTGATAAACATATATGTTTATGAAGATAAACAGAAAAATGTATGGAGTACATTTTTTAAATGAGGTGAACTCCTTATGTCTTGGATACATTTTGAAATCTCTTTTCCAACTCTTTGCTCTTCCTGTGCCCCTTTCCATTACTCAATTCTATTTGCAATATTTAGAAAAAGTAAGCTTCATAAAATGCCACCTGAGATCAAAGGTCGTTGTTGTGAGGAGAAAGTTAATCAGTTTTCAGCGCTTGTTAGCACGAAAAATTAATTAGATAATGCAAATATGAGAAAAGCAGAGAGCTGGTTTCCTTTACTAATACAACCTGTCACAAAATACAGCACTGTGATGTGTGCATACTATTATGCATACACTGAGGCCAGTATGTATCTCCATATATATAGATACAGTCTACTGCTGCAGGGAAAGGGTGAAGATAAGCAGGGAAGCATCTTTTACAAAATATTTCTCCCTTATATTAAGATTTTTGAGGTCATGAAGCCTAAAAATGATTTGTTGGGAAATCACCTAAAATGTGTGAGAAAACAGGAAATCTACTAGTGCAGTAATTAGAACAAATTATCAAGGCATTCACCAGAAGCTTGAAGTGAGATTTCTCTAAATTTTATTCCACGGTTAAAAAAGTAACAAAACTCCTTAGTGTCCCATAGGCCACACAGAGCAAAAGATGTATGCCCCACCTCCTGCCCAATTTTCACTGGGCTCAGTGGAAATTTACTTTATGCCGGGACTGAGTTCTTTTTGGTCATGATGGGGAAAACAACATTGTTTGCTTTCATACATAAAATATTGGTTAAATTATAGGTTTTTGATGAAGTCTGCACTGATCTGGGGACATATCTTTTCTAATTCTGTCAGCGAATGAGGTCATCTTTGTTAGAGGAATTTTATTTCAAATGGTGTGGGGGCTCAGCACACCAGCGTGGAGGATTAAGCACCCTGACCAGCTACCTTCGGGTTATATAAATTCAACAGTCCCAGCTGGGGAATCACACTCTTGATGAGATTACAGTGACTTTCTGGATCTCGGTGATGCTTGCAGGAAATCGTTATCCTGAGTGACAGGAAAGCCAGATTCCCCAGGAAGAGAAGGGGGCGGGGAGGTAAAGAATAGAATGGAGTTGATCAGCATTGTTTAAGGCAGCCTTCACTGCACACGCAGGTGCGAAGGCTGACATACAGCAGCCTGCTGTTCCCAGGAGGCCTGTGGAGAAACCCGCAGCCCCCGTTCTCCTTCCCATAGTGCTGTAAAGCATCGTGTTCCAGAGCATTCATACCAGGAAAGAAAGCCAGAGCCGCATACGGAAGACCTTAAACTAATGAGCTTAAAGGCAGGACTTCTGTTGTCCTCCTAAATGACTAAGCCCAAGTACAGTTTACACATATTATTAAAAAAAATGAAGACAAAAGTTATCAATATGTCTCCGGCAGAGGTATATTTAAGCTTAATTTTTTTGTTAAATCAGCAATGAAGAAATAGTCAAACAACCTAAAACAAATAAAAATCCCCAAAGCTGCCACCTAAAGAATTTGAGTATTTTTCTTTTTTGGTGCCTGCAGAGCAGGGGGTATCTTCAGGCTGGGCAAGCATCTACACACTCTTGTGTAAACTATGGCAAGTCGAATAAAAACTCACCTCCTGAAAGCTGCAAAAGGGATATCCATACTTCCCTCTATATGAAGGTAGGTGGGATTGGCTATTCATATTTAGATACAATATATAAAGCATGGCACTAAACAAAACTCATTTTAATAAAGCCAGACATGAACTTTCAAAGGGCAAATTAAAGACAACTCGATGCTAAAATCTTCTTCAGAATGTACAAAGCTATGTAAATCGAGATAATTATTATGACATTAGAAAATTCTGTAACTAAAGTTAAATATATCTTTCCAATATTTCTTTGTATACTTTCTAATCGAAAAATCTTGATGATTCCCCTAGGCCTTCAGAATTCTACTATGAAATAGGATGCTTCTAATACAATGATTTCCAAGCTGCAGTCAGTACTTTGGGCTATCATTATTCTTAAGTTAATCAAAAATAATTTCTTGTTTTCCCATTTATTATTAAAGAAATGGAAGTCATCCAATCATTTTCTAATTCTCATGTAATGATGTGAATTATGCTTTTTCCAATCAAAAGTAGTTAGCCAATATAGTCTCTTTTAAACTCTTCTGAAATAGTGTTTTCCTGTGAGGAGTCCCCTATAAGTTTCTTAGGCTCAACTATCTAAGACCTTGAAATTGGAGCACCTCACAGCATTTGATTGACCTCTTCACGCTAGAACTTGAAAACCTCAAGGAAGCACTGAAATTTCACAGTAGAGAGTACGTGAGTATTACAAAAGATAAGAGTAGGTACCATTGTTTGCCTTTAGATATTTGATCATATTTTGTTTTGGTTTCATATGAAACATCTGGTTTCATATGAAACATTAAAGCTTCGGAGTATTTTGCATGAGCAACAACAACAAAAAGATGGTGAAAAACTACTTTTTTTCCTGATTTGATTCACAAAGAAAGCTAAACATCAAGTAATAGAGGGTCTCAATTTTTTTTACTGACAAAACTTCAAAAACTACTTGGAGAAATGGAAAATTGTATTATTTATACAATATTGTGAATGTGAATACACACACACACATTAATACAAATCTTTGGATAATTAATAATTATGATCTAAATGATGCCTAGGAAATGTTAGAGGCACCCCAAAATGTTTTTAGCAGAAATATTTTCTATATCCTATTTATAATTAAAATTTTAAAAATCACAGACCATAATCCACTAGCTTTACTAGAATTATTAGCAAGCACAAGTATAGAATAGGTCAGTAAATCTGAGAGAAAAATTAATTTATGATATATGATAATCTCATAGTACAATAATTTATTATAATAAAAACAATTTTATATTTTGATAATACCTCAATTAAAAATACATAAATTAATATAATCACTTCTTATTTTTTAGATTGCACCTTTCTTTTTCTGTCCTATTGTAATATATATGTCATATATATTATGTAATATATATCACATGTGTGATAGGTATCACACGTGTGATAGTATATATACTGCATATACATCACATATGTTATATGTATCAGATTCTTCTCATAATTCTAATTCATTTATCATATGACTATATAAGTATTTGTATACTCACATTTTATTTTGGCCATTATCCAGATATAAATTAAAAATATCTATCAAAATTATCACTAACCGGAATATTAGACCCCTCTCTAAAAGAGAGAAAACACCAAATAGGTAACTACATAACTTTTATGACCCAATTTTTTGGAGGCCTTAAATATGATTATAAGGAGAACTCTACTTTTTTGGTTTTCGAATTGACATGTATGGGGCCAGGATTTCTCTGATTAATGGTGGAGAACTGGCAATGGCTTTCCATTAGTATCCATTCTCTGTGGGCTGTTGCTCCTGCTACTCTTCCCACTTTGCACATATTGACAGCTCCTCCTCTTCCACCTCCCCCACACGAACACCACCACCCTCACCATCATCACTGTGACGGCATGATTTTAGGTGATGATAGCATGACTTGAGAAGATAAACCTAGCTAACTTCTGCAGATGGAAAGATGAGTTTATTTATTACATTGTACAGATGCTAAGTCAGGTCAGTGTACTGGTAGAGCCAGTTAGGAAAACAGCTGTCTAAAGGAGAATGTGTGTGTCTAAAGGGAAGGAATGGGTTGGTAGGAAGGATAATAATAATAATAATAATAATAAGGAGAATAATAGTTTACCACCGTGATTTACATGCATCCAAAAGTGACCTAAATAAGGAGATAATAATAATAATAATAATAATAATAATAAGGAGAATAATAATAATAATAAGGAGAATAATAGTTTACCACCGTGATTTACATGCATCCAAAAGTGACCAAAAAAGGTGCCCACTTTTGGCTCTAGTTTATCTAATGCAACTACTTTATTTAGGCAAGTCTCGTGATTAATGCTATTATATTTCAACTAATTTTGGTAAAAATACTTCAAATCACAGCCTTCTAACAAATGCGTAAATTTATTGTATGATAAATGAGTTGTTTAGTGATTAAAATGTTCTTGGACATATAAAAATAAACTATAACAGGATAATACCAGGGTAAGTAGAAAGGAAAATTGTTCAACGATTCATCAATTAAAAAGGTGTTTTTGAAAAATTATTTTATGCAGTATTTTTAATCCTATGTTAAAGGTTCTTAGAGGGAGTATGAAAGGAAATTAAAAGTAAAATTGAGATTAAAAAGCAAAAATTAGATTAATAACATCACTACTGTCAATAATGATTAGTACTGAGTCAATTCTATTTATATGTTCCATATGTTTATATTTAATTTATGAATATATACGCAAATATATATGTTATATGATAAGTGAATCTTAATCTACCTGCCTACCTATCACCTATCTATCTGGCAGAGAACAAAGTTAGATAATTCTATCTCCCCTCAAAGTCACTCACTAATCCTGTTTAATGCAACAATGCCTTTAGGTGAGATCACTGGTAGGTGAGATCACTGCTAATCAGCTATTGAAAAACCACCAGCATTCTTCTCATGATAAAGTTGTTGGACAATTTTGAAAATTTTGGTTAATTTTAAAGCAGACAGTGAACTGTCTTGTTCTTTTACTGAGAAGAAAAAATATTCTTGTAAAATGTGAGGAAATGGGAGGTCACAAAAAAATTAAGAGGTGACATTTTAAAATTATCAAAGCTATGATTTGGACAGTCTTTAACATGTATTCAAATGAAATACAATAGTTACACCAAACTTCTATAAGAAATTCAAATTACAGTGCTTCTCTTTGAATTATTATAGATCTGAGAATTTGAGAACTATTCATTTTTTATATTATATAAAAAGTGAAAATAACTTTAATAAAATTTTTTCTCTTAGGGCTAAGTCCTTAGCATCTTGGATGTAGTCACTGGACTTCATTTGGTTTAGAATCCTCTATGACAAGATTCCAACCACTTCAATAGACCTAGCCCAGAAACCAAAGCATGTTTGATGTCCATGAATTACTTAGAGGAATTTAGAGTAAATTCCAAACATTTCAGTAATTAAGATGTTATCATCAAAATAATGCACTTGGTTAAAACTGTACTTCTAAGAATAACATGTAGCTTTTGCAATATTTCTTTAAAAAAAGTCTTTTTTAAATAATTGTAATTGAATTGTAACTGCCATCCACTAAATTCTCAAAATCACAATCACTCTGAGTTTTTGGTCTTTCTCATTTTTTTTTCTTTTTAAATAATAAAATTAAAAGGTATATACTCAACAATTATTATACTTTATCAAGTTATTATATGTTACCTAGCTTTTTAGAAATACATTTTGGCTAATTTCCTTCATTAAGAGGATATATACTCTTAAGCATTCTATGCATAGAATGCATATCTTGTGCTAGAGCAAGTTCTCAAATCTTTAGATTCAAATTTCTCCTCAGAGAATTTCCACATACTACTTCTTTTTCTATGAGTATCTTGTGCCCTATCTTTGTGCAAACATAGCCACCTTCCCAAAGTTAACTAACTAGCAGAGTCAATTAATAAGCCTAACATCTCAAGCATAGAATTTATAAGACGTAGTGATTAATCATCTTTCTTCCATTTTTTTCTGGAGTCTTTTCTGTATGTGCATTCTGTATTTTCCAGGAAATTCTCTATATAACCACTTAAAAATTACATATATTTTGGAAGAATTGGTTGTTTATAGGATAGCCTCTATCTCTTTAAACACCATTGCTAATTTGGAGCGTTAGTTTTCTCATCTTGGTTTTTCTATGTTTCTAACTGCAGACCTGAGTGAATTACTCTTTAAGAGAAATGAGAAGGGAGTGGGGGTGGAAACTAGTTTCAGTGAAACTAGTTTTTACCCTGTGGTAAATGAAAAGAAACAATGTTGAACGGTTCTAGGGGGCCTAAGCCCAGACTCATGGCATCTTGCCAAAAATTTTGAGACTTTGTTTCTATCAATTTCTTATTTAAACCAGACTCAAGAAGATGACCTTGGGCATGACAATACTTTCTACCAGTATGCTCCTTTCTCTGTTCTCTTGGATCTGTAACACTACACTCTGCCTGCCCTCCCTCCCTCCCTCCTTCCCTTGGTTCTTTCTTATTCAGGTCAAACAAGGATTTCCACTAGTCTGCAAAATATACTTGAAATAACAAGTCATACTCTAGACTCTCAATATGTTCAAATGTTCAAGGCAAGTATTCCTTTTTTTTTTTCTTTCTTATTCCTTGAAAAATTCTACTAATAGCAAATGTCATACTACACCACATAATCACATGGGGTAACCAGGTAGAGATCATCAATAGCAACCTGTATTTCTTTTCTAGGTCTGGGGAAGAGCTAAGGCAAGGATGCATCAAGGAATCCCAAGGCTTTTAAGTAGGTATGAGAATGTTTCCAGAGAAATTATATCATTTTAATTCAATTACATCATTTTACATTTGTCCATTTCTTGGACTGAAAGTTAAGAATGTAAGTAGGGAAACTAAGTATCTTGGAGGAAGGACTAAGATGTAGAGTTAGGGATTTAGATGGACATTGCAAAAGGCAGAAATACAGAAAAGTTTAACTTCCTTAAACATGTGTGTGTGTGTATAAACATAATTGTATGCATATATCCACAGCACTTACCACAAATCTTAGAAAATAGCAATCCCTACCTAAAGACTTGTCAAATTAAATCAAATTTATCAAGGGCTGACTATGTGCTTAGTAACATACCATGTATTCATGAATATAGAGCATAGGTACAGGCCTGCCTAGGAGAAGTAAAGACACACTATTTATAGAAATACATTTAAATTTTACTCTTTATCTTGTTGACATTGTTACAAATGTAATTTCTTTCCTCACTACAGTCTTATTCAATAGTGTTGTTGCTGTCACTAAACTAGTGTTTTTCAAACTTTTTTGACTGCAACCAACACTTAGAAATACATTTTACATAGCAGCCTAGTACATGCATACACATACATTTATGTATACATACAAACTGAAACAGAAGTTTAACAATATGTACTCCTACTATATGTGCTGCACTCATATATTTTATGTTCTACTCTCTTCCGTTCTACTTTCTGAAAATCCTCGTGGTAAGCCAACACATGGACCACTAACGTTCTGTCACCTGCAGTTTGAAAAACACAGCTCCACGCCACACAAATAACATATTCATGTGAAGAGAATCACATGAGGAAAATCCAAAAACCACTCCACTTCATAATGAATTTAACTCTATACAGCAGCCTTATATAAAAGATCCAATCTGTATTTCCTTTGGGACAGAAAAGGCCAGTGTTCTCTATTTTGTTTTTCATGGATGAAAATTAGAGCACACAAAGTATTTAATGTTTACTATTTACTATTTACTATTTAATGTTTAATGTTTCCACATATTCTCACTTCTCATCTACCTACATACATATGGGAATTTTAGCTCTTTCCTTATTCTTGACTCCATTAAAACCATCACTGGTCTCATTTAACCTACACACAAGAACTTCCCGTAGACTAGTCTTTCCCCAGCACAGTTACATTCCTGCCACTGATTCACCAGCACCCGTAATCATCATCTCCACAAAATTAAATTTATATAGTCTATCTTTCATTTAAAATGTATTTCATCTCTTTTCACTCTGTAAGGTTTTGGAGAAAATATATCTTCTCTGGAATTTGCCAGATTTGCTGAAATACACAGAAATGCCCACGAGTCTTCGTGATCTATAGATATATGCCCCCTTCCCCTCTGGTCCTCCTAGATCTCTATTCTTTTGATTCTATCAATCATCCAGGGTTGTTTTTTTGTTTTTTGTTTGTTTGTTTGTTTTTAAGTCTTTGGGCAAGAAACAGCACTTTCAGTAGCGTTTTCCCCAGTTTGACACTTGTTCACATTCTCAAGAATGTCCTCTAAAGTATGAATTTAGATGCACAGGAGATCCAAATGGGATCCCATTTTCCACCCATTTTGGAAGCGTTCTCTTTTAGTTACACTTTGGAATTATTCTAACAAATGTTTCAAAGACATAAGTAGAAATAATAACATCAGCTATAACACAATCTGTTTTCTCTGTCTCTGATTCAGCTGCCACGCCACTGAACTTGAGCTTTAGCTCTGACTCCTGAACCAAATATATTGAGTGAAGTCATAAAAATATTATCCTCTCTCTTTTTATAGTTTCCGCTCTCTGCAAAACTTCTATAACTGCTGAAGGAAAGCAGACATCCATATCCTGTCTTGGACAAAGTTCCTTCTAGAAACTGCATTGCATCCTGACTTGAATATTCCTTTCTCCTGGATTTTTAGTGCTTTCTGGATTAGTATTCCAAATTTTTTAGGGCTTATCACTGTTTTCTCAAAAAAAAAAATTAGTCTTTTCATTATGGCTCACCAACTTTCTTCATTTCATAAATACCCTCTCCTTATTAAAAAAAGAAAGCTCTGCATAGTTACTTTACTTTTTATCTCAAAATATGTATCTACCTGTTTTATCCCCCCACACTTATCTTCCAAAACAAGTAACTCTAAAATTTTCCAATAGTTATTAAATATGTTTTCCAACTAGAATTCATATGCATTTAACCATTTCTTTCTTACAATGATTTTCTTAAACTAATTCCCTTTTAGACTAAATTCTCTTGTCTGTCCAAATAAAAAGAATAGTAGCCTAAGGAAGGTGTTGTGTTAAAGTCAATCTCTCTCTCTTTCTCTCTCTCTCTCTCTCTCTCAAGAGTTATAGAAATTAATGGCAGTGGTGTGCCTTTGGTGAGGAAACAGGAAGATCACTAATTTATTTAACCTGGCTCACCACACTGACTGACTTGACCAGGTAATTTGTGCATTTTTCCTGGGTATTTGACAGTGCAAGTACAAGAACAAGGAAAACTTGTTTATCAGGTTTATCTCTTTCCAAGTGAAATCAAGCCAGATATTTGGTGAACTGGATGATTAAAGCAAAAATTCAGAAAACAGAAACCACAACGTAGTCTACCTGTGCTTTAATTTCTGAAAACTGTAAGTAACCTGTTGGTGGACGGAATTGTCTGTAAACATAATTGTCTTATTCTCTACTTTTCATGGAGGACTTTAACATATGAATGAGAAATTGCATAGCATCTTTCATTATACAAAGTACACTAACCTGCATGCAGTATCAAAAAGTTGTAAGCTAATGGATACTATTATCCCTATTCTATAGATGAGGAAACGAAGTTCAGAGAAGTTATGCTGAGGTACCTGATTTCAACTGTAAGTTACCTGATACTATTAGCTCTTCTCATATCCCACCATCAAAATGTGGTCATATGGCCCAAATATAATTTTTAATTATAAAAGAAATGAAAAGCCAAGAAACTAGTAGTATACTTTTCTAGTATAATTTATATTTGGTTTTATAGCAACCAAAGAAATACATATTTAGTATACTTTTTTGAAAAAGTAATTTTTGCCTTGCCATTTGCTTTTGAGTAAGAAATGTAATTTGAAAGCAATGTTTTAAATATTAAGAAAAAGAAAAACAGAACAAATTTAACAGGCTCACTCTCATACCTGGCTCTGGATTCTTATGCTGTTAAAGTAAATTAAGAGAAAGCCCCGAAGTTTCACAGAAGAAAAAAAAAATATTTCTCATAATGTTTTAGAGTAGAAGTTAACAAGCCTGCTGGGATCCTTTTAGCCCCTGCAGAGCTAAGTCTTCAACATTATTAAATGGCTGTCGCATCTGAAGTATGGTGCAACATAACTCAATAAACAACAGAAAACATATGATGCTGAATGGAGGGAGGCTTTTCGATTACTGTGCAGAATAATTCACTATCAGGACAGGTGTTTGTATGTGATGGAACGAGATATGACTGAAGGATAAACCACCTCTGTGCTCCTCCCCCAGATATTTTGAAACTCTTAAGGATAATGGCATAATGCCAGATGAAAAACTATGTTAAGAATGAGCAGAAACACTGCAACACAAGGAACAAAATTAATGCCTATGCAGAATCTTCAAATTTTACACTGATTACCATACAAAAAATCCTTGAAAACAAATTTTTGTAAAAAATGGTATTTTCTAGAGTGTTTCTACAGCCTCTACCAAGATCATCTACATTCTAATAGGTGACTGAAATCATACATTAAAACAAAAAATTTTACCATTATTTTGGGTTCCTTTTCGCTTTTTAAAGATTAACTTTAAAATAAAGGAAAACTAAGGGAGAAGTAGATCTTTATCCAACTTAGATATTTACGTGGGCCTTCCTTTCAACAAATGTTGAATTTAACCTATTAATTTGATTAGATATTTTTATGCAATGAATACATTAGATTAACATTTTGTATAATGTGAGGAAAAATACATGTAAAAAAATGGAAGCATATCCACTCTTGTGAAATTTATCGGATAGTGGGGGACATTTTGTTATACTTTTTCAAAGCAAAAGTAAAGGTGAGTTGTTTTCTGGTAAAAGTGAACTATGTATTCAGATAATCTAACCAACTGAGTTCAAACAGTTCTAAGCACCAACTACTTCAAAAGAGTTTTTAAAAACACATTTCTACAGACTCAAATAACTTCACGTTTTACTTGTGTATCCAGAAAGAATATTTCACAGGGTTGCCAGGATCACCCACCCCATAGATCTTCGGTCTCCAACCTGGCAAACTAGAGCCAATGTAGATGAAACGCCCACCCTTCTTCCACTACTCCTTTCCAGTTTTAGTCTTACAGACTAATTTATTAATTTGTTTTGTATTTGCCAATCTACAACTCAAAACTCCCAGCTGTTCACCCAGGGAAACGAGGGATTAACCAAAATAGGTAGCAATACTTCAGTCATCAATTCAGCAAAAAGTCTAAAAATCAAGTGACTCTTATTTTCCTAATCACTAGATACACCTTTCATTCTTATTTAATAGGTACAATATTTTTATCTGATTAGTCTAAAAGTTGGTATTGTTGATTTGTTCTGATTGGCTTTCTGATTGCTTATTTGTTTGTATTTTGTTTGATGACAGTTGAATTTCAAACATGCATTCTTAGAAGATAACTTACGTATGGATTTTAATTACTTTTATTTTACTATTCCTAATTGCCATGCAAAAGATTGCTTAGAATTTGCATGATATTTGCATGGGTGGGGGTATTATTTTCATTTAGGAATTATTAAAAATGCATGGTTCTTTTAAATAGAACTTTGGCTACCTTGTATTAAATGTAGTGATAGAAGGAAAATCTCGCTGAACTTGTATTAGTTTGATGCCTTGACTACAAATCTGACTTTAGTTAAAGCTAAACTTTTCTGAAGTTTTTTTCTTATCATTTATGAAACTCAGGATCTTCTTTCCTACATGAGTTCTATATTACACTCTAGTGTTAATATACTATCATTTTGTTTGGACTGATTGACAACTTTCCTCTTTCCCTTTGATAGTTACATATTTGCATTCTGATAATAAAACAAAAATTTACATTTTTATACTGGCATGTTTTTGATTTTTGAAACTAAAAATTGAGACTCATTTTTAAATTGCGATATAAAATGACAAACTGGTGAATGTTTCAATTTAAGATATGAAACATCTGGGTTTACCTATACATTCTTTTTAAAGTCACCAAACTTCAAAAACTTATAACAACGTTCAATTATTGACTGGTTTCATTATTTAACTATACATATTCTGAGTTTGAAGGACACACCTATTTTACATATGGTCTACAAATAAATTTCTTTAGGAAGCAGGTACCATCTTCCTTACAGACAACGTTGTGTCCAGAATTTTATGACTGCCCTTTGTATGGTGGAACTTAATGGCATATATAAAGAAATGTGTCCTCCTCCCCTAAAACACTCTTTAAAAAATCAAGTTATCAAGTTTGGGACAATATTTGGGTGTTTTCCACCAAACCCCTTAGTAGCTCAACCTAACTTGCTGGCCTGTATATTCAGTAAATAAATGTTTCAAATGAGAGAAAAGTTTTAAAAGAAAAGAGATTGAAATTGTCCTTTTTCTCGAGGTTCCAGTTTCTCTTCCCTATAGTCTCTTTACTATAAGGTTTTCAAGTCCCTCCTCTAGCTTGTGGTGGCAGCGTGTAACTTACAGCTGAGAGCCAAGGGTGGGGGCAGGGAAATCTCCTGAGGTGCTGCTTACTAATGTAATTCCATAAATCAGCTAATGGGAGAGAAACCAGATCTGTGTGGTCTCTAATGCTGTCCCACAGAGATCAATCATGTCACCTGAACAATGTTCAGGGACTAAGAGGCTGGGGTTGCCCATGGGACAATTCTGTCCCTTGAGCCATATCGGGTTGGGATATTTTAAAAAGTTAGATCTTCATATCAGAAATGTAACTGCTGCGAATATGAAAACTGAAGGTTTGATTACCTTTGCCTGAGACAAAGTGCCATTATGTAACTTATTATCATAATGCATAATCACGTTTATTAAAATCTCTCAATTTAATATTGATCATTAAGGATGCAAGTTTTTAAGATAAGTTTTGTTGCAGAAACGGCATACAGTATTTGTAATAACTGCTTTGAATAATTGGTGACAGTTTTTTAATGTAGTAATTGACTAAATTCTATGCAAATATACAGTGCACAGTTTCACAGAAAAACTAAATTTGTTTTATGTGCATTGTTATCTTATGGAATACTATCAACGGCATGATTTTATAAACATATTTCCAAGGCATTAAGATGCTCCTAACATGAGACTAAGCAGGAAAATGTGAAAATAAGTGAGACTGTTTTAAAAGGAATGCCAGAGGGGAGGCTTCAAAAAAATGTGGGCAAGACTCCCAACACATCCATGTGAGTCTGTCTTAATTTCAGTTTACTCACCCTGAAAATCTGATTAAGCCTCCAGCCTTTGGGATGAGAATAAGTCAAAGGAAAGAAGGATGCATGAGGTTTAAAATGATAAATCAGAATATAACTAATGATTACGATGCAACTATTAATTGGTGTCCATGATTTAAAGCCAACAAATACTAGCTACTGAACGTAAACCTGAGGTCCACAGGTGACAACCACAATGAATCCCTAAATCACCATCCTCATCTAGGGAGTCTAACCAATCTCTAAAACATCTCCACAGATGATGATAACTTACAGGAACCAAATTAGAGAGGGAAGCAGGTCAGCAGGGGACTTTTCACCAACCAGCAAACACTGCTCCAGCTTTGGTTCAGTCATGTAAACCCTGTCACTCTGACATGCATCCAGCTGCTTCCCTACAACCATAACTGTGTGGTTACACATGAGCTTACGGCTGCCATTGCCTTTTTAAAAGAACCTAGAGAGAATCTTAGCCAATTAAAAAAATGAAACAAAACAACCCCTCCCCCCACCAAACTTTCTTTCTGCCGAATAACACTCTGCTAACAATCTTAGCCTTGAACCCTGACCTGTTCTCTGGCAGGAAGGTGTAGGTAGTTAGGAAAACATCTTCAGAGAGCTCCACAAAGACAGAAATGTGTTTCCCTTCTCACCCACACCCCATTTGCTGAAGATCAACAGAACTTTTGTGCACTTGGATTAAAAAAAAAAGAAGAAGAAGAAAAGCTAATACCATGGGATCAAAATGTCTAAGGAATTTAAGCATCACAACCAGTTTGTGGGAAAACTATCCAAAAGAGAAAAAAAAGGAAATTTATGAAGTTTGTCTAGACTGATACATCAGCATAGAAACTTGTGCAGAAAACCTATTGGCACCCACACTAAGCTCCTGCAGAGCAGTTATTTACTAAATAAATCAGAATTATTCAGTGATCTTACCCACTGCATACCCTAAATCAGGACACAGGCAGTGCCAGGGGTCTAGCTGAAGATGTGGCCTACTAGCAACAATAAATCTTTAATTCTAGATACTATACAATTCAAAATAAAAGCCATCTAGTCCTTATCAACTGGGCATTAACAGGAAATTTAGTATGAACTGAATTTTCATTTCCATGGGCCTTAGAGAACTAGAGGTAAGTTACAACAAACTAATCCAGAAAACAGAATTCAAACACTAAAAACGAATTTTTGCCACCTAACAAAATACAGGGGTCTACATTTTTATAATTGTTATTATCTTTGTTTAAGCAGCGTTGCCAAAGGAAATGTAATAAACCACCCTGGAGTAAAGTCAAACTTTTGACAAAGAGATGGGTTTTCTTATAAAGAGGAATACATGTAACATTTCGATGGAACTGATCACAATCAATAATGATATCAATATAATACTTCTTTTGAATCTCAAAATGCTATTTACCTTGCATATTAATAAAACTTAAAAAAATCTATATCTTATTTGTGTTCAAGCCTCCAACAAAATTCTTTACCTTTCCTTTTTTAAAAATCCTTTTAAAGACCAGTCCTTCATGGAAAAAACTCTTTTAAGCAGTGCTCACAATTTTTAAAAAGAATGTGCAAGTGCCCCTCTGATGATAACTTGTGAGAGCCAGTCTCACTCTATAATCCAGACCATAGAATATTCCCGAATGCTAAATCCACCACCTATAGTCTCAAGTATATATAAACATCCTGCCACCTACTCTGTAAATGATATCAAGGGACTAAATATGATTACTTGTTCATACACCTTGCTAAACACACCACTAAAATAATTTCATTTACCTATGATTGTACATTTTTCCCCATTTTGTTTTGATCATGTTACCATATGAAAATCCCACCAAACACATCACTCTTTGTATTTAACATAATTAAAAGCCTAATTTAACAATTACTTTAGTGACAATTGGTACATTGTCTAATTTAATGACACATAGGAAAAAAAAACTATTATAGACCATCTAGGGCATCAATCAAAAATGTGCTTAGTTTATAGAACAATTTTGTGACTACAAAATGGTATGCAGAGCCCAAAGGAAATATTCTTTGGTAACCAAATTTTAGTAATCATTTGTTTGTTGAGACTACGTAAAACAATTCTTAAATAAAATTACCATCACCTGTCTAAAATGAACTCATTCTGTCCCTTGATTCTAAGACACATCCCCTTAAAAATTGCAGGTGGTGTTCAGCTTTCTATATTATTTCTGCTTTCTCAAAAAATACCAGATATGCAGAAAATGGGAAACAGAAACATTTTTATCATGGTTAAGAGAAAAATTATTCTGGAAGTGGGTAGAACACCCTTTTGAATTCACGTTATTTCAGCTTCCAAGATTACTCTGTGTGTGTGTCTTAATGGGAACATTGGCTTGTGTGCCACAAATGGTGTCCTCACTGTTATAACTGGGCCACTAATAAGTCTCTCTTAGCCAATAAAAGCATATAAAATGTGATATGTCCAATCCTTTGGGCAGAGATGCTTTTAAAACTAATACTAAGGGGGGGGCATATTAAACCGCCAAGGGACATTTTTGAGCATACTGAATGTGAAACTTCTGATTTTTTAAACCAATTACATTAGTTTACCACTGCAGATAAAAAGAAGGGGCGCACCCCCCATCTGGAGGCCAGTTCCACGCGAAGTGCAGCTGGGGAGGGTGGTGGAGAGGCCGTGCCCTCGCAACCACCTGCAACTGTATCTTACAGCCTGAATGAAGCTTCAGGAAAAGGGTACTGCATCTTCAAGCCAGACAAGAAGCCCTGAAGGGGAGAAGAGAGGGGAGTGAGGAGGGAGGGGGGGAGACTGGGAAACAAGAAATCATCTCCTCTGACCTCTAGCGAAGTGCCAGGTTTTTTCTTTAGCTCTTCACATTTTCTAAATTTGCAGATCTGGTGTCCCGTTTTGCGGTTCCTGCAACTGCTGCAGACGCCACAGTTGATGAGCCTCTTGCAGGGCACGCAGACCCCACACCTTTTCCTCTTCTTCTTGGCGGGGTTGGCTCCGCTAGCTCCCCCTGAGGAGGACGAGGAGGAGGAGGAATGATTCTGCGGGCAGTCTGCCAGATTGGCAATTTGAAACGCACTGTCTGTGACGGCTGCTGAGGCTGCTGCGGGGGAGTGAAGGGCTGTCATGACGATGACCCCTGGAGGTAATGAGATGCCCCCTAAAGCCGGGATAGCGGAAAAAGTCCCCACGCGCTCGGGGAGATTCATTATCTCTGCTTCAGCAGCGCCGCATTTGAGCTTGTTCATGCATTCCCCCGCCAAAGGTCTGCAGTGTTCAGGGGATAAGGTGGAGAGGAAATTAGTATTTGCCATTTGCAACGACGGCTCTGGCGGGCAGCCAGCTTTCCCCAGCCTCTGGGAGTCGTTTCGGTGGTGCATGCTGGTCCTACTGCCGCCGCCGCTGCCGCCGCCGCCGCCGCCGCCGCCGCCGCCACCGCCGCCGGCGGGGAGGATTGCCGAAGAGGAGGCGGAGGAGGAGGCGGCGGCGGAGGAGGATTTCCTGCCGCCCCCGCCGCCCCCGCCACCGCCCCCGCCGCCCCCGCCGCCGCTGCCGCCCCCGCCGCCGCCCCCGCCCCCGCCGCTGCCCCAGAGCATGGCGGTGGCGGCGGCGGCGGTGGCCGCGTTGTCGCAGTTCCAGGGGGACATGCCGATGCGCGCGGCGGCCGCGGCGGCGGCGGCGCTGCTGGGGAAGATGGGGGTGGTGATGCGCGCGATCTTGGCCGCCTGCGGGAAGGCGCCCCCGTTGGTCTTGTAGAAGGAGGTGGCAAAGGAGCGGTAGCGCTCCATCTCCGAGTTGTAATCCACAAGGCTGTTCAGGGCCCCCTCGGGCAGGTGGCTTTCCTTGGGCAAGCCCGGGGCCTCCGGGCTCGGCCCGGGCTCCACGCAGACATTGGTGTTCATGGTGCAGGGGGGGAAGAAGGGGTGCAGGGTGGAAGTGGGGACCGCCTGGTCCGACACCTGGGTGGGAAAGGGGGGAAGGTGGGGGGGAGGGAAGGGGGTGATGGTGGTGTTGGGGTGGGGGCCGAGGCGGGAGGGGAAAGTAGGTCCGGATGGGGAAAGCAAGGTGAGGACTGCTTTATTCCTCTCTGGGGCGCATTTCCACAGACGGTGAATTCCCAGGCAGCGTCTTCCTTAGCATTATCCTCCAACTGTTACAACTAAAATAAAGAAAGTCATTCCAACGAGCTGCACGAGGAAAAAGATTAAAAATAAATAAACAGCCTCCCTCACTACCCCACCGCAGACACTGAGAGCTCCCACATTCTTCGTCAGGTCGTTTGCATGACAATCATCAAGACGTGACCCCCCCCACCATCTCCCCCCCACGCTCCCAACCCACTCCCTCCCTCCCCACAGCACACCACAGCTCCTCCCTCCTATTCTCATAACCCTCCAGAGAAAATGTATTAATAGCCAGGATACCCAGGGAAAGAGGAAAGACGGGGGTGACAAATGCCGAGGGAAAAGGGCAATTGGAGTGCTAAAGACATGCAAATCAGGGGTGGGAGGGCGATACTACCTATAAGCAGAGGGCATTTAAACATTATGAAATGTGTGAACAAGTGCTGCCTGGGCATGCAAATGCTGTAAAGTAGAAAACAGCAATGGCCCTATGAGGAAAATGAACAGGAAATTAGCAAATGAAGTACTGAGAAAGTCTACAATACATCCGAGTATAAACTGTAAGCAAACACAATACAACTGAGAGCTAAGAGACTGCCCACATACAATCTGAACTAAAGAGGCAGGGAAAAAAGAACTACCAGCTGCCACAGTGTCCTTCTGTGTCTGCGGTCATTAGTTTGAATCCCAGCACAGCTGGCTCTGTTAGGGTCTTAATTCAATGGACCAAGGACAGGTCTCAATTGTACAAGCCATTTGGTGGTGGGGCTTGGTGGGGGTAAGAGGGTGGTGTTCTACTTGTTTAAAAGAAAGAAAGAAAGAAAAGAAAGATGGACCAGATACAAATTTTTAAAAATAATACAAATAATGTCACTTGGTTTTAAACCAAGTGCCGGCAGCCTCTGTAAGGATATTCCCAATAATTCCTAATGGAGACCCCTGTCTCTTCCCAAGACAAGAGGAAAGCATGGGACTTTTTTTTTTTTTTTAAGGATCTTTCATAGTCACTGGTTTTTACATTGAGTAAAAAGGTGGGGGGTGGGGGAGGAAGGGAGATCCCTTAAGGTGTTGTTTACCTGAAGAAATAACCATTAAAAATATTTTCTTTCTTTTGCTCTTTTTAAAAGGAAAGTTTAATGTTAAGTGGGTATTTGCATTCATCCCTTTGCTTACAGGCCATTATTATGCTTTAGGAAGAGGTATTTTAGTTGTTTATCACAGAGGAAGAGGTACATCTCAGCCTTTTAAGAAGTAATGCAAAGACATAAAGTGTATATTAACCTTAAAAAAACAGTTTCTTTGTTTCCAGATTTTGGGGGGGGGCAGAATATCTTTTTGTGACATCTTCTGAAGCCCACATGTTGGTCTGGAATGTGGAGTTCAGGGAATTCTAAATGGGGGCCCAGTAGTCTCAGTCTCAAATATTCAGTTTGAAATGGATATCAATTATAGTAATTATGCTTATAATTAGATTAATGAACCATTTATGCCCAAACTCCAAGTGCAAAAACTTCAAGACCTGCTGATGAGGTGCCCTAAAAAGAGGGGTTTAGGTAAACAAATCCCTATTAGGCAAAGTAAATCAAGATAAGGAACCTCACCCCAGGCTGGATTAGAAGCTAGCAGGCATCTTTCAATCACAGCAAGTCCCTAATCACTCAGGAACCACCTCTGTGGTTTCGCATTAGGGAAAACTACTCCCTTCAGAGGTCTGATGGCAATACAAAGGGTGCCCCCAAAATGCTCCTGGCTAAATATTCTTGATGCTTGGAAAGGGGTAGGGGAAGACACAGCAAGAATATGCATATAGCTTCAGTTTCTGTGAATCACATTGTAACTGCAAGACCATAATAACTGCTACTCAGTAAAAACTAGTTATGCCAATCATGCATTAGCTATCACATTGAGTGGAGGGAAAAAATTCAGTATTTTAGTCTTTTGACCTTGTTCCAAATAAAGAAATAATTTAATGTCCCTCTTCCAGAGTATTAGAGTGCTGTTTGCAAACAAGCTTTCCTTGCTTTTCTTATTGCCATCACCTCCCCCTTCCTCCCTCAAGGTTTAATGCCACCAGAAACTGTAGAAAATGATTGTGCCCAGTATCCAGGTCATTATTGTTTAATCAATGCATCTCTGGAGCATGAAAAAGGTACCTAAGCACAGCTATTGTTTGGATTTTCTTTAAAAAAACAAAATAAAACACACACAAATAACTATAGTCCTATTCCAAAGCTAAATTAGACAACCATACTTCATGATCCTGTTTTGCCTTTAAACAATGTGACTGTACATGCCTAATATTGTATGTCTGGTCTACCAGAGACATAGAGATCAAAGGTCATATTTAACATACAGGAGGAGGGGCGGGTGCAGATTAATTAATAAATTAATACAGCGACGCCTTTTATTGCTGGAGTCCAGCATTAATAATCTACTTTTACAATCCCAACGGACAGCAAACATTTAAGAGAAAAAAAGCCAGAGAAAGAGAAAGAACAATCACTTACCAGTCTCTTTTTATTTGGGGAGCCTTAGAAATTGCAGACGCTGCTAGTCTGCCTTTAATTAGTTGCACATCACCCCCTAACACAAAGAAACACAAATCCAGATGTGTCTTGGCAGCTCCCAATTACAACTTTAATACTTGTAAACAAACTGTTGGGGGGGGGATAAATAAATATGCGGATCAAAAAAAAAATACCTGTAAATGGCTTTTTTTTTTCTTGTTGCAGAGAGAAGGAGGAGGAGATGGTGTTAGTGGTGGGGGTGGAAGGAGGAGGAGGTGGGGGGAGAGGAAAGAGCCGAGTGTGAGTGTATGTGTGAGAGCGCGGGGCTGTTCTCGGTGGTCTCTCCTCTCCCAGCGCGTTGCTCTCCGTCCGTCTCCAGTCGCTGTGTGCGAGGGAGGGAGGGAGCCGGGGAGTCTCTCTCTCTCTCTCTCTCCCCTCTCTCTCTCTCTTTCTCTCACCCTCCCCCCCTTCCCTCTCTGTTTGTGTGTGTGTGTGCGTGTGTGTGGTTGCTGGGGGAGGGGAGCGCGAGAGAAAGGCGAGGGAGGAGGTGTGGAGGCTGGGGGCGGGGGCGGGGGCGGGGGGGTGATTGGCGCCGAGGTGAGGAGGACGCAGGGACGTGGACACCTACTGATGATTGGCTGCAAATTACACGGGGAACAAGAGGCGCACGCGGGCCAGCGCTCCCCTTCACAAATCCTCTCCTCGGCGGAGGAGCCACGTTTCCCTGCTTGCCTGCGTTCGCCCTCCCTCCCGGCGCCCGGCTCTCCTGCTCCGCCGCCCAGCACAGAGGGCCGTTGATTATTTTCTTTTGCTCTCAGAGATAATTGTTTGGAAGGGATGGAAAGAGGGCGTTTCCGCCACTCTCTCTCTGCGTGTGTGTGTGTGTGTGTGCGTGTGTGTGTGTGTAAATAAACTTGTCTGGGTTTTCTGGCCGGGTTGAGAAAAGGAGTACAAGAAACAGAAAAGGTCGCGTTTGTTTGAAGAATGCTCTTAGTTCGCACCCTACCGCATGGCTTTTAAATAATTTTCCTGGTGTACCCAGAAAGACTTAAAAAAAAAAAAAATCATATCGCTTATGTCTTTAAAGTAAGGGAAAACGGATCAGTGTTCTGGTTGTCCGGATCTTTTAAATATTTTTATGCCAGAATGCAAAAAAATGGGGATGTGATGCTTGACCGATCTCAAAATCAATCTCAATCCCTCTCTCCCTCTCTTCTCTTTCTCCCCTCTCTCTCTCCTCTTCTCTTCATTTCTCCTCTCTCTTCCAATCCCCTTCTTTTCTGTTCCATCTGGAAGTTTCAAGTATTAACTCAGATTTTTAACGTACTGCCCTATTTTTAATTTCAAACTTTAAGCAAAAACTACTTTTATATCTGCATTAATTGATTTTATATTAGTATGAATTCTTGATACTTGAGAAAAATAGTTTAATAATTGACAGACAAATCTTTTACCACAGGTCACGTATAAATAAAACTCATAAATGCAGCTGTGAATTAACTTTTTCACTGCTGCCTTCAAGAAAATGAGATATTCCTGGATTCATGCTATCCTACTATTGAAATGAAGTATGCTCTAGAGGAAATGGTTATGAAATAATATATAAAAATGTAAATCTTTTTTGATAATTTCGTAAGAGTGACTAACATGCTACAGAAGTAGAAAAGAAATTGGACTGTTTAAATTGGTGTTATAAAGTTTTGTATTAAAATTAAAACTATATTCTCGAATAATGCAGTAGTTTCAGAGGAGGAAAAGTATAATGAATTGTTTCTTTTATAATAACAAAATGCTGAAAAGACATTTTAAACCATTTTGTATTTGAATTTTCCAAAAAATTGACCTTGACCATATCAAGATACTGTCAACTATGGAGGATCAACTATTGATAAGATGTTAAGAACTGTGGTGTGCATAAATGAAGGTGCTATTCCAAGAGCGGGCAGCTACTGAAATAAGGAGCAGATTGTTTCATGACTCATTGGTTAATATACATGTTTTGTTGTTTTTTAAACATAGAATAAATTTAATTATAAAATTGATCAAACTGGTTATTGGGCATTTACAGACAAAATAGCTGGATGGTTAATAGTTACTTAAATTCATTGATAAGGTATTTTCATACTTTCATTAATTCCTTTTAAAAGCAAGGAAGGGGAGCTTTCCTTGCTTTCTTTTTTTTTTTTTAATTTCAAACTTTACTTAAACAGTAAAGTTTAAGTACTTAAGAAAGTTTTCCTTTTTTTTTTCTTTTTTGAGCTGAGATCATAGGAAATTGATCAGCAAAATGTAGGCACTTTTTAATGAGTGAAAACATACTGCAAAGCCGATAGAGTCTTAAACATCTTTTCAAGGTATTTATAATACCAGTCCAAATGATAGAAGTTTGGAAGTTTGTAAATGAACCATTTTAAAAATCAAAACACTATGCTTTCTCATGCCAAATTTGCGTTGCTTTTCAGAATACACCAAGCTCACTTTCAAAATGAATACCTAAGCAAATGAGAGGAAATAAGCTCTAAGTTCTAAAGAAATTTATTTTCTAACTTATAAAGGAAAAACTCCAGAATATTTAGTCTTAATTAATAAGAGATACTATTAATGACCCATCTGTATCAGATCTGTACAGATGATGTACAGGTATTTTATTTTGTCCTTGCAATGACTGTATGAGATAATTATTTCCATTTTACAAATAAGTATATTGAGGTCCATAGAAATTAGGCAACCTAGATTGAGTCATAAAGTTAATATGTAACAAGGTTAAAATTTGTACCCAGTCCTGTCTTATCTCCAAAGCCTTATGCTTCTAACCTCCATCCTAGTTTCATGATCGGTAATTAATTAATCAATAAACTCTCTCTGCATACGAGAACCTTAGCTTTAATTATGAGGATAGGCCCCTTATTAATATGACATTAATTGACATGTAGAACAAGTAATAAAATATACCTCATGGCCCTGATATTACATCATTTTCTTTCCATTAAGGAATTGATTATATCCTTAGCCAAATGTGATAAATAGAAATATCTCTTTTCTGGTCTACCTCTTTTCCATTATTATTATTATTATTATTATTATTTATTTTATTTTTTTTTTTAATACTAGTTTGCCACTTGTATATCTGCCATGTATCACACTACTCCCTATCCTACGTTATCTGCTCCAGGATGATGTGTCAGGGTTTTTGTAACAATTGCTGGAACACTTGATTCTCTGTTAACTCTCCTTCGGAATCCACAGTTATAAGTACTAAAACTTAAGGTTTGTTCCCTCTGCAAAATGTCTGCTACAGCTTGTAATTACCTGGAAGTGGTTTGTGCCTTTACTCTGCTTTACGTGTTTTGTGATCCCAAGTAGTAGTACAGGGGCTTCATTGATATCTTCATGGGAAAATGCAAAATTCCAACAGGAATATCACCTGAAAAAGTATCCTCTACTCTGCAAACATTTTGTAATGTGCTATGAAATGTCTTTAAAGCATTGCTGCTTTCCAACATGCTCATGATCAGTATCCTTGTCATGAGCCCAGAATCTCTAAAAAGGTAGCTTATCTGTTGTAACAAATAGACTCCAAAATGTATCAGAGCAAAAACCACAGGAGTCTATTTTTTGCTCATGAAACAGCCCAGGATGGGAATTTCAGATCAGAAGACCTCTCCCCTCTATGAGTGATTCATGGTTTCAGTTTCCTTCCATCTTGGGACTTTGAGATCCTCAAAGGACGGCTCATCAACTACATCAAGCAAGCAGAAGGGCGTTGGAGAAGGCACGATCCCTGATCCCTTCTTAAAGCCCTTGGTCTTGAAGTGACCCACAGAGCTCAGGTTCACAGACAATTGTCAAGAATTGTCACATGCCACAACTAGCTGTAACGATTGCTGGGCAGTCACTTCCTAGGTGTAACTCTATTACTGTGGAGTAAACAATTTTGGTGGACAGCTGGCAGTTTCCCCCACAGAGTAACATTGGACAGAAAATAACGTGCTGGAGAGGTTAAATAGACCACACAGCCCTGAACTGACCTTAAGATTCCTCTTCTCCTAAGAGCATTTTTGCTGATTACCACCCTTAGAGATTATCGCTAAGAGCAGTCTTAATGACTTTGGGGAAAGTTTGGCAACTATGAACAAATTACGTTGCTTACATACCTGTAGGACAGCCAAGCCATGGTTAGAATATTCAAACAAGAATTCACTAAAGAATAAAGAAGGCTTAAGTAACACAAGCAGAAGAAATACCATAAATATAAAATAAACTGACTTAGAGATAAATTGGAGGCATTAGCTGCTCACTTGCTGGTGTTTTCAAAACCTGGAGGTAATATTTAACCCCCTAACCAGTAAGGTGTTCCCCATGAACCACAAAAAATACCCACCGTCCAGGTTAGGAAAGCTGTGTGGAGCTCTCTCACCCAACATTCTAAAACCTACCTTCCCACTTTGTGTTAGCAGTCTCTGACAACTGCCTCTTTCCATAGTAATTCACACTGTAAGTAATAATAATACAATAGCCACCTCCTTCATAGAAGGAATATACCAATAACACAAATAGGGAATATTTTTTTAACTCTTCTTTGGAGCTACCTGGGAATTTTATCTGTCTTCTTTACCAAAATTTGAGATTCTTGGTATCAGGAATTGTGTCTGGTTCAGTTTTGTGTCCCAGCTCATGCAAGCTTGGCACATGGTAGGTTCCTAACATTCTGTGCCATGCACTTTGAAGGAAAGCATCATATAGAAAACGTGAAAGTAAGTTCCCCATTGTTTGTCGGATAAAAATGCAAGTTTCATATAATGTCATTCAGAGCTCTTCTCTGATTCGCCCCACCTTTTGAATCTCATCTCTTATTATACCTTGCTAGAACTCTCTCCCCCAGCACCTCCACTTTTCCCAGACAATGTTGTTCACTTTACCATGACCTTATAAAAATCAAAAACCAAAACAGAAACCTTTACTTAAAGAGTCATAAGCTAAGAGGAAGTACTTCTATTTATATAAAAAAGACTTTTCCTTGTAGTGAATTACTATATTGTAATGAAGTAACATTTTTAAATCCCATAAGTAAACATTTTCCAGAAAATTTTTAGAGATGTTCTTGGTGACTCAACAAGTGGAATTGGATAAAATTAGCTCTTAAAATCAATATTCTGCACACCTGTTATTTTCTTTCACATTTAATTAAATATCGATACATCATTATCACAATGCTGACCTTCATATTCGAAGCTGGTACTCTTAACCTGCCAACAGCAGGTCATGTGCTTTGAGCTGTTTTCCAGCAATAATAAATTTGTCTTAAGCTATCTACACTCTCTGGCCTTGTCTTTCTAATGACTAACAGGATGAATTTATGAAATGGCTGGCCACCGTTAAGGATAAAATCTGTAACTGTTGAGGGTAATGAAAATAATGGGTTCACAGGGTTAAACCCATTACCTTGGCCTCATTAGCACCATATTCAAATCACCTATACTAATCAAGGACACGCATTCACCTATTTTTTACATACAGTCTGGACACTAGACGGATATGTACCAAATACTACTCTGGAAATTCATTTTTAGAATTGTTCTTCACAAGGCCTAATTTGGTCTAGGTCCATTCTTATTTCTTCATGGCACTCCTTCTCATTATGTAAATTCTCATTTCTATAAAATTACATCTTTGGTACTCCCCTGCAGTATAATAGTTGTCCACACGCACGGAATCCTGTACAAATGAAATAATAATAGGCTAGGAAGGGAAGTCTCCAGAACACTTCTTCCGTAGTCTCCCTAACCGGCTTGGTTTTGCTAAGATATGGGCTTCCTTGTACTTTACCATGACTGTTTGGTGTGTTTTGTTCATTGGATTATTAACAAACACAAGCAATAATGTCACAGACATTTCTTCAAAATATTCACTTGTGAAGGAAATAATGGATCAATTTGGGTACAAAACACCAAGTCCTGTAAGTAGCTTCTGGACGCTAACAGATCTAAATGTAGATTTACAATCTGAGCCCCAAGTTGCTCTGTAGGGTCTCTCTTTTCCTCCGCCCGGAGTCTCAAGGCCCCCTTCATTGACCTTTCTCCCAGGAAAATTTGCTTTAGACATGGAGCTGTGTGCTTTCTTGAAAGCGTATTTCTCCAGATAGGTAAGTAATGATAAAGTCACACAAAGTTTGGAAATCTTGTGAAATTGGCAAGCGTGAGCTGACCAGAAAACACTTCCTGCACCTCTGCCAACAAGCACTCAGTGTCACAGCAGTCCCTGCCTCCTGAGGGCAGTCAGCAATGTGGCAGCCTGGGCTTGCTCTGCTTTCAGCCATTCTCTTCTGTGCCCAAGTCTCACCTGCCAGGATTTACCGGACACTGGAAAGCAAGTAACAGAGTCCCCTCTCTCACTCCCTCTCTTTACTCTTACTCAAAACCTCAAACCTGGGCGCCTGGGTGGCTCAGTGGGTTAAAGCCTCTGCCTTCAGCTCAGGTCATGATCTCAGGGTCCTGGGATCGAGCCCCTCATTGGGCTCTCTGCTCAGCAGGGAGCCTGCTTCCCCCTCCCTCTCTCTCTGCCTGCCTCTCTGCCTACTTGTGAACTCTCTCTCTCTGTCAAATAAATAAATAAAATCTTAAAAAAAAACCAACCTCAAACCCAGTAACTCCGTTCTGGAGTTACTATGTTACTATGTTCTCCTTAACTCACAGACAAGAGGTGGGCTTTTGCTTAAAATGAATTAATATGCAGACATGTTGTAAATAGGCTTGGGAATCTTCAAATTACCAGACAGGACTTGCCCAATCATTTAAGACAAACAAAAAAATCTCCGAGAATTTTAATAATAAAGCTATGTCTAAAATTAACTTTTTGGAGACATACAATTAGGCTTAGGACAGTCATGCTTTTTAAGTTCTATCACATCTTGAAATTAAATTAATTTTAAACCATTTTCTATTAAACAATGTTCATTGAAATCACCATTTTTGAATGTGACATTTTTAAATACAATAAAGACATTTTTCATAGCATGTTTTTTTTTTTTTCTCCTGAGCTCAGAGATTTTGACTTCCAGTACAACCTGGATATCCCTACTTGCAAAAGCACAGGTGTCTGATATTGCTGTCAATATTATACTTTAAATTAAAACCATTTTTTATGCTTGATTTTTAAAAGTGTCTGTTTCCATTGTTTAATTTATCTTCAATTAACTCTTTTCAAAATAAAGGGTTATTATCTTTCTTTGTCGAGAGGAAAAATTCAGGATAATGTCCCTGAGTTGTTAATGTTCAGTCCAGGAAAGGTCTTTTTGTTTTTTGTTTTTTGTATTTTGTTTTTTCCAGTGCTGACCTTTGTTATGCCGTAGTTATAGCAACAAGAACAGTTCCTTCTGTCCGTCTGTGGTGTTCTCTTTCCAAACTAATGACAGTCTTTTCTATGCTGTTGTATAGTATGGAGAATGCTTTATGTGCATTGATTTTTTTGATTTATTGATGTATTAAGGGAAACTAGAAATTAAAATGGCAATATTTTAAATAAATGATATTAATTGACATGGAATTTGTATATTCTATGTATTTGTGGGATTTGGCTCATTCATTTAGATATTTTTCCATCCTGTCTTTAAGCTTCCTTCATCAGCTTGCAGTTTAACTTCTCAAAGGTCAAGTTTATTTATCCTATCAGTAGAAACTTAATCTAAACATGGAGAGAGAGAAAGAGAGTTTGGAAGAGAGAGCTAGGGAAGCCCTCCTTAGGGGAGTAATGTATTGTGAGAACATGTGGTCTGTCTGACAAACTGGGCCACACAATCTCACTATGACCTTGGACATTCTAAGTCTCATTTTACTGATCTGGAATATCAGTTTAATTATAGTAATTACCTATCTCACAGGGTTTGTGAGGTTTAATTAATGTTAGCAGAGGGTTGGAGCTATTTAGTAGAACAGTACTATAAAAGGCAAACTACCTGAAAATCACAACTCCCTCCTCCCCACATGGTACTTAATTTTCTACACTCCTTTTTCTTTTCTCTTCAGACTTAATATCACATTTATTGCTTCCCCCCCCACCCCCCCTTATCTCTATCGATGGTCTTTCCTACTTGGGACTTGCCTTGGATGAAGCACAGGGCCTCTGCTCCACTTCTCTCAGTGGTCCGTCTCCTCCAGGAGCTGAGACATCCCTGAACCCAACAGGATCAGCAGAACTGCAGTAGGTGAGGAAGCAGGGGCGACCGCCGGTCAACAATTTGGTTTTGGGCCTCAAACACCCTTTGCTTAGATTCATGGTATTATCTGAGTTAGACCTCTAGTCTTTTTCCAAAGATCGGGAGATCTGAACACCCTGTGTCTACATTTCCTCCTGGAGATAGTATCTGGAGTTGTGCTTAGAGATGGGGTCTCTAGTTTGCCTACATTCTTAGCACTCGCTATTATCTAACACTTTCCCACCTAAACACTGGAATGTGCAACTCAGAGCCTCTGAGTACATTTGCACTAGTTGTTCACTGCTCAACAATGTCTGGCCAAATGGACGTGTAGGGGCTGGAATCCAGCCCCTTGCTCTGCCTGCCAGGCCAAGTTCTGTTGGATCTAATTTGTACTAAGGCATTCTAGGGACCAGACGTGGCCTTGTCAGTATCCCAACTATAAGTCAATTAAATACAACAGCGACGGGGCGCCTGGGTGGCTCAGTCACTTGAGTGTCTGACTCTTGATTTCGGCTCAGGTCATGATCTCAGGGTTGTGGGATCGAGCCCCTTATCTGGCTCTGTGCTCAATGGGGAGTCTGCTTCCAATCCCCTCTCTCTGTCTGTCTGTCTGTCTCTCTCTCTCTCGTTGCCCCTCTCCCTCCCAAAAAAACAGCGACTGCCAGACTGCCACAGTGACCTGAATTAGTATTAAAAAATTAACATCCCATCTTTGAAATTATACTCCCCAAGACTATATCAAGCTTAAAGTCATATTCAATTTTATCTTTAACCTTTGTCCCACTTCTTTTGTGGGCCGATTTGTACCTAAAAGACATTCCAACATGAACTACTTTTCAGATGGGATGTAAATAGCATGAAAATTTTAGTTGTGTTAACTCACTGTGGCTGATATAGGAATTATATTTAATTAAAAATTAAGAAAATGATTAAAAACGTAATATATATTGGATAGTTGTAATAACGTTATATTTCTTTCTTTGGGGACAACTGCTCTTTGAAAGAGAGGACACTGCTTACATACTATTCTCTGTTAACATTTTGTAAGGATAGCACTGCTTGAAAGAGAGCAGTTGTTTTTACCTATTTCTAACTTGGCTCTCTTAAAATGATGATTTGATGGCATTTCCTTTTGAATGTTTCTATTTTTAGAGCTATTCTATCCCTGTGATTTTTGCTACTCTATATTAGTGGGAAAAAAATGTTACCCAATGGCAACACTAATTGATTTACACTTCTTTCTTTACCAAATTTCAAGAGTCCAAAATTCGAACAAGGTCCAGTGAAAGTCAACCTCTAGATATTTTACTGACCACTGAGCTATTTGCAAAAGAAATCCAGATATATATATCCTTCCTTTATACACAACATAATATAACTTTATTCTTCCACCATAGTGAAAAGGATGGTTGTCAGATTTCTACTCACTACATGTAAGAGAATATTACTCAAATTGGATTAAATGATGAGGTCCCAGAAAGGGCAGGCTTCGGGCAGGGAACAATCAGTGCATGATGAGTGGGGTTCAGGTTCTTCCCATCCTTTCCCTCAAACATCCCCACCACCTTGGCTCTTCCAAGGTGACTTTCCTTGGAAGGAAAGGAAAGGAAGAGGTTGTCCTTTCCTCTTCAGGCAGGTTTTCCTCACAGTTACTGCTGCAGTGGTTCCAATCATCATTTCCAGGCATTAAAAGATTTCAGGGAAAGAAAAGGGCTTTTTTTGGTGTCTATATTTTCAAAGCAATAAAATCTAGAAGCACTAAGGCTGACTTCTGCTAAAGGCTTATTAACCCAAATTAGGTTACATGTCCACACCTACACCAACCACTCTCAAAAAGAATGAGATTGACTTACTCTTGTAAGTACCTACAGCCCTGGAGCTAGCGATGAGATCATCCTGAAGCATATGATCACGTGGAGGGTAAGAAATATCTGAATATAATCATGGTTCAATTGAGAAAGAGGAAGGAGGAGGTGGGGACTGGATAGATGTTGGTGAGACGAGTATCAATGTCTGCTGTTGCCTTATATAACTCCATCACTTCATTTCTGTTCTCTTGAAAAGCTAACCAGCCCTAAATCTCATGAATCATGCCAGATTATAGATGATAAGAAGAAGTCAGTTTATGGATGCCAGCATTTTATCATGAGTGAATTAGTGAATTATAATTCCAGTTATGACTGTCTATAAGTAGAGCTTGTTTTTAGCAACATGGCTTTCTGAGCAAAGTTTTATAAACCTATTGCTACTCTCATCTTTGTCTCGGAAATTTTGTGCTGTCCTACACAAATCAGGGAGTATTTAAGGTTCCAATATAACGGGTAGGGTTAAAAACTCTAGATATGAGGAGAAAGCAGAGAAAATGAGGAAGTTAAAATAAATTAAGAGAAGTGGTAACAGTTTTATAGTACAGCACATCTATTTCCATAATTAAGTCCATCATAAATAATTCCCTCTTTTACCTTCTGCTGGCCCTTAAAACCATTCCTTTAACATATTTGCAAGGTATAAGAAGCAAAATAAATAGCCAGTCTTTAAAATTTCAAGTTGATCCCCAAACTGACTCAAATTTGCAAAAATCTGGCATAATTTAAAAGTAAATAAATAGAAGCAACACTTAGCAGAAGGTTCCTAACATAAACAAAGCTGTGCACGTTTTGTTTATTTATGGGATCCATGCAAAGTGTCATATTCATTTAAAAATATTCAGCACAAGAGTGATTGATTTAAAAAATTGAATAGAATTAAGGAGTCTAAGCATCCCTTAAACCTAAAAGTTTCCTAAAAGGAAGACTAACTAGTTTTTGTAATATTACACTTGGGAAAACATTTTTCTCCTTTATGTCTGTTCAGAGTTTTTTAAAAGGATGATTGTGAGAAAGATAGCCACCATTTCTCAAAAGTGTATATAAATTGGGATGTGACAAACTCCACCCTTCATGTAACACTTGAATGTTGCTCCAGGTAAAGTATTGAATTGTAAGTGTGAAATCTCCTGTATTAGTCTTTTTCATTCAATGAACTTTACGATGTTCCCAAAAGACAAAATAGTTTAAAATCCTTATCCTTGTGGAACTCAGTTCTACTGTCATCTCCGTATTCAGCTGGTGGTTATTCACTCTTCCTTTTCAGCCTGAATTATTCCCTATCGCATTTTAATTGAATAAATGTCCCTCAACCACCAGTTATGTGCCTGGAATTGTGTGAAGAACTGAGGGAATGAAAAACTGCCCTGGAGAAACTAACAATCTAACAGAGAATACTTAGACAAGGAGAAAACACACACACATACACACACACACACAAAGGGATCTAATGATAATTATCCCACTTCCTTTTTAGCAAGAAGAATTTAAGTGAACAGTGAACAGGCAGACTCTGACAACTTCTATACTGGAAGGGTAAATAGGGGGCAATGACAGCAAACAGGGATGATTGGACAATTTGGGGGTTGGGATGCTCTTCAGAAAGACCTCACAAAAGAAGTCTCTGAATTGGAATGACTAACAAATGGAGAAGAGGAGGAAGAACATGCAGTGTAAAGGAAATAGTATAAACAAAAGCTGGGGGATCACCGTACATAATCAGCACCCACAAATGGCATGTTGTTGAATGTGGCTGGCATGAAGGGTGTCCCCAGAAGAGAGAAAGTGATGGGTAAACCTTGGAAGAAGAAGAGGGTCAAATTGCATAAAATCTTTAACGTTATCCTGAGGGAAAAAGACGTGTCTTGTGGTGAAAAGAGGTCATTAAATGTTTTTCGTACAGGACATTTACTATCAACAGTTTCGTTTGTTTGTTTGTTTGTTTGTTTGTTTATTAACATACAATGTATTATTTGCTCCAGGGGTACAGGTCTGTGAATCATCAGGCTTACACAATTCACAGCACTCACCACAGCACATACCCTCCCCAGTGTCCATCACCCAGCCACCCTATCCCACACCCCACCCCCCACCAACCTTCAGTTTGTTTTATGAGATTAAGAGTCTCTTAAGGTTTGTCTCCCTCCCGATCCATCTTTGTTAGTTTTTAACATCCCTCTGACTTCCATTGGAGAGGATGATTTGGAACAAGGAGAGACATCATGTCCCTTGAGGGCATTTTATTTATTTTATTTATTTTTAAGATTTATTTATTTATCTGAGAGAGAAAGGGAGAGAAAGAGCAGGGGGAGGGGCAGAGAGAGAGTCAGAGAAACCTCAAGCAGACTCCCCACTGAGCATGGAGCCCAATACAGATGAATCCCAGGACCCTGAGATCATGACCTGAGCTGAAATCAAGAGTGGGCTCATTAATTGACTGAGCCACCCAGGTGCCCCCTTTGAGGGCATTTTAGATTCAGATTCCTGCTACAGAATAGAACAGGAAGGAGACCACGTAGAAAATTTTTGGAATGGCTAGATTTTATTTAAGGGACTGATCAGAAGACAAGTAAGGTGACTCAGAAAGAGTCTTCAGGAAAGGAGATAGTGACAGAAAATCCCAAAAGGAAGGGTATTCCTAAATTGCTAAGTGGCCCACAAAAATAATGATGCTGAAAAATCCAAAAAGCCTTGAAAGAAGCAGCCAGGGGGCAATCCTAGGGTTGTATTCAGAGCCGTTTTATTTTCACCACTAATTGGTTTGGGAAGAGATGGCAGATTCCCTTTACTATTACTGCTCTGAGCGCAGCAACCCCACAATTGGGGTCTTCTCACTCATATGCCAAAATCATGGTTATTTATAATTTATTTTATGGGAAACTATTATTTATTTTATATGGAAAAACAGAAACTAGAGGTGCCAGCTAATATATTTGAGCTTGCCCCATATAGAAGCCAACAAATTTGGCAATAAGAAGGGCTTTTGCATTTGAGAGAAGAGTTTCAAAGGCTTTGTGGTTACATGATAACCATGTAGTTAGGACCATCTTTTTTCTAGGGGTGTCTGGGTGGTTTAGTTGGTTAAGCATCTGCCTTTGGCTCGGGTCATAGTTTCGGAGTCCTGGAATGGAGCCCCGAGTCGGGCTCTGCACTCAGAGGGGAGTCTGCTTCTCCCCCCTCCCTTTCCCTCTGTGTTCACTCTCTCTCCAATAAATAAATAAAATCTTACAAAAAAAAAAAAAAAGACCATCTTTTTTCTAGTCTCCACATCTCCGCCAAGATAATGAAGAAAGGTTCATAGATTCCAACCTTTGTTTTCTTCCTAACACTCGCCTCCTCGTCAGAACTTACCAGGATCATCAGGACTCATCTCCAATGCACTTTATCACTACTTTGGTCAGTCACAATGAGAAACCCTGATTCCCAGGACATAGTTCATTTTCCACATTCTCATTTCCATATAGTTCTGCACGTCCACCTTTCAGTAGCTGTCTCCCTATCTCCTAAGACTGATGGTCTATTAACAACCCTCACCCCATGTCCTCAACAACCTCTCTGAAAGTTCCCTTCATCTTCTTGCTCCTACTGAAATGTGGTTCTTTTAGACACACTACATGCTCTGTAGCCCTCACACATGGTGAACTAGTAGAAGGTTCATCCTTGCTCTTCATTGCCACTTACAGACTACTAGTCTATGCTCTCCTATGCCCCCCCTTCCCTGCTTTAACATTAATGTCATCACACCACACCATCTACTTCTGGTTCTTTTCAAAAATCATCTAAAGGACTTTGAGGTTCACCTCAATCTTTGACAACTCCTGCCTCACTCCACCACAAGTCTTTCCTTTATTCTGAGAGATTCCAGTTTTCAGGTACATAATTCTCCAAGGACTCCTTCTTCCTTGCCATCCCCCTCCAATGATTGTTTCTTCCACCTTACCTCAGTCACTGACCCGTATGGTCACACAGACTCTAGGTACACTGTCTACTTGTCACTTTCTGACTTTCTAGATCCTCAAATCCTCGGTTCCCAAATATCCTTCAACCCTCTCTCTCATCAGACCACTGATCTATTGATCCTACTACCACCATTTCTCTTACTGTTATGGCCTTTGATTCCTTCCATACTCAGCTTAGTCGATCATTATAAGCACTCCCTTGCAAACGTTCTCAATTTTCCATGATCAATCATTTTGAATACTCTTTCATATATCTTAATCCACTGGCTTTCTCTTTGTAAAACTTGCTAAGCAAAACCCTGACCCTCATTAAACACAGCTCTGCAACTCGTTCATTCATGTACCTGAATAGCTGAATGGTTTGATACTATGATTAATAAGAAATATATAGTTCTCAAGTAATTGACAGAATATATTTCTCGTATGTATTTGGTCTTTGTCTATAGTTCCTGGCTCACAGTTCCTCAAACCCTTGGAATTTCCTAAGTATAGAAAGTGATAAATGTGTCTTTTGTTATATTAATGAAGGTGACTTTTGGACCCCACTCAAGAGTGAGGGGTTGGTTGCCAGGAGGACCAAAGTTTGGAATTTTTAGTCCCCCACCCTCCCAACACAACTCTGACCTCTGGGGAGGTGAGGGGGTGCTGGAGGTTGAATCAGCCAATGGCTAGTGACTTAGTGAATCATGACTAATCAATGAAGCCTTCATAAAAACCCAAAAATTGGGTTCAGAAAGCTTCTGAATTGGTGAACACGTGGAGACTGGGACGAGTTGTGTGCCCACAGAAGGCATGAAGCTCTGCATCCTTGCTTTATACTTTACCCTATGTATCTCTTCATTAGGCTGTTGATTTTTATTCTTCATTATATTCTTTAATAAACTGGTAAATATATGTCCCTGAATTCTGTGAGCCACTGAAGCAAATTAAAAGAACCTAAGGAAGAAGTCACTGGAATCCTCCATCCAAAGCTCAGATAACAGCCTGGGGCTTGCAGCTGGCATGTGAAGTGGTGTGGGGCAGGGGGATAGATTTGTACAACTGGACCCTTAACCTATGGAATCTGATGCTATCTCTAGGCAGATATTCTGGAATTCAGTTCTCAAAAACCCTGGCGATGTCCAAGAATTGCTTTGTATTGTATTGGCAGAGGACCCCCCTCCCAAACATTGGAACTGAAATTGGGAAGAGTTGGTGTCAGTAGAGGCTGGAAAAAAAGGTACAAATCTCTGTCTCACTTTAACTTCATGGCAGTTAGTCAAGTGGGCATTTAATGCTGCAAACAATTATGTTACTTTTACTCTTCCTCTTTTCTCTCTGTCTCATATTCTTCTCAAATTCTGAACACCTATTCCCTATTCTTAATTCCAGTTCTCTGCTTTCATTGAGTTCACAAAAATTCTGTGAGCAACCACCATCACATCTACTCATCTTCAAGAAACAGTACACAGCACTTTTCCTTTCCTCTTAGTGGACTAAACTCTAAGTGTTTCTATTTAAAGTCAAACCCTCCACATTTTCACTAGATCCATTTGCTCTGGCCCCACCTAAGAACCTCGTTCCTGTAGTTTTCCCCTTTCCTTCATCATCAAATATTTCTCTCAACTGTACTATTATCAAATATTTCTCTCAACTGTACTATTATCATTAGTATACACATATATAATATGTATACACAGATACATATATTATATATGTATACATATACATATTATATATAATATACATATATTCCCATTTTAACCTCATTCCTTGCTCTACCTAGAGCTCATTCATCCTTTGATGGAAAATTTTTTGAAAGAATTATATATATATATATATATATATATATATATATATATATATACACACAAACACACACACACACACACACACACACACACACACACACAATGTTATAACTTCCCTCTTTCTTTTACCCATTAAACAGACTCCAATCAGGCTTTTATGAAGATTTCCAATGACTTGTACTTTGTTAAATCCAAGATCAATTTCAATTTTCCTTTTTTTTGACCCGTCAACATAATTTGGTATTTTCTTCACATGGCTTTTAGGAAACCACTCTCTTGGTTTACCTTCTGCCTTGCTAACCTCTTAACCCTGAAGTGACCCAAGGTTTACTTTTTAGAATGCTTTCTCTTATCTATCGACACTCTTCTCCTGATCCCATCCAATCTCATGATTTTAAATTTTATCTATATCCCAAGGACTCTAATATGTAAATCTCCAATATGGATTTTTATATCTAACTATTTGAAAAGTCTATCTGAATTTTCTAAAATTGAACACCTCTCTCTAATGCCAACAAACTGACCCTCGGTTTTGTGGTGTGACAATCACTCGAGTTGCTCAGATCAGAAATTCTGGTGTCATTCTTGACTTTTCGTTATCTGTCATGTTTCCCTGCTATCAAAATATACTAAGCAACAACGACAACGAAACAACAACAACAACATACCACTTCTTACCACTTCAACTGCTAACACTCTGGTTCCTACCATCAGCATCTCTTAGCCAGAGACCCTCATGACTGGTATCCTCATTTCCCCCTTCTTTTCTATAGTCTATTATCAACACTGTAGTTACATGATCCTATTAAAACAAAAGTCAGGGGCGCCTGGGTGGCTCAGTGGGTTAAAGCCTCTGCCTTCGGCTCAGGTCATGATCTCAGGGTCCTGGGATCAAGCCCCACATCGGCTCTCTGCTCAGCGGGGAGCCTGCTTCTCTCTCTCTCTGCCTACTTGTGATCTCTCTCTCTCTCTCTGTCAAATAAATAAATAAAATCTTTAAAAAAAAAAAAATAAAATAAAACAAAAGTCAGATTTTTTTCATACCACTGCATGAAAATCTCAGTGGCTTCCTACTTCCCTCAGAGTAAAAGTCAAAGTCTCTATAGTGGCTAAAAAGGGCCTACGTAATCTGGCTCCTTTTTACCTTTCTACCGCATTTCCTCCATGTTCAACTACTCCAGTCTCCCTGCTATTACTGGATCGGCTCAGATTTGCTTTGTCTTAAGACCAGGCCGTGTTCCCTTTGTTTGGCTTGCTCTTCTCCAGCATCCACCTGGATTGTTCACTTCCTTCCTTCTTGCTTTTATTCAAATGACTCCTTCTCAGTGAGGACCTACCTGGCTACTCTTTAAAATGTCATCCTACACCCTAGCGCTCCCTATTTCCTTTTCCTACTTGTGATGGTTAATTTTATGTGTCAACCTGGCAGATCCATAGTATATGGTATATGCCTAGAGACATGGCTAAGTATTGTTTCTGGGTGTACCAATGAGAGTGTTTCTAGATGAAATTAGCATTTGAATCTTTATGCTGAATAAAACATATTGCCCTCCCCATTATGAGTGGACCTCATTCAATCCACTGAGGTCCTGTATAGAACAAAAAGGCAGAGGAATAGAAAATTGGTTCTCTGCCAGATTGTTTTCAAGTGGGGACATCACCCTTTAAGCTCAGACTATGAACTTACCCCCTCAGTCTTCCTGGTTCACAGGCCTTCAGATGTGGGCTGGACTTATACCACTTGCTGTCCTGGGTCTCTAGCTTTCAGATGACAGATTGTGGGACTTCTCAGCCTGCATAATAGCGTGAGCTAATTCCTTATTAGATATATATCTATTATCTATATCTGACCATTTCTCTGGAGAATTCTGACTAATACACTACTTGATTTTCTGTGATAGTATTTATCACCCCTTAATAGTATATAAACAACATATCCTCAAAAACTCTCTCTCTCTTCATAGAAGGTAAGCTATATGGGAACAGGGAAATTGTTAAATGCTGTAAATAATGTAGGGCAGGCAAAAGTAACTCAGCTTTTTTTGTGTGTGTTTTAGTGTTTTATTTTTTTTTAATTAATTTTTTTTTAAAGATTTTTATTTATTTATTTGACAGAGAGAGAGATCACAAGTAGGCAGAGAGGCAGGCAGACAGAGAGAGGGAAGCAGGCTCCCTACTGAGCAGAGAGCCCGATGTGGGGCTCTATCCCAGGACCCTGAGATCATGACCTGAGCCGAAGGCAGAGGCTTTAACCCACTGAGCCACCCAGGCACCCCAGTGTTTTATTTTTTTGAGAGACAGAGTGTGTGAGAGAGCGAGTGGGGTGGAGGAAGAGGCAGAGGGAGAAGGAGAGAGAGAATCTTAAGCATGCTCCACACCCAGCACAGAACCCAACACAGGGCTCCATCTCATGACACTGAGGTCATGATCTGAGCCGAATTCAAGAGTTGGATGCTTGTATATATGAACCGGATCATACTACATCAAAAACTAATGATGTATGTTGGCTAATTAAACATAATACAAAAAAAAAAAAAAAGAAAAGAGTTAGGGGCACCTGGGTGGCTCAGTGGGTTAAAGCCTCTGCCTTTGGCTCAGGTCATGATCTCAGGGTCCTGGGATCAAGCCCCACATTGGGTTTTCTGCTCAGTGGTGAGCCTGCTTCCCCCTCTCTTTCTTCCTGCCTCTCTGCCTACTTGTGATCTCAATCTCTCTGTCAAATAAATAAATAAAATCTTAAAAAAAAAAAAAAGGAGTTGGACGCTTAACCAACTGAGCCACCCAGATGCCCCAACAGTAACTCAATTTTTTAAAAGTATGAATAGAAGAGAGTAATATAAAGAAATAGAAATAGAAAGAGAAGAAATAATTATAAAGTTAACAATGAAAATTTAAGAATTAGATCAGAAGCCCAAATGGTAGAACCAGCCTTTGGAAAAAGTAGAAACAATCTTCTTCTGGAAAAAAAGAGCAAAGAGGAAAGAAGAAGTAAAGAGAAGAAATAAGGGACTATGAAGGCAGTGCAGTGGGGACTAAAGAGGTTTTGATTTTGACTACCTCTATTTTTCACTAATACAGTAATCATCTTGTAAAAATGAGGGAGTGAAGGTAGATGAAGTGCATAAAATCAATGGTAAATATTTGAAACATTAACTCCAGGAAGCATGGAGCCCAGGATTTAATAGGATATCTAGATGTTCAGTGATGTTAGATATCTAGATGTTAGATATCTAAATGTTCAGTGAATATCTGTTGACTTCAATTGAGTAAGCTAAAAGAAAGCTAAAGAAGAGTAAATTGGTTAATAGCAATATTGACACTTGACCCTAAAATGAATAAGTTTATACATTTGTAGTGGCTTTTAAACTTCTCAGAAGCAGAATAGAGGGAATGTGTGTTTGGATCGAAACAGAATAAATGATTGGCATGGAGAATGTAGCCAAATTTAGTGAAGATGATAGAATTAAGGATCCTGTGAAGAATGTACTTAAGACTGTTTTTGTATTTTAAAAAATATTTAGAAACAAGCATAGAATTGTTCCTAGTATTTCTCTATTATCCTTTAATGTCCATAGGACCTGTGGTAATGCTCCCTCTTTCATTTCTTTTTTTTTTCTTTTTCTTTTTTTTTTCATTTCTGATTTTAGTCCTAATATTAGTGTCCTTTCTTTTTCTCTTGGCCTAACTGGAGGCTTATCAATTTTACTGATCTTTTCAAAGAAGCAAATTTTGGTTTTATTGATTTTCTCTATTGATTTCGTGTTTTCAGTTTCATTGATTTTTGCACTAATTCATATTTACTGGCATACTTTGGAGGTATTGCAGGGTAGTTCCAGACCACAACAATAAACCCAATATCACATACAGCAAGTCAAGTGGATCTTTTGGCTTCCACTGCCTATAAAAGTTATGTTTATACTATACTATAATCTATTAAGAATGCAAGAGCATTGTTTAAAAAACAATGTACACACCTTAATTAAAACATATTTCATTGCTAAAAAAAATGCTAACCATCATCTGAGCTTTCAGCAAGTCATAATTTTTTTTTGTTTGTGGAGACTCTTCCTTTTATGTTGCTGGCTGCTGACTGACTGGGGTGGTGGTTGCCAAAGGTTGGAGTGGCTGTGGAAATTCCTTAAAATAAGACAACAATGAAGTTTACCATGTTGATTGACTCTTTTAATTGAACACTTAGAGACCCCTGTAGGTTATTAATTGGCCTAATTTCAATATTTCTGTATCTCAGGGAACAGAGAGGCCTGAAGAGAGGGAACTAGATAAGGAAACAGCTGGTCTGTAGAACAATCAGAACATACTCAAAATTTATTAAGTTTGCTGTAATGAATGAGTGAGGTTTGTGGTGCCTCCAAACAACGAGAGTAACATCAAAAATCACCGATTAAAAATCAGTGTAAAAATTTAGTAAGTCTGAAATATTGTGAGAATTATCAAAATATGACAGAGAGACAAGAAGTGAGCAAATGCTATTGTACAAATGGCACCTATAAACCTACTTGACTCAGAATTGTCACAAACCTTCAATTTGTAAAAAATGCAGTATCTGTGAAGCCCAATTAAGTGAAGGACAATAAAATGAGGTATGCCTGTATTTCTTTTATTCTTCTTACTTTGGGTTTAACTTGCTCTTCTTTTCACAGTTTTCTGAGGTGGAAACTTGGGTTATAGGTTTTAGATATTTCTTCTTTTCTTACAAATGCATTCAATGCTATAAATTTCCCTCTAAGCACTGCTTTTGCTGCATCCCACAAATTTTGAAAATTTGTGTTTTCATTTCATTTAGTTCAATATTTTTTAATGTCCTCTTGAGATTTCTTTGACTGATATGTTATTTAGACGGATGCCATTTAATCTCCATGTTCTCTGGTATTTTCCAGTTATCCGTTATTGATTTTGCTACTTTGATTTTTTTCCTCATAATTACTTTGTTTTTCCCCTGTAAAATTTATCAAAAATTTTCTATTGAAACATGCTACATCACCTACATTTTATCTTCATTCCTCTAGTGAGAGTCTCATTCCCTTGGTGCAGCGATGCCTATGATTCTAAGCTGAAATCCTCTCCCACAGATGCTCTCAGCTAAGAAAGCAGCTTCACTCGAGGTTATGTCCCTGCTAGGGAGCAGCACACTGAGCTTGACAAGTCAGTTCAAGAGCCCTAATGACCTGTACCCCCACCTCAAATTGGGACAGCTGTAAAGGGTCAGCCAGACTTTACAACTCGCTGTAGGGTCAGCTAGCTGAGTCCCCTGTAGTAACTGCATCACGGTTCAGCTTCCCCTTCTGCTCAGTCCTTCTCTCATCCCTCACAGTGGTCATTCCTGGGACTTCTACCCAATATTCCTCTGCACACAACTGTCAGAGTCTCCTAAAATTTGACCCATAACAACTGTATTAGAATTGATTCTTGGGGGCAAAGTCTAAAATGAGATGTTTAGAACTGGATCACCAGCAAGTGAGCTGCGATAATTTCCTCAAGAGGAGTAGATTAAATATTGTTAGGTGCAGGCCTCTGGTTGTGGTGAAATTATTAAAATATTCAGTGGTACCAAAAAAGTGGTTTATAACTGGGAACAGATAGATAGTAAATGAAATTCACTGGCATGTATAATTTCTTAGGAGTTTGAGAATCTCAAAAATAATACATTTTAAGGACTTTGGAATTTGATGGTTATTTCTGGGGGTCGTTGATGGATTGGAAGCATGGAAAATCTGAGGGTGATTATAAATAACAGTTTGAAATTCAGAGGGTCTCCTGTGGCCAGTGGAGAGTGAAAACTGAAGATTCAGTATCTAATTAAAGAGGAATAGAGCTTCTTAGAAAGTATATTCCTCTGCTCCAGGAGATCTGTTATGCCAAGGTCAGGTCCTGGATTTAGAAGGAGTAGAACTCTGGAGTCTGGGATGTGGGTATCTGGGTTGTAGAATTTTCTAATTTCCAGATACTCCTGAACATTTTGGGACTATTAAAATGATACACTGCTCCTAATGGATTGGCATTCTAGACTACTTTGCTTGAGCTGTCTTCCCTGCAGGGCCAAATGTTTCAGGACAAGCTCTTACTTCTCCCACCACCCTCTCCCATCACTAAGTCCGTAATGATGGTTAAATCACAACCTAACACATTTGAGGAAGTGCTGAGTCGGCTAACACAGCAAAAGGATTGTGAGCTGAAGGAAAAGCTAGCCAATATATACTGGCTGGATCCCAGAGGGTACATGTGGGATTACATTCAGAGGATGCTGGATAAAAGAGAGTTTATTGATGTGAGAGCACTCTCCCAGGTTACAGGACTGAAAACACATGCAAAGCCCCTGGGAGAGGAGCAAACAAAGCAGTGGGAGGGCTCCCAGAAGCTTAGAGAAAGTGATGGATTATACCGTTCAGGTGGAAGTGCTAGAATTCCTGTAGCTTATAGTAGTAGAGGGAGCAAAGGGTTTACAGAAGTAGGCATGCCTGAGTGGCTATGCTAAATAGGTTAGAAAACCTACTAGATCACAACGATTCATGGGAGAAAATTCCAGTTAACCAAAGGAGTAAGGAATGTGCTAGTGAGAGAAGCATGAGCATTGCTGAGATAGATGTTCATGGGTAGCTGTCCTCTAGAGACCAGGGATGACAGTCAGAGATGCTGTTAATAACTGGGTTCACTGACAGCAATGGGACTCAAAGGATTTCTAGTTAATAGAGCAAGGTGGCAGTGCCGAACTGTCAGAAACTAATTGGAACAATTATTATAATGAATGGCAATATTAGACTGGTGACTAGGAGAGGACCTGCAGAGAGCTACAGAGGTCAGTCTCTGGATAAGATATACAGGCAACCAACAAAGCATTGCCCAATGTGTACAGCCAAAATAAAGGATGGATGATCAGGAGACTGAAGGCAGTTACTCTAATAAAAAAATGTGTCAATCAATCTTTTACCCAGATTCCAGATGAGAGCCAGTTTTCAGACCTATAAATTATTGATTATAGGAGATACTTATACCTCAGAGGGAAGAAACTTCCAAACCATGGCAAGGGTATAAAGTAACATCTCTCCCAGTCCCTCCCGGAAGGACTGTGTCACGTACTTGGGTAATTTTACACTGGAGTGAGGGGTAAGAACTCGAAATGTTCAAGATCTCTTGACACAGGGTCCAAGTTGCTATAGCTACTTGGAAGACCAAAACATCATTGAGGCCCTCCTGTTTGGGGCAGGAGTCAAGTCCCCAGCGTGGCTCACAACGGGTTCACTGGGACTACTGGGTTTGTAGACTCATTTGGTCTCTGAATGCACAATTGAAATAGACATATTTAGCTTTTGAAAATACCCCACACTGGCTGCTTGGCTTGTAGGTTAAAATCCATCATAGTGGGAAAGACAAAGGCAAAGTGTCTGAAACTTGCCCCTCACAATGGTCTTGGATGTATTTATATTGAAACCAGCAGAGAATAAGCAGATTATTTCCGTTACTAAAGATGTAATGGGTTCAGGATTAGTGACCCACATTATATCTCCACTTAACTCACCAGTTGGGCCCCTACAAAACCCAGATAGATGCTGGGTTTGCAGTGGACTGCTTACTAAAAAGTCAGCCTAGAAAAAATCTCAAGCGCAGTTTGTTTGCTAGATGTGACATCTCTGCCCAAGTTGGTTAATAACATGTCAGACACGTGGTATATAGTATGTGATCTGGCCAGAAAGTTCTTTTCCATATCTTCAGAAAAGTGGCCAAGAAACCATTTGTATTCACTTCAAATGGGTAAAATATACTTTCATAGTCTTTATTTAGCACTGTGTTAATTCTCCTGCCCTAAATCAAGATATAGTCTCAAAGTACCTCAACTATAGATTCTACTTGCCTAGTAGACGTGTTCCAAGAGGGAGAATGCTCCCAAAAAAGCCCAGTGAGTGTTCTTCATTTTTAAGCTAGGGTTGCCAGTAGGTCATTTTGGCCTACTAGTGCTAATTTCCTTCTCCTTTCTTAGCTGTTCTTTCCAAGAGTGCTCTCCAAAACACCCCTGAATGCAAATTGCAGAATCTGATAGTCTCTGTTTCCCTGGACACTGGCCTTCAACAACTTCAAAACTATCATAGAATTTACTCATTTATTGTTCTTATTGCTTATTTTCCCTCATCCTAATAGAATGTGATATCCATGAAGGCAGGGTTTGTTTTTTTTTTAAGATTATTTATTTGAGAGAAAGTGAGAGAGAGTGAGAACAGAAGCATGAGGGGCAGAGGGAAAAAGGAAAGAGAATCTCAAACAGACTCTGCACTCAGGATGAGCCTGACATCAAACTCCATCTCACAATTATGAGATCACGACCTGAACCGAAACCAAGAATCAGATTTTTTTTTTTTTAAAGATCCTATCTTCTTATTTGACAGAGAGAGAGAGACAGCAAGAGAGGGAACACAAGCCAGGGGGAAGGGAGAGGGAGAAGAAGGTTTCACACCGAGCAGGGAGCCTGATGCAGGGCTTGATCCCAGGACCCTGGGATCATGACCTGAGCCGAGGGCAGATGCTTAATAATTGAGCCACCCAGGCGCCCCAAGAATCAGATGCTTAACTGACTGTGCCACCCAGGTATCCCAAGGGTAGGAATTTTTGTATGCTTTTCTTTTAGACATAACTCAACATCCTAGAATATCCTAGAAGATCCTGGCTCATTGAAAGTACTCAAGAAATATTTGAACAATGCATGTTGTATATGAAGACTTAATTGATTAACTTTTAACTTGTGGAGACTGTGACTGGTTTTGCAACTCCAATGCTTCTAAAACCATCTTGTCTTTTAGAGCATCTTGCTATGTGACCTAAATTTTTTGAAACCTATTTTCTGAAAACCTAAGGCCTTATTTTAAGTGTATCTAATGATCATAATTTGTTATTCATTTTTAAATAGCAATTTTTTTACTATTTATTTTTACTCAAAAAGCATAGAGAAGCATAATGGAAAGGTAATGTTATAACCCAGAGATAAATACTATTAGATGACCATCCTTTAATACTGCTAAGCACTACATATATTTTAAATTTACCTAAATAAGTTATTGTATCTTATTTTTTTGTTATTAATTTGTTTAGATTTGATTACTCGCACTACCCCTAGTTCAATCCCTTTCCTCAGCACTAAGGTTTGTATTCTACTTTTCTCCTTGCGTGTATAATCATTTACAAAAATGCTTACATCCTGATTTTGGGCATGATTTGTTTCAGGTATTGTGATGGTGAAAAGCAGCCCCAAGATTCCCCTTCAACCAAGAGCTAGAAGCTTGGAATACTGCTAGTGGATGCCCTCAGCCTTCAGTTCCTTCAGGGATTGTCCCAGGGGCAGAGAGCTGCCTCACCCAAGATCACACCATTTTCTGAGCTCACCAAGTGACTGAATATGACTTCTGGGCCATTCTGGTTCAGTGCAGGGACATTCTGATGGCCCGTTATAGTTCCAAACCTCCCTGCTGGGTCAGTTGAGATTCTCATCAGGCCTGTCTTACAGTTCAGTTTCATCTTCTGCCCAGTCTTCCTTTTCCTCTTCCCTTCCACAAGTGTTGATTCTAACCCACTTCCTAATAAGTACCCTGAAGTCTAAACTCTATCTGAGATTTTGCTTCCTGGAAAATCCAACCTGAGTAACAGATCCTATTATGTATTCATCTCTGCATCTTGCTTTTCTCCCTCACTCTAATCATGGATTCTGTCCCAGACAATTGACATACATCAAATGCTCTCTTTTGAATGACTATGTAATTTTCCAGGGTTTTCATGTATCACAATTTGTTCAAGTCTCCATACAAGGGAACATTCTAGTAGTTTCCAAATTTTATTTTTAACCATACGTAAAGTACTGAAATAAATGTCCCTGTCACAGGCCAATTTAAACTCAAAATTACATGATTACTTGGAAAGTTTCTATTACTTTCCTTCACTAATCAGTTCTCCTTTATTTCTTTAATGAAGTCCGCAGTGGTCTACTTATATCTTCATCTACTTTCTGAGAGCTCTAATATTATCAACACAGTCAGTAATTTAAGGAATTCATGGCTTATATCTATAGAATTAAAGTCTTCAAAATTTCTCAGCCAGTTTTCTTTTTCTAATTTTGTGAAATATATGAAAACAATACTATCAATATTCTTCTTTAGCTGGCATAAATCACTCCCATAAAAGTAATAATGCCAAATTTACTCCTGTCTTAATCTAATCTACATGCACTGAAGAAAATATTAAGACCTATAAATTAGAAATCACAGACTAGGTTGGAATACTGGCTAAACAAAATATTCCATCTGATATCTAAGTACTTAAACTCTCTCAACTCTCCTCATTTGTAAAATGTACCTGCTCTACTGTGTTTTAGTGATCTGTAATCTTTACAGAACTGAAGATTCCAGACGTTCAAGCTCTGGCAAAGTACTTGGCATGGAGATAGTCTATAAATCATTAAAATCATTTTCCTCATATTCTTGGGTTTCCATTTAGATATGTGTATATAAATGCTATACTCACATTTTTTGTACAAGTTATTTTTTTTTGAAAGAAATCCACCTCTATTCTGCCTAATGAAACTAAAGAATACTTTTTCATGTGGACTTTGTGATATCTAATTGGATGAAGTTACTTCCTTTTAAAATTCTAGGTTCTCTGTATTTCCCAAGTCATCAGAGTGTAGTTCATTGGCCACATGAAAAAGCAGAAATGGATAGAGCAAGTTTGGGATTTTATAAATTGAGCCACGCTTTCAGTTTCAAAACAGCAACAAAACAAAACAGAAACCAATATTCAAGGAACCAGGTTCTATCTGAAGGAGAGCTCATGCAGAAACCTTGGCATGGAGTCAACCAGTGTCAGTTTGCCTCTCTGTTCCTGCATTAGGAGCTGGTTTCCTCAGCTGGGGATGCCCATGAGCCCTCCTTAGTGCTCTACAAAGAACACGATGTTCCTTTTCTTCCCAGATGATCCTTCTGTTACATAGCGCCAGTAGTTCAAATTTTCCTTTACCTCCTATTTTATAACATTCCCTAATTGGCAAAATTTTACTCTTGTTTTTTTTTTTTTTTTTTTATTAACACATAATATTATTTGCCCCAGGGTACATGTCTGTGAATCCTCAGGCTTACACATTTCACAGCACTTACCATAGCACATACCCTCCCCAATGTCCATAACCCAGCCACCCTATCCCTACCCGCCCCTACCCCCCAGCCACCCTCGGTTTGTTTCATGAGTTTAGGAGTCTCTTATGGTTTGTCTCCTTCCTGATCCCATCTTGGGATCTTGTTCCCTCCAACCTTCTAGCTTTCTTTTTGGATTATTTCTTTCATCCTGTCTAGCAACTCTACTATTCCAGGTATTTAGGAACTTTGCTCATGATCTTTCATCTCTTCTTCAGGTGAAAGGTGATTCAGCTGAACCCAGAGTCTCTCACTTGTTGATTAGGTGCTTAATCTATGAGTCGGAGAGCAGTGGATAGAGTGTAAGAAGCAGAGCATCTTCAAGTGAAAACAAAAGAGGAGCAAAGAATTCTCCTTCAAAGAAATCTCTCTACATTTTTACCCAAAGTTTGTGGCAGCAAAGAGCAAATCCATGGTGGAGCCAACACTGAGAAAAGGCCCAAGCTCCATTTTGATATAGTGCTTTTTGAAACATTAGAGCAAAAGCTGTTGCTGTCCTACTCCTTAGATGTTATAACAAAATAACATTTTAGGGTACGTTATTATAAGATCTAATAATAAAACAAGAATTTGCTTAGGAAAATTTTATTAAATGTGTTTATAATATCTTTATGAAATCTTCTATTTAACAACCTGGGGTGTTACCTGCCCCCCCCCTTGAAACATTGCAAAAATATGTGGGGGCATTTTGGATTATCACAATGACAGAGGGTATTACTTGCATATTGTTGGCAGTGATCGAGGATGTGTACATCCTGTGGATATTCCTGTAAACTCAGCCCAATAATGAATTGGTTTTTGTAAAATGTCATCTATACCCCAACTAAGAAATACTGAATAGATACAGATATGCTACTTGGCTAATCATAACCTCACTGTTTTACATGTTACCTAGTAGAACTCAATCTATAACACATAGTTACTCCTGCACCTATCACCTCTACCTCTGGCTACATAAATACATTGTATAGAATTCAAGCTGCTCTATTCAGTATCAGGGATAGAAAGTAAAAATAGACTCTTGCTAGGAAAAATCAGAAAAAAATAAAAATCTTAGCAGATAGGGTCTTGCTCCTTTCTAGGATATATTTCTTATCAGCTGAAGACTCTTGTTTTCACAAAAGTATACACAACTAAGAAAAGAAGCTGCTCATATTCAGAGAACAGAGCTCACCTAGGCCAACAGTTTTCAAGTACATATGGATCCACATGTGCATACAGACATACAGGTATCCACACACGAGTCATTATGCTAATTAGCAAAGATCAAGACAGGCTATGTTTACTAAAGGGAAAATTCTCTGAGAAGGAGAGTTTTAATAAAAATGGATGCTAATCATTTAATTGTCAGGATACAGGTACTGACAGCTAAGAAATGTATAATCATCATCACAGTGTAAATATTAGGACTAGTGAAGATTCCCTAACCTGGTAAGAACCTCTGCCCACTGAAAATGCTTTTAGCTATATGTAAAAGTTCTACTGTGCTCTTGTTAGCGGGATAGAGGTTTAGAGATTTATATCACGTGTAGAAAGTTACACCTGCCTGGGCTAACGGCTGTAATTTTTCTGACTAGCATTGGGTAAATTTTTGAAATGTAACAACTGAGGACAATTAGGATGATCCCCTGTTTTTGAGTAAGAGTACAAAAATTTTTCTTTATAACATCTGATTCAACAGTTCTCTTAAAGACCTTGTTGCAAAGTGACTAGTGAGTTAGAAAGTTTACTTTCTATCTGACTAATTTTCATCAAGAAAGATTTTGAGGTGCAACTCTTATTTTGAAGTCCACATAAATAGACAAAAGTGTCTCTTTCTCCTAGGACCATATTTTAATCTCCCTGTGTTTGTTTCTCCATGCTAAAACTCTCAAAAATTATTTTCCTTTCCCCCCATTACACTAATAACTGAAGGGAAATACTATCATATAGGTGAGCTTCCTTCCAAAAGTATAACCTGCATAGAATTTCATTAATATAGCCAACAATATTACAATCAGGTTCACAGCAGGTAATCCCACTCTTACTGTTATGTTTTAAACTTTTAATGATATTTGAATTCAACCCTATATTTAAATAAATGCCTAATGTCTTTGATCCAATTTGAGTTTCAATTTAAAAAGAATCCATGAGACACTTTTGCAGAGATACAGAAAGTAATAATAAGGAACAGGTGTCATAGATAGGAATTGCAGTCCGATAGCACCAGGAGAAAGGCACTGGTCCCCAAAATCTAATCCTCTAGATCATCCACCGAGCAAAGGCATCTTTCTATTCTCACAATCTTTATGCCATACAAAGTGTGTGTGAAATTTGAGGCTTCCTAGCTTTGGAATATTAGATATTATCAAAAGAGATGGGACTGGGACCATCAGTTAATATCGCAAGCTGCCCGGGAGTCAGGCAGAACTGCTCTTTTCCCTAGGCTGTACCACTTGCTGAGTTAGTCTCCTCACCTTTCTATAAACCTCATCTTCCTCAATGAAATTCATCATGTGAAAATGATGGTTTCTAGTTTTAAAGTTCTCTAGTGCTAAAAAAATCTTTACTTCCCTGAACTTTCTACAGAAGTTCCAATGGAAGCATGGAAAATAAAACATAAGAGGAGATAGATAGGTTTAACCACTTAAATCAAACATCCTCTGTGCTACGTAAATAAGATAAAATACTTTCTATGCCAGAGATTATGAACAAAAGTATAAGGTAGCCTCTCAAATGGAAAAATATTTATAAGGAACATGTCAAAACATAGCATCTTCACATATGAAAAAAAATCTTACACAAATACAAAAGAAAATTATAAAATTCACATTTTAAAAAGTAATTAGATAACATAAAAATGAGTCATAAAAGTAAAAATTCATATGGCTGATAAACTTATGAATAAATGTACTAGACTGTCTGAAAAGCTATTTTCCCATACCCTGCATCTCTATCTTTCAAGACTTTTATAATTTCAGTGTCTTCTTACTCTTCCTCCCGTACCCAGTCCACTTCTCAATTATGTCTCTGCTCTCCATTGAGGAAATAGAAGTAATCAGGCAAAAACTCCCTCAACACCAGAGCATCAAATCTATAAATCTATCTGCATTTGTTCCTATGTTCTCTGTCTATCCTCCCATCACAAGGGTTGGACTGTAGCTAGTCTCTTTCTTAGCTATAGTTAAAAGATACTGAATTACAAATCACCCTGAAATTCAGCAGCTTAAAAAGTACTCATTTGTTATCTCATTCACCAGATTGTAGGTTGGCTGGAGCTGTTCTGCCTCACTCTGCACATCTGTAGGGTCACTGGGATGGCTCTGTTTCACCAGATTCATTCTGGGTCTAAGGGTGAAAGGACATTGGTTTCTCAGTGGAAATACTTAATGACAGAGTTTGAAAGCTTACAGAGGGGAGAGTAGGGACACAGGACACTCTTATGACTAGGTTTGAACTGATGTACAGTTACTTCTGCCCATATTGGTCAACACAAGTCACTTTACTAAGTCTAATATAAATGTGTTAAGGAAAGTGTGTATGTGTGTGTGTGTTTTTTTTAATTTATTTATTCACTTTAGAGAGAGAGAAAGAGAAACTTTAGCAGACTCTTTGCTGAGGTCGGAGCCCAAAGCAGGGCTTGATCTCATGACCCTGAGATCATGAATTGAACCAAAATCAAGAGTCCGATGCTCAACTGACTGGACCACCCAGGGCCCCCAAACATGTGCTGTCTTTAAAGGAGGGACTATGGGGCGCCTGGGTGGCTTAGTGGGTTATAGCCTCTGCCTTCGGCTCGGGTCATGATCTCAGGGTCCTGGGATTGAGCCCCGCATCGGGCTCTCTGCCTGCCTCTCTGCCTACTTGTGATCTTTCTCTCACTGACAAATAAATAAATAAAATCTTTAAAAAAAATAAATAAAGGAGGGACTATAAAGCCACGTGGTAAAGGGTGTGAATACATCAAGAGGCAAATAATTGAGAATAGAAAGGCAGTCTACTGCAGTTAGACAGGAATTCAGAAGAGTGAACAAGAATGGCATGATCTGGGCCATTTCAGAAAGTAGTCTACTGGGGAGATAGAAATTACAAGTAGAGAGGTGTGGGCTACAGATATATATTAGATTTGAGAATCTTAAGTGGATACCTGAAATCGCTTTGAGGATAAGTTTTACAAGAGCGAACCAGAATGAAGAAAGGAGAGATCCAAGAACAGAATCTCATATTCAAGAGATAACAGAGGATTAAGATCTCTTGAAAGAGATTGAAAAGTAAGGTCCAGAGAGATAAAAATAAAACTGAAAAAAGTAAGTGAAACCAAGAAGGAAGTGACCTTCCAGAAGGTGAGTAATAAAGCAAAATCCTTCAAAGAGTTCAGGAAGACTGTGGGCTGACAAGTGTCCACTTGATGTGGCCATTAAGTTGCTAGTGGTGTTGATGATGATGATGTCAGTGGGTGGTGAAGCTAGATGCTAGATTGAAGTGGCTTGAGGAAGTAGAAATGGTGAATATGGTCTCCTAAGTTCCTAGGTTTAGTTATGAGGGGAATGAAAATGAAAAGAAAGCTGAAAAGTCTTGAAGATATCAATAGAGAGAAAGAGACAAAGGGTAAGATAGAACATAAAGCCCTCCATAAACAAGCCATTGCTTTCTTCTCAACTCCCATATTCTACTTTTTCCCCCCTTTTGAGCTCCTTAGTCACTTGAAATTTCTCAAATGGGTCATATTTTTTTCACTTGGATAAACCATTTTGTGTGCTTTTTCCTGCTTGAAATAACTTTTCATTGTAAGGCATTCTCTTGTATTCCTACTTATCTTTACAGAGGTAAGCAAAACAGTTATGAATACCTACTATGTACTAAACACTGTGTTTAGGGCATTAAATCAATTGCCTTAATGAATAATCACAGAAACTCTGGAATATTGGCATAATTATCTCCCTTTTATAGGTGAAAAACTGGACTTAGAAAGGAATAATGGGTTGCTCAAATATACATCTTGTACATGGTAAGTCAGAAATTTGAATTTTTGACTGTTTGACTCCAAAGCCTGTGTTCTAGTTTCAGCTTAATTAAGCACTCACTCTTTTGTAAAATGTTCTCTGTCTCAAGGATGTGGTCTCTTCTACAAGCAGTAGGGCACACAGGAGGTTTTTTATTATAACAGATTAAGGTTGATTTCACCCAGTTTTGCAACACTGACGTATCTTGCATATGTCAACTCGAGCACTTATTACAACATATTGTAATATTATAAAATATAAAGAGCACTCTCATAGGCAGCAAGGAGACATACAAGATATTGACTAAGTAGAGAATGACTTAGACTTAGTTGTTAGAGGAAACACTTATGCTAATAGGGAGGGTAAATTTGGAAAGGAAGAGACTGGAAGGAGAGAGATAAACTGAATAATAATTTCTAAATCCAAATGAGAGATGTGAGGACCTAATTAAAAGCACGATAGTGAGGCTAGAAATGAGACAAAAGGATTGAGGGAGGTTTTAAGAAGCAGAATCACTAGGACTTAGCTAGTTGGTTGGGGACAGAGTGATGACACATTTTTCTAGCTGAATGGATCGAATAGATTTAATGGATTGATGTATCTCAATGAAAATGGAAATATAGAAGAGAGAACAGATTTGAGGAGGAAGTGTGGAGCCAACTATGAAATATGTGTGAGACATGGAGAAAAGGAAAGGAGAACACAACCAAGATCCTGAGTAGAAATACAACCAAGTCTGAGAAATTCTATATCCAATACTCATTTATGTATAGAAAATTTTAGTTCCTAATTATCATGTGGATTTTGACTCTGTTTGGCAACCAAATTTCCATATAAGACTTCTCAACAGAACACTATTTCTCAGTTTCCCATGATGAAAAAAAAAATACATTCTTCAAAAATATCTCATTTTGCTCTTCCCATAAGTGGCCTAAGGTGATTTCTGAAAACACTTTGCTATTTCACTTAAACCAAAAAACTGCACACAATCATGCAAATCAAGAGATTCAAGTCTTTGTGTTCACTTTAAGAACATCTATGAAATTGCCCAGGCCACTGAACGTACACATCTGAAAAGCCACCAAATATCTGAAAAATATCATTTTACAGAAGCTAACCCATCATTATAATGGTGGAATTGGTATATATGCCCATGCCAACCAGTGGGGTGCACACAGGGTCAGTGGCCCCAAGAGAGTGAATTTACACATGCAGAGGAAAACTGAACTTGATGGTTTAAATGTAGATTCTCTAGTCACTGAGCACTTGTAACTGAACAAAACTCCCATGATGTACTGTTCACTCACAGACATCATGGGCAGATTAACCCACAGATGATCTTGCCCTGATGCACTGAAGTGACCTAATGAAAAAGAACAAATTGTTTCCAAGTCACAGGAGCAGATTGCTCAGAAGAAGAAACTGAAGAAACAAAAGCTTACATCCTGTGAATAAATTAGACATAAAATAAATGCAAATAAGGGTAAAAATTATTTTAGTTAAAAAGAAATGTTGTTTTTTTTTGCTATTTTATTTTAGTTTTATATTGAAATGTGATGTCTTTAATCTCCACCAGCATCACTTGTACCCAGTGGTTTTGTAGTTCTATAATGACATAATAATCTGGGTATGGCTTTTTGGATTTTTTTGGTATCTAAAAATGAAGGGAGTGCTTTAAGATTGACTATGAACCACAGAAAATACACATTTGCTATTTGATAAAGGAGAGAGCATAAAATAATTGGCCAATATCACATCAGCATTTTCAGGAGTGAAATGATGCCACATTCCACACAGGCATATTTATCACTTTCCCTGTCTGGTGTTGGCATTGTTTGCAATTTTTAAGTCCTATGGTGCCCTGTTGGAGTTTAAAAATTAAAAGAAGAGGGAGGGGTGATATTAGTGATTTTGTGATCTACTTCCATATTTTTTTTGTCAGATACTATAATGTGACACAGAACACTGAAGCTCATCTCTATTAAAGATGCTATTTTCATTACACACATATTAGAACTTTTCTCCTTCATGGAAGTTAGTTTAAATGGTTAAGTTGTATTGAGCAGACTTAAAAAAAAGTGAAATGATCTCTGCCAAAGTTTCAGCAATAAGTTTGGTCATTAGTGCTCTCTAGTGGAGCAGGGATTTTGTGCTTACATCTTCAGACATTTCTCAAAGAGCTGTGTTTCCAGCAAATCTCATATATTGCTCAGCAAGGCCTGATGCTCACGGTCTTACAGGCTGTACTATGGTGCTTGAATGTGGAGTCACCAGGTGTCAGCAGGGAGTTTTTAGTCATTCTGGACTTTGAAATTACTTCATTTTTATCAGATCTGTTTTGGAAGTGATGTTTCATTCTGTTACATTGTTAAAGGCCATGCATATGCATATTCCATTCATGCTCTAGGAAACACTGAAGCAATATAACTTTAATCACCAGATCTTATTGTTTCAGCATCCTGGATACTCTCCTTCTATTATTCTTGAATTATAGTTAATTGTTATTCTAAATTTATTACATCTTGGACATTTATTACTTTTAAATTATACAGATATACCTCACTTTGTTGAGCTCTGCTTTAGTGTGCTTCGCAGATAATGCATATTTTACAAATCAAAGGTATGTGGCAACCTGCATAGAGCAAGTCTATAGGTGCAATTTTTCCAAGAGCATTTGCTTACTTCCTTTCTCTGTGTCACATTTTGGTAATGCTCACAATATTTCAAACTTTTTCATTATTATTATATTCGTTATGGTGATCAGTGTTCAGGGATCTTTAATGTTACTATTATTGTTTTGGGTGCCACAAACTGTACCCACATAGATAACAAACTTAAATGTTGAGTGTGTTCTGATTATTCCCCAGATGAGCCATTCCCCCATCTCTCTCCCTGTCCTTGGGCCTCTCTATTCACTGAGACACAGCAATATTAAAATTAGACCAATCAATAACCCTAAGTGTTCAAGTGAAAGAAAGAGTTACATGTCTCTCACTTTAAATCAAAAACCAAAAATGATGAAATTTAGTGAAGAAAGCATGTCAAAGCTAAGACAAGACCTCTTGCACCAAACAGCCAAATAAGCTAGTGAAGGCAAAGGAAATGTTCTTGAAGGAAATTAAAAGTGCTATTCCAGTGAACAGAAAAGGATAAGAAAGTGAAAGAGCCTTATTGCTGAAATGGAGAAAGTTGCAGTGGTCTGACTAGAAGATCAAATGAGCCCTTAAACCAAAGTCAAATCCAGAACAAAGCTCTAACTCTCTTTAATTCTATGAAGGCTGAGAGGTGAGGAGGTTGCCAAAGATAACTTGGAAGCATAGGTTGGTTCATGAAGTTTAAGGAAAGAAGACTCTCCATAACATAAAAGTACAAGGTGAAGCAGCAAGTGCTCATGTAGAAGCTGTATCAAGTTATTCAGAAGATCTAGCTAAGGTAATTAATGAAGGTGGCTACATGAAACAACAGATTTTCAATGCAGACAAAACAGACTTCTGGTAGAAGATGTCATTTAAGACTTTCATAGCTAGACAGGAGAAGTCAATGCCTGCCTTCAAAGCTTCAAAGAGTAGGTTGATTCTTGTTAGTGGCTAATGAAGGTGGTGACTTATCAATTTATGTGCACCTTTATGCTCATTTACCACTGATGCTCATTTGCCATTAGGAAAATCCTTGGGCCCTTAAGAATTGTGCTAAATCTACTCTGTCTGTGCTCTATAAATGGAACAACAAAGTCTGGATAACAACATACCTGTTTATAATGTGATTTACTGACTATTTTAAGTCCACATTTCAGACCTATTGCTTGGATAAAAAAAAATTCATTTCAAAATATTACTGCTCATTGACAATGCATCTGCTCACTCAAGAGCTCTGATGAAGGTGTACAAGATTCATGTTGTTTTCATGACTGCTAACACATCCATTCTGCAGCCCAGGGATCAAGTAGCAATTTCAACTTTCAAGTCTTCTTCTTTAAGAAATACAGTTCATAAGGCCATAGCTGCCACAGATAGTGATTCCTCTGATCAGTGCAAACCAAATTGAAAACCTCTGGAAAGGATTCACTATTCTATGCCATTAAGATTTTGTGATTCATGGGAAGAAGTCAAAATATCAACATAAACAGGAATTTAGAAAAAGTTAATTCCAACCCTCAACATGGTTTTGAGGGGTTTAGGACTTCAGTGGAGGAAGTAACTGAAGATTGGTGGAAATAGCAAGAGAACTAGAATTAGAAGTGGAGCTTGAAGAGGAGCTAAGAGGGCGGAGTAGTAGGAGGACCCTAGGCTTGCCTGGTCCTTCAAACTCAGCTAGATAAATATCAAATCATTTCGAACATCCAAGTAATCAATCCAAGGACTGACAGAACAAACCGCACAACTAGAGGGAGAAAAGAGGCCACATCATGGAAAGTAGGAGGCATGGAGAAGTGATTTGGGGGAGAAGCAAATCATGGGCACTGTGGATGGGAGGGAGTCCTGGCCATGGAGAGATGAGAGAAAGAGAGAGAGAGAGAGAGAGAGAGAGAGAGAGAGCAGTGCAGAGGGGATTGCACAAGGAAAACACTTCCCAAAGCCACTGGCTGGGAAAACCAGAGAGCTGAAAGGATGCAGATTTAGAGGTCCATAGCATGGCTGGTATGGATCCCTGTTCACACTACAGTACTCCTGTGGAGAAGGAGAGCAGAGGACCAGTAGCAGATGGTACAATCTGAGGATCCCCCCCTATGCACTGGGAGAGACAGTTCCTCCTTCTTAAAGTGTATCTGGGAGAAATGGCATTGCCTTTCTGGATAGAAAGGAGCCAGTGGTTGCCATTTCTCTCCCCCACCCCTTAGCATAAACTAACTTCAATAAGTAGCACAGTACCAAGAGTGGTAACTTTCACCAAGCCCTGCCCCACTGCATTCGGCAGGTACTGCCTCTCTCAGGCAATGTGCCTGAGAACCAGTGCAACCAGCCTCTTCCCCAGAAGACCAGCACAAATATCCCATACCCTCAACCCCACATGAACCATGTTTACTGACCACAGAGTGCTGCAAAGCTTCACCTCTAGTGGAAATAGCATCAGATTCTTTTTCTTTTTGAATTAAGAAACTTACTTTTTTAAAAAAAGATTTTATTTATTTATTTATTTATTTGAGAGAGAGAATACGAGGAGAAGCAGAGAGAAAGGGACAAGCAGACTCCATGCTGAGCATGGAGCTGGACACAGGATTTAATCTCATGACCCTGAGATGATGATCTGAGCTGAAATCAAGAGTTGGATGCTTAACTGACTGAGCCACCCAGGCATCCCACATCAGGTCTCTTTTATCAAGCAGGCTAGAGCACACCTAGTTAAAACATGCCACACGTTGGCCAAGGTTCAAACACTTCCCACTGCAGGCAAGGAGAAACTCTACAGAAGACTGATCTGAGGGAAACAGCAGCCAAAACACAGGACCAGGGTGCACACAGCATATGCCAGAGATACTTCCTGAAGTGCCAGGCCCTGGACATTATATGACCTCCTGTTTATAAAGTCATTAATCTCAGGAGCAGGAAACATAACAGGCTTTCCTAACACAGAGAAGAAGACAAAGGCCTTGACAAAATACCAAGATGAAGGAATTTTTCCCAAAAGAAAGAACAAGAAAAGGTCATGGCCAGGGATCTAATTGAAACAGATATAAGTAATATGCTTGATCCAGCATTTAAAGCAACAATCATAAGTATACTAGCTGGGTTTGAGAAAAGCATAGAAGACACCAGGGAGTCCTTTACAGCAGAGATAAAAGACCTAAAAACTAGTCAGACTGAAATATGATGTGAAACCCACTGGATGTAATGACCACAAGTATAGAAGAAGTAGAGGAATGAGTAAGTGATATAGAAGATAAAATTATGGAAAATAATGAAGCTGAAAAGAAGAGGGAAAGAAAAATATTGGATCATGAATATAGACTTAGGGAACTCAGTGACTCCATAAAGCATAATAACATTTGTAATATAGGAGTCCCAGAAGAAGAGAGGGAAAAAGGAGCAGAAGGTTTATTTGAAGAAATTATAGCTGAAAACTTCCCTAATCTGGGAGAGGAAACAGACATCCAAATCTATGAGGCACAGAGAACTCCCATCAAAATCAACAAAAGCAGGCCAACACCAAGACACACTGTAGTTAAATTGCAAAATATAGAGATAAAGAAAAAATCCTAAAAGCAGCAAGACCAAAGAAGTCCTTAATTTAAAAGGGAAGACAAAGAAGTTTAGCAGCAGATCTCTCCATGGAGACTTGAAAGGCCAGAAGAAAGTGGCATAATATAGTCAGTGTGGTGAATGGGAAAAATAAGCAGCCAAGAATACTCTATCCAGCAAGGTTGTCATTCAGAATAGGAGAGACAAAAAGTTTCCCAGATAAACAGAAACCAAAGGGGTTTGTGACCACTAAACCATCCCTGAAAGAGATATTAAAGGGATTCTTTGGGTGGGAAAGAAAGACCAAAAGTAATAAAGACTAGAAAGGAACAGAGAAAATCTCCAGAAACAATCACCTAACAGGTGATATAATGGTACTAAATTCATATCTATCAGTAATCATTCTGAACGTAAGTGGACTAAACATTCCGATCAAATACATATGGTGTCAGAATGGATTAAAAAAAAGAAAAAAAAAACAAGACTCATCTATATGCTGCCTACAAGACACTCATTTTAAACCTAAAGACAAATGCAGATTGCAAGTGAGGGGATGGTGAAACATTTATCACACTAATGGACATCAAAAGAAAGCCAGAGTAGCCATACTTATATCAGACGAACTAGATTTTAAACCAAAAAACTGTAACAAAAGATGAAGAAGGGGACTATATCATAATAAAGGGGTGTACCCAACAAGAAGTTTAGCAATTGTAAATATTTATGACCCCAACTTTGGAGCACCCAAATATATAAAACAATTAATAACAAACATAAAGGAACTCATTGATAACAATGAAATAAGAGTAGGAGACTTTAATACCCAGCTTACCTCAATAGACATATCATCTAAGCAGAAAATCAACAAGGAAACAATGGCTTTGAATGACACACTGGACTAGATGGACTTAATGGATATATTCAGAACATTTCATCCTAAAGCAGCAGAGAACACATTCTTTTCAAGTGCACATGGGACATTCTCTAGAATAGAACACATACTGGGTAACAAATCAGGCCTTGGCAAATACAAAAAGACAGATCATCCATGCATATTTTCTTTTTTAAAAAAGATTTTATTTGTTTATTTGACACAGAGAGAGAGATCACAAGAGGCAGAGAGGCAGGCAGAGAGAGAGGGGGAAGCAGGCTCCCCGCTGAGCAGAGAGCCCGATGCGGGGCTCGATCCCAGGACCCTGAGATCATGACCTGAACCGAAGGCAGAGACTTTAACCCACTGAGCCACCCAGGCACCCCAATACCATGCATATTTTCTGACAACAAGGCTATGAAACTTTAAGTCAACCATAAGAAAAAAATTGGAAAGACTGCAAATACATAGAGGTTAAAGAACATTCTACCAAAGAATGGATGGGTCAACCTGGAAATTAAAGAAGAAATTGAAAAAAATGCATAGAAACAAATGATAAGGAAAACATCATGGTCCAAAACCTTTGGGATGCAGCAAAAGTGGTTAAGAGAGAAATATATAGCAATAAAGGCCTATCTCAAGAAGCAAGAAAAATCTCAAATATGCAACCTAACCTTATACTCAGAGAAGCTAGAAAAAGAACAACAAATGAAGCCTAAAGCCAGAAGAAGTAGCGAAATAATAAAGAATATTATTATTATTAAATAATAAAAATTATTATTATTATTATATTTCTATGATATAGAAACAAACAAACAAAAAATCCAGTAGAACAGATCAATGAAACCAGGAGCTATTTCTTTGAAAGAATTGATACAATTAACAAACCCATAGCCAGACTTATCAAAAAGAAAAGAGAAAAGACCCAAATAAATAAAATCACAAATGGAAGAGGAGAGATCACTACCTACACCACAGAAACAAAAATAATTATAGGATAGTATGAGCAATATGCCAATAAATTAGGCAATCTGGAAGAAATGGATAAATTCCTAGAGATGTATAAACTACCAAAAGTGAAACAGAAAGAAATAGGAAACTTGAACAGAACAGATAACCAACAAAGAAATTGAATCAGTAATCAAAAATCTCCCAAAAAACAGAACTCCAGGGTGAGATGGTTTCCCAGGGGAATTCTACCAAGCATTTAAAGAAGAGTTAATACCTATTCTTCTGAAATTGTTCCAAAAAAATAGAAATGAAAGGAAAACTTCCAAACTCATTCTACAAGGTCAGCATTACCTTGATTCCAAAACCAGACAAAGACCTTGCTAAAAAAGAATTACAGGCCAATATCCTTGGTGAGCATGGATGCAAAAATTCTTAACAAAATACTAGCAAATCGAATCCAACAGTACATTAGAAGAATCATTCACCACGATCAAGTGTGGTTTATTCCTGGGCTGCAAGGGTGGTTCAATATTTGCAAATCAATCAACGTGATACATCACATTAATAAAAGAAAGAATAAGAACCATATGATCCTCTCAATAGATGCAGAAAAAGCATTTGACAAAGTACAGCATTCACTTTTGATAAAAAACTTCCACAAAGTAGGGATAGAGGTAACCTATGTCAACATCATCAAGGCCATATACAAAACACCCACAGCTAATATCATTCTCAATGGGGAAAAACTGAGAGCTTTTCCTCATGGTCAGGAACATGATAGGGATATCCATTTCCTAATGTTATTTAACATAGTAGTGGAAGTCTTAGGCTCAGCAATCAGACAACAAAAAGAAATAGAAGGCATCGAAATTGACAAGGAAAAAGTAACTTTCTCTATTTGCAGACAACATGATATTCTATGTAGAAAACCATAAAGACTCCACCAAAAAGATTGCTACAACAAATTCAGTAAAGTCACAAGAAACAAAATCAATGTACAGAAATCTGTTGTATTTCTGTACACCAATAATGAAAGGGGAGAAAGAGAAATCAAGGTATCAATCCCTTTTACAATTGCACCAAAACCCATAAGATACCTAGGAATAAACCTAACCAAAGAGGTAAAAGATCTATACTCTGAAAACTATAGAATCCTTATGGAAGAAATTGTAGATGACACAAAGAAATGGAAAAATCCATTGCTCAGGGATTAGAAGAAAAAACATTGTTAAAATATCTATTCTACCCAAAGTAATCTACACATTTAATGCAATCCCTATCAAAATATACCAGCATTTTTTACAGTACTAGAACGAACAATCCTAAAATTTGTATGGATCAACAAAAGACACCAAATAGCCAAAGCGACCCCAAAAAAGAAAAGCAAAGCTGGAGGCATCACAGTTCTGGACCTCAAGCTATATTACAAAACTGTAGTGATCAAGACAGTACGGTACTGACACAAAACAGACACATAGATGAATGGAACAGAATAGAAAACCCAGAAATAGATCCAAAATTACATGGTCAAATAATCTTCAATAAAGCAGGGAAGATTATCCAATGGAAAAAAGACAGTCTCTTCAACAAATGGTGCTGGGAAAACTGGACAGCCACCTGCAGAAGTATGACACTGGACCACATTCTTATACCATGTACAAAAATAAATTCAAAATGGTTGAAAGACCTAAATGTGAGACAGGAAACCATCAAAATCCTAGAGATGAACACAGGCAGCAACCTCTTTGACATTGGCCATAGAAACTTACTAGATACGTCTATGGAGGCAAGGGATACAAAAACAAATATGAACTGTTAGGACTTCATCAAGATAAAAAAAACTTCTGCACAGTGAAGGAAACAATTAATAAAATGAAAAGGCAACCTTTGGAATGGTTTTGCAATTTGACATATATTTGCAAATGACATATATGATAAAGGGTTACTATCCAAAATCTATAAAGAACTCATCAAACTTAACACCCCTAAAACAAATAATCCAGTTAAGAAACGGGCAGGAGACATGAATAGACATTTTTCCAAAGGCATACAGATGCCTAACAGACACATGAAAAGATACCCAACATTACTCATCATCAGGGAAATACAAATCAAAACTACAATGAGATATCACCTCGCACCTGTCAGAATGGCTAAAATCAACAACACAGGAACCGACACATATTGATGAGGATGTGGAGAAAGGGCAACCCTCTTACACTGTTGGTGAGAATGCAAACTGGTAAAGCCACTTTGGAAATCAGTATGGAGGTTCCACAAAAAGTTAAAAATAGAACTATCCTATGATCCAGCATTTGTACTAGTAGGTATTTACCCAAAGGATACAAAAACACTGATTTGAAGGAATACATGCACTCCAGTGTTTACAGCAGCATTATCAAAATAGCCAAATTATGGAAAGAGCCCAAATGTCCATTCATTGATGAATGGATAAAGAAGAGGTGGTGTATATACAATAGAATATTCAGTCAAAAAGAATGAAATCTTGCCATTTGCAACATCGTGGATGGAGCTAGAGAGCATTATGCTAAGCAAAATAAATCAGTCAGAGAAAGACAAATACCATATAATTTCACTCACGTGTGGAATTTAAGAAACAAAACAGATGAACATGGGGGAAAAAGAGAGGCAAATCTAAAACAGACTCAACTATAGAGAACAAACTGAGGGTTGCTGGAGGGGAGGGGAGCGGTGGGATGGGCTAAATGGGTGATAGGTATTAAGTAGGTCACTTTTGATGAGCACTGGGTGTTGTATGTAAGTGATAAGTCACAAAATTCTACTACTGAAACTAATACTACAGTCTGTATTAACTAGCTGGAATTTAAATAAAAATAAAAGAAAAAGAAATGTTAAAAAAGTAGAACTTGAATATGTGACTGAATTGCAGCAATATTATGATAAAACTAAAATGGACAAGTTGTTTCTTATGGATGAGCAAAGAAAGTGGTTTGTTGAGAAGGAATCTGCTCCTGGTGAAGATGTACAAAGATTGAAATGACAACAAAGAATTTAGAATATTTTATGAACTTAGTTGATAAAACAGCAGTAGGGTTTAAAAGGACTGACTTCAGTTTTAGAAGCAATTCTACCTTGGGAAAGTACTATCAAACAGTACCGCATACTACAGAGAAAGTGTTCATGAAAGGAAAAATCAAATGAAGCAACAAGCTCCATTGCTATCTTATTTTAAGAAATTGCCACAACCACCCCTCTTTCAGCAACCACCACCCTGATCAGTGAGCCCCCATCTCCATAGCAGTAAGATTCTCCACCAGTAAAAAGATTACAACTCACGGAAAGCTTAGATGATGGTTAGCATTTCTTTGCAATGAAGTATTTTAAAATTAAGGTATGTATGTTGTTTTTTTTAGACATAATAATATTGCACATTTAATAGACTACAGTATAATGTAAACATAACTTTTATATGTACTGGAAAACCAAAAAAAATTCATTTGACTCACTTTATTGCAATACTTGCTTTATTGTGGTGGCCTAGAACCAAATGCACTGTATCTTTGAGATTTAGCTGTAAATAAGCAAAAAGCATAATGGGCAAGAAAGAATAATTTCTGAGTCCAAATTAATTTTGTGGACATTGGCTTTGCCAATGATGTTTCTTAGATCAATCTGAGTCTGAATTAAGGGGAAAATATCTAAATCCTTTCTGGCAAGTGAACACTGAGAAAATTTATTCAGAAGAATATCTTTGGTACAAATTTAGCCAAAGTGCTCAAATTTTCCCAAACTAACATCAGTTGAATACCCAAATCAGCATATTGGTGAAAACTTCAAATGAATGGTATCGATACAAATGTATCAGGGTGGTTTGTTTGTATTAGAGAGAGAGAGAGAGAGAGAGCAGGAAGCGGGGAGGAGGGAGGAGTCGAGGGAAAGAGAGGATCTTAAGCAGGTTCCACACATGGCGGGGATCAGTCTCATGACCCTAAGATCTTGATCTGAGCTGAAACCAAGAGTGAGATGCTTAACCGATTGAGGCACCCAGGTGCCCCGCAAAGTGGTTTTTGAAATGTAAAAACTTCTTTGTATGGATGAATCCCAGTACAACAATATATTGTAGAAAATTTTGGTCATATACACACCATAAAGCCAACTGGTGAATTATCGTTTACTGAACAAATTTTGATGCTCATACAGTCAACCCACTACTGTAGAGTAGTATCTCTATATCTATCTATATCTGTATCTGCCTGTACAGAAAATAAATGTAATGAGTAAGAATATAAGAAACTGAACTGGTTCAAAATGTATATAGCTAGAAATATATATATATATATATATATACACACATACACATACATAGAAACAAGGAAGGAAGGGAGGAAGGGAGGAAGGGAGGAAGGAAGGAAGGAAGGAAGGAAGGAAGGAAGGAAGGAAGGAAGGAAGGAAAGGAGGGAGGGAGGGAGGAAAGGAGGGAGGGAGGGACG
>CM052899.1:100849094-100889205 GCA_028534135.1 Potos flavus | reverse complement strand
AAGGTACTTTAGTCCTTCATTTTGGGCAAAGAGTTGTATTCTATAGAACAAAGCTTATAAAGTAGAACAGCAATGGATTTGAAAGACAAGACAGAGGTTTAACAGGAAAGAGTTGATGGTTGGAGACTTAAGACAAAGAGGACAAAATAGAAGAGGTGGCGGGGAGGTTTTGGCTGAACATTTCAAAAGACAGAGGCAGCACAGAGCAGGGTGGGGCAGGGAAATGGAGTGGAGCCTGAGTGCGGTGAAACAGGGGAGGGCTGTTTACAGGAACACTGTCTACCAGGGAAAAATAGCGCTTTAAAAAATTCATTTCTTCCCTACATTAGCTGACAAGACCAAGTATCCGGAACCTTGGACCTCTAGTGATCTCTATTTTTTAACAAGCCTCATATCAAGGCACTTCTACTGTTTGAATAACAATCCTCACCTAAAGGCCAGCTTCACTGTATAAATAGCATGCAAAAGCAGTTCCTATGGTGCTATATTTCATAATGACAGAATGGCTAGAGTACTTTGCCAACTACCATGGTTTTATTTTATCAATGCGTTCTACACTTCAACTCAGTATATCCCATTCTATTGTTCCTATAGTTTTCAGGCCTTGTATTTTACCCTACCCACAACTGCAATTTTACAATAAAAAATTATCTATAGGAACATAGTTCAGATCAACTGTCAGATCACACTAAAGACTATTTTAAAGGAACCATTAATGGGAGTTGTACTCCATTCCTGGAGAGCTCGTCTTAGTGAGAAATTTTCCTGGATCTCTTTTAGCTTACTCAGCCATATTAAAAACACGGATGACAGAAAGGTATTAATTCTGTGACTTTCACCTACAATTCCCATCACCTGGAAGGATCCCCCCCACCCAGTGGTCTACACAGGACCAGGCAGGATTCTGTACTCTTTGGGGAGCCTCTCACCTAGTAACTATGAGCATTACATGTTATCTTGATAGAGTATCCTAAATGAAAAGTGCTTTCCATCTTGTTCCAAAAAGAATTTAATAAAGTTTCATATACCTAAGTACTATGACTTCTGGCAGCCAGTGCTGGGAGAGATTCTTCCAGCACCTAGTGAACTAAGGGATATACTTATCAATCAGTGGGCCTGGGATTTGGCTGCAGTTCTGGGTACCATCCCTGACTCACTGTTTACTTCCGACACTGCCTCCTGATGACCAGGAGAGAGAAGCTATGCCAGAAGCAGAGTGGTATCTTGAAAAAGATATGCTATTGAACATCAAAATCATGCTAGGGCAAGAAGAATGATTATCTAGAACCCTATCTCGAGGGATATTAATATAGAACCCTATGATTATTTTCTTCTATAGGCACTCCTCTTAGTTTCCTCCTGTATCAAATGGTATGGGGTGATTGCTTTAAAATGGCTCTTGACAGCCTCTTCTTTCTGCCTACTCTTGAGTCTCCTTGTGTCATGAATGGAGCTCTTCCGCCTGTGGCTCATCTACTTCTTACATTTCACACTATGCAGATTTCTGCCTCTGCCCAGGCCCCCTCTCATGGAGGGTGTAAGAGTACTTTTTTGAGAAGGATTGTGGCAATTTAGGATAAATTTTTAGGGAACATAATTGATAGCAAGTCCAATGGAAGTAGGCAAAATGAAAATGGCATTAAAATATATAATTGAATAAAAAATATGTATATATATAATTGAATGATAGAAACTACAGTTGCTTATATTATACAAAAAAAAAAAAAAACACTGGTGAATTTTTATGATTTTCCTAAGGTTGTATGGTTGCATCCTAATTGAGAGTAGGCAAATACATATAAGTGTAAAGTTAGAATTTGTTGAAATAGTAGTAGCTATAAGATATATTGGCAGAAGTTTGATAACAACCAGCATATTGTTGTTAATCTATCAGATATTCTGCTGTTTGCTAAACTCAATAAAGTGGTAGAGCTTATTGATATTGCTGTTTCATTAAGCAAAAATATCTCAAGGATGTGTGTACAGAATACAAATAAGTGTTTGGGATTGGAAGAAGAATAAAACAAATGAAGTTCTGAGGGAAGTATAGTAAAGCCGTTTATGCTTCTGATGATTAAGTTCTACATACATAAGGAACTGGGGTTTCATTGGTCATGACATAAATTCAGAAATTAGTATTTCTGTTCACATGAACAGGACAATAATCTCAGTGATAGACCATGTTCATGCAATTAATTAATGCAACTTGTTAAATGAATGAAGATGAATGCTTATCTGAGATTCAAATATAACAACAATATCAGTAACAGTAACAAAGATCCTATCATCACTTTTTTTCCAGTGATCTTTAAATACTGGTTTATAACATAACTTCCTGTTAATATACACATGCAATGTGAATGTGGAAATTCTCCTGAGTTAGCTATTCTTTGCCTCAGAGCCTCAAAAGCCATCGTCTGATTTGAAGAAAAGCAGAATTGAGCTGTAATTAAATTCTAACGTTTTTGTGATCTGTGTAAATGTTATTGTGAAGGAACAATTCCCAGAGATGAAGATGTACCTAAGAAAAGAGATGCCTGATGAGGTTGGAGGCTCCAGATCATGCAGGTAGTCTGGTGATAATAACAAATGACAGAAGGATCCCCTAAAGAGAAAAGAGGGACAAAAAGGAGGAAAAGGGGAGGTGAGGAAGAAAGAAGCCTCCGAATGTTGGCTATGTTGGGCATTCTAGTTTGGGGGACAGAGGAAGATGCTCAGTAGCGTAAGTGAAGCTGATCAGGCATTCAGTTGGCAAAGCCCTGAAAATTGCAATGGCTCAGATGTTAAGTGGTTAGAAATAGATCATTATAGACCTGAAGTGGTCGTGAGGGGGAGCATGTAGTACCCAGACAGAATAGAAGTGGGGAAAGTCTAACCGGAACTGCCATAGTCTCTCTCCAAAGAGGGCTATTATATTTCCATGACATGGGAACCGGACAGAGGCAGAAACCTGTGACATGCAACTTAAGAATCAGATAAGTTTACTTTATGAAGGAAGGCGACTCAAGAGTGGGCAGAAAGAAGAGGCTGCCAGGAGTCCTTTCAAGCAATTTCCCATATCATTTGTTACAAAGGTAGTGATGGAAGGAGATCGAGTTGTCAGACTGGGTCTAGAAATAGAAGTAAAGTAAATTAGGAGGGAAGAGCAAGAATACAGGGAAAGAGAGTCTGGAATATACTTAATAAATATAGGTCAACAGAAATGATTACCCTGAGAATATAGATATGGATATAATTATAAAGATATAATTTTACTTAAGTCTTTATAGGACATGACCAAGGTACGGTGATTTGTTTACGTGTTCTGCTAATTATATCTTTTATTTATCAAAAAATGAAGTATATTTTTGATTATAAAAGTAAAATATGTTCATTGAAGAAACTTTGAAAAATATGTACACACTTTAAAAAAAATCAAAATTGCCTGTAATGCTGGGATACTATTCAGATATAATGGCTGTACACATTTTGCTATATTTCCTTCCTATCTTTTTTCTATACCTTTTTTCCGATTGAAAGCATACTAATTACAAGTTTATGTTCTTTTTAAAAATTATTATATAATGAATTTCTCATGTTATCAAAGCCTCTTTTTAAAAATAGCCTCTTTTAAAAATTTTTCTAATGGATGCATGATTCTTCATGCTATGAATACACAAAATTTTCTTTTTCTTTCTATTTTTGCAAAGTTAAGCTCAACACCACCAATTTTTGCTTTTAGGAAAATTACTATTATAAAATCATTTCATATATGTATATTTTGAACTGTAACTTTCTTTTGAATTCCCCGAATGATTTTCGGATGTTAAATTATTGCATTGAAAAGATAAGAACTTTTTTAAACTTTAAAATACATTTTCAAATTGTCTTGGGAGAAAAATCAGTTTCTACTTCACTATAGCCCTAGTTTAAAAATTATTATTCTAAATTCAATAATAGTAAACCTATTAATAGTTTATTCAAATATTTAATTTTTATTAAATTTAATAAAATTATTAACTTTAGATTTATTTTTATTTTACTTTGACAATCTGAAATATGTTAAGATTCTAATGCGCAAATTTGTATTGCTTAATAAGAATTGAATATTTTCTCTAAGTTTATGAGCTTTTAAATTTTTTGTATCCTGTTTAGTTACTTTATTATTACATGGTAAGGACATTAATTCCTTGAAGCTCTACTCGTGATAAATAATATTTACCATGTGTTTCTCTTTTTAAATTATATTTATAGTTTTATGTCACTGAGAAATTTAAATTTTTATGTGATCTAGTTTGTTTTCCTTATCCTTTTTCCCCATTGCTTTTCAATTTAGAAATTTTGAATTTAGAAAATCATCGCTCAGACCCTTGGAAAAAACATATACACTTATATTTTCTCATGAATTTCATTTTCTATCTTCTTTCCTTTTTTTTTTTTTTTTTAAGAAAGGGAGAAAGGGAGGAGGGGCAGAGGGAGAGAGGGAATCTTAAGGAGACTCCTCACTCAGTGCAGAGCCCAATGCGGGGCTCGATCTCACAACTCTGAGCTCATGACCTGAGCTGAAATCAAGAGTCGGACACTTAACTAGCTGAGCCACATAGGTGCTCTTTCTTATAAATTGCAATTCTCTGATTTTTAAAAAATATTTAATTATGGAAAACTAAAATGTATTATGGTTAAAGGCATAATTCTAAAATACTTTTATATTTTCTCTTCATTTATAAATATTTATTTAAACTGAATGGGTGTCAGGCTCTGTAGTAAACTCTTAGGATATCAGTGAACAAGACAAAGATCTTTGACATAAGAGAGCTTACATTCTAGCCAGGGGGTGGAGCTATATACACACCCACATATAATCTCTCTATATAAATATAATATGTATGTATACACACATTATCTATCTATCATCTATATAATTTTTGTTCCTCAATGTTTAATGCTCTCTATGAAGTAGGAAGTAGAAAGCAAAATCAACAACTAGTATTAGATGCGGAAGGATGGGCTGGGTGTTCTAGAGGAGACAAGAAGGTAGGGAATTATCACATGGGGTGGGTGGCAGAGTAAAGAAACTAGGTAAATATAGTATGATTTCCTAGCAGTCTGGAGATCCTACTTGAGCTTAGTAAAAATTAGTGGGGAGAAAAAGCATTCAGAATGATTTTAAGCTTTTCTCCAACCACATTCAATTGCATAGGTACAAGTATAAAGCAGGCAGGGTTGAATTTATTCAGGTCTGTGTTTTTTTTCCAAGTGAGTACAAGGAAGCCAGAAAGGGCAAAGGAGCAGAAGGTGTATATATAAGGGGATGATGATGATGGAACTGAAGATACTAAAAAAGAAAGTGAAGGGTTCAAGGGGATAAAGGGCTATTAAGATAGCAGGATCAATCAGTTGGCAGGATCGGAGATTTATTGGACTGGGGTACTAAAAGAGTTGGAAATGTAGGACATGGAGGTTATCAAAGGTTTGCATTTATTGGCAGTGAAGAGAAACTGGCATGACCCTGAGAGTGCACGCCTCCTTAAATTTTGTACTTGCCTCACCCTAATCTCATCCTTGCTAAAATACGGAAATGGTCTAAAAATACGAAGACATTGTTGGCCAGAATAATAAACTGAGAAAAATTGTTGAAAGGTGAGAAAGAATGTCCTGAAGAATAGCAGATGACAGTCAAAATGAGGGATAGAGGATGATGTGCTGTGATGACCTGTGACAACTCGGAAAAAAGAAGGGGCACAGCAAGAAGCAGAAACTCCACCTTTAGACCCAACGGGATGATCCCAGAAAAACTAAGTACAGACCACTGCAAACAGAAACGTAGCAGTAGTATTCAATGTTCATAACACTGGAAACTGGCCCTTGAGCTCCCATAGCTACCATCTGTCTCAGCCTGATCTCTTTTTGTCTCTGCAATCTGCTGTCTGCTCTAGATTTTCCAGTTTGGCAAACCAATCGTTCAGTTTCTCTGGCTCTCTACTGTTTCTCTTCATTTTCCAGCTGATGGCTTAATTTCCCCTCTGGCCTACCACTTGTTTTGGAAAATGCTTCTTTGCCTTGGCTCAGGGACTTGCTTCATGTGCGTGCCTCAGTAGTCCTGTAGGATGTATACAGGAATCATGAGATATACACCTCTCTTCTTTGTTTAAATACAGCTAACAAGAAAGCACACTAATGGGGCAATTTTAACAAAATGATCTTGATTTCAATCACAGTAGAAAATTATATAACTTGATCTACTGTCCATTTGCCTCATAGAAATTTGAAGTGAGGAAATAGCAAAAACACTAAAATTCTACATCAGTATCTCAAAAATAAAAATCACTGGACTCTGATTCTCAATCTATTGCTTTGAAGATTCCTGCTCAAAGTAAGTCTCTTCAACTTCAAGCCAAAGGAGGCATTCAAAATCTCATTTCTTATGCACTAGATATATATATTTATTAGAGGTATTATAAAGATATTTAATATTTCAATATCTGGTAAATGTAGTTCCAGGTATTTTGTTTGTCTGTTTTTATCGTTTTATACTTCAGGAAATCCCATATATCATTAAGGTATATGATTTACAGTTAATTACAATGGTCTTTTACTCTTGGGCTCTAGATAAGAAACCTATCTTCTCTGTCACATACATACCTCTGTCACATACTTTGCTCCAATATTTATTCACTTTGGTTTCTATACAGTAGACTCTCTTGTCCTCTCTCCACTTATCCAAAACACTGGTAACTAATATTCCATTCCTCTATAAAACATCCAAGGTTCTTGACTGATCAGCTGCCACCCTGTAGCCTTGGCACTCCTGGACCCTCCAACTGAGTTACAGGTTTACCAGGAGTTAGTCAAGTTTGCCCCCGAAGTTATCTTTATTCCATTTCACTTGTCACTTTAAATTTAAATAAATCTTTTGTAAACTGTTTAAGTATGTGAAAGAAATAGGTTAAAAAAATTTATTTCTATGAAAATTAAATTGAATGCTTTGAAAGTCTTGATAAAGTTAAATTATAAATTATAGTTGAATTAGATGTGGACAGAAACAGTCTGTAGATGTTTGAGAAAGCTTTTGTTTTTTAAGGGCTTTAAGTTTAATTCCACTTTAAAGAATTCGCAACTGAGAAATTATAAACGATGTCTCATGAGTGTAATTTATCTCAAAAAGTCACTAAGAACTATACTCTTTGACCTATATGTAAGTGTGACAGAAAAGTGTGCCCTTATATGCTTTACCTTAAAATAAACTTTAAAAATACGTCACACTCTAGGAGTCCCCATTTAAGTCTGTATTTGAAATGAGATCAACTAAAGTTTCTAATAACATTAGATAGGATAGTACCTACTGTACGAATATTCCCCTCTACACTACAGTCTTCCTGAAACCAAAATTCAAATCTGTTCCATCTGATTCCAAATCCTGTTTTTAACCACTATGGTAACATTATTCAACTCTTGCCTAACTTTTCATAACTTCAAACAAACAAACAAAAGATAAAATCAACAAAACCCTTCAGTTTTATAATTACCTTCTAGATGAAACCCAGTATTTCTCCTTTTCAAAGCCAAGTTCCTCAACAGAATGGACGATGATTTCTTCCTCCACTCCATGTGTTCCTCAAGCTACAGCAGATTCCGGCAGACAACTCTGGTAAAAGCCTGGGGATGCTGTTGAAAAGTCCATCCAAGACTCTTTCAGTTGGACTTTCCCAATGGATTCTTTTCATCCCCATCCTATTTGATCTTACACAGTATTTGAGACTACTAGCTATTCCCTTCATCTTCATATTATCTTCTTTCTTGGCAATTCCTCCTCTATCTCTGTTTTTTCTCAGTATCTTTTGCAGGACTGCTTTGCATATACTTACTTCTTGTAGGATTTGTCAATGGTTCTTTCATGTTCCTTTCTTTAATTTCTTATCATAAAAGTAAAATATGGCCATGATAGCATTTAGATATTAACCATTACCTTGAAAGTAACATATTATTATGTTGAAATTTTTTACATAATTTATGTAATTATGAGCCCAAGAGATGGAGAAACAGCATCCATGGACTGGAGTAAGACACTGGTGTCACTGTCATCATATGTGGAAAAGTTTCATTCTATCCATCTAAAAGTCCACCATCTTGGATTGATTAAACTGACCCGTAAGGAATTTTCATTTCTTCAGGAAGCCCATTTAAAATATAAGATTTCCATGAAAAATCAAGCCATAGTTTTCCTTAAGGATAAATCTTGAGCATGTACTAGTAAATACAGAAGAAAAGAACAACTAGTATGAGAAATGTACGATGATCAAGCTAAAAAGGGAAGAAAGGCTCATTGAAAAAGAACAAGCTAACATACTTTATTTATTTCACTATATAACCTGGTAATACTTCTGTTTGAAATACTATAATACTCTAAATGTCCTATAACTCACATGTTTTGCATTATTAACTCATATGAAGTATTCCTTCACATTTAAATACATTTTAAATTTCATAGGCATTATAATTAAAACCCCTAAAATATACATTTTGGGAGATTTTTCTGTTAAAATCTGTACCATTGCTAAAAATTAGAATATACGTTCACATGCATAGTGTACACATTGTTTAGAACTTTAAAATTATTTAAAAATTAGGGCATACACACACACAATGGAATATTATGCAGCCATCAAAAGAATGAAATCTTGCCATTTGCAACAACGTGAATGGAACTAGGGAGTATTATGCTAAGCAAAATAAGTCAATCAGAGACAGACAATTATCATATGATCTCACAGATATGAGGAATTTGAGAAACAAGACAGAGGATTGTAGGGGAAGGGAGAGAAAAATCAAACAAGATGAAACCAGAGAGGGAGACAAACCATAAGAGACTCTCAATCTGAGGAAACAAACCGAGGGTTGCTGGAGTGGAGGGGGGTGGGAGGGAAGGGGTGGCTGGGTGATGGACATAGGGGAGGGTATGTGCTATGGTGAGCTCTGTGAATCGTGTAAGACTGATGAATCACAGAGCTGTACCTGAAATAAATAATATGTTATATGTTAATAAAAAATAAATAATTTAAAAAATAAAATAAAAATAAAAAATTAGGGCACATTATATTGTAACAGCTATGTAAATTTTGTATCACATTGAAGTTTATACACCTGCTACTTTATTACTGTGAGGTACACATTATGATTAAGTTGTCTTGAAGCAAAGGGTTTCTTCACTTTCAGGTTACTTTACTTGTACTTTTTTCCATTGTCAAGGACTTCGAAGGATCTGAGATTCTGCTCTACTTTCTGGGTAACAAGCTAGCTTGCCATAGTTCCATGAATGCTATCCCATATGCATGCAGTTCTGGGAGAGAGATAAAGGACTTTCTTACTCATGGCAATAGCAACAGCCAGAGTAATAGCATTTTCTCGTGCTGGTTCTTCGAGCTCCGTTTGCCACAGAATAATGCGAGGCCAGGTGACAACTTCACACCCAATAGGTTACATTACAGAAGAACTCTGATCTTAGAGGTCCTGAATGCTTTATAATGGGAAGATATCATGCCTGGAGGAAGGCATTCTGTCTAATTCCCAAGGATGTTTGCTATACAAAAAATCCTTTAAAGTGGTCCAGAACAAAGGTTAGTCAGTCTTTGACCCCCAAGATGTGCAGAAATGCAAGACACTCAAGACACCCAGTAATCATTTGCAATATGTTTAGTACTTTGTGATAATTTTTGAGCATATAGAATAAAAACAAAACTACATAGTCACATTAACCTTATTGGGATAGATGACCTCTCTTTTCTTTTACAGCTTTAATATTTTATGTCTAGTGACAATACCTGCCTATACTTTCAGATTTTGAACCTGTTCTTTAGCTTTCCAAATACATAAAGTATATAAGTAAATGAAGCCAGTTTGGGGCATTTTTAGAGCTAACTTGTGCCTGTGTTTTGTCCTTGCCATGGAGTCTTGTAAAAAATAGTTTAGTGTTTTTAAAGAATAAATCTCCAAATAAATAGGTCATGCATCTATCTTAGTCAAAATGCCAAAAAAAAAAAAAAAAAAAAAAAGAAGCCAAGATAAGAAAATAGCACTTGGAAGAAGTAGAATTATATTCATGAAATTTATATTAATTTTTTTTAAATTCACATATTCTCATTATATGAAAACACACAATATTACTTTATGCTACTTTGAAAATCATGGAGAATATTGTTTGTTAAGCAAAATTAGAATTCATATGTAATAAATAAATCAGTTTGCTACTGCTATGCACAATCATACACATATAATAGATATGATTATTTGGGATGTTTACATCTCCAGAAAAGAAAAATAGAAAACCCCACCAGCATACCATGATGAAACAAATGTGGCCCATCTACCTCTTTACCTTTCTAAAATACAGAGTATATTATGTCTATAGTACATAAAACAAATAGATTATATATAATAGTTCAGTATGGACAACTTGTTTTTAGTATTTTAGATTCTCATATTTTGATAATACATATGATTGTGTAGCATATGTTTAATTGAAAAATCCTGCTTTTCATTCTGCTTTTAAGAGTCGTTAAATACATTCATGCTCTGTTAAAATGAAAACATTTGAGAGGGGCTTGGGGAAAGCTGCAGACGAGAGGCTAGAAAATCCTTCCTCAAAAAATAGATCTATCCACTCTTCAAGAATGATTCAAATACTCGTTATCACTTAGATACCTGCCAAGCAATTGAAATCTCTCTAATTGCAAGGACCCTAAATGTAGCTTATTGCCTTCCTCTCCCATCTCCTGACTTCTTTGGGTCATTTCATTTGCACCTCTCTTTCAAGCCATCTGGGATCCCTGGTACAGCCGAGTTTTAATGCCGAACACCTGGCTTGACAGTATTTGCTGCTCTCTTTCACCTGCCAGCCCTTTGTTCCTCTTCAAGATTGAATGAGCACTGCAAGTCTTGTCAAGCATGCACACACAGCAGTTCTCCTTGCGTTCAATCTCTTCCTCTGGTCCTTAAGTCTGGTAAATCCTTTTATTATTTTGCCTTTCCCATATAGCTGTTCCATCTACTTTGTGATCTTCAGGAGCCAAAAATCCACACGAGAATTAAATTAAATAAATTAGATAAACGTGATACCTCTAGAACACCAGAGAGGTAGGGAGGAAAAGCATAAGTGAAGGAAATCACATAAAAAACTCCCTGCTCTTGCTATGAAATAGTTATAAATCATCTGGGTTTGCATTCAAATTTAAAAATTCAAAAGCTATGGGATTTGAAAAAATGTGTTATCGGTACTTAGAGCAATATCGAATAGCTCCTCCACAAAGCAGATAAACCCAACTTACCACCCAAGCCTTGGTTTTTCATTCTTTGTCTAGTACCTCCCGGGATTCATATCCCACCTCTTGAGCTCCTCCCACACACAAAGCTCCTTTTACACTTCCAAAAATAATTTCTGATCTGACATTCCCAGTGATATTGAGTCTACACCTCAACTTCCATCTGTTTCCCACTCTCAATTTCTATAGACTATACAACTAAGAATATGGTACTTGGCTTAGCAATCATTCTTCTTAATTATTCAGAAGTCTTTCCAAACTTTAGCCTTTTCCAAGTTTCTTCTTTCAGTCAATACAGACAACTTGCCCAGTTTAACTCAGACACAATTATACTTCTCAGAGGCTTCTGTTAAAATGATATCATTCACTTCTGGGCTCAATAAAACAAATGTGATTTAAAATTTCAAAGCTTGAACAACTGAGAGCAAGCAGGGTCCAGGGATTCATTTGGTGTAGGATTGACTCCAAGGTGTGTAAACACTCGTGGCCTTCTTCAAATGTGTAATGAGTAAAAGCATTTATAAAAATGGGTAGGGGAATTTCAAAATCTAGAAAAAATATTTTCCATTCTAATTGTATAGGATAAAAGAAAAAGAATAAAAAAATCCTATAACTTTACTGATTAAAAGCCAAAGAAGTGAATAAGCCAGAATGTCACAGAATCTTATGGTAATCCTTTAGTCAAATTAGAATATTTCCATAGAAAACTATGGAGAAGCCAGCTTTGGGAATGAGGTAAAAAGAGTAATTTTAAATCATATAGAAATCACGAGGATACAGGTCCTATTACAGAGGGGCTCAGAACTGATTAGGCAAGGCTTAGTTTTTGATGACTTATTCTTGATAAACCAATTGCAGAGAAAATTTTTCACAACGTACTGGGGTCTAGCGAGTACCAACTCAGGTGGCTGTGGAAAAATGTTAAACTCTGATTCTTGCCTTCCACCCCCGCTCTTGCTCTGTACACCTGCTCCTGGGATCCTGTATGCTATCCCTTTTGTTTCATGTCCCATTGCTTGCCAGAAAGAAACCAACTTTCATAATTAAGCAAAAAATCAGAATCAATCTATTAGTGATATAGCTCTGAGAAATCAGGTAATACGTTTAAAAACTGAAAGAAGGAGAAGTAGGAAATTCTAATCTAAGAATTAAGGAAGAGAGAGAGGAACATTTCCAAATATAATCTCTGTGTGTACTATGACCTTTGTTGGATAAAACATAGGATAAGGATTATTGGTGGTGAAAGTGACTTAAAATTCACCAGAACATATACTGGGGATGGTGTGAGAAACAAAACTTGCAGTCTCACGTATGTCTGGTGTATAAACTTAGCTAACTTGAGATTTTAAACTAAGGAAGTAAAAAACAGAACTGAACTTTTGTGAGATAAGGCCATATGTGGAAAGTAGAAGTAGAATGATTCTTGGCTTAAAAGATAAAGATGGGGGTAGGGGGAACAAAGTAGCATAGAATACCAAGGGGCTCTATAACTGTAGAGAAGACCATGGGATGCTTTGGGGGAATTTAAATGAAAGGCAAAGGAGACATGACTATAAGTATACTATAGGTCACCCAGTTGAGCCTAGAAAATGTCACAGAGGGGGAAAAAAACATGTTGAAACTACATATATGAATATGTTTTAACTATGGTGGAGAACCTCTGGGCAGAGGATTTCGGTAGCATGCTTCAGGAATCCTTTTATTGTCTCTGTTCTGATGGACATTTTTTTTAAAATTTTTTTAAAGATTTTATTTATTTATTTGACAGAGAGAGACACAGTGAGAGAGGGTACACAAGTAGGGGGAGTGGGAGAGGGAGAAGCAGGCTTCCCGCTAAGCAGAGAGACCCATGCGGGGCTCGATCCCAGGACCCTAGGATCATGACCTGAGCCAAAGGCAGACGCTTAATGACTGAGCCACCCAGGCACCCCAATGGACATTTTTATCAGTGATTTGGATGAGGCCATAAGTGACAAGTGGGTATATCTTTAGTAAGAACAAAATGGGCAAGGGCTTCAATAACTGGTTTATCAATTTTTCAATTCTTCAACTGGTCCCTCATTTTTCTCTCACTACTTATCTTGATTTCCCTATATTTCTTCTTTTTTCCCCTTTCCATACGAACTTCCTAACAATTTTTTTATACCCATGACAATGTTTCCTCAACAGTATTCACATCTCAGATCTCTGATTACCATCTCTATGATCCCACCAGAACGATCCTTGGTAATGTCCTTATAATGGTGTCCTAGTTGTTAGATATAATGGACTTGTCTTATATCTCACTTTATCAGCCTCCTTGGTATTTACCTCCTTGAACAAGTTGACCCTTATTATATTCTAGTCACCTCCTTTGGGCCCTTCTCCGATTGCCTTCCAACACTGGCGCCTTACAGTCACCCTTTGCCTTCTCATATTCTGCTGCTCTAAGGGCAAGTTCATATACTTTCATGATTGAAACAAATATCTGTAGCAATTATCTACTCTGAATTCCAGGCCAAATATCTCCTTCTGAACATTCTAGAGGAAACTACAGTTCAACAAAACTAATACAATAAAACTAATAATTTCCTTCTACATGAAACCTAACCCTCTCCTCCAGAAGGCACTGACTCAGAAAAAAAGAATGAGAAAACACACAGTCACCCATATACTAACTTCATGTTCTATGTCCAGTGATGGGTTGGGAGTTAGTCGACTATGGGTTTAACCAGCTATAGTATGTGTAGTAACAACAAAGGTAAGTTATTGATTGCAGGTTACTTTTATTCTTATAAAGTCATCATTAAAATATCATTTTGAAGAAATATAAAATACCGATTCCAAATTCTTAGTGCATTATTGCATTATTCTTACTTTCATTATGTCACAAACTTAATATTCTCCATTGTATCATTCTTACTCCAAGGATAGAAAGTTTGTGTTCTGTAAAAGACACCTTCCTGTATTAGAAAAATGCAAATTATTTCTATATAAAAAAAATCATGTTTAGTTTTTCAAGGAAAATAATCAATATATCTTAATTCAAAAATAGATGCTCTTAAAATAATACATTTAATTCTTCCTCCTGACATTTGGATGATATGAACGTACTGCATTATTATTTTTGGGGGGCCATAAAGTGTTCCTCTACAACTAAACAAAACTTCCTTTTTCCTTTTGTATGCAACCTTTTAAAGTAGGACAGAGAAGAAGCTGGTTTGCCAGATTCCAAACACATCAAAACCATTGCACCTAAATTTAGAATTTTTAAAAATCTTTTCCATATTCCAATTTGGCTTTGAAAAAAAATTGAATTCTTCAGCTGCACTTTAAAAGTTATTCCTTCTTTCTAGTTCTAGGCTCAGGAGCGTGGTAACACTGTTTGTATAGCACTTTATGTCATTATGTGTTAAGTCTGATCCTACAGAGGAAGTGGGTTGTTATAAAGTCCCCCAAGGTTCATTGGATTTGATGCAAGGAGTAGAATAGCAGAGCAAGAAGAAGAAGAGTTATTCATGGATGATATAGAAGAAATAGTTCCTCCTGTGTGTTCTCTTGGCCTGTACCATGAGCTTAGAAGCATAGGTATGAGAGACTGGGAATAATTTGTTGACCACAGATAAACAGTGATCCTTATTTTCAATGTTTTAGCCATAGTTTTTACCACTCAAAAATATGCTTGAGTTCAGTTACCTGAAAGTCTTTCTCCTCTTGCATCATTTAGCTATTGCTGTGTAGTGACCCTCTCTACTCTTCCAGTTCTTCCCTACTCCAAAAACAAAACAAAACAAAACAAAGCAAAACAAAACACTACAACGAACAAACAAAAAAACCTCAGTGGCTTAAAATAATAAACATTTATTATTTTTCATGAGTCTTTAAGTCAGCAGGCTTCTTTTTCTGGTCTTAATTGGGCTCCCTTGTGCACCTGTGGTCAGCTGCAGGTCAAGGACATAGCCCTGATGGTCAAAGCTGGGCTCTCTCACACGATCGATTGTCTGTAAGCTAGTCTAGGTCATTAATCTTCCATCAGGCTAGCCCAGACTTGGGGTGCAGTCAGGGTTCCAAGAGCAGAAGTATACACAGGTCTCTTGAAGTCCAGGCTTAGAACAGATACGCCTTCATTTCTTTCATTCTTAGACCAGATTCAAGGGATGGAAAATAGACCCTACTTATTGATGGAGGCACTGCAAAGTCACAATCCAAAGAGATTTGTTCCAAGTATTATTGTAGCATAACAACATCCCTCAAAACATAGTTGCTTAAAAAAAACCATTTGATGTTTCTCACAGATTCTGTGCATCAAGAATTTAGACAGAATGTAGGTGATTCATCTCTACCATTATGTCCGGAAAGACTTGAAACCAAGAGGGGACTTGGTAGCTGGGGGCTGGAGTCACCTGAAGGCTCATCGCTCACATATCTGGGACCTGAGCTGAGGTAACTTGAAGACTAAGAGTGCTAAGTGGGGAGACTGTGTGTGACCTCTCCATGTGGTTTGGCTTCCTCATAGTATGGTAGCCGAAAGGTAGTCAATCTCTTTACATGGTAGTTTGGGGTTCCAGACCCAGAGCTAGAAGACAGAAGCTGCTTTGCCTTTTAGGACACAGCCCTGGAAGTCAAACAAAAAATATCCCTCCATACTTTATCAGTCAGGGCAGTCATAAACTTTCCCTTACTCAAGGGGAGAGGAATTAGCACCCATCTCTTGATAAGAGAGTGCACCAAGACCCCATTGTAGATGATTATGTAGGATAAGAGATACTGCTGCAGTCATCTTAGAAAAAAACACTCTTCCGTAATCTGCCTTTTAGCTGCATCAATTCACATTCCCCTAACAAGCAAAATACATTCACCCATTCCCCCTCAAACCTGCATTATGGCATTAGCTTGAAATCCAGTGTCTCATTATCTAAATCAGTTCCCATTGTGGATGAGGCTCCTTAAGTGTAGTCCCTTGACTACAGGTCCTAAAACAGTTTCTCCAGTTCTCCCTAATTCTGAAAATCTTTCAACTAAAGAAGCTCCCCGTCAGGCTACTATGGAACAATGCCCTTAACATTCAAAGGAACCCTAATTTTTAATAGAAACCTTCTGGTAGGCATACTCTTAAGTCCTTGGAAAGATTTATTTCTGTTAGGAGGGCCTATGAAGTATGTTTGTTAATATTTCTGAGGTCTTAATAAAGGGTTTTATCATCAATCCTTGGCTTTAACTTGACCCTACTAGTTGAAACAGTTATGAGCCTTGTCTACCTCTTGATGAAAGAGTGCTAAGATTACATTATAGAACAACATATGATAGAGGACATATTGTTGCAACCATCTTTGGAAACCAGAACCTGCCACAAAAGGGATACCAGGAGGTCATTAACTGGATGGGATATCAACCAGACCCTGCCTATAAAGTTACTCCTCCAGTTTTTGGACAAATATTTAAAGTATCTTTTATGTTTTAGGTACATTTCTGGGCATTAGAAGTGAACAAAACAAATATTTTACCCTCATAGCTCTTTACATTTTCATTGGGGTTCAGATAATAAATAATAAGCAAAATACATAGTATATTAGATATGGTACATGCAAAGAAGAAGAAGAACAAGAATACGAGGGGAGATAGAAAGTACACGTCATAGATTACAAGTTCGTATGGAAATACCAGAGAAGGTCACACTGAAAAGATAATCTTTGAGTAAAGACTCAAAGGAGATCAGCGAGCCATAAAGATATTGAGGAGAGAGGACTCCAGGTTGAAGGTATAGTAGGTACAAAGTTTCTAAAGCAGTAGTGTGCCTGCTAAGTACTGAAGAAATAGCTGTAGAATGAGCAAGGGGTAGAAAGTGAGGTCACAGCAGTAATGTGGGCCAGGTCATGTAGGGACCTATTGGCTATTGTAAGTAATTAGACATTTACTCCGAGGGAGATGAGAAACAATAATGGATTTGTAGCTCATGAATGGAATGAATGAAGTCCCTCTTAACAGAATCACTTTGGCTCCTTTGTTGAAAATAGATTAAAGAAGGCGAGACCAGAACAGGGAAATTGGTTAGGAAACTGGAATTAAACATAGATTAATGGGTTAAGGTTGTAGTGGTGGTGATGAATTGTTTTCTGATTCTGCACATAGTTTGAAGGTAGGGACAACGGGACCTGGTGAGGTAGTGGACGTGGAGTATAAGAAAAAATTGAGGATAATGCCAAAATTCTTGGCTTGAACAATGGGGTGAATTTACTGGGGAGAGGAAGCTGGGAAAGTATGAGAGGAGAAGAAAACTAGGTACCTGAATATTCTACTGGGGTTTAAGAGAAGAATCTGATTCACAAATTGGTTCTTCTTTGCCAAACCACGAACACCTGTGAGTTGTTTGTTTAACAAACAAAGGCATACATAAATGAATTCTATCCTGTGACAAAAGGGGAAACCTTGTCATCACCCAGTGCTATCTCAAACAAGAGTGCTCAGGGGTGATTCAGACAGATTGTGTCTTTCCAACACTTAGATTCCCTTGTGAATGGCTTCCACATAGCTAAAATTTCCATCTAGATTCCCATCCATTTTACCTTGAATATTTTCAGCTTCCAAATAGCTAGGGTTCTTAAGATGTCAAAAAGATTTCTCAGTGAACATAGCATTGTCATAAATGGGACACTTTGAGGTATAAACGCTGAAAGGGACAACTCCTCTTTAATCGCATTGATTACTATCAGTTGCCAGTCAGACAGTTACCCTACCTGCTAACTAATCCCAAAGCACACTTATCTTAGACAAAGGCAAAAATTAAACTCAAAAGGCTGTCAGTTTCGGCTGCTAACAATAGTCATTAATTAAGCGCTTTGCAGAAGATCTTCTAACTATTCATTGAATCTTTATTGTTATTACCAATACATTTACTGAGCACCTACCAAGTGCTAAGGGTCCCAAAATGGTATAAAACTCAGCCACTGCTGTTGCTTGGATTGCAATCCATTAAAACACACACAGAATTTTCAGGTTTCTACATTTGTTTAAGGTTCTGGTGTGTACCTAACTGTAATAAGGGGAGAGAAAGGAAACCAAAGGTAAGATAGGACAAACAGATGAAAAGACAGTTCACTGTGTTTGTACGAAGAAATGTTTACCTAAAGCCTTCTAAGTGATGTTTTGATGAAAATAGTTTATCTATGAGATCCAATTCTATAAGTGAGAACTTTCTTTGAAATTTGCTGCTGTTTATGTCTTTCTAAAAGGGTTACTTCTGATATGCAGAAATGCCATTAATGCATTTTCTAATGGTAGAAACAGAAGTGTAGAGTGGTATAAGAAGCAGAGGAAGAATAAGAAAAAGAGAACATGAAGGTAGGGATTATGATTGCAAATTCCCAGGATTCAGAATGGAGATTGACACGTGTCATTGACATTGTAGCAGAAGCTCTGTAGTAAATATTTCCTAAAAGAATGGAGGGGTGGGTGGGCGGATGGATGGATGGATAGATAGATGAAGATGTGAATACACTGAATGAAGACATTCAAAATTGCAGTGATGAAATCCAAGTTAAAAATCTTCATTTGGGATATAGGAAGGGGACTTTTTTTTTTTTTTTAAAGATTTTATTTATTTATTTGACACAGAAAGAGAGAGATCACAAGTAGGCAGAGAGGCAGGCAGAGACAGAGGGGGAAGTAGGCTCCCTGCTGAGCAGAGAGCCCGATGGGGGGCTCGATCCCAGGACCCTGAGATCATGACCTGAGCCGAAGGCAGAGACTTTAACCCACTGAGCCACCCAGGCGCCCCAGGATGGGGTCTTTTCCTTTAATTAGTGAGTGACAGAGCTATGAATTTTGCTCTCTGGTTCATAATGTCTTCATCTCTTAAAGAAGGCGACAATATTTAAGATCATTTCTAGGTCCAAAATACTTCCATAATAATGATGATTTTTAAATTTTTGAGCCATATGTTCAGCCACAGTTCTCTCTGAACCAGTAATTTGGGAATCTAATTTTAATAATAACAATATTAATTTTAACTTACTGTAAACATTAGATATTTGGCTTTAACAATTCTTCATGATAAGGGTCATTATGTGCCTCATTATACAGACGAGGAAAGTGAGGTAGCATGTAAGTAATTTGCTCAAGGTTGTAGAGAAGGGCATAACAGACCTGGGACTCTGGATCACATCTGTCTGACTCTGATTCCTAGGTCCTTAACTGTTGCCTATTTATTATTCTATACAGCTTCTTTCGTAAGAATGTTTTTTGTGTGAAGTGTCCATTACTTGGGAACGGATGTAAATTTGCTTCCTTAGAGCTTGGGAGGTCATCAGTGTTGCTGCGCTGGGCACAGGACTAGGACTAGAAAGTGTCATCAAGCATGAAACACGGCAAGGATAAATATCCTGTGTCAGTGTGATCAGGAGTCAGCCACGAGGCAAGGGGACAGATAATAGGGCACAAGGCACTAAGAATATAAGGCATTTTGGAGGGATTGAGAAGGAGGACAGTTTGAAATCCTGGACAAGTGGGCAGAAATCAGGGAATATATCAAAGCAGAAAGGGTCAGGACAACAAGCAGGAAAGCAGAGCATCGTATAGAGTCCATCAACCTTAATCAATGAAGCATATCCCTCCTCTGGGATTCTTTACTGTTGCATGTGGCAGGCACTGATTCTGGATTGCTGGTCTAGGCACAGCGTGAAGAAGCAGAAGTGGCAGCTGTGGGCGAAGGGGGCAGGGGATCAGTAGCAGCTGCTGGTGAGCAGCTCCTGACACCTTAGCATGCCTTCTTAGCTCTTGAGAGTTTTTCACTATCTGTTCAGTACCTTTTGCAAGGGAGAATTGGTTCTGCAGCATATATCGGAGCTTCCCAGCTGGAAGAGTACAATTATGGAATGCTGGAGTCTACCGCAGCTGACAGGTTCTCTTTTTTTTTTTCCCCTGTCAGGAAAAAGTGACTCATAGCAGCCATATATTGATGTCATACACATGACTCCCTCCTCCCTGCTCCTCTGACCCCTCCCCCCACACACTTACTTACTGTTGGCGTGAATCTACTTTTGTAACTCTACACTGCAAGTTGCTGGTATTTGCAAGACACTGCGGTGAGTGGAGGATATGAAAAGATAAAGGAGATATTATTTCACCTCTGAGGAGTTCATAGTCTCTATGAAAGAGAGATACAGAAGCCAATAATCATAGCTAACAGGTAGGGAGTACTGTAATGAGGTATGAAGTATTTATAACAGGGCAGGTGCTACTGCATTTATTGTAAGTCCTAACTCATTTTTTCCTCAAAGCCACCCTATGAGGCAGGAGCTGTCTTATCCTCACTTTACAGATAAAGAAACTGAGGCACGGAGGGCCTAAATAAATCAGTCAAGGTCATTCAACTAATAAGAGTCAGAAGCAGGATTTAAAAGCAAACACTCCGGCTCCGCAGCCTGGTCTTGACAGATAATGACTTACTGCCTTCTTACAAACAAAAAATTACCAAATTTAATTATAAGGGCAAGAAGTAAGACCTGCAGAACAGGCAAGCTGATCACGTGAAAAGCGCAGATTTGGAGTGAGTGGCTTCAATGGGGCTCTCTTAGCTGTTGTGCGAGTTTGGACACATTCCTCAATTTTTCTGGGTCTCAAGTTAATCGTTGAGAGAATGATACCTACTTTCAGGTGTTATTGTAAAGAGAATAAGACACTGAAAATAGCTGCCACAGTGCCTGGCACGTATTAGGTCCTAATAAGTGATGCTTGCAGTTATTGTGGTGGTTGTTGTGAAAGCATCATGGAGACACAACAGAAATAAGGACCCACTCTGCCTGAGTGAGCAGGGAAAGTGGTTAAGGGAAGGTCCTGTGAGGCTTGCCAAGGGGGGTGGCATTTGAACTGCATCTTGAAGGATCAGCAGAAATGTTCTAGGCAGATAAAGGGAAGAAAAGCATCCTAATCAGAGGGAACAAGTGTATAATGTTTGGGAAATATCAAGTTTTTGTGTGGGGGTAATTTTTGTGTGGGGGTAATTTCTGTGTGTCTGTATGCGTGTGTGTGTGTTCGTGCACATGTATTGGGAGAAAGTGGCAGGAGATGACATGAAAGATTTGGAAGACACAAATCACAAAAGGCCTTGTAAGTCATTGAATTTAGCCCTGAAGGCACAAAACACTAATGGCTGTCTGATAACTAACTCAGCAGTTTCCTAGATCCTCCTAAACTATTTTTTTAATAGTGTGTTGTTTTTTCTTCCTCCTAAATATTTTAAGACATGTTAAAACTGCTGCCTAACACAGGCGTACGGTGTTCTGTGATTGGGAAGACTTTGTTCCATTTTACCTGGAGTTATGATGTGTTCCCTTCTATCTATCTACTACAGCTCATTGAACAAATCAATCAGCTTACAGAGGTGGATGATAAAGAACAAATGTTGCAAGAATGTTCCCTTTAATTACGCATTGGAACTGTTGTCTTTACTATCACCCTACTTTTGATTCAGACATAAATGTCAAAACACCAGTGTCCCCAAATTGGTGAAGAACCCATTTTTTGGGTTGTTCTTAATTTTTTTTTAAAGATTTTATTTATTTATTTGAGAGAGAGAGTGTGTGTGTAAGAGAGAGCACAAGCAGGGGGGAGGGGCAGAGGGAGAAGGAGAAGCAGACTGAGCAGGGAGCCCAACACGGGGTTGGATCCCAGGACCCTGGGATCATGACCTGAGCTGAAGGCAGCTGCTTAACTGACTGAGCCGCCCAGGTGCCTGGTTGTTAAAATCAATTCTTCCTGAGTAGGGTGAGCCGCCTATGTGTATAGGACAAGACTCTTGCTTCTGTAACTGTTGCATACATTCGACATCAGTATTTCCCAGGATTAAAACAAAACAAAAGCATACCAAAAAAATAAATACATGTGTAAGATACTAACTTTTGGAAACAACTGTTGAGTAAAATAAGAAAATAAGTTTTTCAAAGACTGAAGGAGTGGAAAAATAAAATGCTATTGTTTTCTTTGAACTTTTGTCAGAGGGATAATTTCAATGGTACTGGTTTTGTAGCCACACCTAAAAGTTGGTGAGAAAAAGGTCACCTGCTCTCATGGCCAAGGTAGCACTGTCCAAAGTGCTTTTGGACAACTGTTTATCCAACTGTTCAGTGGTTACTGGTATTATAACTGATTCTTACTGCATTATCCTCCTTTTGCCACATGGCCCCTGGAACACATCAAATGATTACATGGTAAATAGCTACATAACGTGTTATAGCTGCTTTTTACCATTCTGTCAGAGGTATCATCGTAGTTGTTGTTTTCATGAAATACTAGATAATCTGGAGTATTCGGAGGAATGCCTAGTGCTTCGTTTTTGTTTTCTGTTTTGTTTGGTTTTTGTTCTATGCCTAGCACTTTAAATGAATGGAGTTTTATTGTCCTATTCTTTAGTGAAGAAAGTTATTACATACTGTCCCTTGTACTTACTTTTCTTGGGTTTGCAGAGTATAAGATTAATTATTTTAATCTTTTCTAAACAGTTCATCAGGCTAACTCCTTAATTATTTTTACTCCTCATCTCATTTTAGATGTATTTAATTTTGTTTTCTTATTTTTGGGTGTTTTGATAAACACCAGATTGTTTCCAATATTTAAATATTGGTGTCATCAGAAATATAGAGAGAAACAGTGTTTTCCTCCCATTGGAGAGAATAATTAACATAGCTAGTCCTCAAATATTATATTAGCTCTTGCCTCCATTACATTATTACCAAAGTCAAATCTTTTATAACTAGATGTTAAATTCTTTCTCTATGTTATCTATATCTTATATTTCCTTTCATAGGGTGACTTTCTTAAAAAAATTATGCCATTTCATTCATCTGGTTTTTCAAAATAAAAGGTCATTTTTGCTCATGTATACTCTTTCAAAATCATTTATCCATGTTGTCATTATGCATGCTAACGGCACCCTTCAATTTAAGTATCATCTTCAAATTTCATTAACATATCGTTTACTCCCATTTCCAGGTGATTAATGTAGGTATTAAACATGACTATACCTAACATCAATCCCTTCATGACTCAGTTGGATATTTCTTCAAAATAAAAAGCATTATTCATCATTACTCCTCATTTAAATGAAAATATCTCATACAAAGCTGCCAAGAAGTTCCCAATACATAAATTGAGTCCCATGATGATGAAGTAATTTTTATAATAACAAAATATATTTTATTTAACTAAATACTCTCATGTCCTCAAAAGGTTTTACCATTACGCATGAGGAAGTTTGGCACTGTAGTAGTTATTTTCCTCCTCCTCAGGCTGATTAGGCTAACCAATCATGCTAATTTTTCTGCTTCATAGATCGGGAGGACTAAGGCAATGTAGACTAGTGAGAGAGCAGGCGAGACTTGTTACAGGTTCTGAGAAAAGAGTCCCTGTCAGGAGGAATTCACGATCTCCTCTCTTTACTCTTAACCTCTCCTTGCCCCCCTGACACTCCCCCTGCCCCAAGCCACATGACTAGGCAGAGAGCATAGATTGCCACTGGTGGTAAATTTGCCACAATAGGGAAACCACCTGCGAATGGAATCTGAGTGTGGGCAGCCAAGTAGACAGAAAGAACCTGGTCCTTGTGACCTTACAAGGAACCAGTGAAAAACCCAGGATCTACCCTGAACCACAGCATAGCTAGCTCTCTAGACTCGCTCATTTACAAACACACAAACGCCCTTTCTTTATGTCTTACCCAAAAAGGATTTGACATTATGCATATGCTTTGTAAGCTTAAATTAAGTATGTCTGAGAATTTTGTATAGATTTAGTAAGTATCTAGGTTCTTGTTTATATTAGAAATCAAAATTATACTTTTCAATCTTAAGGTATATTCTATGCCACAAGCACCTATTAAGGGGAGGTTTGGTAACCAGCCCAAGGCCAGACGGCTGGTAAGTACAGAGTCAGGATTCACACCCGGGAGGTCTGGCTCCAGAGCACATGCTCGAACTACTACACTGTACTGCACTAGCTCCCACTGGAATGAGAGAAGAGACCTTAGGGAATTTGGACAACTGTGCTCAAGATGGAGGAGACCTGAAAGCAGACAGTGTCTAAAAAAAAAAAAAAAAAGAAAGAAAGGAAAAATTTCTTACAGAATGGAGTGGCCATTAATGTGAAGCAGCAGAAAAATCAAATGCAAGAAAAACTAAAACTCAGCCTTTGTAAGAATTGGATTTTATTTATGTGCTTTGAAAAGCCAGGTACTCTAGTACTCACTGGATTATCCATCTTGGGTAGTGACTAAAATAATAAATGAGAGGGGAAAAGCAAAACATCACATATTTAATTTCTGAGGTAACTAAAACTGTGGTGGTTGTGTTCATTATAATAATAATACTCATTATTATTTTACCTCTATCACAACCCCAATATGGAATCTTTTCCATCCCTTAATGTCCTCTATGTATCTCCAAAAATGATATGTTCTCTTGGAACCTTCCTGTGTCTCTCAGTATCTGTATCTGTATCTTCATCAGTACAGTAACAATATCCATGTTGGAAGGCATCTCCTGGTGTATCCTGAACTAGAATCCCAGTTTCCCTTAACAACCAAACTTTTCTTTCATACAAGTGTGTTTGGCCCTAGCAGCAAAGTTTCTTAGTCAAAGCATTTATTTGCTATTGTACATACGACCAGAGTTATATTACGCAATCACGTCACTCTGGCATCTAAACAATAAGGCAGGTGGTTATCAGGCATTTGGGACAACCATATACCAAGAATTCCACAGAAAGAAAAATAAGAAGATTATCCTTAGAGGTAGAATGAATAAGGACAATAATCAAGCAGTGTCTAAAGCAGTCTAGCTGACCTGGGTTGGAATTCTATTCTGCTACTTCTCAGTTATGTGACCTTGGAAATTTCCTTAACCCACCTGGGATTCAGGTTTCTCTTCAGTAAAATGAGGAGAATAATACTGACTTTGCAATAGTGTTGTTATAATTAGCCACACAATACAGGGCCTACATAGTAGGCGTTGCATAAATGATAGCCATTACTATTGTATGTATTTTTCTATCTTATCCTGACATAACTCTTAAGATTAGAGAAAGTATTCTCATGTCATATGAAAATGCAGTTTAAATTAAGGAACCAAATAGTGTTTTCTCAATACTACCGCATTGGAACAAGAAGAGAAAGAAGTGGGAAAGTTGCCACTCCTCTGAAAAGACATTAAAAGGGGTACCTTCTCACCCTTCTCACCCTGTAACAGACATAACGGGCTGAAATCTCAACAGGGATCCGGGAGACAATATAAATGATGAAAGCAGATGAGTATCCAGGTTCTGGGCTTGCTTGCCTTCAGATTCCTGGGTCTTTTTCTTGTTCTGCTCTGTATCAGAGAAGGGTTCACCCCTAGAGGATGCATTTCCAGGTTTCTGAGTAAGCTGGCTTTCTGCAGGGTGAAGTCAACGGTAGAAGACTTGAGAGCAGATAAGGAGGGAAGCCAAGTTCTTCTTGCCTTCCTTTCTCTGCTTCTAATAGCTTCTCTAGCCACCACATCTCCTGTGGGGCCCAGTACCCTTCCTGCAGCCATGGCTCCTGGGCTCCTGCAACACTGTCTCCTTTTTCTCTCTGGGCAGATGGTAGTAGCAGCTCCTTACTGTGTCAATCCCTGGTTTATTTCACAGTCCCTTGTGATTCTCTCTTCTCCTCCACTCCCTGTGTCACTAGTTTTTCATGTTCCAGTTTGGGTTTCCGTATTCCTGTTTAGACTCTATCTCATGAACTCCATAAACTTTGATATAAGAATAACTGATGAGATTCCAGGAAATGGTCAGAACCTTCTGGTCACATATTCATCATCTGTGGCTGATTGGTGCATTGAAGGAACATGGGCACAGTGTAGTCAAACCCTGTGAATTTTTAAAGGAGGCTGAACATTTAGATTTTTATGCAAAATCTGCTATTTAGAACACGTTGGCAGCTAATTCAATATTTGTAAAGATTGCAGTCAAATTAAGCACCTCTGTAGGCCCCCTGTAACTTGAAGGTCAGAAACGTATAACTTCCTCTTATTACTACTTACCTAACAGTGGGTTACTCCTTTCTCAGTATCAAGTCTTCTTCCAGGTTTATGTACACTTTAAGAAATATCATAGCCATTCTGAAAAAAACCGTGCTAAGGTAATGCTAAGTGCTCTAACAAACCCCCAAATGTTAGTGGCTTAACACAAAAAAATGTCTTTCTCATTCATGTAATGGTTTGGTACAATTGTTCCCTTTCAGCAGAGGCTTTTCCCTACCCAGTGATCCAGGATTAGAGCCCCACCCTTTCCTGGGGCCTTCCCGTCCTTTGCATCCAGCTGGCAGATGGGGAAGAAAGAGTGGAGAGGGCATGTGCACTGTCTAACCATGCCAGCATACATTTCTTTGGAGAGAACTAGTCTCGTGGCTATGCTGCTATGCCTAAATGAGTGTCGCCTTGGCTGGGCAGCTCTTTCCAGGCCCCAGTACCATATACTCCAGGAAGAGTGTGATTTTCAATGTACAGGCGGCGGACTCTGCCACATTCACACTGTCTAGCTCTAAGGCAATATATAAAACTGTGCATGGGAGCTTCACATATGAGGCAATCCATACTAATAAACATTTTGACTATCTAAACAGAAGGAAAAAGGATAATCAAGATTTCAATAGCTAGCTATAGTAAATAAAAAGAAAGAGCCAGGAAAAGAGCTAGATAGACTTATAAATCTCATTATGGCATAGTTTAGTGAATATTATCACTACTATTAGACCAATGTGAAATCTGAGGTCTGGAAATATTTCAAATCACTGGCCCAGAGAATCGCAACTAACAATTATGGTCATTGTAGCATTGTAGCACATGCTAGTTTGGAATTCCCTTAGAAGTTCCTTTTAGATGGGGTTTATCTTCTTGTAATAAAGTTGCTTTTAGGTGGGGTTTATCCTATTGCAATAAAGTTGCTTTTAAATAGTGTTTATCCTATTGAGATGAAGGAACTTTTATTGCCTTCCATGGAGACAAAACAGAGTAGGAAAAAGGTCTTGCAGAGAGGCACAAGGGTATAGTTTCTCATCTTATATAAATGATTGAGTCCTTGGGTTGAACTAACCCACAAAATAATTAGGTTATTTACTTAATGAACTGAAGGGAACTGCAATTGTCATAATTTTCTAGGGAAAATGTCGGGGGAGCTGTGACTTAGTGACTTGGTGTTATGGAACATGCTGATTTGTGATCTGGAATTAATCAACATTGAAAATGAAGCACTACCAAGCTGCTGAATTTATACATTGATTATTTCAAGAAACATTTTCAAGTGCCTACGCTATATTACTCACCATGGTAGATGCCAAGAATACAAGAAAGAATAGTAACTACTATTAATTGAATACCCACTCTGAGCCAAGTGCTTATACATACATTATAAATGTTATCTTTGCTACGATACTTTGATGGTAAGTGATACTATCCACAAGTTTTATTTCCTTTTTGTACTTCCCCATTTATACATAGCTGGTTTGAAGAAGATCTGACTTAAAGTCACAGCAGACTGACTCTAAAATTCGTTTTCTTTCTGTTGTGATATCTGCACCCTTACTGGCTTCTGGAAAAAGTACAATGCATGTGATTGAATAAGTTGCAATTTGGTGGGGGTGGGGGACAAGTAAACAGTTACAAAGCAGTGAAGGAAATACTATGGCAATGGGTATATTTTAATCCTCCAACCGTTGTGTTTATACAATAGCTGATTCAATGGTTTACAGCTTTGCACACGAGTTTTCTTTCTAAGTCATACCCCAAGGCCACTTTTTATAATTTCTAGGAAGCAGATGCTCAGGAAAGGTAGTTAACAAAGTAGCTGTGTACCATGAGTGAAGATGATATCATCGTTGATACTTGCAGCTGATACAAATTTGAAGGAGATTTAAATGTTTAGAATTATCTTCAGATACGTGGCAATAGTTAGCATATAGGCTGAGGATTTATGTGAACCCAGAACAACCTGAAAACTGAACTTTACTTGGTGAGACTTTAAAATGAAAAATATTTTTTAGTAGTGCATTTTATACTACCTCTGCTGTCTGCATTGATTCATATTTTTAAAATGTTTGGTGTTTCTACTGGGAGAAATTGCAAAATGAGTTTAATAGTAACAACCAACGCCTACAGACTGTATTCTTACTCTGGGTAAAGCACCCTTTCAAGTGCTTGCATACATTGCCTCATTTAATACAGCAAACCTCGAAGCTAATATCAGCACCCCCAATTTACAGAGTGCGAAACTGAGGAAGAGGCTACATAACTTGCTCTAGATCACAGAGTCCAGGTTGCAGAGCTGCAGTTCACATGGAGGCACTCGGGTTGCCCCGCTTCCCTGTTCTTAACCCTGTCACCCCACTGCCTCTCCACAGAGGGCCAGAAATGCACACTGTATACAAAGCACTTGTGGGGACTATGCCACCTCTCCTGGGTGACTTATAATCCAATTGGAGAGCCACAACATCCCACCATCTAGATTTATATCCATGTTAAATTAATTTTAAGGAAGTACCATATGACAGACACCAAATTAATATTGTTGATTGAATAAGAAAAATCAGAGAAAGGGAAAGTGGACCAATTAATTTTTATTGCCGGTATATACAAATATGGAATATATTTTGATTTGTGTAAATTGCATAACGGCCCAATGAAATACTATTAGCATCCCCAATTTACAGTAAGAGACTGAGTAACATGTCCAAACCTGTGTAGCTGGGAGACGAGTGGAGGAAGGCAGTTGTACTCAAAGTGGGTTCCATGGACAAACAGCATCAGGATCACCTAGGAGTTTGTCAGAAATGCAAATTTCCAGACCCGACCTAGATCTATTGAATCAGATTTCCAGGGCTGGGGCTCAGAATTGTGTGTTGCAATCAGCTTTCTGGGTGTTTCCTGTGCTCACTGAAGTTCGTGACGCGCCTAGCTAAGATAGGATGGCTGTGAGATCTGTGGGATGTTGAGCCTCCTATTTTTTTACTACACCATGCCGTGACCTGGGCCAGGTGAGAGGACTCCTGAAGGAGAGAAATAATAGAACTGTTCTCTGAAAGCTTGTGTAACACAAGGGTCAGTAGAAGAGAAAGAAGAGGCGATACAAGAAGGGCCATTTACCGACATGCCACTCATGATACCATGGTCACCTTCTTCTAGGTACACTTGTTTCACCTGAAACTCATGTTTAAGCTCATGTATTGGACTAAGGGTGGGTACTTGATACAAAGGTGAGCTATCTGCAGTCTCGTCAGTGATTCATGGAGAAGCTTCACATGAAGTGTTCCACAAGTGATTAATACTGGTAATTAACAAAGGCAATTATTTGGATTTGGACTGTGGACTATGGAGGGGGAATCAGGACTGGGTAGTGAGAATAACAGAACAGGCATATAGGGAAAGGCAAACATGATATAAGAAAAACAAAAAGACAAGCTTTTCCCTAGATCTTTTATCCAACTTTTTCATTTTTGCCAGTTCTTATTTCTGAGTATTCGTAAGCTCCTTCTCTAGGTACACAAAGTAAGTATAATCTAAGGCTAACCATTATCCTTTATGTCGCATAAGAAAAAGGCAAGGAGACTTGAAGGAGCAAGACATTTGGAGGGGACAGCTATGGGACCAATCTGAATGGTCAGAGCTCTTTCTGTCAGAAGTAATAGGAGACAGGGCTGGTGAGAAAGAGGTGGGAAGACTGAAAAACAGGTTCTAGGTGAAAGTACTTCTGTACTTTCTCTCCCTGAATTCCACCTGTCATAATTTTCATCTCCTACCATGCAGCAACAGCGCAAAGCCATGAACATTAAAATCTCTTTTTTAAAGATTTATTTATTTATTTGAGAAAGAGAGAGAGAGAGCATGAGCATGGGGGGTGGGGTGGGGTGGGTGAGTGGAGGTTCAGAGGAAAAGGGAGAAACTTAAGCAGACTCTTGTGCTGAGCACAGAGCCTGACACGGGGCTCAATCTCATGACTCTGAGGTCATGACCTGAGCCGAAACCAAGAGTTGGAAGTTTAACAGACTGCCCGACATTAATATCTTACAGTGCCAACTTCTTTCAAGCAAATTACTTATCCGTAATAGCAAAGGCATTCCCTCGTCTGAAGAGGCCAACTTGTCCTAAGAAGTTCATGTATTTGCTGCTGTTGCTCTCCTAAGGTGCCAAGAAGTTGACTCCTTTGGTGGCACACAGCAGCCCTGCTCTAGACCCTAGGCAACTTTGCAAATCTAAATCTGCTCTTTCTTTTCTGTGTCACATTTCCCTCAGCCCAGCACAATGCACAATGCACCATTTATGCTGAGGTAACTAAACATGGTAATAATGATATTAATAATAAATATCACCTTTCTACAGGGTTGTTTTAATGATAATGAGATTATGCACATAAATACAACTTGTAAATTGTTAAGGACTAGATCTTAATGGTCATAATATTGTTCTTATTCATGGCTCCCCTAGGTTTTCAAATTTTAAGTTGTTTTGGATGTGAATAGCTAGTAAGAGTTTAGACTTTGCTTTCTGGTATCCCTAAAGATTTAGAGCAATGTAGTAACAGGGTAAAAGCTGAGTTTTAGAGGGGAGGGTATGTGCTCTGGTGAGTGCTGTGAATTGTGTGAGACTGAGGAATCACAGACCTGTACCCCTGAAACAAATAATGCATTATATGTTAATTAAAAATAATAATACTAAAATAAGAAAATAAAAGAAATAATTAATCTAATCATGAAGTAGGGACCGGAGAAAGACAAAACCAGGATTGGGAGGTTAATTTAGGAACTTATGATCCTATACATAGGTTCTTGGCCAAAAAACTGAATAATAGTCATGGAAATGGAAAGGAAAGGATAGTTTGATGGGGGATTTAGGCTGCTAAAACCACCTCCTGCCCTGCCCCCTCTCCATCTTCCCCCCCTACCCGAACCCCATTCTTTTGTTATTTTCTAGGCATACTTTTGGATCTTGGGGGCACTTTCATCACAACATAGGCCTTGTTTTCAACAATCTGGATCAAAAGCACTTTTCTAGGATGAAGTCCTGATACAGCTCTGAGATACGGAATCTTATATCGTCCTTGAGATCTGGTTGAAATAGTGACGCCTCTAAGTCAGACTGTCTGTGAAGGCACTGGGAAAGGGAATCCAACTAGCTCAGCTCAGCTCCCAGCCTATGCTCTTCGGTTTTTCACTTCTATTCCCTTCCGTTTTAGCCTGGTGAAAATAACCCCCAATGTATCCTATCATGATCAGAGCTGCCACTGTAGTCCAGGCCCCTGAAAGAAACTTAACCAAAGATTTCAATGGGAAGAACAGAATTTTTTATGTCTTGCAACCACTTTGCTTGCACACACTCACAGGTGTGTGAGAGAGAGCCAGAGAGACAGAGAGCATACAGTTTATTCAACATAAATTTGTGGGCTTCTTTTTTCTCAAATGGAAGCATAAAGAGTTTCTAGAATTCTGAAGGGCAGCCATCATTCATCATTCGTTGATCTTAAAATGACATTCTATTTTCTATAAACATTACCTCTTTTCCCAAGTTATCAGTTTACTTTCACCCTTCTTTCATCCTTTCTTTAGGAAAGGATGGTGTTAAAAAGCCATCAAGTAAAAGAAGGGGTTTTATGTGGAGGTCTTTACATCAGTGAATTTACATTTTGTAAGAACACCCTCAGGGGATTTCACCTTCTTCCCTTAAAAATTTAAATGGATCCATTTCAGATGTGCACGTCCGGCTTCATGGTCTAATGTGGCCAGATTGCCATAGCTTCAATTTAATGCACAGGTTTCTGGTGATAATATACATCAACACTTTTCCAGTATTGGCTGAGAATGAGAGTCTCCAAAGAATCTGACTTGAGTTATTAGTAATGAATAACTTAAATGTCTCATCCTCAAACAGATGGATGGATTCTGCTAATGTTATTTGATGCTTTCTAAACATATACATATTTCCAGGTAATTGATTCATTTTCTATTAAGAAATATTATCATGTATTTCTATGAGAAATATTTTAGTTGTGTGATAAAAGGAAAAATTGCCCCTGAAGGTCAAAAGCCAAAGCAAGCTATCATAAATACTAATATTAGTTCTGTAAAAATATAACTTGATTGATTCTGTATAACTTAAAATGTGTCAAAATTAAATGTGCTTGATTTTTTTTTTTTAATTTACTTCTTTATTTTAGAGAGAGAGTGTGTGAGCTTGGGGAGGAGCAGAGGGAAAGGGAGAGGATCACAAGCAGGCTTTCCGTTGAGCACAGAGCCTGACTTGGGGCTCGTTCTCATGACCCTGAGATCATGACCAGAACTGAAATCAAGAGTCAGATGCTTAACCCACTGAGCCACCCAGGAGTCCCCATAAACTTCCCTCTTAGAACTGCTTTTGCTGCATCCCATACATTTGGTATGTTGTGTCTACATTTTTGTTTGTTTCTAAATATTTTTTAATTTCTTTTTTGATATCTTCTTCCCTCATTGATTGTTCAGGAATGTGTTCTTTAATTTGCGTATTTATGAATTTTCCAGTTTTCCTCCTGCTATTGATTTTTAGTTTCATACTTTTTTAGTCAGAGGAGATTCTTGGTATGATTCTAATATTCTTAAATTTCATAAGGCTTGCTTCAGGACATAGCATATGATCTTTCCTTGATAATGCTCTGGGTGCACTTGAGAAGAATATTTATTCTGGTGATATTGGATATAATGTTCTGTATATGTTTCTTAGGTCCATTTGCTATAAGATAAAGTTGAAGTCCAATGCTTGCTTACTGATTTTCTATCTGAATATCATTCTATTGTTGAAAATGGGGTACTGATATTTCCTACTATTATTGTATTGTTATTTCTCTTTACAGATCTGTTAATATTTGTTTAATATATTTAGGTACTCAGATTTTGGGGGTATATATACTTATGGTTACATCCTGTTGATGAACTGATCATTTAGCATTATATAATGACCTTCTCTGTCTCATTACAGTTTTTGGCTTTAAGTCTATTTTGTCTAAAATCAGTATAACTACCCCCACTTTCTTTTTGTTTCCACTTACATCCTTCACTTTGAAGCTGTGTGTCCTTAAAGTTGAAGTGAATCTCTTTTAGACAGGGTATAACTCTATGTCTTTAAAAATATGCAGCCACTCTATGCCTTTTGATTGGGGAATTTAATCCATTTATATTTAGAAAAATTATTGATATTAATAATGATCAATTGATATTGATTATTACTAATGTCATCATATTGTTTTCTGGGAGTTTCATAGTTCCTTATTTCTTCCTCTCTTGCTGCTTTCCTGTGTAAATTGATGATTTCCCATAGTGGACTGCTTTGATTCCCTTTTCCTCATTTTTTGTGCATCTACTGTAAGTTCCTGCCTTGTAGTTAGCAGGCTTATGTAAAACATCTCACAGATATAAATTCTATTTTATGCTAATAATAAATTACATATAAAAACCTACTCTTTTACCACCCTTTTTACAGTTTTGATGTCATAATTTATCTTTTATATTGTATATTCATTAACAAATTATTATAGCTATATTATAGTATTACATATTACAGTATTATAGTATTCTGATTTTGACTATAAACTTCTCTTTACTGTGTGTTGTATATTTTCATATGTTTTCATGTTGCTAATTAGCATCCTTTTATTTCGGCTTGAAGAATCTTTTTAGCATTTCTTGTAAGGCATTCCTAGTGGTGATGAACTCCCTTATCTTTTGTTTGTTTGGGAAAGTCTTTATTTCCCCTTCCTTTTTTTAAGATTTTATTTTTAAGTAATCTCTACACCCAACATGGAACTTGAACTTACAACCCCGAGATCAAAAGTCATAAGCTGTAAAGACTGAGCCAGCCAGGCACCCCTCCCCTTCATTTCTGAAGGATACCTTTGCTGGACAGAGGGCTCTTGGTTGGCAGTTTATTTGTTTTTTTTCTCTTTCAGCACTTTGAATATATCATTCCACTCTCTTCTCGCTCATAAATTTTCTGCTGAGAAAAACATGTACAGCCTTCTAGGAGTTCCCTTGTAAGTTACACACTTCTTTTATCTTGATACTTTTAAGATTCTTTGTTTTTTTTTTATTTTTGACAGTTTTATTATAATGTGTCTTGGAGAAGATTTCTTTAAGTTGATTTTGTTTGGTGACCTATGAGCTTTATGAACTTGGATATCTAAAATCTCTCCCCAGATTTGGGTAGTTCTCAGACATTATTTCTTTAAGTAAGTTAAAGATAGTAAGTAAAGTAAGTACGTAAGTCATTTCTTCTCTCTCTCTTCTGGGACTCCAATAATTCAGATAGTTTCTTTTGGTGGTATCCCATAGGTCATATAAGATTTCTTTACTCTTTTTAATTCTTTTTGTTGTTGTTGTTCTCCTCTGACTGGATAATGTCAAAGGTCCTGTTTTCTAATTCACATTTATTCTGCTGATCCATTCTTTTTGTTGATGCTCTCTCTTGCATTTTTCATTTCATTCATTGTATTCTTTAGCTCCAGAATTTCTGTTTGATTCTTTTTTATGATTCTACCTCTTTGGTAAGCTTTTATTTGGGTATTGTTTTCCTGATTTTATTGAATAATCTTTGTTGTCTTGTGGCTCATTGAACTTACTTAAAACAACTATTGTCAATTATTTATCAGGTAAATTGCGGATCTCTGTATCTCTGGGGTTGGTTCCTAGAAGATTATTGTGATTCTTTGGTGGTGACATGTTGCCTTGATTTCTCATTTTCCTTGAAATCTTGTATTGCTGTCCTTGTATTTGAAGTAGCAGTCACCTCTTCCTGACTTGGGGAGAAAAATACCTTACATCAGCTCTGCTAGGGATTCTTACACTCTCTCAGACTTTCCATGGATATGCCTGCTCCACACTTCTTGCTCCCTCTTGGAACAGAATTCTTAAACATTTATGCTTTCTCTAGATCCTGTGATATGCCCAGGCCACATGCTGACAGCCTCCTTGTTGCTTTCCCAATGGCAGAGAAAAAACTCAATTTTTTGGTCTCTCCCTGGCCTGCAAATTTGGGCTGATTTTCTGTGTGTGCTCACTAGTTATCTGTCTAAGCTCACTCTTGTCGCCACTGGGAATATGCCCAGAGAGCCAGCCATAAGGTGGGAGTGCTTGTGGGTGAGGCATGTAGAATGCCAGGGATGCCCATTTTATAGTTGGGGGAATCCGTGGGCAAGACATTCCACTCAACGTTCTCTCACGATGCAGTTAGTAGGGCTTATGTTTCACTAATGCTCTTCAAAAGTACTATCTGCTGGTCTCCCACCCAAACCTTAGTAGTCTGAATGCAGTAAGAGAGAGTCTCTTTGGCAGCATCCCACATAGCTGGGGAAGCCTAGTACTCACTCACACACTCTTCCCCATGGGAGAAATCATGGGCTGAGAAGATTTCTTTTGGCACTGAGCTCCTTGGGGGAGGGGTTACGTGAATAAAGTCAAACAGTACCTTATATACATCTAAACTCATATTTGGTGTGTCTAGCACTATGCTGGAACATCTTTCCTGGAACCTGGACTTCTATAAAGGCTCTCTCATCTGTAGGTGACTATCTAAAATAGTGTTCTCCAGGGGCTTCCAGATCATGGCCAAGAGGAGCAAGAGGAGCTGGAGCTAGTTCACTGGTTACTTTGGTGTCCCCAGCTAAGAATAATGTCTATCTGCCTATTATCCAATGTAAGGGTACGTGAAACTTCTCCTGGGTGCCTTGTTGTATGACACTGGATCTCACAGATTCCACAAAGACATATCTGTTCGGATGCCAAATTATTATTGTAAGAGAATATGATGAAGAACATCTTATTCAGCCATGTAGCTAATATTATTCCCTTACTGCCTCATTTTTTAAAAATTTTTTTGAAAGATTTTATTTATTTATTTGACAGAGAGGAGAGAGATCACAAGTAGGCAGAGAGGCAGGCAGAGAGAGAGGGGGAAGCAGGCTCCCTGCTGAGCAGAGAGCCCAATGCGGGGCTTGATCCCAGGACCCTGAGATCATGACCTGAGCCAAAGGCAGAGGCTTAACCCACTGAGCCACCCAGGTGCCCCGTCATTTTAAAGTAATTTTCAAAAAATAGGATGTCTTAGTCTGCTTGAGATGTTGTAACAAAATATCATAGACTAGGCAGCTTAAACGACAGACATTATTTCTCTCACTTATGGAGGTTTGGAGGCCCAAGAGCAAGGTGGACTGGTAGATTCAGTGACTGGTAACAGACCTCTTCTTGGTTTGCAGTAGGCTGCCTTCTTGCCTTCTTACATGTTAGAGACAGAGAAAGCTCTGGTCTCTTCCTCTTCTTATAAGGGCACTACTCCCATCATGGTGGTTCCACCCTCATGAGATTATCTAAACCTAGTTACATGCCAAAGGTCCCAGCCCCAAATTTATCACTTTGCAGATTAGGGCTTCAACATATGAATTTTGCAGCCACACAGACATTCAATCCATACCACAAGGAAAAAATATCAGCCATCACCACATACTGATAATGCTTTCTAGAAGATAATGTGGTTTTGTCGTTGTTGTTGTTGTTGTTTTTCCCAGAGGACTTTGTTAGTCTACTTCCTTCTAGAGTTCTTTGGCACATGACCCTGCAAACTAAGGTCATCTGAATATGGAAAAAGGATTAGCAGGGTTAGGATAAACAGAAAAGGAGTAAAAAACTAAAATGGGTAATTTCATTGGCAGGTAGATGGCTGTACCAGCAGATATACTCTTTCCTGCTCATGCTATTCTGTTTTTCCTCCTTTGTGAGTACTTGATACCTTATATATCAGTTACATAATGCCACACTAATGCTGTTTAACAAACCACTCAAAAATTCAGTGGCTTAAAAGAACAATAATCTGTTCTCATACATATATGCAGGTCAGCTGGGGATCAGCTAATCTAGATTGAATCCAGCTAGGAGGCTCTGCTTCAAGGTATAGGTCTGGTTGGGCTTGGTTCACTCAGTTAATTCTCGCTAACAGGGCAGCAGGGACAGTTTTCTGTGGAGATAGCAGATATACGAAGACGCAAGTACCGAAATAATAATGCCCCTTCTCATCTAGGCTCAGAATAAGCACACTGCCACTATTCTCCATATGCAATTAGATAATGCAAGATACATGGCTAATGTCAAAGTCAAGGCAAAAGAAAGAGCATTATGCTCCAGATGAGGTCATAGAAGAATATGGATGTAGAAAAGGATGAAAAACTAGAGACAAAATTTTAATCTACCACAGTCTACACTCTGGGCACAACTACTCATTTGCAAACCCTCCCCTGTGTAAAAACAAAACAACAAAAAACAAAACAACTCTCTTCTCAGAACCTGTAAAAATCTTATGCCACATAGTAGTCTCAAAGTCCAGTACCTTGTAATCAACATCAGTCCAGATGAGGTCCTTTTTTGATCTGGAAACCTGTGACTTAAAATGGCCAGTTATTTCCCCCAAACACAACACACTGTTGGAACAGAGAAAGAATAATTGCAGTAAGCCTTCCCATTTGAAAAGGGGAAGAGTGAAGAATGAGATATGGTAGACATTGGTCTATAATAATTTTGAGATCCCATTGGGAAAATGTTGCTAGGCACCCTCTTCTAGAGATAGATGTGATCCTTGATAAAATCCCAATTCTGCTTCCAGGAAGTGGTTCCCCAGATCATTATTCTCCTGGTTTGTTGCTCTACCCACTTGGCTATCCTTTCCCCAATTATCTTTTTTGGCCATTTCTAAAAAGAGCTTTGTCTCAAATGCTATTTAGGGAAGCTGAGCAGCTTTCTCAGACTCTTTCCTGCTTGTAGACAGTTGGGAATCCAGAGGTCTTCTTACATTTCCAGCAGACCCAGTCCCCCTCAATCGTGGATTTCAGTACTTTTGCCAGTCAAATTTCTCAGAAATATTGTGAGTCTTCTGTATTTTTTTTCAGTATATTTCATGGGCCCAAAAAAGCAGTCACAATTTTCTCTAATGTGCACTTCTCTTTCTATTCTTAATCTTGGAAACACTAGGCTTCAGTGGAACTATGCCTGTAAACTTTCATAACGTGACTATTTTCCCCAGAACACTTTATGTTTTTTTGGTAAAAAAATTGCTCCTGAGGATCAAAAACCAAAGTATTCTATCAAAAGTAAAATATTAACCTTCTAAAATATATGACCTGTATCTTTTGTATAATTCAAAATGTGTATGTTAAAAGTTAAGTTCACCAGATTTATATTCATTTGTTATTAATGATACTGTTTTATATGTCATAAATAAACAGTTGAAAAAATCAGGCTCTTTTATCTGGAAAGCCTTTCTTTAAATGCTCTTTTTTATAGCTGGAGAAACTCTATTAGGCATCTACCTAATTCTTTCAGATATCTTAACAAATGGTGTGAAAGCCAAAATCTGATTTGTCTATGACTCAAGACTGTATACTAATATTGATTTAATTTTCCCTCCCATCCTACATCTTAATCTGAGAATCTTTGACTGGCTGGAGAAGCTGAAGATGAGGAATAGTTTAATTTTCAAAGCCAGTAATCTCTAGATTTATAACATTCTGCTTACAAACTGGTAAATTCTTTTCTGATCTCATCTCTTTCTTGTAGAAATAGATTACAGTTGACTTTTGAACAACATAGGTTTTAACTGCATAGGTCCACTCATAATGTGGATTTTTAAAAAATCAATACAGGATAGTAATATAAAAGTATTTTCTTTCCTTATTATTTCCTTAATAATATATTCTTTTTTCTAGCTTACTTTATTATAAGAATACAATATAGAATATATACAACATACAAAATATGTGTCAGTTGAGTGTTTATATTATTGGTAAGGCTTCTGGCCAACAGTAGGTTATTAGTAGTTAAATTCTGGGGGAGTCAAAAGTTATACATGGATTTTCAACTGTGTAGGGGGTCAGCACAACTACCCCCTGCATTGTTTGAGAACCAGCTCTATATGCAGCTAAAAGAGACCAGTTCACACTTTTCTTATTTTGCTTAGAAAATATCTTGCCCAAGTCTACAAATTGGTGAGGTATAATTTTTATTTTCAAAGTTATAGTAGGTTAAAGTTTAACTAAATGTCTTTCTTCTTAACTATATGTCATTGTTTTCTCAGATATAAATCTCCAAATAGATTTTAATTTCTTTACTGTTTTCCCAACCTTCACCCACTGCTTAGTTCCAAATTCAATGGCACATACTTTATGTTTTAGTTATAGCTGCACCCCATTACCAGTACCAAGTTTGTGTTAGTTAGTTATTGCTACAGTGAGCCTTCTAAACAAACAACCCCAATGCTCAGAGCTTAGAACAAAGTATTCATTCTCAGAGATGTGAATTTGATGATCTACGTTGGGTTTGGCTGGGTGGCTCTTACATTAAGCTGCAAATCCAGATAAACCTGGTTCATTATTCAGTTCTACTCCACATATGATCATTCCAAGACCTTGGCTGAAAGAATAATAGCTACTATTATTGGGAGGCTTTTCTTATGATGGTGGCAGTGGTGCAAATAGAAGAGTGAACACTTGAGGCCCTTAAGGTCTACTTTTAGAACTGGCACTTTGTTACTTCCCCCACGTGCCATTGACCAAACATGTCCTAAAGGCTAAGCCTAAAGCCCAGTAGCAAAGAACAGTATACCACCCTTGATGAGACCATGCCAAAATATCCATGCAGGGAAGGACTGGGGTTCAATATACCATATTTTGAGTATCACAAATAGCTCTGACTGCCACCCTATAGATAATTTCAAGAATTATAAGTGGTTCCAGCAGAAAGAGCGTTTGCTTCTTTTTTTTTTTAAGAATTTATTTAT
>CM052899.1:100820828-100848594 GCA_028534135.1 Potos flavus | reverse complement strand
TTTTTTTTTTTTTTTTACTGTGGACTCTGAGAAACAAACTGAGGATTTTGGAGGGGACGGGGGTGGGGGGTTGGGTGAACTTGGTGGTGGGTATTGAGGAGGGCATGTATTGCATGGAGCACTGAGTGTGGTGCATGAACAATGAATCTTGGAACACAGAAAAAATAAAATAAAATTTATTTATTTATTTACTTATTTTTATTAAAGATTTTTATTTATTTATTGGACAGAGAGAGAGAGAGAGATCACAAGTAGGCAGAGTTGCGGCCGGCAGAGGGAGAGGGAGAACCGGGCTCCCCGATGAGCAGAGAGCCCAATGTGGGGCTCGATCCCAGGCCCCTGACATCATGACCTGAGCTGAAGGGAGAGGCTTTAACCCACTGAGCCACTCAGACGCCTCTAAAATAAAATTAAAAAAAAAAGAAATCATATGTACCAAATGACTAATTGACGATTTGCGAATAGAAATAGGTTCTATGAGTCACTTTAATTCTCAAAACAGGTAATTGAGGAACAAAAATATCAATTGGTCAATACATATATGTGATTAAGAATACTGAGCTGATTTCAGCAAATTAGAGCTCAGGTCAAAGACTATTTTTGACTTGCTTTCTGACCTTTGGCAAATCAATTAAAACTCATCTTTACTCACATGCCACATCTTTAAAATTGAAGACTTTTATTTTTAAATCTCCCTATCCACCCAAACGATTGCTTAAATTTAAGACATGAACCTTAAAAATAACTGCAATAAGTACCATATGACGAGCATTACTTTAAAGTAACGCTATACATGGCAGATCCCTATAAATACTTGTGAAAGGAAGGCACACTTCTGGAAACAATACTTGGATAAATTAAGAGGTTGTCTCTCCTGGAAAGAATGGAAGCTTGAAGCCAAAATACAAGAGTGAAAGTGTTTGAGATATTGACACATATCTAGGCATGATTTCTGAAAGAAAAGTTTCCATTATGAGGGAACACATTTCCCTATTGTCAACATCTCTTTCACGTCTCTCCCTTGTTTGCTGCCCTGGCTGCATTGTTGCTGAGGCTAAGGCAAAAGCCAGAATGATACTTTAGTAGGTATAAGTTAGTTTCTTTGAAAGAATGGTTTTCCATCAAGCGGCACATACTTCAGTCATTCCAAAATCTTTTCTAAATTTAGTGGACACTTTCTTTCCAGACACATTTTAGTTCGATTTTCTCAAGCAACAATAATTTATTTTTAGATATTGAATATTATGTGTAAATTATTAAAAAAAGGTGATTTGGCAAAAGACAAAGAGTAATTAAATAAAAGATGTTTTATAAGTATTTCAAAAATAATTTTATAAATTCTCCATAATTTTTAGCATCTGGATATACATAGTCCATCTCCAACCTACAGCTCCAAATGTCAATTGTATCTATGACCATTCTTATACAATTTACAGATATTTCTGAATTCAAAAAATATTAAAGAAATAATTTATAACCATATTCCTAAAAATAGCTAGGAATAGTCTGAGAAATATTTTTTTAAAAGTCCAGAGTTGAGACTAAGCCTGTTCATGTGGGCAAAAATTGATTTTTAATAGCCCTCCCGGTTCCCCACAAAGATCATTTGGGTTGGATGTTATACTATTTTAAACATCATTTTAATTTGCATGTGGTATTTTCATAGTACCTTTGGAATTAACCAAGCACATGTTGCTACTATAGTATACTTAAAAATGTATAGAATATATGTTCAATCAGTTTTGCTTACCTATAATATCTATGATTACTCTGTAAGGTTCCGTGGTACTGACTTTGTAAACCCCAAATTTAAAAAGTTATATCAAATTTTCCAAACTATGTAACTCTATCATATTAGATAATGTCATAAGTCCTTAAAAATATACCACTGCGGGGCGCCTGGGTGGCTCAGTGGGTTAAGCCTCTGCCTTCAGCTCAGGTCATGATCTCAGGGTCCTGGGATCGAGCCCCGCATAGGGCTCTCTGCTCAGCGGGGAGCCTGCTTCCCCCTCTCTCTCTGCCTGCCTCTCTGCCTACTTGTGATCTCTCTCTGTTAGGTAGATGAATAAAATCTTAAAAAAAAAAAAATAAAAAAAAAAAAAAAATATATATATATATATATATATATATATATATATATATATATATATATATACATACCACTGCATGGGAAGTTTTCACATTTGTCTAGTTTTAGAAAGACCCCCAGTGTGAGGATAACTCAAAGAAGAGGTTAGCGTAAGTTGTAGGAACAATGGTACTCATCCTTGCTCTTGATCAGGTCTCTATCTGACTGATCGATCAGAGTTCTCTTAGATTGACCCTGGAAGAAGGGCGGCCAAATTAGCAACTGATCTTGAAAACAAGGTGGAGGATGCCATTAGATAATATTTATTAACATGGGAAGTCATTTAAATGCATTGTTAAACTGGAAGAGGCAAATTATAAAATAGTATGCACAGCTCATCATTTTTGTGAGCAAGGAATACAAAATAATTAAGTACATCTAAGCATGGATTAGTAAAGATTATCACTAAGTGATGGAGTTAGTAAAGATTTTTGCCTTATATGTAATTTTTAATAATACTACAGCAAACATTCTGTCAGAAGTGGTATTTTTAACTTTAAAAGTAAAATTTTTGTTCTCTCCTCTGAGATACTCTTTTAACATGCAGATTTGATAGACATAAATTTTCCTTTGTTTCATGCATATTTATATGTAATGTATAGGTTACATAAATAAATATATCTAGTGACTAATGACAGATTTACATGTATATAAAATTAGCCATATCCTTTAACCTAACTATTCAACTGCAACCAATTTTGCTGAGACCCTTAAGTTAATTTTATAACATGCTAACAATAGGCATAAACTTTTGACTTTTTAAACTAATAAGCTCATATAAATCTAATAGTTACTGATTTGTTTCTCCAATTAGATGCAGAGTTTCTTAGAATCATAAAATTATTTGGGGCTGAAAGAGATCATTCAGCTTAACCCATTAATTTTACAGATAAGGAGGGTGAGGTTCAAAGAGACTAAGAAATGACCCAAGGTCACTTATTTAGTTCACTGCAGCCACATGTTCTGATGTTGAGTCCATTTAAGGTCATAGTGTATACAAAAGAGCCAGAGAGAATTTACTTTTTTCCTCTGAAATCGTTTGCTTTCCTTTATTTGAAATTCTGAAGTTGTCATTATTTAAAGTATTAGTTTATCTCTTTAAAATGTGTCTTTTAGTCTTAATAAATTGCTTCAAAGGAAACCACATTGAAGGCACTCATGGTTGTAAAATGTATATTAAATATAAAGCTATGGGGCGCCTGGGTGGCTCAGTGGGTTAAAGCCTCTGCCTTCGGCTCAGGTTATGATCTCAGGGTCCTGGGATCGAGCCCTGCGTAGGGCTCTCTGCTCAGCAGGGAGCCTGCTTCCCCCTCTCTCTCTGCCTGCCTCTCTGCCTACTTGTGATCTCTCTCTCTGTCAAATAAATAAATAAATCTTTAAAAAATATATAAAGCTATGGCTTTAAAAAAAGTTTTGATTTTATGTTCTGATTCCATTTTGCTGATTTGTTGAATTTTCAAGAGCAGTTTTAAAGATTTCAATTTAAAGGTCAAGTGGTGTAAATGCATGTGTCTGACAGTCTTACATATGAATGGTTCAAAAATAACTTAGTGTTACACATAGTCACACACACAAACACACACACATACATATAGTTACAACTATACATTTAGCTCATTTTATAATAAGTGATATTGAGTATGATAATCTATTTTAACTGTTTTATATGAGGAATATCTTAAAACATTGATCACATTTAGGAAGCAATGTGGTATATGGGAAGGGCTCTGGAGTTTTAAACACATGGAATTCCAATCCACCAATCAATATTCAGACCTTGAGGTAAATTTTCCAACTTCTCTGAACCTGTTTTCTTATGTGCACATGGGATTTAGATCTACCTAGAAGTATTTTTGAATGATAAGAAATCTTACATAAAGCACCTAGATTATTGAAGGACATGTAGAAAACATTCAATCCATTCATTGCACTTTATTTTTAAAGTTTATATAAAGAATGTATGAACAGTACTCTTTTTGAATTCCAATCAATCTATAATTTCCTTCCATTCATACTCATCTGATTGTTCACCATTATGATGACAGGTTATAGTCTCGTTTTATCCCATAGCTCAGCAGACCAAGAAAGAGTAGATTCCAGGGAAGACCTACTCTCCTCTGAGGAGAATAGGAAGCTTCCAAAAAGGATATACTATATATTTTATATTTAAGAAGTTCAATCATCTTCTTCCATGTGCAGAGATAGCCAGATTGTGAATGATTCCAAAAAATATCAAATTTATAAGGTTTCTTAAAAGTTTGTTAGTCATCAGACTTTACATGAATGTAAACAATACACATTACTGAGGATATAGGTGTGAACTGTTTTTATCTCCGAAGAACTGTGAACAGCAAACTAAGGAAGACACAGCAGCTATCCCCGATTATTTAAATGGATCTTAAGGGACAGCTGGGTGGCTTAGTCTGTTAAGCGTCTGCGTTCGGCTCAAGGGCTCAAGTCATGATCCGGGAGGCCCAGGACTGAGCCCTGTGTAGGGCTTCCTGCTCAGCAGGGAGTCTGCATCCCCCTCAACCTCTGCTCCTTCCCCTGCTCATGCTCTCTTTCTCTCTCTCTCTCTCAAATAAATAAATAATCTTAAAAAAAATTAATGGCTGTCATGCTGTATCAGCCAGGTGCCAGCAAGAGAAATGGACTTCGAATGGCTTAAGCAGAAAGCAAATTGTGGCGACTGCATTGGGTAGCTGACAAAATCATCGGTAAGGCTACAGAACCAGACTTGGACACCGGACATAAACAAGGAAGCCTTAGTAGCAGCCAGGATCCCATCCCCGATATCCCACAAAACCAGTCCAGTGAGCACCCACTACTGTGGCAATGGGACTCCACAGCTTGTACTTATTGCTATCACCCCAGCTCTGACCCCCTGAACACTGTGGCTGCTCTCCTGCTCGGCCACCCTTAGAAACAGAACCCTGCGACTGCAACCAGGCCACTGTTTGCTGCTCCAGTGCGTGGCCTGTGGCCCCCCATTCTTAGTCACTAGCACCAGATTTGAAGTTGAGCTAAGGGAGACAGGGAATAAATATTCCTGCCTTTGCCTCTCCCTTAGCTGCACACCCGCCCCCCTGCCCCCGAGTCACAAATCAGTGAATTCTCTAAACACAGGAGGGGTTCAAATGTTGGGCAGCCAAAGAAACACACAAAATAATCCACTACGTAAGTAGAAGGGGGAGGAGAATTTTTCTGAGTCTCTACAACAGAAAGTAGGACTAGGAAGTTACATGTGGGGTGGGGAGGAAGGGAGGAGCCGGGGTTTGTAGATGAAAACATGATAAGAAATAATGCAAAATAAAATTATTAAAGAATGAAATAATATCTCTAGAAAGGTGGGAGCTCCATGCTACTAATGGAGTTCAAGTCAGAGCTATGTGGTCATCAGAAAAGAGTGTTGTCAAAAAAAAAAAAAAAAAAAATCCACAGTGGCAGTCAAAATTCCTATGATTTTATCCTTCTGATGAGATTAGGACTCTGACTCAGGTTATATTTTTTGTCTGTTTCTACCATATCTTAGGTTATGGTTGGTTGCAAGTATCTCCAGGGATCTGGGACAGCCAGAGCTCCCACCTTCCTGTGCGTCCTCAGCCAACTTTGTAAACTCCCAGCAGATCCGGGGAGCTGAACAAATAGCATCTTTTATGTCTACTATAACATGGATCTGACGAAGAAACTGATTCCAAGGAGATAAAGGTTACTATTTTAATAAACTTAACAATATATATGTCTGTGGCATATATCTCTATCTATATGAAATATCCATGTATATAATACATAAGATATATGCGATACATAATATATGTCATATTTCCTATTTAAAAGTAAAGGGGCTAGTGGGGTAAATCTGCAAGCAGATAGTATAGATTATAAATAAAAACAATAAAGGTAATAGATCACCTACTAACATTTATACAAAAAAAATGCAATCACACCCCTGACTTTTAGATGTGGTTGGTATTTGCAAGGCCTCACAATTACTTATGCTTCTGAATTTGTTTATTAATAATAATGGGGGTGCCTGGGTAGCTCAGTGGGTTAAGCCTCTGCCTTTGGCTCAGGTCACGATCTCAGGGTCCTGGGATCGAGCTCCGCATCGGGCTCTCTGCTCAGAGGGGAGCCTTTAAAAAAATAATAATAATAATGGCATTGCTCATAATAATGTAGTTATTGCACTGTTAAGTGCTTCAGCACTATTTTAAGCGCTTACGTGTATCATCTGATTTAATCATCACAGCAGCACAATATTTTTTTTATGCTCATTAACAGATGAAGACACAGCCTTGAAGATGTTACCCATGCTGTCCAGCTTTGCGGAGCCAGCTAGAAATAGAGTCTGTGATGGAGGCTCTGACTCCAGCATCACTGCTTTTAGCGATGCCCACCAGCTACCTGACACTTGTGCCTCTTTTCTGATCACTATGTCCCAGCCTTTCTGGTATTGCTTCTCAGTCACCAACGGCTGCTCTATTTCTTGATGTATAACTTCAGTATGTACTCAAGGCATTTATGTTGTCCACCTGCTTTCATCCACCTAGCAGATAAGTATGCAGTTTTATAGCTCTCATTTATCTCTTAGCATAGATCCCTCCCAACAGAAAACAGTGCAACGAGCCTCCCTTTAACACTGGGAGAGCAGCCGGGCTCCAGAGCCTCTTGGTTGGATGTCACCCATGTTCAGCGTAACCCACAGAAAATGCACATACAACATCTCAGGAAGCTGTTGGGGTGTCAAAGTTGTACTTGAGGAATCCATAGGGGGGAAATTTCAGAGGAATCTGATGTTTAGCAACAGAAGATGGAACACTTAGCAATAGCACACAATTTTGCACAAACTAGTTATACTCATAGCAGTTTTAAAATTACTCCTGTCAAATATCACAGGGCCCACTAGTAAGGCAAACACTACTGAGGATGTCATCTCCTTCCACCCAATGCAAAAATCCACTCTACAACACCCATGACAGATGATTCTTTACTTCTGCCTAAGCACTTTCGGGAATGGAGAACTCTGTTCTATCTTAGAGTGAATGAAGAGCTTCCTGTTACTGCTGGCATTAAGTTTTTCAGGCCTAGAAATCTGGATTTATCAGGTCACCAGGGAGATCGAGAAAATAGAACTATATGACTGCTATTCTGGCCACTATCTTTCATTAGTAAGGTATCTGGGAACTAAATGAATAATCAGAAGGATGCTTTCTAAACTTAGAATAATAGGAAATAAAATTATATATTATGATGAAATTTTCCCCTCAAGTCATGAACTAAGCTTCATAAATTATTTCTGTCCAACTACAGAGAGAACATTTCTAATAACTGCGATGTACAAGGTCTCTCTCTCAACCTTTCTGAGAAAATGCTGAATAAATTCAGTCTGATATCTCAAATAACTACTTTTTTTCAGCCACCAAATCCATAACCTCATACCAAACAAAATTTTACCAGAGTTATAAAGAATGTGCTGGTGAGCAGGGGCACTGGCACATTGAAAACCCAGTAGTGGCTGTCTTTTCCAGACTGGAACTAATAGTAGGAGATGCTGTGACAAAACCAGGCTCCAGACAAAACCAGCAAAGGGGATAGGATCCAGAATACCCGAGATTAGCACTTAGCTTCAGAATCAAAGTGGACAGAATTACTTTCAATGGCAGCAAGATCAAAAGGGCAGTACCAGAGGTGGGAGTGAGGTGTAGGTGTGGGGAGACACCGATTTTCAGGAATTTACTGAGGTGGTTCACAGAACGTTTTTAGAGGCAAGGAAGATAAGCCACTAATAAGAGAACTGCTTAAAAAGAGATCAAGAGTGATTGAGCAGAGGCCTGAGATCGGCTGTCCTCAAAGTCATCCTCATTCAAAGTCACCATCCCTTACAGTTTGCAGAGTCATACCATTTCTAAGACCAAAAACCTATAACCAAAGGAGAGGTAAGATCTTCCTAAAGAAGGACTCTGAAACTATAGCATATATCCAGAAGTGTTTTCTCATTTCCTTCTTCTTTTTCCTTCTCATTTCCTTCTTAAAGGGGTCTATGGTCATTTACTCAAGTAACCATACACAGAGGAAACAGCATGAACTTAGCTCATGAATGGCATGTTCTGTGGGTACAAGTAGAATATGGATTGCTGCTGCACTCTAGTCCCTACTTAACAATAACCCCAAAGACAGCAATGAGGACATCCTCGCAAAGAACAGCTCTTCAGGCTTTATGTCTGCTTAAATACTTTGAGTGAAAAGAAAAGTTGCCTGAGGTTACAGCCTCATGGACAGAGGTGACCAACTTAGCTTGCAGGTTGGAACCACGGAAGGGGAGATTCCACAATCAGGAACAGGCACTTCAAGGAAACAAGCAAGTTCAAGTGACTGGACCCATGGTTAAAAGCAAAACATGTTAGGAGCTCCATACCACACATTAATGTTCATAAAAAATATCCACTGAAAAAGACCTGAAAAAACTAAGGCATAGGATAATTTGGCCAGTAGATGTCAGCCAGCCTCTCTCCTTGGCCATCTCAGTGCTTCTAGAATAGGCTTATGAATAGAGTAAGCATGTGGGAGAGATGAGCCCAAGAACACAGACTGCTTCTCACAAAGGCTGATCTAGCTACTGCTGCCCATAAGGATCCAACCTGCCAGCGACAGAATTCAATGCTGAATTCTCCATATGACACCAAACAGAAATCTGGTGGCACGTTGATGACATTAGGGCCTTTATAACCTAGAAAGGGCAATGTTCCATCATGACCTTGGTTAACGTGTATCTGGGAATGAGTTTTTCTTCCTGCCTAGAGTGCCACACAGCCAGCACCTTTCAAGGACTCCCAGAATAGCTGAGCAATTGACATGGGATCCCTCAAAATGTTGTCTTAAACTGAGAGACTTATTTTATGGCAAAGCAAGTGTGGTAATAGGCATATAACCATGAGATCCACTGCCCCTAATTACATTTTATAACATTCAGAAGGTGCCATTATGATAAAGTGTTGAAATGGTCTCCAGAAGTCTTATCTGAGGCACAGCTTGGAAGTGACAGGATGAGATGGTATTCTTCAAGATGTGGTACATACCTTACACCAATGATCACTATGTGGTGCCACGTACCCAATATATAGACTATTTGGGTGTAGGAAAGAAGGGTAGAAGAAAGAGTGGTCTTGTTTGCCATTCTCCTTACCTACTTAGGAAGTTTGTGCTTTTTGTCTCTTCACTTTTATGCTCTGTAGGTCTAGAGTTCTAGATTCCTAAGGGAAGGATGCTTCCACAAGGAACTCAGTAAGAGTCCTTTTCAACTTTATGCTGTAGCTCCCATCTTAACGCTTTGGGCTTGTTGTGCCAGTAAACCAGTCAGAAAAGAAAACAAAATTTCTGGCAGGCATAACTGATCCTGAGCATCATGAAGAAGTATGACTGATCTTATATAATAGGGATAGGAAGGAATAAATTTGACACTCAAGTCAGCCATCCATTAACATGTCCATGCCCAGTAATAATCTAAGAAGGTAACCAGACCTCAGACCTCTCATGGCAACCTACCAGGCAAGCTGCTTAGACCAGCCGAATGAGGAAGATGATGAGTATCAGTCCTAGACTCAGGACCAATGGTTCAGTGAGAACCATAGTTTTTTCTATTGATGTTTCTTACAAGTTTTCCCAGAAATTGTGACTGACCAGAAAATTTCGAGAAGCTATGCCTGGATTGAGTAGACTTAATTGAGAAGCAAGTGAATTTGAGTGTTTCAATAGGTAGACTATAGTAAACGCCATTGGTGACCCACTCTTCCTTACCAGCCACCCCTCCCATCCCAGACGTGGTACATCCTGATAGCTTCTGGGAGTTAGCTAATAATAGCTCACAGCCATCCCTTTATTCAGGGCATGGTGTTTGGTCAAACAGAAGCTACCACAACAAGCAGCTTGGGCCAACACAGGGGAGGGCAAACTAAATTGAAGAGTTTTTCTTATGTAGCATGTAGTGTTGAAAAGTGCTTTCAATGACGAGATTACAATGTGAGCAAGGGTGCAGAGGAGAGAGAGCGTATGGAGTTCCTGACTGGAGCAGCAGCTCTCACTTCATTGCAGAGTCACGCTGATATGTGGGGTGGCATGATGTGAGGAACTTGTTACTGATAATATTAATGTGTTGAGGCTGATTCACTTACTGAAATAAATTAGAGAACATTCAAAGCTCTGTCTCAAATAATGCCAGTACCTCATTCCATGCTGATATCTTCTGTGTAGTAAAGATTTTGGCCTGGCCCAAAGAGAAGTCAGGCCACTGTGCCTGCCTCATAGGAAGTATCCTCTACATTTCTGGAACATCCCGAGTGTTAGGAATGTCTTTGTTATTCATGGCAGACCCCTTCAACCACACCTGACAGAGTATACTAATGAGGTGATTCATGATAGACCCCTAAGGTCATATGATAGTAGGCCACCTTCTGGGGAAATGGGAGTGAAAATAGAGTTCCATTATGTGGGCAATCAGTCAAACAAACATGCTTATATTATGAAGTCTCAATAAAGACTCTGGGTACCAAAGATTGGGAGAGCTTTCCAGGTTAGCAATACTTCTTGTGTATTATCACACATTGATGCCAGGAAAGTGATGCATCATAAGCATCCTGCAGATGATAGAGGTTTGCATTTGAATCCTTCCTATGTGTTTCTTCCTTTGACTGGTTCTAATTTACATCCTTTCCCTGGTAAGCCATGACTGTGAATACAAAAGCTTTCAGTGAGTTCTGTAAGTCTTTCAAGTGAATTATCAAACCTGAGGGTAGTTTTTGGAGGCCCCTGAGCTTGCTGTTGATGGTAGAAGTGAGAGTGGTCTTGTGTGGAATCTTCCCTCTGACTTTGTAGTTAGACCCTAAGTCCTTGCAGTCAGCATCGAAAGGCTTGGGCGGACGTGCAATCTGGAAGACTGTACCTTTAATGCCAGAGTTTGGCTGACTGTGGATACTTTCTTGATTGGAACAGTAAAGTCGAAGTGTGCCACCTGGTAATTATACATAACCGTGGGTCGAGCATGAGCATGCCATCCATCCTGTGTGTCCTGCCGAAGAAAGATGTGTGTGGGTAGATGTGGTAGAAGATGAAGTCACCAAAGTAGGTATTGTCTAAACCAGCAATTTCTCTTTTGTATAGTGGTATTTGAAATGGACAGTCACATGGTCTGGTAAAAATCTATAATCTAGAAAAATCCTGATAGTTTACTGCAAATAACACAGTATTTGCAATCAGAGACTTATGTTGCTCTTTCTAGCTATGTGGGTTTTAGCTTCTTGTTTAGTCGCTGACTTTCAGTTTCTTTATATACAGAATGAGGACAAAATAAGGAATAATTTAAAGAATTATGCAGTTTGAATGGAAAATGCACAGCATAGGAAAGTACTTTATAAGCCTTAAAATGTTAATGAGGTTAGTAAATAAGAAGGATTTTATTTCTTTTCTCCCATCAAACATTATGGGACTCAAAAATTTATTTATCCTTCTTCATACTTAGTTTCCTTGTCTGTAAGTGATGAGATCACTTCTACTTCTCAGAGTTCATCTAAAGACAGATACTTTCATTATAATCTTTCTTTTATATATCAAAATCCTGATGTGTTTCGTGTCTTTTAAAAAAAATAACTTCCTTCCAAACCCAATGTTCCTGATAGAGAGAAGCAATCAAAATGAAAAATTGATCATTGGGTTTATAACTCTCTATTTGCCAAGACAAGCATCATAATTTTGGCCCAAAACACGCTCAATAGTGAGAGATATATGTCGCCTAAGGGAGTGAAAAGTAATATAAAAATTTGCCAAGCAAGAACTTTCCAATTAACTATCAGTGGAAATATTAATTAACAAATTATATTCATATAATAATTATATAATTTCACACATCATTGGTTGTATTTTAAAGAAGTGTAAGTAATGAAATTGATACAATTTCTGTTCCTTGTTTCCTTAATTTCTTCATGGGAGCCAAACTGTTGCATTTTTCAGGGAAATACAGGTTGTGGTGGGGAGTGTCTACAATTGGTCATTAGTGATTCTGAGAAAAAGATAGATTCATTCTTCCACTTAGCAACTCTTATATTTATTGTAGCTGAATACTATTTTGAGATAAAACAATTTTTTTTTCTCTAATTTCACCTTTCTTTCTCCTAATTCAAACGGGTGAGACATTGCTTATTGCAGTGAGCACTGTGTGTGGCAGAGTGGAAAGCAGCAAGAGTGGCTTTCTGAAAAAATAATTCTTTGCTTTTGTTTCCCAAACCTAAAGCCCAGGAGGAAAAAGGGGAGTTATGGGTAGAGGTAGGTATCTTTAAGAAACTTAAAAAGAAAGAAACTCTTTCAAACCTAAAAGGGAGTCTCCTTGTTGGGAGGAAGTGGGTGACAAGCGAGGTCTATTATTCTGGACTGGCCAGGCCCTGGGGGAGCTTCCTGGAGGTACCCTGGTGGCAGCAAGGCCCAGAGGGCAATAGCTGTGACTAATCAGGGGCCTTTAGCCTTTATCAAGAGTTTTGTTACCCAAGCAGAGAAGCAGCAAAAGTTGGAACTGAATGGCCTGGGTGGGCAGGAAAATGGATGTCTGTGTGATAAACTGCAAAATCATATACAAGACTACAAGGTTGCCCCACAAACCCCCTAATATGTTGTCACTGTGTATAAGTTTGATACAACCACAGGGAAGCCCCAAAGTGATTGCTACGGGGGACCAAGTGTCATACCAGACCAACAGGAATTGAATTTGAAGTATTTTTTAAATGCCAACAAATAAACAAGAGATTTCTAGTAAACCTGAGTCTATACTCAATGTAAAATATAAAAGTGCTTAACTTTAACAACTTTAGAAGTAAAATCGGTACTTAACTATCGTTTGGATTATGCCTATTACCAAAGAGATGATGAAACCAAGAGTATCTTATTTAACCAATCAACTTAGAACTCCAAATATTTGTCCAGGGCAAATCCATGGGGGAAAAAATCTTATTGATTAACTTTTAAATTTCCTATTTTTTTTCTATCATCGCTTATCTTCTGATATATAAGAAATACTGAAATTATTGAAATCTGAGCAGCCATAGAGAGAAGATACAGAAGCTAAAGACCTGGAAAATGAGCAATTTAGATGGGCCCCTGGGTGAATAAAAATTAATTGGTAGATTAAATGTTGAATTAAAGGCTACTATTGGGTAGCAATTGTTTTTGTGCTTTTTTTTTTCCATATGCAGATATACATTGATATGTATGATACAGATTTATATTTTCTCATCCACTTAATGGAAAAATCACTTTCCTGTGCCTTTTCTTCAATGTTTTTACAGGTACATGCCTACCAACTCTTCCAGAAAACATCAAGGCAGTCACAGCCAGTCTGCCAGTCCTATGACCTAGAAAGATTCTATTTTTTCAGCTTGAAGTTTCAAAGAAAAGAGAGATGTTAAAATAGAAAGTGAATTTTCAAACTGGTATGAATACTAATCTGAGATGACCTGTCTTTCTTTTTCCCTCTGCAGACTATAATGCCTCATTTTTAAATGTATTCTTTACTTTTCATCTCTTTATTGTTTATTGTATCCCAGGTAATATATCCCAGGTAATATATGTTCTAGGGATATAAATCTGGAAAAACCAGAGTTCTTTGAGTGCCCACCCTCAAAGAATTCAAGTCTAGGGAGTAGGCAAAACTATGTAAACAGCTAATTTTAGAGATTTCGCACATTCTGGTAAGTGATATAATAGAAATACATTTAAAGTGCTGGGGACCCCAGAGGAGAGCACTCTCTCACGTCTGCCCAGAAGAATGGGTAGTAAGGATGCATCAGAAAGGGATTCATAAAAAGGTTGTTGTCCGGACTGGCCCTTGAAGAATGTGGTTGGGAGGGGAGAGCCTTACACATATAAGAACTTGCATTAACAACAAAGCAAGGACATGGACATAAAGATGCCCATAATTCAGGGGATATTGATGAAATAGGACATTTGTGTGAGACAGAGAAAGCAGCCAGAAAGGCCTATGAATGAGGCAATACAAGGCATGAAAGATGGGAGATTGGGTCCAAAATTACTTTAAGTTTCATTTCTAACATTTACTTCTCACTGTATGTCTCCATATATTGGAGCAGTTGACACAGTCCAGATAAAGGAGAATGACTAGTTTGAAATTATTTAAACCAACTCATCCTACCTCAGTTAGTATTTTAAGAAGTCTGGCAAGGCAGACACAAAATTTTCCTTGGCCCTTCTTTAGTATTAATGTGGGAAAGCATCACACTTTCAAAGCCTAGTCACTACTGAAAATGACTTATTTATTAAATCATAACCAATTTATGTTTCTATATGGTGTTTTGATTTCCATTGTTACCTCATGCACATATCACTATCTCCATAATCTAAGTCATTCTTACTTCAAATATCATGGCTAAAATGGCTTTGGAAAGAATTTGCTGATTTAAGAATCTCTTGCCTTTTATTTTATACTATAACTGTTAGAAAAGACTAGTATGTCTGTCTTGTGTCAGAAACTTATTAGAGAGACACACACATACATGTGCATGTGTGCACATGTGCATGAGAGTACCACACCATACTGTCTTGTATTTTTCATTTCATTTCATTTCATTTCATTTCGATCACTTGTATTTGTTCTGTCTTTACCACTGAGTTGTAAGTTCTGTGAAGACAAGAGTCTTGCTTTATATTTGGGTCAGTTCCAAGGTGCCAAGGAACAGACTTATGGCATTCAGAATGTGTTTGCTGACTATGTGATCCTTACCCATCCATCCTGCCTTTTTGGTTTGTTTAACAAATGAATATAAGCAGAGATAAGTAAATTTAATTTACAGGTTTGTTTGGGCAGTTTTGCTGTTTATTTATTATTGTTTTCATTTTTCTTATTTCTTCACACCATCCCATCTCCCAAGAGTATATACACTTTAAAAATACAAGCTGAGAAAGATGTGCAGGTAGAGGTATAAAAATTTATGTAGGTGAAATTCTGAGTTCCTATTCCTCTCTCTGGAAAAAGTCAAATAGCCTTACTTTAGTTATTTATGCACATACTAACCCAAAGTTCACATAAAGGAAAAATGTACTGGTCTTTTCACATTCTCATTGGGACTTGAAAACCTAAAGAAATCCCCCACAACACTCAGCAAATTTGCTGTGCCTGGCCTGGTTTGCAATGTTATTAAGTGCTTTACCCTTTCTGAGTGCTTTGCAATAATTTATAAATCACTTTTTACAAAATCCTGAGGGAAAGGGAAGAAGTACTATGGCTATATACATATATATATGTGTGTGTGTGTGTATATATATATATATATATATATATATATATATTTTAATTGCCAAACAAGAAAGGAAGAAAGAAGGTAGGAAGAGAAGGAAACAACTTTATGGTGTCTACTACCTTCCCTCATGTTTTTCTTTTCTGGCTTTACTTTCCTCCCTTGGTTCATGACTTTTGAGAATATCAGTGCATATTGATGTAAAAACTATGTGCAGGGAAGGAAAAATCACCAGCGTGCCTCCCACTGCTGAATGGCATGGGTTTTAAAGCAGCACACCTTACTGTAGCCTACGAAGCCATGCAGCTCAGAGGCCTAGACTCTGGGCTGTGAAGTCTCACATCCCACCTCTGCACTCTTCAATTAAGGGCCTCCCACATCTGTTATTCTTTGGAAGAATAGTGCTCTTTCCTGGGTGATGCTCCTTTCACTTCCCATTGAAGCAGCTGCTCCTCTGTCACCTGCCCTCCACACAACTCAGCAGAATGCCAACAAGCACTTCAGGGAGCTTTATATTCCTTCCCTGCATCCCTCTTCTGCCTTTGATCAAGACTCCTCCTTGGGTGATTTCCTGGCCTGCTCCCTCCTGGTTAATTCTTCCTGGATTCTCTAGTCCCTTTGCTCCTCCTGCTCTCTCTCTTGGAACATTGATTTCTGAAAAACTTACACAGGACTTCACCCTAACCCTCATGCATCCATGACATGACTCCTTGCTTGAGAGGTTCTCATGGTCTTTCTATACACATGTAAAATACTAAAGCCCTAATTGGCCATTTTACCTCATTAACAGACTTCCCTTTATCTGACATTATTCCACCATTCAAACTTACAGTTTATGTGGTGATCTGATGTCTACTCTTGTATTTTAGAGTGAAAAGAATTATGGGTTTAAGTATCAGGTTTTTTTTAAATAAAGAGAAGCACTATTTATTGCTAACTAATCCCAATGAGAATTTGTATTTGGCAGGAAAAGCTCTCAGGAAACAAAGGAGCAGAGTGATAGTAGAGTGGAATCACTTCCTACACTCAGTGTCAGGCACTGATACACAATACGGGATTTACTTCGTTCTGTTTCTCCCTTGTAGACAGTTGCTCTGAGGCTATGGGAAAAAAAAAACAAACAGACCTCTTTTATACCTGAGCTTAGGTCTAGATCAAGGAATGAATCACCAGGGACACTGCAGCTTTCTAGGGCCTCGTGGTGCCACTGGGTATGGCTGGGTCATGTCATTTGGCTTCTATTTTATTAATCAATGAACAGTCTCAGAAAGTAGTACAACTTGCAGCTCAGATTAGCACTTTGCCCTCATCTTCCCCACCTACTAAACTATATCTTTATTGAATCACCTTTAATTTTGAAATTTATTCATGCACATGCATCCTTTCAACAACATATTATCAAGCACTATGGTAGGTTGAATTTGTGGTCTTAATTCTTTATTATGCATCCTCATTGTTCTCATGTCCTCATGGTGAGAAAAGTATGATTTTATTCTCACTGACTTTGGACTTGGCCATGTGTCTTACTTTGGACAAAAGAATATAGTGCTCATGACTTAAGTAGGACCTTGCATTGTGCTATTCTTTTGCCATTGATGTGAAAAGAATAATCGCTGTCCCTCCATCCAGTGGGCCTCAGAATATGGTATATGGTACAGAGGTGCCCCAGCCAACCCACAGACCTGCAGGCCAAAGCTGCACTCTCCCAGCTGATTCCAGATGCATGAATAAAAAATAAATATTGATTATTACAACCATTGGATTTTGAGGTGGTTTATTATGCAGCATAACATAATTTTCTCACTAGCTGACTGATTAATATAGACTCTAAGCTAGGGACATGAGCCACAAAATCAGATAAAGGATTTTTAGCCTCCTCAGGTTCATAGTTTATTAACAAAGATAGGTGTATTAACAAATAACTTATAGCAATAACATAAATTTTACAAAGAGGTATGAAGAAGTACATGGGAGCACAGAGTTGAGAACATTCTGTCTTGGCAGGTTGAAGGAAAATTGTCCATAGAAGCAAAAACATTGACATTTGCAGAATGAGGGGAGAGGAGTAGTGAGGATATTTTAGGTAAGAGAATATAGGTAAGACAGGGCACCACTGGTTAAATTAGGCTTCTGTAGATGACCAAAGGGACCTTATCAGAGCTCTATTAAAGGGTGCTCTTAAGCATTGATCTATAAATGGTGCTGAAATTGAGCAAGTGTTCATAAGAAATGGAGGGCCAGTTAACAAGAAGGAGAGAGTCCTTGTATAACTGGGAAAATAGAAATTGATTTCATTGCTTCCAATGTAGACAGGGTCATCAAGTGGGGAAAATAAATCCTCGCAACATTGACCTTACTGACCTTGGCTGAATGCACGTTGAACAATTGTTTGAAGACTATCAGTTTGAAGGGCTGCCAAATCATGTGACAAAGAGGGACATAAAGTCTTGGTCTGGCCTTGGTCCTTAGAGATTATCTAACTCAACCTTTTCATCTCACTGATGAGACAACTAAGACTTAGAAGATCGAAATTTACTCAAAATAAAAATCTTGAAGCCAGAAACCTGGTCTGATTTATCACTCCTGATCTCTTTTCACCATACTATACTTCCTGCTTTAAATTTGCCACAGCATGCAAGAAATGGGAAAGTCTGCCCTGAGAGAAGGATTATAATTGGAGTTAAGACTATGTATCACTTAAGAAATAAGTAGGAGACTTAAGAGAATAGTCCATGCATACAGACATCTATAGTATCATGACATCTTTTACAGGAATGTTGGGTGTTTAAATGGAGCTTTAGATATGAAGACCTTCAGAATGCCACTGCCCAAGGTTTCGGGAAAGAGGTTTATGTTAGGGGTAGAAAGGGATGAGATAGACATTGATAGGTACAGCTCCTAAGGAACTCACCTAACCAAGAACAAGCTACAACTGGGCTAACATCTTAGCCAAGTTCTAACCTAGCAGTAGGCAGTAGGATGCCTTCTAGTCAGATACAAGTGAAAAAGAAAACTGGGCAAAATAAAAGGACTCAACCTGGAAATAGTAACTCTTGAGAGAATCCCGAAGCTACAAAAACATTACTCTGTACTCTTCTCCTCTTGAGAACATCCAGTATCTTCAATAAGATTAAATATTTTAGTAAAAGAATCAGAGCCCTCTTTCATAGCAGGATAGAATATTATCTATCCCTTTAGATGGTTTAAATTAAAAAAAAAAAAAAAACCCATAGGAGCAGAAAATAGGCTTTTCTTAAACCATAAAATTCCCAGTGGTACATACTATAGTGAGGTACACTTCATAAATAACCAATTAATATTAACTGGGGGTAAAGTGCCCCGAAGATGCAACATTGCCCTCCTGTTGCTGCGGCTGCTTTACTTCACATTGTCATAAGGTGGATTCCTAACATTTACCATACCTGTCCAATGGAGCTGGTGCATGTTCTGAACCCTCATCTCTAAATGAAAGCTGGAAGTTTAATTAAGTGCAGGTTTCAACTGAAATGAATGTAACATTGTGTATCAACTATACTGAAAAAAAAAAAAAAAAAGCTCTAATTCATTCCAAGAGGAATGACCTTAGCTTTGGGTAAATTAAATAAAAATAGAAAATTATGAAGAACTGTTATCAATACCCTAGAATTTGACTTCAAAAAATGTTCTCTTTACAGAGTATAAAGGGCAAATGAAACATTTACTGTGACAAAAAGTGGAGGCAAGTAGGAGTATTTAAAAAATAGATATTGATCACAAGCACCATCCACAGATCCAGAAATGTCTCTAAGACTAAAGATTTGCTATGGGTTCCTGATAAGCCTAGTGAACCCAATAGATAAGCTGCTATATTTTAAGCCTATTTATCCCTGAAACAACGCCAGAAAGATTCACTCACATCTTCCTTTTACCCCTAAGCTCTGGCCTCCGTGTTCTGCTCTAACTCCCTTCATCCCCTGGCATTCTCAATGATTGTTTTGTTTCGCTTTATCCAAGCCCCTCGTATTCCAATCCAATCACTTCCTCAGTAATTTTGAATCTATATTTTTAATGTTTCCCTCACCCACTTTATTCTTTCCATTCTCATTGTCTATATCCCAGTACGGGTCCTAATAATTTCTCTTTTGATTTATTACAAGGGCTTCCTAACTGAAGTCTCCTTTTATGCTAACTCATTTAAAATATGGTTAAAATATTTCTAAATAATGCACTTCTCTGATCATATCATTTCTTCCTCTTCCCTCAGATCTCTCAGTGTGGCTTCTTTATGTTCCACAGCCTAATATTTAAAGCATTAAGGCTCCCACTGATCTTATTCTCAAGCTTATTTCTCATGTATTCTCTTCATATAACCATAAGATAAGCTGAACTTAACCAGTGGGCTGTTATTTGTTAGGATATAAAGTTAGAAGTTAGAGGTTGTTGTTATTATTTTGGTCCTTCTGCTAAATGTGTTCTTCCCATCTTCTTTATGTATCCAAATACCAGTAATTCCCTAAGACCCAGATCATTTTCTTTCTAAATGCTTTCCACAACTGGAAATAACTTCCACCCCAAAATTCAACAATGTTTCTCTGTGCTTGTGTGTCATTTGTTGTGGCTTATTGAATGTATCTCTCCTACTAGACTATAACCTCCTAAGAGTAGACCTGTTTTTAATGAACACTGTATTTCTTAGACAAAATACTCTAGTGCCAATAATGTAGCAGGAATTCAATAAGTTTGCTTAATGTACAAATGAATAATCATGACTAACTTTTTTATTTTTTAGAAGAGTGGGTACTCACTGTTGCATGGAAGTGTGGCTCTGTTCTCCATTTTTTTTTAAATAAAAAAACTAAAGTTCAAAGTGGTTACATAACTTGTCTAAAGTCACATAGTAAATGGCAAGACTACATTCTCACATTTATACTTCAAACACAGACCTCTCCCTCAATTCCAATTCCATATATCCAATTGGCTTCTGCACATTTCCATGTAGGTGTTTCACACTCTTCTGTTGTTATAACTCTAATACCTGTCCATTATAGTCCATTCTCTTCAGTTTGGTCTAGACTATCATGACATTATATCCAAACAACTGAATTTGCTTAATAACTGACTCTCTTACTCCATACTTTTTTTAAATTCAATTTGTCCCACATTTATCTTTCTAAATCACCATCTGTAATACTGTCACCATCTTCCTCCAGTATTTTCAATGACTTTCTACTGACTATAAAAATAAGCCCCTTATTTTCATATGACAAAGAAGTCATATCTTCTTTGTCTAGCAACCATCAGTTTGGTCCAAACATTTTCCAACTTGTAGCCTCCACACCAAACAAACTAGTCTTTTCATGGCATTTGAACATACCATGTGTGTTCTCGCTCCCTTTCAGGAATTATACGCAAACTCCTACTTCAATGAAACACACTTCTTAGTCCTGTCTACTTGTCAAAGCCTAAAGTGACCATACAATTTATCTTCCAAACTGGGACTCTATATCAAGCCTCGTCTCTCCAAAAAATTTTCAGACTCCTTGGCCTTAAGTAATCACTTTCTCTTTTTAGAGCAATTTTGTGTCATAGCAAAGCAAACAAACGTCAGAATTCTAAGACAAAGAGCTGAATCTCAGCTCCTCTACTTATGAACTGTGTGATCATGAGCAGGTCACTTAAATTATTAGGGATTGTGTCCTCATTTGTAAATGGGATTATTGTTGTCATTTCTTTTCTTCCCTGTAGTAGGATGATAACCCATATCCTTTGCTTTGCAATTTTGTAGTGCCTTCCACTGTGGGTGGAATATACTTCTTTTTCCCATTGATGTTGGCCTTGGCCATGTGACTTGACTTAGCTGTTAGAAGGTTAAGAGATATAACATGAGCAAATGCTTTAAATGTGCTTTCATGGTTGCATTTGCCCTTGTGCTCTTATGATCCACTTTAAGGATAGCATGCCCCAGGAAGTCACTACTTCTTTATCCTGGACATCAGAATGACATATTTATGTAGAACTAAGCCTTATTAGAGGCCTGGAGTCAAACATGACCCCTCCCTCCCCCCCCACCCCCCAAAGCCAGGCAAGCCCAGACAAGATCTGGGAAACCAAAACCCACCTGCAGATCAAAGGTCAAGAGAAAAATGGTTGTAGCTGTAAACCACTAAGATTTAGGGGTTGTTACATAGCCTCGTTTCGGCCCAAACTGATTGATATAACCATCTTACCTGCTTTTGTGAAACTCCAATAATTTATTTCTGTGAAAATGATTTTAGAAATTACAAATCACAATGAAATGTTATTTATGATCATTGCTATTCAGTATTATGATTTAATTTTATGTACATATTTGTTTCTTTATGTCTAAATTGCAAAATATTAGAGATAAGATCATTAGTATATAAAAATATTTATATAACTATTTAAGAAACAACTACATATGATATTACATAAGAATAATAACTATGTAAGAATTATATAAGATGTATAATTATTTCACATATTTGCCAAAGTGTACTGCATAGCACTTTATATGCAGCAGGTATTGGGGAAATACTGTACTACTACTGTTATACTCCTTCTCCTCAGTATAGTGTCTCTGTTTTTGTTCTTTTTGATCTTTACTTTATGACATTTTCATGAGGCAGTATAAGGTTTTCTTAAAAGGGTGGATTATCAAATCAAACAGATGGATTTGGAAATAGCCTCAAACTCTCATTATTTATGGCACCTCGGGCAAATTGCTTAAACACTCAAAGCTTTAAGTTCTTTGCTTATAAACCAAATAATAATAATAATGGCAACAGTAATAATAGCCTCTTCCTAAATTAATTTAAATTCATTAAAGTTAATCATTTAGCACAGTGATTGTCACAATTTAAAGTATCCAGTAAATAGTAGGTTTTATTATATTATCCATATAGTAAGTGTTCCTTTCTCCTCTCCAGAAATTTCTAAGCTGAATTCTAAGACAATTCTACATTCTCCAGACAAGTATAATTCTCTTTATCATTCTCTAAAGAAACACACAGATGCATGCACACACACACACACACACACACACACATACACACGCACATGCACTCCTCCTAGCCACAGGATTTTCCATAATTAGGTTGAGGGAAGGTAACAGGAAAAAGTCATCTTGAAGGTCTTGTGTCCTCTCTTTGCTCTGTGGCCTTGTTCAATGTTTCCAATGCCCTAAAATAATTCACAACTCTATTTACCTAACTAATGCTTCATCAATCTTCAGATTTCTACTTAGAGGACACTGCCAAGTCTAGGTTAGACACCTCCTTTACAAAAGAGCTTTCATGAAATCCTAGTTGAGGGCACTTAAACAAGGAATTGAAATTGCTTTTTGACTTGTCAGGCTTCCCAACTGTACAACAAGGTCTCTGAGGGCATAGGCTATGTTCGTTACTCTTCACCGGCCCCTAGCTCAGTCTTGACATATATTAAGTACTTAAAGATGAAAAAGAAAAAATGAAAGTAAGGAAGGGGAGAAAGGATGGAGAGACAGAGACAGAGTAAGAGAAGGAAGGAGGAAAGAAAGGAAAGGTTATTTTTGTTTTCTTTCTTCCCAGAAAAGAATGTTCAAAGAATAAGTCAGTTACTATAATATCATCGAAACTCATTTTCCATCCAAATCTACATTTTGCTTCAAATCACATGTCAGTGTGTTCTCTTTCTCTCATCAGAGTAATAGGACATTTATTTTAAAATGCCAACTCATCATAAAACCTATTTGAGGTAAAATGGAACAAATGGACTAAGGTAGATTTGCTGAAATCCCTATTCTTCTCCTCCTGCTTCTTCTTTTTCAAAAAAAGCTCTGATCTGTTAAACAAAAAACCTCTAGCAAGAGACAAATATAGAACATTGATCACACCCACTTTTTAAAATTAAGAGCAAGAAACTTTAAGCATCATTCATTTAAAATACCTGTGCTTCATATGTATGGGTAGGCAGTAGGGATGAGACAAGATCTGGTTAGCAAGGGTGGGGTGGGGGGAGATCAAAATAGAGCAATAGAAAAAGAATGACAATACAAAGGAAGAAAAATAGAAGAGGTAATGTTTGTTCAAAGCTCTTCAGCTGTTTTCATCCTAAAGTCTAAATGTTCCTCTCTGAGCATGAATAAGAAAAAGATCCAACCGATTCTAAAATATTCTCTGATACTAAGAAGCAGGACTAGAGTGATATTCCTCTGGAATTTGATGAAATCTAGTTGAAATTAACATATGGTCATCAAATCAGCAATTCATCATCTTTGGCTAAAGGAATAATAGATTAGATGTTAATCAATAACATCAAATAACAGATTTCACTTTTCTTAATTTAAGTAGACAAATGTTACATGACTTTTTTGTGCTGCCTTTCTGTTTTAATATTTTTTAATAACCACCTTCAAAACTCAAAGAATTCAAAGAAGAAGGGGCAAAAACAATTTGGAAAAAAGATCTCAGGACCTTTAACTGTGCATATGGGTCATAAAAATGTATTTGCCTGAGGGAGAACCATCCCGTGCCTTGGCCACAAAATACACAGAAAATCATTAGTGTTGCTATGTTAATGTACATTAGTTTCTACTATATAGATGTGCTCAGCTCTCCTGATACATTTATTTTTCTGTTGTGTGCCTGGCCAACAGAAGTTTTTCAATAAGTGTTAGCAAATGAAAAAACCAAGATTGAAAGAATGATCTCCTGATCTATCATTAGGGCCAGGGCCATTGCTGAATCCCCAATATGCACTCAAAGTTGATTCCTCTAGAAGGAGTGGAACTTAACGAAGACAGCCCCCAGAGGAGGAGAGGCAGTTCCTAGCCAGCACCAGACTGCTAAGCCACTGGTCAGAACCGATGCTACAATATCAGTGCCAAGAGGATGGGGAAGGACCCACATACAGATGGCTGCCTGGACACATCATGGGATTGGATTCCCACCATGGCCCATTGTTATATTTATTGCTGACAATGTAATTAATTGGCTGACTCCTTTTTTTTAAACTGGACACCCTCCGTGGACAGCTGTGCTGGGGGTTGTACTAATCATGCCTCTGAAGGGAGTGAGCTCCACAGGCCAGCAGCAGAGCCTCTATGACATCATCCCTTTGCTGCTGTAAAGAAAACACGCTTCACTCTCTCTCCCCGGGGCCATTAACAGGCTTCCTCCTGCCCAGGAAACACACAGTGTTGTTGTTTTTTTTTTTTCTTCTTCTGAGTGTTTCTCATTCTGAAGTATAATCCAATGAAAAAAAATCATTTCTCAGCTTCCTTTTCCAGTGAGAATTTCTTAATATAGACTGAAATATCACCTTTAATAATCGCTGTAGGAAAAGACTGCAAGAATTCCATTAGGTATTACCCAAATTGCCAAATTAAAAGGGAAGCTAGAGGTCATGTGGGGGCATCAAAAAGCTATTTTAACTCATCTCTGAGTCCAGCAATTGAGTATGTATTTTTATTTCTATACCAAGAAGAATGATCTTTATTTTGTTTACAGAATGATGAGGATTAGTTAAATAACACCTGCTGAGTATTTTAATCAAAGAATTCTAAAGGTATTTTTACAGTGAGAATGCCTCATATATCAAGCACAGCTTCCCCGGGTAGCAGCACAAGACTAGATTCATGGCATAGGCAACAATCTTTCTACTGGTCTCATGCCTCTTTCTTCACCTGTAAAATGGGATTCAGTGCATTTCACTGATCATACTTCTACCTGATTGAGTAAACTCGGGAAAGTCGTGAGACAGCTCTGTTCCTTAGGGTTTATTTTATAAAATCAGAGGACGAGCACAGTGAATCTCTAAAATCTGTGACTTTACCTGGATATCGAGGCAAGTACAAGTTTTAATATATTTTCAAATTAATAAAATACATGTGAATATACAATGTAAGGGACATGCATAACTAAAAATGGAGATAATTCTTGACTTCTTTTTTATTATCACAAATATCAGTGTCCATGATTTGACAGTTTGCTTATGAAAAAGTCTCTTTCGTTTTCCTTTTTCTGGTTTGCTAATTTTCCATTCTGTATTCCAAGGCAGGCCAATAGATTGCAATGAAATCAGGTTAAACATTGATCTTCCGCCCTGACATTGCATTAACTTTTCTAATAAACATCTTCACTGTGTCAACCAGCACTGTGTTTACATATTGAGCCCAGCAGCCAATTGTCTTGCTCCCTTTAGATGCTTTTGAATTCCACAAGGAATCTTATCTGGAAGACTAGAATCATGCATCTGCCATGCCTTTCAATTTTGTATTTCAGATTAACTGCTCCTTTCCTTCACATTCTTAAGGCTTTCTAAGAAATTTCCTTCCCAATTCACTTGGTAAGTGCCTGCTCTGGCTGTTATTCTTTAATGAATTCATGTCTTTTTCTCTTATTTTTCCCATGCCTCCCCTGTTATCTGGAGTCAGGATTCTGAGCTCTGACCTCCCTCCTTGTCCTGCTGCCTGAGGAGAATGGAAGACAGATACTCAGACTTCAAATATTCTAGATCCAGCTCTGGCTGGGGTGAGGCTAGGACTGGGGTGAAAATAAGCACTGCATTTTTTTAATTATTATTTACAGCTTTCTGAAAATTAACTATTTCTGTTCAGATTCACAGACTTAGTAAAAGTATGAACCAGTAGATATGCCCCAAAGATCCCTGATTAAACACTCTATTTTTGGGGGGCACCTGAGTGGCTCAGTGGGTTAAAGCCTCTGCCTTCGGCTCAGGTCATGATCTCAGGGTCCTGGGATCGAGCCCCGCATCGGGCTCTCTGTGCAACAGGGAGCCTGCTTCCCCCTCTCTCTCTGCCTGCCTCTCTGCCTACTTGTGATCTCTCTCTGTCAAATAAATAAATAAAATCTTAAAAAAACACTCTATTTCTTTAAATTCTTTGAGAATATTTGTTTAGGGATTAGTTTTCATATCTGCAAATTGAGCCAATGCTGCTTGTTTCACTAAAGCCACAGCCAAAGGCAACTACCAGAGAAGGCTGGGGAGAAACTGCTCCATGAGTGAAGCAAAGCGTTTGTTTCTGAGTGATTACCTCTGTCTCCAAATGTCAAAGAAAAACATCATAAAGTATGGGACTGTCTCCAAAGGATATTTAATACCTCATTCTCCAAGAATGGTCTAAAATTTAAGGGTTATAATTACTTGGCAGGTCATAAAATGTACTCACTCCATGAGTTCCCCTATTTTAGCAAAAGTATCTAAGGACACCTGCCAAAATCTTGGATGCCTAGGAAAGCATCCTATCTGCACATGCTGAACCAAAAAATCAATCACAAAACAGAATAACTATAGTGAAAGATTCATTAGGCTAATTCCCACCATTAGCTAAGAGGGTTTTTACACTAGATATTGTATTACATACTTAACAAACATCTCATTGTGTTTCCTTCTAACAGCTCTATCAGGTACATGTTGTTATTCCTACTTTATGAACAGAAAAAAAGAAGTTCTAATAAACTAAGTAACTCCTCCAAAGTTGCACATCTGCCACATTTACCAGAATTGAGATGCAAATCTGCCTGACTCCAAAAGCTCTTTGCCATTCCGTGCTATGCAGAATAGCCACACCAGTAGAGAGCAGCAGAGAACAGGGATGCTGATACAATGGGAGCCTTGTCATAGCATCCCATATAGGCAGAGGCTCTTCCTTCCGGGTGAATTTTGACCCTGCTCTGATAGTACCTCACAGAGACTTGATCAATACTTTCAATTAATTGTATTGGGATTTGAAGTTTCAGAGTTAGAAAGAATAAAACAGAATGGATTTCTAAGTACTGGTTCTCCCATTTTACTATCCTGCCTTGAACAAGTTACTAAATATCTCTCATCCTATTTTTTTCTGCCTCTTAATCCCCTTCATCTATTTTGCACATTCCCCCACCTACCTTCTCTCTGGCAAACACCAGTTTATTTTCTATATTTAAGACTCACTTTTTCCTTTTTTTTTTTTTTAAAGATTTTATTTATTTATTTGACAGAGAGAGAGAAATCACAAGTAGGCAGAGAGGCAAGTAGAGAGAGAGGGGGAAGCAGGCTCCCTGCTGAGCAGAGAGCCCGATGCAGGACTCGATCCCAGGACCCTGAGATCATGACCCGAGCCGAAGGCACAGGCTTTAACCCACTGAGCCACCCAGGCGCCCCTTAAGACTCTGTTTTTCTATTTATTCATTTATTTTGTTTTTTAGATTTCACATGTAAGTGGAATTGTATGGTTGTCTTTCTCTGTCTGACTTATTTCACTTAGTATAATACCCTCAAAGTCCATCTATATTGTTGTAAATGGCAATACCTCATTCTTTTCTATGACTGAGTGATATTCCATGACACACACACACACACACACACACAC
>CM052899.1:100765948-100820328 GCA_028534135.1 Potos flavus | reverse complement strand
CATATATTGGAATATATATTGTCAATAATGCTGTGATAAGCACAGGGTGCACATATCTTTTCAAATTAATGTTTTCATTTTCTTTGGATATATACCCATATTGGAATTACTGAATCATCTGGTTTTTCTATGTTTTAATTTTTTTTTTTTAAAGATTTTATTTATTTATTTGACAGAGAGGAGAGAGATCACAAGTAGGCAGAGAGGCAGGCAGAGAGAGAGGGGGAAGCAGGCTCCCTGCTGAGCAGAAAGCCTGATGCGGGGCTCGATCCCAGGACCCTGAGATCATGACCTGAGCCGAAAGCAGAGGCTTTAACCCACTGAGCCACCCAGGCGCCCCTATGTTTTAATTTTTTGAAGAACCTTCATACCATTTCCCACAGTGGTTGTACCAATTTATATTCCCAACAGTTCTTCACATTCTCACCAACACCTGTTATTTCTTATCTTTTTGATACTAGCCATACTGACTAGTGTGAAGTGATATCTCAGTGGGTTTAATTTGCATCTCACCCTAATTTTTTATCTACAAATGAGAATAAACCATTCCCAATATGTGAGTTTTAAAAAGGATAATAAAATTAGAGAACTTCCGAATAATCCTTTGCACATATAGGCACTTAAAAACTTTGCCTCTTTTTTCCCTCCCTTTTCCTTATGTATTAATCTTGCTCAATGTACTATGGCCTTTTCAGAGCAGAGACCATAAAATATCACATTCACATCTTCAGACAAAATGCTTAACACATAGTTGCCCTTAATGACCTAAAACGATAGGGAGACATTGAGAAATAATTTGTTTGCAACTCTAAGAGGTGTTGTAAACTTTAGGTTTCAGAATATATATTTACTTTTTTTTTTTAAACATGCATTCTTTTTTACATGTCGTAGTTAGCTTCCTGGGCTCTCTAGAAGAGGGCTTTTTGGCTTTCTTTGAATCTCAGGCGAAGAGAATTAGAACACCCCATAAAATAACATCAGCTACTTGGACAAAGATCATGCTTCTGATAATTGGTTGATTTTGCATTTCAAAAATAATTTTACATGTTTATTAGTTTATATTAAATCATTCATTCACTAAACAAATATCCATTAATGTCTATATTGTCCTAGTTTATAAATATAAATAGGACAAATATCTACCATGGATATTTTTATGGTTTAGTGACATGAGACAAATGTATAAACAAATTAAAATTAAATGTGATAGCTTCCACGACATATATGAAAAAGGATTATGAGAACAAAGAGGACATGGTAACATCCTAAAACTTTGTTTCACTTCTGTTACTGAAAGTGACATTTTTAGCCACAATTACATTCCATTTTCTTTCCCCTTCCCGCAATATTTTTCAGTAAACTTTAAAAAAAATTATTTTTAAAATAACTTATATTTAAGATTTCTTCATGCTTCTTTTTGTTGTCTTTTAAACAACATAAAATTTTCAAGGAAACTTTGACTTTTATGAAGTCACTAAATGCTTCTATTTTTCTTTCTACATTAAGTACAAAATGGCACTATGAAGAAGCTGCCTTCCAAAAATTTTCTCCTTTACTTTCAAATACATAAAATGAAAAACATCTGTGTCCCCTAAGAAGCTATTTTGCTTAGCTAGCATAAATATGTTAGCCAGGTATTTATCTTAAGTTTCATCTGTCCTCCTCAGCCTAATATGTTTACTTCCATACTGACTTCTGTTTACCAGTTTCACAACTGGCCAACTTTTTCCATTACATGTTTTAATTATCTACTACTGCATAGCAACCTATCCCAAAATGTAGTGACCTAACATTCCCTCACCATTCTGTAAATTGACTGGACTCAGCCGGACGGTTTGTCTGTTCCACATGATGTCAACTAGGTCTGTAGTCACTTGAGGGCTTGACTGGAGTACAACATTCAAAGCGACTCCCTCACATGGCTGGCAGCTCTTGCTAGCTGTTGGCGGAGAAAACTACTGACAAGCAGATCTCCTAAATTTCCCTCCATATGATCTCTCTACGTGGCTGGTTTCTGAGAGGGAGTACCACTCTCGGAAGGTGAATATTTCAAGAATAAAGAAGCAGATGCTGATGGTCTCTTAATGACGCTTCTTGGTTGCACTCTTGTTGATCAAATGCCAGCCCAGATACAAGGAGAGGAGAAACAAAGGTTCCTTTTGATATGAAATTAATATGAAATGTGGTTCATAGAGGAGAGAAAGTCATGGTCATCTATCAATATTGACTATAAAATATAAATACTACTTAACTTCCAGTGCTTTCTTCACAAATGATTCCCTTCTCCATTTTACTTCTGTGCATTTTCCTTCTATATATAAGAATTTAAAAGCAGTCATCTCTTTCCCTGTACTAACCTAAACACATAAGGTGACTGTGTTTGGTTTTTATCTTTGATGGATGTATCATATGATACTGAAGACCTGATGAAGACCTGTCTGTTAGGCAGTTAATTCTAATCTCTAACTCCTTCTTTATCTTCTTCTTTGGAATTAAAGAGAAGCTCTCAGATATGAAATATATCAAAGGCTGGAATGGGCAGTTAGGAGGTGGGTAGTGAAATTGTCTTGAAAATATTACTTTTCTCTTTCAGTTCATATATTTGAACTCTCAAAAATAAATATAAAATTATTTATTACATGTCTATCATAGTTTTAATTTTAAAAACAAATATCCAAACTACCAAATTTAGCTAAGTAAAACCATTATATGCAGTATTAATGCACAGGGATTGGGAAGAAGGAATATATTCTGGATGTCCCTTCTCTTTGATTTGTTCACAAAAGAATACTGATTAAGAGTCAAGGTAACTCAAGCATGAACGTCATTGGAGTAAACCAGAAAACAAGATTCGCAAAAAATTCTACCATGATAATCGGTTAAAATAATTTAAAATGAACGAATATATTTGTATTTTATAGGAAGAAAGACATTATTCCCATAAAAAAACATCTTAAAGAAGTTTTCCAAAGCCTGAGAATCCCTGGGAGGGGAGAAAATGCAGTATTGCTGATTAGACCTAAAGATTCCAGCATGGAGGATGACCTCATATGGCCGTCTTGTCAAATAATATGTAAAAACAAATGTTACCATTACAAATTCACATTAATCATAGGAAAATTCAACAAACAAAATTGTACATTACTGATAGATCTCTTTGGAAAGTGAATTTTTATGCCATTTTTTCATTTATTAGACAGTAGGATATTGGGTCATTAATTGTAGGAATACATAACAAGTAGTATTTCTATTGTGTAAGTTTTCCATGGGTAAATTAGATCTGAATATTCTTTAAGTGGAAAATATTCTATGTTAGCAAATTGATGCAACATTACGTGTGTTGAACTTAACATTATTATTACTAGAGTAGTAATTATAATTACAATTTTGTTACAGGTAGTTGAGAAAATATATATTATTTTTTGTTTTTAGACATGCAACCCATGTAATAAGTAAGACAGTGTTGATGGTAAGTACAAACTACTCAGCACTGATTTATATTGGCTTCAAGGAGGAGAATCTAGAAGGACCTCAAAGCTGAAACCCAGGAAATAAGAAGAAAGCAGTACAGTGAAAGGAAAGAACTTGATTTGATAAAACTGGTCATTCAGCATTTGCTGTTACTAGACTATTTCAGTAGAGAGATTATGCTATTGGTGAGAACCAGTATGGCATAATAATTAAGAGCACTGGATCTGACGTAAGACTACCAAGTCGCTTACTAACTCTTAATGTCTCTTTGAATGTAAGATGGCAATAAAAATAGTCCTTACCTCATATTTTATATGATATAAGGTGTATCCATAAATATTGCCAAAATATTTGGGCTTTTAAAATAGCAATTGTAGAAACATAAATGGTTCTACATAACATATCATGCAAAAAAAAAAAAAAAAAAGAACAAAATCTTGAAAGAAGCTAGGGGGATGGGGCATTTCTGACAAGGAACAAGGATAACAAATATAGCAAATCTCTTCAGAAACCATATAAGCAAAAAGGGAGTGGAGTGAAAAAATTTAAGTGTTGAAAGGAAAAAAAAAAAACAACCTAAAATTCTATATCCATTGAAGTTATTCTACAAAAGTGAAGATGAAATAATAACGTTCTAAGAGAGAAATCTGAGGGAATTCATCTCTGATAGAAGAATAGTGCTTACCTCATATTTTATGGGAAATATGGAATTGACATGTACTGGAAGATAAGTTAAAAGATGTTCTTCAGGAGAAAGAAAATGATATAGATAATAATCTCAACTCTACATGAATAAAGGATGAAAGTCAGAGAAGGAATAAATTAAAGGTAAAAGAATGTTTTTATTTTTCTTATTTGTAATTGATTTATAAAAAAAACTTTGTTAAAGTAAGAATAATAATATGACAATGTATTGGACAATTATAGCCTGAGAACAAGTAAGATTGATGGCAGCAATGTCACAAGGAATGAGAGGGAATAACTGGAGTACTCTTTTGTAACTTATTGCACTATACTTGAAGCCATACAATGCTATTTGGAGGTGGAATTAAGTTGGTTAAAAACAAATTGCAATTGGTTACAAACTCTATGGCAACCACTCAAAAATTCTAAAAGAAGTATAAAAGCTATGCTAATAGAGGAGAAAAAATAGAATCATATAAAATCCTCAATCAAGGTAAAAAAGGCAGGAAAAAGAAGAGAAAAGAAAAAAGGAATACAACAAATAGAAAATAGTTCCAATCCTGAAATATATTTATCCAGTTATATCAATATTACTTTAAATGTGAATGGTCTAAGAACACCAACTAAAAGATAGAGATTTTCAGAATATATGTAAAAAACATCGAGATCCATCTGTATATTGTTACTAGAAACACACTTTAAGAACCCATGTAAGTTAAGAGTAAAGGGCTAAGAAGAACATGCCATGCTAACACTAACCAAAAGAAAGTTGGCATCTCTATTAATTTCAGACAAAGCAGATCTTAGGACAAGGATAATTATCAGGGATAAAGAGGAGCACTACGTAATGATAAAAGGGTCAGTCTCTGACAAGACATAACAATCTTTAATGTGAATGCATCTAAAAACAGAGCATCAAAATACATGAGGGAAAACAAATAGAACTGAAAGGGGAAATACAAATCCACTGTTATAGTTGGAGACTTCAACACCCCTCTTTCAGTAAGATAGATCCCACAGGCAGAATATCAATAAGGACACAGTTGATCTGAACAGCACTATCAGTCAACTTGATCTAACTGACATTATAGAATATTCTATTCAATAAGAGCAGAATACATATTTTTGTCAAGCACATATAGAATATCATTAAGATGGGCCACATTGTAGGCCATGAAATATACTTTAATAAATTTAAAAGAATAAAAATCATACAAAATATGTTCTCAGATGATAATAAAATTATATTAAAAATCAATAATAAGAAAACCAAATATTTTGAGATTAAATAAACAGTTCTAAGTAACAAATGGATCAGAGAATAAGTCTCTAGATTCATTAAAATATTTTGAACTAAATGAAAATACAACATCAAAATTTGTGGATGCAGTGAAAGAATGTTTACAGGGAAATTTATAGCATGAAATGCATATACCAGAAAATCTTAGTCAATAATATAAGCTTCCACCTTAGGAAACCAGAGAAAAAGAGAAATATAGCCTAAGGCAAGCAGAAGAAAATAAAACAATATTGAACATAACTGTAAACTATTGAATATAATGGAAACATTAGTTAAAACCAATGAACCCAAAATCTTATTCTTTGAAAAGATTAATAAAACTGATAAAACTCTAGCCAGGCTAACCAAGAAGAGGAGGGGAGAAGACACACAGCATCAATATTAAAAATGAAAAAGAAGTCATCACTATTGGTCTCATGGACAATAAAGTCAAAACAAAGGAATACTATGAAAAATTCTATGCATACAAATTTATTAACTTAATGAAATGAACAAATTCCTTGCAAGACACACACTACCAAAATCCACATAAGGAGAAACAAATGAGTATTTCTATGTCTATTAAATAAATTGAATAGATAATTATCTTTCAAAAAAATCACACCTATCCTAGATTATTTTACTGGTGAATTCTGATAAACATTTAAGGGAAAAAACACCAATTCTTCACTATCTTTTCAAGAAAAGAGAGAATGAATATTTCTCAGATCATTCTATGAGGCCAACATTTGCCCAGTGCTAAAACTAGATAAAGACGTCACAAGAAAGGAAAACCAAATATTAATATCTCTCCTGAACATAGATGCCAAAATTCTTAGCAAAATATTAGAAAACTAAATTCAATAATGTATAATTATATACCATGACCAAATGGGAGTTATTTTAAGTATGCAAGGATAGTTAAACATTAGAAAAATCAATCAGTACAATCCACTACACCAACAGGCTTAACACGAAAAACCATATGATTACATTCATTGTTGCAGGAAAAGCTTCTGACAAAATCTAACACCAATTCATGATAAACACCTTCACTAAACTGGAAATAGAGGGGAGCTTCCTCAATTTAATAAAGAACATTTACAGAAATACTAACATCATATTTATGGTTGAGATATAGATGCCTTCCCCCTGAGATGAGGAGTAAGACAAAGATGCCCTTTCTCACCACTCCTGTTCAACATCATAGTGGAAATCCTAGCTATTGTAATAAGATAAGAAAATGAAATAAAAATATACAGATTGAACAGGAAGAAATAAAATTGTCTTTGTTCACAGATGGCATGATTATCTATATAAAAAATGTCAAAGAATTGACAAAAAATATTAAAATTAATGAGTATAGAAAGGTCACAGAATACAAGGCCATTATACAAAGTTGCTTTTCTATATACAGTGAACATTTGAAACTATATATATATAGTATAAAGCATGTAAAAAGTATATATTATGTACAAAGAAAGTACTAATTACTAACATCAGAAACAAAAAGATGAGTTTCTTTTACAGATTTTATTATAAAAAATAAAAGGATAATGTAAACAACTTTGTATAAATAAGTTTCTCGATTCAGAAAAAATTCAAGAAAATTAACTATTTTTCAAAACAGACAAAAAAGGAAGTTATGAAATCAATTCAACTAATTGAAATGGGAACTAAAATCTTCTAAAAAATTTCAAAGAAATGTAAGAGTCAGAAAACTTCATAGTGATTTCTTCCAAACATTTTAAGAAAAATAACAACCATCTATACAAACTAGTCCAGAGAAACAAAAACAAAAGCAAAACATAAGTAACTGTTCTCAAATCACTTTTCAAGGCCAATTAAAGCTTGATACCAAATGGTTAGTTCATCAAAAGACGGAAATTTGGGGCACCTGGGTGGCTCAGTGGGTTAAGCCTCTGCCTTCGGCTCAGGTCATGATCTTAGGGTCCTAGGATCAAGCCCTGCATTGGGAATCTCTGCTCAGCAGGGAGCCTGCTTCCCCCGCTCTCTCTCTGCCTGCCTACTTGTGATCTCTCTCTCTCTGTCAGATAAATAAATAAAATCTTAAAAAAAAAAGATGGAAATTTATAAGCTAATATCTTTCATAAACATAATGTACAACCTGAAAAAAACCTGAGCAATTAAAATTCAAATGTCTATTAAAAGAATATTATATTATAACAAAGTTGCATTTGTTCCAAAAAGCAAGGTTGCTTTAAGATTCTAAAATTAAAATAATTCACCATGTTGGGGCACCTGGGTGGCTCAGTGGGTTAAAGGCTTCTGCCTTTGGCTCAGGTCATGATCTCAGGGTCCTGGGATTGAGCCCTTGGGATCGAGCCCCACATCGGGCTCTCTGCTCAGCAGGGAGCCTGCTTTCTGCTCTCTCTCTGCCTGCCTCTCTGCCTACTTGTGATTTCTCTCTCTCTGTCAAATAAATAAATAAAATCTTAAAAAAAAAAAAAGAGATGCAAAACAAACCACAAACATTTGCAATAATTAAGCACCATGATTAAAATATCACAGCAAACTATAATCAGAAGAATATTTACTTATATGATATAGGATATTTATAAAATAATATCTACAGCAAGCCTCATACTAATTCTGTCATGTTTAAAGCTATCCCCTTAAGACTGGGAATGAGATAAGGTGTATTCTATAACATCTTCTATTCATCATCACATTGAAGGTCCCTACTAGTACAAGAAAGGCAAAAACAAAAGAAAAAAGGGAGGGAGGAGGGAAGAAAGAAAATATTTAAAAGTAGAAAATGAAATAAAACTAATTCAGCTTATATAATAATAGATTAAAATCCAAAAGTATATACAGCTTAATTATTAAAATCAATAAGAGACTTTAGGAATGTCTTTACACAGAAGGGCAATTTAAAGAAAATTAAAGGCATTCATATGTATGACCAATTAGAAGATAAAACTGAAAACATTTACTATAACATTAAAAAATCAAATAGCTAGGAAATATAACAAAATATGTGACATTATCAACACATAACCCAATAAAATATTGTGAAAAATACTAAAACAACTTAAAATAATCAGAGGTTATACCAAATTTTTGAATTGCGAGGTTCAGTATTTATAGATTTCAATTTTCTGCAAATTGATTTATCTATTTAATAAACCCTGTACAAATTCCAGCAGGTACTTTGTTTTTGTAAAGTGGACAATCAGGATTTAACATTAATGGGAATGTAAATAGCTGAAACAATTGTGAAAAAGAATAAAGTTTGAAGACTTCATTGTTACATTAATATAAGATAGATGGTATTGGCACTTAGACAAACCAAGAAAGCAAAATAGAAAGTCCAGAAATAGATTCTTATTTATATCAACATTTGACTTAGGACAAATATGATTTAGTGCTATAAAGAAAGGATGAGCTTTTCAATAAACAATTCTGGGTTAACCGTATATTTAGAAGAAAAAAAATGATTCTTAACACATAATTCACACCACCACACAAAAATCACCTCCTGGTGGATTGTGGATATAAATTTATATGAGAGAAAATACAGCTTCTGGAAGATAACATAAGAGAATACCTTCATAACTTATTAGCAGCCACAGATTTCTTCAGCAAAACACAAATACACTAACCATTAGGAATATTATTGACAAATTACATTAAAATCTTATGGATTACATAAAATCGTTTTTTAAATTACATAAAAATAAAACATTAAAATAAAAAAATCCAGTTCATCAAAGACCGCATTTATTCAAAGGCAATCCAATAAGGAGAAAATATTTGCCATACTTATAACTGATAAAATATTGTATTCAGATTTAGAACACCTTACAAATTAATAAGAAAAAGACAATAAAAAATAAGCTAGCCTTAAAAATCAACTCATTAAATAAGATATTGAAATGACTACTGAACACATGAAAAGGTAGTTTACCTCATTAGTCACCAGAAAAATGCAAGTTAAAACCACAAGTATTATGGATAATGTTCTGTTTGTGGTTTTGGGTAGTTATTACAAATATGTGTTCATTTTTGTGAAAATCCGTCAAAGTATACATTTGTGATTTGTACTATTATAAGTATCTATTTCAATAGAAATGTTTATTTATATAAGAGATAAATGAGTATGGTAATTAGGAGAATTTGGCTGCTAGAGGTGGAAGAAAACCTGATTAGTACTTAACCTCATATTTTCTACGCTATTTCTTTTTCTCATTCTTTCTCCTTTCTTTTCTCTTTAACGCATAATTTACAGTGGAAGTGTTCCAGTAGAAGTGTCAGCGATGGCATGAGGATCAGGTAGGATTGGGGACAGAAGCAGCAGAATGGAGTTTACTTCCCCTCTAAACCCATTGCTTCTCATTTTAATTTTATGTTCCCTTCTGCATAATACCAGAGCAGAAGGAGCTGAAGCATTGCAAATAGGAACTTAAAACGGGAAGACCCAAATTTTCCTTTGATTCTACCCAAACCTGACCAATTATTCTTGCTGCCTGATGAACACTGGGAAAGGTAAGAAGCAGGATTTTGGTTTGGGAAAGCACAATCAGTTATAGGATCCACTGCTATAAGGGGGAAGAGTTAGAAAATACCTGGCAGAGGCAACGAGTGAAAAAATGAAACACCTCTGAACATATCTAGGCTGTATATGAAGGAAGCAGGATAGCCCACCATGAAGATCACCGGCTTTAGAGATAGACTACTGTTTTAATTCGATCTCATCTATTTACCATGTGACTTTGCACAAGTTATTTATTCTCCCCAAGCCTCATTTTCTCATCTGTAGTATGTATAAACTATTTATGCCTATTTCATAAAATTAAATAATTATTTAATTTTTTAAATTATTTAAATAATTATTATGTATTTATATTATATATTATATTATTTATATATATATTATAATATATATATTATATATATATAATTTATATTATATACATTATATATATTATAATATAATTATTTAAATAATTAAATAAGCATTATTCACATAAAATGTTTATTATATATATAAAGGAATATTATACATACATAAAATACATAAAATATATATATAATGGAATATTATCCAACCATAGGAAAGAATGAAATCTTACCATTCGCAACAATGTGGATGGAGCTAGAGAGTATGATACTAAGTGAAAAAAGTTCTTCAGAGAAAGACAAATAGCACATGATTTCACTCATATGTGGAATTTAAGAAATGAAACAGATGAACATGGAGGGAAAAGAGAGGAAAACCAAGAAACAGACCCTTAACTATAAAGAACAAACTGTTGGTTACCAGGGGAAGGCGGGAGGGGGCGGGGGTGTGTGTGAAATAAATGATGTGGGTTAAGGAGTGCACTTGTGATGAGCACCGGATGATATACGGAATTGTTGAATCGCTAAATTGTACACCTGAAACTAATATTACATTGTATGTTAACAACTGCAATTTAAATAAAAACTAAAAAAAAGACCCTTTTAATGATAAGGCCAACAACATCTTGCTGGTTAATGAGAACCCTCAATTTCACCTAACAGAGGTCCCCTCAGCTTGTATATTCACTAGGTTCATAAAATATGACCTGTTCCAGGTAATCAGTAATAAGACATTTTCACTAATGGTAACTAACATTTCATCCCTTAACATATCAGAGACTATGAAAAGCCTAATCCCTGGCATTTTGACAATTGTTGCATATGCTGTAGTATTTCTTCTACCAACTTAAAATTTTGGCAACTGTAGATTTTACTGAGCACCTATTATCTCTCAGGTACCATATTAAGCTCTAATAAATAAGAGTTAAAAGATAAATCTGGTGTTCTCTGGTAAGACATAAACTAATTAAGACACAAGACACTGTCTCGTGTCCTCTGGTAGGAGATGAATGTAATGTTGAATGATAATGTCTTAGACAAAAGCCAAGGAAATTGGGGAAGGATACAGGAAGAATACCCAAACCAAACTAGCTGACTTCGGCAGAAGCATGACAAGGATGTCTAGAGAATGTGACGGCCAGGCCGAGTTTTAAAAGATGAGCAGGAATTAGCCAAGTTAGAAGAGGTGCGGTCATTTTAAGGAGCTTGTGTGGAAGCAAAGTGGTAGAAGAGAACATGTTGCATTTAGGGAAATGCAAGTGTTTCTACAGGGCCACCTACCTGTATTTTGAATGACTGGTTTGTTTTTTTTTAATATTTTACATACAAATTATTATGTGTCCATTTGTAGAGTTAAAGCTGCATATGCTCTTATTGACCCATTATCAATAAAAAAGAGAATTGATAGTACATACATGATTTCTAAGATCTACTAAATTCCACTGTGAACAGGAAATGGAATGTTTTTAAGGCTTACTTTAGCATTTTGCCTAGTAACCACGATCATGATCAGCTGAGATATCCTAGGAGGCCAGGAAAGGAATATTTATATTGCACTTTAGGAAATGCAACAATTAGCTCTTCGTCCTCGATTGCCAGAATGTGATCATATACGTCTTTCTGTCTTTCTGAAAAATGATAATTCTGTCTTTCAGGAAAATGAGAAAGTTGGAAGAGAAGGTCAAGGAGCAGATGTAGGGACAAGTTATTTCTGTAATTATCTTGTTCTGTGACTCTGTATTTGATGCATTTTCATTAGGAAAGTAAAAGCAGTTTAACTCTGGGAAAGTTTGAATGACGTTAGGTACAAAAACTATAGACTAAAGTCTATTTTATTCTATGCATTCAAGGATTATGTGAAACCCACCCAGAAAATTATAAACCGTATTCTATTTAAACATTATTCAGCTGGAGTAATATTTACCTGTTTTTCATGTCTGAGCATCTGAATCCTGACTATAATTTTTAATGTGAGTCCACCTGATTTAAAGAACTCTTTATAAATACCTAATTCAGACCCTTTTATCAGGATTTATAAAAAAAAATCCTCAAATTACACAAGAATGAATAATTTCACACAAAATACATACTATAAAAACTACAATTTATTAAGAGTGGTATATTTTCAAAAAGTATTTGGTTATATTTTCAAAAACTACAAACAGTATGAAAGTGATTCTAGTGTTAACCTCCATGCCACTCACATTAAGGAACTGGTATCTCAAAACTAGTCTTGCCTAAATGTTTTGAATCTATATGTGTGTGCCATGTCACAATGAAAGGCTCTGAATTTCAGTCTCTGGCAGAAAGTACTCAAATTCCAGATTTCACCAAGAGTATTTCTATAGCTCTATAGTTCTTGCCTGATCATAATGCTGAAACTTAACGTGTACCTTATTTCAATATGCTCTGTAAAGTACCAACTATAGCTGCTTATTTCCTGGGGAAGACATCTCCTGTGCATTTTCTAATCTGTGCTATTGTGTTGTGTATGTGTTCACATAAGCACCTGAATTTTTGGCTGAGGGATGGTTTCATACTGGCAATATAGCACCTGAAAATAGCTTCTTGCTGTGAAAATTTTGGATTCTATCAAAGATACTCTTTCACTACCATCTCCTCTCATTCCAAACCCTACCACTGTACTAGTTCAATGTTTTAACATTTAAACTTTTGTGCCCACTAGAAGCAGAACTCGCTACACCCATAGGAACTCTGTATTTACTAATTGAAGACAAAGCAGTTAAATACCACATTTCACAAAAAATTATATAAATCAATAGTTTGTAATTTACAAAGTTGTTCAAATTAGAATAAAATAGGTAAGTTATAAATCAAATATGCCATTCTGTATAGTTTACTTTAGCAACTTAGGGATGAATGTGCCTGAAATGTGTTTTAAGGATTTTTATTTTTAAAAATTTCATTAGCAAAATTTGTGACCCATATTATTCTTGCCCCAAAATACTTTTGGACTATCAAAATACCTTTCCTACCTGATCACACAATCTACTGAGGTCATACAGACAATGGCATTTCTGTGAACATGTAGACAGAAAAAGGAAGATGCTTTCTTGCTTTACTTTGTTTTAATATGAAAAGGGAGTCATTTAACACAAGTCCGTCCAGCCTAGTAAAAATAATTTACATTATTTACTTTTTTTGCCCTCATCAATAGATCCAATTGTATTTTTGTTTAGCCCTTCATTTTTCTTATTCACTTTCACCTACCTGATCCTGCCTTTACTTATTTCATTAAGCTTTTAAAAATTACCTTATTTCTCTATGCTTACAAGACTTCTAAGGACATCTAACTGACAACAATAGTCCAATTGTTCCTAGGAAATATAGTGAACATTTCTGTCTCTATTCAAACAATTTAAAGTTATATACAATGATAGCTCTTATCTATACAAATCATGGAATTCATCACTTGAAGGCCCTTTGAAAAATGCAAATGTGTTAATAGTTTACCCCTATTTTTCTATAAATTTTGTTTTGGGGGAGGACATATTTCCTACTGCTTAAATCTCATACACTTGGACATAAATCAGAATGAAATGAAAGAGTAGATATAAATCTATATAGCTGCTCTTTAGTCCAGAGTGAAAGGCTACTTTCATGTCTCTTCAGTCAGGGAGCAAGAGCTATTCCAAGAAAACTCATCCATAGTCACCCTCCCACTCTGAACATGAAATACTAAGGTGGGTTCTAAATGAGCAGAACAGGCCTATATTTTGCTTTGAAATCACAAACTTTGCCATTTTATAGCTACAGTGGTCATCAGTACAACTGAGCAGAACTTTGGGAAAGATGGCATAAAGCATTTTTTTTAAAAAAATCACTTTCTAGTCTATATTAAATTCTTTGAGAATATTTATAAATAAATAAGAAACAACTTTCCTTCATATCTCAAGAACTGGCTCATGAGGAAAGGTAAAATACAAGATGTGGCGTATTCTAAAAACTAATTCTAAAAACTCATCTGAAAATGAGGATACTCTGGCCAAAAAACAATGAATAAATCACCATCCTGGTAATGTAATTTTCACTTTAGGGATTCTTTAACTCTTGAGAGCTTCTTAACAGTATATTTTTTTCATTCTTCCTCTATCTTAGTTTTCTATGACTAGTCTTCTTTCTTATTCCAGCTCCAACAAGTTTATAGAACAAATAGTAAAAGTCTTAGAGTAAATGTTTGAAGCAAGGATCACCTTACTTGAGGGGTCAAGTCTGTCTCACCAATTCTGGAATTACTGATAGTCAGATCTGCTCTTTTTTCCAATCCCAGAACTTGGTCTTTCTGACCCTGCACACAGGCATGTGGACACCCCAGCCTGCTTTGTTCAAGCTTGTCCACACCTGTGCTAATAGCCACTCCTCAGGCCAAGGGGTATGGTGCATGCTGGATCAGGTTTTGAAAAAGGAGGTCTTATGGGAACTGGAGGTTGGCCCGAGAAAGTCAAGCATGAAATTCCAAGGGCCTGTGTAGTAAAATGTTTTCAAGAAAGCAGTGCTCTGGCTCTGGATGAGCACATTCCGTTGGCCTTGCGTTACTCCACATAAAGTCGGCAGACAGCCAGAGTGACAACCTCTGATTGCAGGGCTCAGAACTGGGCCCTAGTTTTCAGGTCAAAAGGTATTATTGTGGAGAAACCTACTGGATACATGTGAGAGAATAACTGATATTATAAAAACAATTGTTCACAGTTATGAAGAGGGCAACACTAGGCCCTTATTTAATTATAAATGTGGAATTGGAAAGGCAAATATGTGTCTCATAAGCAATTATAAAGAAAAAGATTTAATAAGGGAGTCAAAGAAGGAAGTGGTTCTTTCACATCAATGAAAATGCTTTGAGAATTCTAAGCTAGTATACACTCATTCTATAATACTTTTACAGAATCTGTTATGTACCAAATATGGTACTAGGTGCTAGGTATATATCAATGAATGGATAGGACAAAGTTTCTGACCTCATTCAATTTATGTTCTAGCGGGAAGGATGAACATTTAAAAAGTATTTAAAAAATAATCATGTGTACAATCAAAGTAATTAGAAATACCGGTAAGTTTGATAAATAAAATAATTAGTGAAGATAAGCATTCCAGGCAGGGACAAGTAGGTACAAAGATTCTGTGGTGGAAAATGGCTTCTCAGGTTAACATTAAGAGGTGAGGTTGGAAGCAAAGTATTCAACACCTTGTAGAACATGGTAAGGATTTGGATTTTATTCTAGGAGAAATAAGAATTCATTAAAGCATTTTTGGTAGAAGATTTTCAAGATGTGATTTAAATTTTTGAAAGACCACTTTGGCTGCTATGTGGAGAGATGCAAGGATGGCAGCAGGGAGACAGGAGGCTATAATAGAATCCATGAGAAATAAGAGTTAAGAATGTCATCACAGAGACTAGAGCACAACAATATATTCAAAATAGCATGTTTTTGTATGTTACGATTTGAATACCAGATTCCAAAATTCCCTATGAACATATGGAATTATGTTTCTGCACTGTTTGTGCAGGTAAAAGATAGATGTGGGAGGAAAGTCCAAGAACAAGTCAGCCTTCTTTTTAAACCTTGGCAGTTTGGCTTGTCAGCTGGAGAAGTAACAGTACGAAATCGGTAGGAGTAAGTGAGTTAGTGGATTTAAATCAAGTCTCCATGTAAAGAGTTCTTAGAATTGCACTTTTAATTCCACCTAAAATGGCTACTTTGGGATACAGATTTCGACCATATAAACAGATAAGGCTAGGATGAAAAGAAGAACAGGACACGAAGTCAAATGTGCAAGTTATTTCAGGTCTAGCTGATCCTGATGATGACCCTTACTCTTTTATTGTCCATGCTCCCTTCCTTCCTCCACCCCATCTTTTCACCCAGCTTCCTGCTATTGACTCTGAGTCTATCTTGCTGCCTGGTCTAGCCTGGTCTAGCTGCTTCAACTTCACCGGACTCCAGGTATTCACAAAGCACTATTGCTCTTCCATGAAGTTCCCACCCGGGTATTGTCTTTTACCTTTGATTTATATGCATACACTTCTGTTAAATTGGGTGCTAATTCAACTAGAGTTTGTGAATGGAGCATGGGTAACAGACCACAAGAAGCCTCATTTTAGCAAAACCTCCTAATAGCTTTCACAGCTCTAGAAAGTTGTCAGCTTCAACCGAGTGTGCTACTACATGTACAAAAAAGTAATGCTACAGCTGCTATTTGAGAGTGTGACAGTGAAATATATACTAGTTCCAGTCACTGAGAAAAATAATTATTAAAGTGTACACCAAAGTCACCGTAGACAGTATTATGTAGTATGGGGGATGCAACAGTAAATAATCTGGTGTCTGCTCTCATCCCGTATGCCCTGAGAACATGGCCTCATTAATTCCAGAAGGCCCCATTAAAAAGGTGGCTGTTCTCCGCAACCTTGTTTTCTCACCCATTAACCACAGCGCCCTGACCACAAGACGGCCTTTTTCATGTAGGATTACACGACACCACTCGGACTTTCCTAAACATAGCTCACATAGTATAATAAGAAACAACTGTCTTTGGCTAAAAGAAACTCAGCTGCCATCAGTCTAAGTGATGCTCCTTCTTGTCACCAGGGAGTTACGATCTAGTTGGGGGAAAAAAAAATGTGCTTACATGAAATAATCACGGAATAATTCTAGGCAACATAAAAGTAAGATCTCTTTGTTCATAGATTGAGGCTATGAAAAGGACGTCTCAAGTGAACTCTTAGTTTTGCTAACCTTATCATAAGCTGCTAGTGAAGCTTAAACATTTCAAAAACTGTTTCATTCTTGAGGTCAAGTCTCTTGTTTTTCTCTTGAGAAAAGTCTAGAAAGATGCTTCTAGTAAAGCCCTCAGGACAGCTGTAGACGGTAACTCCCATTATTCACTATGCTGCCCTTCCAAAAACAACCCTGATTGATTGTAGGTAAGTGGACATGGGCAGCTGGCTTCAGTAGTAAAACTTTGAAATAGATATGATCATTGCCAATAAATCTATTTTGGCAAATGAACTTCTAATATGATCTCCTCACAAATAGCAATGGTATAGATGTAAACAAAGGTATGTGTAGATATAGAAACAGTGCCTACCACATGCAAAGCTCCAACACTCCATCAGTGAATAGAAGAGACATATTTCCTGCCCATTCTGTGAGAGGAAATTGTCATTAAATAAACACACAATTAATGATATAATGACTATCATGATATCTGCTTGAAGAAGAAATATAAGTGCTTTGGAAATGTGTAACAATGTTTTGATCTAGTCTTGGGGACCTGAATTAGCTGTCAGGATTCCATTTCAGCCCTAATCCATTAACTTCTCATCACTTACTTGGAAGTGTTCTGGACTTCTGCTAGCCAATGGCTCCTGTAGCCTCTTCGCTGGCCACAGAAAAGTTCTGCTAGTTTTCTATAGGACTTTTACACTCTATCTTCTGGAAAACTCTGTGAGACCAGTCACTGGAGGGAATATAACTAGGACCACTGTCCCTGTACCCCATGTTATTAGTTTACCTGGCTCAGCAGAATCAGCCACTCTTCCCAAGTTATCTACCATGATGAGGACACTTGTCTTTACATGGTTCTGTACATGCCCTACTATCCTCCATCGCTCTAAACCCTTGCCTTGTGCCGTCTGGGGCTTATCGTCTGTTACCATCTAATCCCTGTATCTTCAGCCTCTGCTCAGCATCCCTGATACCTGTCTCCACTCACTGAAGCTTGATCCTCCCCAAGGTCACAACTTTCCCTGAAGCCTTCTCAAGTGATGGCTCTTTTCTCTCCAGCACCTTATATCTTGCTAGGCTTTGCTCTTCATTGCTGATTCATGTATGCCTGCTGATAAAAGCATGCTTACAGGGCTCTCTGCTCAGCAGGGAGCCTGCTTCCCCCTCTCCCTCTGCCTGCCTCTCTCTTGCCTACTTGTGATCTCTCTCTCTGTCAAATAAATAAATAAAATCTTAAAAAAAAAAAGCATGCTTACACACGCACACACACACACACATGCGCGCGTGCACATGCGCACACATTGAAAACTACTCCTGTCAGTTTCTACTACAAGCTAATAGCATTTATATAATGATTAGTGCCAGGCATGGATGTGATGTAACCTTCACAATAACACAATAACACATGGATGTGATGTAACCTTCACAATAACATATATTCCTAATCCTATTTTACAGATCCATTTGGAGATACTGGGATATTCAGTTAGTTGTCCACGGTCACCTAGAAAATATTAGAGCCTGACAGTCAGCCTAGAACCCTGACAGTCCAGCTCTTAGAGTCCATCCTCTAAATTATGTCATTATAATGACATAATTAAGTCATTTATATGACTTAATATAAGTAGTCATACTTATATTATGAGTATAATATACTGCCTCCCACCATTTGGTGCCATCGTCCTCAGTCTTCCCAGCCACTGCCTCTTCTTCAGAGAAGATTTTAGCCCTAAAATCACTGATTTTTTTCCCCTCCACTATTAGTCCTGTCATCAATCTTGGTGACTTCAATAGACGTGGGGAAGATCCCTTCAACACCAAGGAACTCACAGTTCCTTGATGTCATCCCCTCCACTACTGACACTTTTGAGTGCCCACTAGGTCTTATGATTACCGATAATGGCTTCTTCTTCCAAATCTCCCCTGATGTGGTCACTGCCTCTCAGCTTTCCACTTCAAATCTCCAGGACATCTACTCCCACAAGTTTTCTGCCTTATTTTCTCCTCACTCACTTGGATCCCATGTGTTATTCTTACAATTGATCCCTTGCATGCACCTTCTATTTCTTTTCCCCTTTATTCCTCAGCCTTTCTTGCCTGATACAGCTCTAATCCACACTGAATCCAGTTCTCACCCATGCTTACTGGCCTGTCCAGCTGAACTTGAAGAAAAACACAGTCAGATTTACTTTAAATTTGTAAAGGTAAGCCTCAGCACCTCTTAGAAATTCTATATTTTACTAATCAGTTCTCTTTCCCAGTTCAGGGTAACAATTTTACCTACTCTCCTCCCTCCACAAACCTGAAGTATCACCTATTTAACCCTGCATAGGTGATAATCTTGTCTCTTGTTTCCTGAACAATAAGAATCCATAAAAAGAGACCATCCTTATCCTCCCAAATGCAAACCTCCAACTCCCTGCGTCCACCCTCATGTACTCTGCCTCCCATCCTTTCTAAAGGGATGGCAATCTAAGGCCACTTTCAACCACATTTTCTTTCTGTTTACAATATAATTCTTAGTACCATTTACAAGCCAATAATACATACTGAAAATTTAAACAAAATAAAACCAAGTAAACCTGTATCCAGTGTTTTGTTTGTTTGTTTGTTTAATTTTCAGCTTATCTACTGTTTTCTTGGGAACTATCCCAGTAGTTTTATTCTCCCCAAAGTAATTGTGTACCTATCAACACGATTGCCGAAATAAGTAATAGATGTAGTATCTTCACTTTCTTATTGGATTCTTATAATGAATTCTGCATTTCTCAGCATATTGAGCTTTTAAATTATTCATCATGTACGTAGTCCAAAACCATATCCATAACATACAACATATATTATAGAGAGATCAAAGTATACCCTGATATCCAGTGTTTCTGGTGACAATATAACCAGAAGAGGAAACTTGAGCCTTTTGCATGTGTCACCCAAGATGAAAAGATAAAAATAACATTTAAAAAGTAAAGGGAACTTAAGCAAACTTTTATGCATATGCCTTCTACATAGTTTGGTATGATCAATCACACATATATTTTCTTAATTTTCCATCCCGTTCTTACAAAAAGAGGTATCAGTTGAGTTGTTCTAGAATGATAGTTCATGGCTGTTTAGATTAATATTAACATCAGCTTTATAGTTTAGTATTCCAATATAACGCTTGCTTCAAAAATTCAATTATTCCATCCTTGTGAAAGTATGAGAGAGGTATATCAGATCCTTCGGTTACTTAGGTTGTAAAACTCGGTATTAATGTTTATCATTTTCCCTTTTTACCTCTCATCTCCTCAATAGACTGAAGCCCTGGTGATGCAGGGCACGCTGCCCTTAGGAAGCTTACAGTCTACTTGGAGAGAAAGGATGCATACATAAAAGCTCAGATGTTGGCCTGAGTATATAATTTAGTATATATTTATACTAAGTGGGAAATGAATGTATTCCAAACTGAGAGGTCCGGCATGAATTACCTGTGTACAATCAATTATCAAACTTCTTTTCCTTCATTCTTCAAAAAACCTTCTACGCAAGTCTTAATCTTGTTTTTAATTGTTTAAAACCATGTCTTGATGTCATCACTCACATAGGGATTACTACAATAACTTCCTAGTGAGCCTCTTTATCCTCCAATTCACGCTCTAGTTCACTGCCAATATATACCTTCCTAAGCATTGCTTTTGCTACTCCCTGCTTAAAAATGTTTTAGCTGTCCCTATTTCAAAACTTGTGTAGTCTTAACTACGTTACTTGACTTTTAAGACATGTCAGAATCTAGTCACGTCCTTATTTCCTAGGAGGTCCCCACTCCTCAGTCCAATCAAGTCAGTATCCTCACAATGAAACCATGGAAATCCATTGTTTCTGAGCCCTCACAACTCTCTCCCCACTGAGGCAGCTTTCCTCACCTCTTCTGCCTCTGAAATTTTAGCCTATCCTTCAAGGCCCAGCTAAGATCCATTATCTCCACGGTACCTTCTCACACTGTATCTCCTTGTCCCCTCTCCTCTATGCTGCTTTTTTTTTTTTTAAGATTTTATTTATTTATTTGACAGAGAGAGACACAGAGAGAGAGGGAACACAAGCAGGGGGAGTGGGAGAGGGAGAAACGAGCTTCCCACGGAGCAGGGAGCCCTATGCGAGGCTCTATCCCAGAACCCTGGGATCATGACCTGAGCCAAAAGCAGACGCTTAATGACTGAGCCACCCAGGCACCCCTCCTCTATGCTTCTGTGATACCCATGGCATGTACCACATAGAATACACCTGCCTGCTGAATTTATGCAAAAGCTGATTCTTTCCTATTATTAACTCCTAGAAGTCAGGAACAGCATTTTGTACAAATTCTACAGCACCTGCGCAGTGATGAATACACAGTTGGAATTTATTAGATAGATACCTAGTGTGTTTATGACCCCTCTCTTTGCTGGTTCATATTTTCTAAAAAGAAATATTTACCTAAATAAGTTAGTAAAGAAATTATATGTGTGGTATATAGTATAGATTTATAGCTTTTATTTAAAGGGTATTTCTGGAACTTTAAAAAAAATCTAATAAGCATTTAAAATGATACTTCTCTTTTTCTTTCCATATTGTGAATCTGAGCAATATCCTGGGTTCAGTACCGAGAGTAAAAGCTAAGGAAGGTATTATGTGGCCTCTGGATCATGGACAATGTACTGCCCTGAAAACTTATGACTTATTTTGCATCTTAGACAAAGCTAGCCAGGTAAGGTTTTCTCTATCATAGTGCCTAGTACAAGCCTGGGGATATAAGTGCTCAATAATTTCCTGTTCATTGATTGAATTTTTGATAATTAGCTGAAGGGAAGATTCCATGTCTGAAATATGCTCATAATATCTTCAGGATTTAGATCTAGGAGGTACCTCCTGGGGCAATCCTTCCTTCTAACTTTAAGAAGTGATGTAATTAATGGGAAGCTAATATTCTAATTACCCATTTTTAGATTTTACGATTATCTTGAGAGGTAGCAGGTCAAGGTCCTTGCTGCTGTACTTCTAGTAATTTTTTTGGATGACAAAAATGTTTAGAGCTAGAAACAGTCTTAGAAACCATTTATCCTAATCCATTCACTCTTTAGACAAGGATACGGACCCAGAGGAAACACAGATCAGGTCATTGAGGGAAGTCAAGGCAAGAATCAAGCTCTCTTAATCCAGTAACTACCTTATCTCCACTTAAATAATAAAGGATGGCAAAATACCATCAAATCCTGGGGCTAAATAGAACTTACAGATGGTTCATTATTCTTTGCTTTAACACTTCCAGTAATTGGCAAACAGCTCTTTCTACAATGGAAGGCCTCTAAAAATTAGAAATGTTCTTTGAAAGAGTAATTCTCAGTCTTATATTGAGTCAAAATCTGCCTTCGCACAACTCTGGATTCTAGCCTAGCCTTGGTTTCTTAAAGAATAACAGCCATCCCCTGTCTCTTCAATGGGGCAGATATTTCCAAACAAGACATGTAACCAGAAAGTTCCCCTCTCCCTGAGTCCTTCCAAACTTCCTTCTTATGGTACCACCTCCCTCTGTTTTGATAATAATCTTAGAATTTTGCCTTGGATGTGTTAGAATGCTTTCACTTAAAGGTGATTAAAACAAAACAAAACAAAACAAAAAAACAAGAACCACCTCAATTTGGCTTAAAGATTAACTAAAGCCTCCAGTCTCCAGGCAGTTTAGGTGTAGTTTGGCCATTTTCCTTTGGTTTGCTGTTCTCTGCCTTTATCTCCGTGTTAACTTCCTCCCCAAACTGACTTCCCTCATAGTTGTTGGATGCCTGCCAGCAGCAATTAGTGCTGCATGATGCCTCATTCAGCGGGAGAGGCAAGTTGCTTCCCATTAACTGCTGGGAAAAAGAAAACACTGAGATTTACATCAATTGGCCACCCCTGAACCAATCCCTAAATGCCACACACTGATAAGCTTAAGCCTAGATTAATTAAACTAATTATAGTGAAAAGGAAGATGGAATTTTCCTGAGCAGACTTAGCTAGGCACAGCCTGCCCTTGAAGCTGAGGTAAAATCAAGTCCAGTCAAACCTTATTGCTAGTGTCAACAGGGCAGGTGGAGTAGACACTGAAGAAATAGACATATCTTCTTGTCTACCATGCCTGTAACTGTATGTGATATTCAGGATGGGTCTGACTAGACTCTAAGTTCAATGAAATATTAGGAATCAGTCTTATTTGCTACTTCTCTCATTTTGGAAAGTGTTCCTCTATTATTGCAATCTTAGCTTCAATTCACTCTTTTATTTTTTAAAGCAGGTGTAACTTTTGGAGTTTGTGGTTAAGAATAGGACTGTTTTATCTTTTAATTTTCATTTTTAAAATTTTTTAAAAGATGTTATTTATTTGAGTATTTATTTATTTGTCTGAGAGAGACAGAGACAGAGACAGAGAGAGAGAGCATAAGCAGGGGAGGAAGAAGGAGAAGCAGACTCCCTGCTGAGCAGGGAGCCCTGACAGACTTGTCTTGGAGATCCCAGGACCCTGAGATCATGACCTGAGCCGAAAAAACTAAGCCGCCCAGGTCCCTAATGTTTAATTTTTAAAAAATTCTGCTTTGTATTGCTTTGAGATGAACTTTTACAAACTCTAATATAACTGATTTTAAAAGTCAAAACTTTACATGCATTTCTGTTGCTAAATCTCAAAGCCCTGATATTTATGCCTTGTTCTGTTTTCTAAAACATTTTAAATTTTATTTCTATCAGTCAGTTTATTAGCTTATTTCTTCAAGACTGATGTCTCTTCACCTAGATTAGATTTTAAAATGTGACCAAGATAAGGCCAAGGACAACGCCATGAGGTACAAACCATGAGTTAACGCCCTGCAAGCTAACATAAGATTACTAATTACATGCAGTTGTTCAACCAACTACACATCCATCTACCCTTACTATCATCCAGGCATATTTCTACACTACTCCATAAGTACATCCTGAATGACTTCATCAGATCCTCACCTACATACAAATGCTGCCACCTCCCAACCTCCAGAAATCTCCCAGACTCCATAACCTACAGGAAACAAAATTAGGTTAATTTGGCAGGAATGTTTTTATTGCTCTCAGACTGGATCCTACAAGTAGTTTCATTATTTTCTAAGCACTCTCAATTCCTTGTTAGAGTAATCCATTATAGAATGCTATTAATGATCAACATTGCTGATCTCATAGTTGCTAGAATCTACCTTTTTATCCTTTGCGAGAATTGGGATAATATTTGCTCAGATCACATCTCTTGGCACCACTCCCTTTCCCTACGATTTCTGTAGATTACTGCCAATCATTCTGTGATTGCATCTTTAAGGGCTTTCAACACCCTGGAATGTAATTTGTCTATGGCTGCAAACTAGAATTCATTTAAATGTCTGGGTGGCTTTTTATAATCTCTTTATTTTTTCTGGGACTTCAGTTCACTCTCAACTGTGTTTTTCTATCCGTTCTATTTTGATAATAACTTTTGCATAGTGGCAAGGACAGATAAAATAGGAGTGAAATGATTCTGTCTCCTGTCTGTATTTGCTAGCATCTCACCATCTTTTCTAAGCAGTAGAGAGAGCTATTCTACATTTGTAATTATGATTCCTAGCCTTTACATAAGTCTTCTCCATTGGGAACATTCCTCTTGTTCTCAACCTCTTTGTTATCTTTTATTCGTTTATCAGGTTTTAGAGATAATCTCCCTGAGAGGCCTTCATCGATCCTCCACACCTAAACTAGGCACCTTTCCTATGTCCCATGACACCTTATGACAGCCTTCCATGGAATGTAGCACATAATATTGTAATTACCTGTTGTCATGTCTGCATTCCCCATTTAACTATAAGCTAGAAGGCAAGGACCTTATATTTTTGGCAGAGATTTTCAGAGTGCTTGGTACTGAAGGGGTGCTTAGTCAATATTATTAATTATTAACTGAATTAAAAGGTACTTTTTGTTAATTTTAGCATTTTTCCAGTTCTTATATTTTTTTCCTAAAATTTCTTTTACTGTCACATCACTGAACAAGTTTCCTTGGTGGTCAAAACTAAATCAAATGTAACAGTTTCTTCTAAGCTTTTCCCAATAAAAATGTTGGACCTCAGAGGTCCAACAAGTTTAATGAACTTAAAATGTTTCTTAAGAAGAAAGGAAAAAAATCTAGTATTCGTACCTACTCAATCAGAAAACTGAGGCTCATTATAAATTTCTTTTTGAGTCCTAGGGAGTGCATTCCTACAAATGGGAACTTGTAAAAATCAAAGTGAGATGACCACCTTTTGCAAAGGCAAGCTGATATAAATTTCCTGGTTTAAGATTTTTTTTAAACACATTTCAATCATTAAGACAGCTTATACATTTTGAGAGCTTGGAAAATATGTTTTTTATCGAATGTGCTTAGTGAATTTTACATAGTCTTTAATTTTTCTGTTTTACCAAGGGTATTTCCTACTGATATGCTTTTCTTACAATAAACCTCTTTAACTTATCCAATGTGTCACGTGTCCAGTAGTTTATAAAATTTTAAAGCTAATGGTATAACAAACTCAAATAATGATATCTTATATTTATAAGTGCATGCTGGAATGAATAAATAATGAAGACATAGTCAGCTTCTGTTAAAAGTATAGGATTGAATGTTTAAGAAGTTACCTACCTATAGGGAGGTGGAATCATTCTGATTTTATCTGATTTTATTTATTTATTTTATTTATTTATTTTTTTTATTTTATCTGATTTTAAAATTTAAGTAGATGTGATGCAGGTTGGTTCTTGAACAGGTCACAAAAATACCAAGTTTTGTCACTTTTTTTTTTTTTTTTTCTGTTCAGCACTAGATATGTAGCAATTGTCTTGATCTGCTGCCACGTATTAACTGCTCTGGCATTTTTTCAAACTCTCTTGGGCTATGCCTACATGCTTGATGACAAACTTACCTGACCATACTTTTCAATTGTACTAATCAGTCAAAGGCCATTTATAAGCAACTACAATTGATTGAGACCCTGAAGCATGTTTCTCTGATTAGGATTCAGGGAGAAAAATTGTTACTGATTGGTACAATTGAAGTTATGGTACAAATTATTCTGCAGCAATTCTTTAGCTAAGTGTAATGATGAATCCTAAGAGAGAAGACCTAAAAATAAGTCATTTTTAATTTTTTAAAGTATTACTAATATATTTAGAATTCATTTTGTACCTGGTGCTAATATAGCGATGAATTATCTCTACTATCTGGGATAAATCACTTCTCGAGGTTTCAATTTTCCATATAAAAAAATTAGGCTCTTCAAAAATTGCAATCTACAGAGTATATAGTAGAGAGTTTTTAAATTATTTTCAATGTCAGAAAGCTATTAGGAACTTTGTAGTAAACCACAATAAAGATTCACAAGCTCACTATAGTTTCTGATACATGAAAACTACTCAATAATTAATGAGTTAGGGAATGAATAGGAGAATGAATGAAAAAAGTAAGTTAATTAATAAAAAATTAGATATTAGCTTCTAAGTTTACATCAACCCTGTGGTATAGCAATTATTTTTTGCTGCTCTGAAGTCCTATCACACATGCCTTTGACTATGGAAAAGTGAATCAAGTTACTTTTTAAATACAGTTTGAGGACTAAAATGTTTTTAGTATTCAAAGTCATAGGTATTAATAATAAAAATGATCCTTGGTAGCAATAATATTAGAAACCACTAAAAAAAGAGAGAAAATACTTTCACCTACATAACTACTGTTAATCCTTTTCATTGTCTCTGTGACATTGATGAGGGGTTTTGAACTTGTCCACAGGGATCATTGTCTATTGCTTTTATCACCTTAGGGGACTTTGATCCTATCTGTGACTCTCAGTCTAAAATCTCAACTAACCCTTGAAGTAAATTAATAAAAAATATTCTTGTTTATATACTGGTTATAACTAATATCCCATATAACCTCATTTGACTTCATTCATTCAAAATGATAGACTACAAGACTGAAGCATACTTCTTTCCTCCAGGACAAGAGGACCTCACCAAATGAGAAAAGGTAGTTAAGTTTTTTGTAACTCTTTTACTTGGGTCATATTATTAGTCCTTCTCTTTATGAAAAGAAAAAAAAAAAGATTTTCCTCTACTTTTTTGAAGTTTTGTATGAAAAATTAGCGTGATTTCTTCTGACTTACCCCTGAATATATTCCTGAATTCATAACAACTTGGCTCAGTCTTTATTTTCACTACAGCTGAGTAGGCAATAGGTTCTAATGTTATTGTAATTCACTGGCATTCTCTGTTATAATGCCTTCATTGATTTGTTTCTGGAGTTTTTTTGCTTTTATTCATAGAAACAATTTCCTTGTATGTCTGGATATTTTTTACTATATGCTAGACATTGTATTTGAAAAATTATTTGGCAAATACTTTGGGGACTACAATAATGGTACCTTCCTCTAAGTATTATGCTTGTGTTTTCTTGGGGGTACTGCCAATTCAAGACCAGAGATTACACAAACAACTGATTACCTGGATTGTGTTATTCCAATGAATCTTATTCTAAGGTGTGGCACTTTGAAATTTCAGCTCATTGTGGAGACAATCTCCTGTTTGAATCTTATAAGAGCTCTAAGCTTTGCTTCTGAGTGCTTAATTTCCTGAACATCCTATAACAAACGTTTGTTTTTTTTCCCCTGGGATAATCAAATGCAGTTGGGGCAAAATAAGCTTCCTTTAACAATCTTCCGTACTAAATGCTCAAATAGTAGAATTCTTATTCAGAAATAAAAGCTTTCATATGTTATTTGACCTTTAGTTGATGCTTTTTCATGTATATACTCACAAATTGATTTCTTTTTCTTCCAGGAGAGAATTGACATGAATCCTGGTTAGTTCAGGCTGCTATAACCAGCTGTCTATGTACTATAGACTGAATAACTTCTAAATAGTTGAAATTTATTTCTCACAGTTCTGGAGACTAGAGGTCTGAGATCAGGGTGTCGGTATTGTCAGGTTCTGGTGAGAACCCTCTTTTGGATTGCATGCAGTGATAGATAATACAGAGCTTTTATCCTGAAAACCTATTTTGCTCCATTGCCTTTGTTTCACCTTTCTGAGAATGGAGATAAAACAATAGAACAGTTCAGTCACAACCTAGATCCACAGTTTAGTCAATTTTCCTAAACAATAGTATTAAAGTCCTTCACTATATTGCTCAATGCAACAGCAGCTTTTGGAAAAAAAATCAGAATAATAAAAGCCTTTCTAATTAAACCTAAGCAGCACTTTTTTTTCTTTTTTAGCACATTTTCTATAATAAGCAGTAAGAGGGTACACTCCTTTTACACAGCTTAATGAGATATAATTTACATGCCATAATATTCACTCATTTAAACTTCAATGTTTTTAGTATATTTATTGAGTTGTACACTATAATTATTATAATCTAATTTTAGGACATTTTCATTACCTCAAAAAGAAATCTGGACCCGTTAGCATTCACTTCCAATTTTCCCTAACCCAACCACCTCACCCCTAGCCCTAGGCAATCATTAATCTATTTTCTGTCTTCATAAAATTGCCTAGTCTAGACATTTCAAATAAATGGGATCAAATGCTATGTGGTCTTTTGTGACTGGCTTCCTTTACTTAGCATACTGTTTTTGAGGTCCATTTATGTTGTAGCATATATCAATACTTCATTCCTTCCTATTGCACCATTATATTCCATTGAATACATACACCACATTTAGTTTATTCATTCAGTTGTGGGAAATTTGTATTGTTTCAACTTTTTGGCTATTATAAATAATGCTACTATAAATATCTGTGTACACATTTTTTTTTCTGTGTACACATTTTGATATTGATGTTTTTGTTTCTTTTGAGTAAATACTTAAAAATGGAATTTTTAGGGCGCCTGGGTGGCTCAGTGGGTTAAAGCCTCTGCCTTTGGTTCAGGTCATGATCTCAGGGTCCTGAGATTGAGTCCCGCATCGGGCTCTCTGCTCAGCAGGGAGCCTGTTTCCCCTTCTCTCTCTGCCTGCTTCTCTGCCTACTTGTGATCTCTCTCTCTCTGTCAAATAAATAAATAAAATCTTAAAAAAAAAAAAAAGGATGGAATTTGTAGGTCATATAGTAACTCTATATTTAACATTTTCAGGAACTGCCAAACTGTTTTCCAATGTAGCTGCAACAATGAATATTAGGTATGAGGGTTTCAATATCTTTGCAACCTCACCAATATTTATCAGTCTTTTTTTTTAATTGAAGTATAATTTGCATACAATGGCATATTAGTTTCAGTACAACATATTGATTCAACAATTCTATTTATTACTCAATGCTCACCACAATAAGTATACTCACCATACAGTGTTATTACAGTATTATCAACCATATTCCCTACGTTGTACTTTTCATATCCGTGGTTTATTTATTTTGCAACTGGAAGCTTGTACCTCTTAATCTCCTTTATCTATTTCACCCATTCCCCGACCCACCTTTCCCTCTGGCAAACATCAGTTGATTTTCTGTATTTAAGGGTCTTTTTCTGGGCTTTTTGTTTGTTTGTTTTTTAGATGCCACATATAAGAGAAATTATATGGTATTTGTCTTTATCTGACTTATTTCAGTTAGCATAATATCGTCTAGGTCCATCCATGTTGTTGCCAATGGCAAGATCTCATTTTTTTTTTTTTTTATGACAATATTCTAGTGTGTGTGTGTGTGTGTGTGTGTGTGTGTGTGTGTGTAGACGTTGGTGGGATAACTGGATACACACACACACCCCATATCTTGTTTATCTATCCACCTATTGATGGACACTTAGGTTGCTTCCATATTTTGGCTATCATAAATAATGCTGCAATAAACATGGGGTTTTTGTATCTTTTTGAGTTAGTGTTTTTATTTTCTTTAGGTAAATACCCAGTAATGAAATTATTGGATCATATAGTTCTATTTTTAATTTTTTGAGTACACTCCATACTGTTTTTCACAGTGGTTTTACAATTTACATTCCCATTGACAATGCAGTAGGGTTCCTTTTTCTCCACATCCTCATCAACACTTGTTATTTCTTGTCTTTTTGATACCAGCAATTCTGACTGATGTGAGATGATATCTTGTGGTGGTTTTGATTTACATTTCCCTGATGATTAGTGATGGTGGGCATCTTTTCATGTGTCTGTTGGCTATCTACATGTTTTCTTTGGAGAAAGGTCTGTTCATGTCTTCTGCCCATTTTTTAATTGGATTGTTTATTTTTTTGGTATTAAGTTGCGTAAGTTCTTTTGTTGGTCTTTTAAAATTATAGTTATCAAGTGAGTTTTAAAGAGGCGTCTCATTGTGGTTTTGATTTGCATTTCTGTGATGATTAATAATGTTGAGCATCTTAATTTGTTTATTCGATGTTCCTATATCTTCTTGAACAAATATTCAAATCCCTTTCCCATTTTTAATTAGGCTATTTGTCTTTTTTATTGAGCTTTAAGTATTCTTCATATATTGTGGATACAGTTCTCTTATCAGAAATAAGATTTGCAAATATTTTCTCTTTTTAATTTTTTGATGTCATTGAAGCATAAAAGTTTGAAATTTAGGCGGATGCAGTCCAATTTATCACTTTTCTCTTTTTTTGCTTGTGCTTTTGATGTCATGGCTAAGAAATCATTTTATAATCCAAAGTCACAAGGATTTGCTCATATGTTTTTCCCTAAGATTTTTGTAGTTTTAACACTTACATTTAGGTCTTTGACCCATTTTGCGTTAATCTTTGTGTACCATATTAGGTAAGGGTACAGACTCATTCCTGTGCATGTTGGTATCCCGTTATCCCACCATTATCTGTTTAAAAGGCCACTGTTTTCTCCATGAATTGCTCTGGCATCTTTGTCAGAATTGATCACAAATGTAAGGGTTAATTTGTAGACCCACAAGTCTACTTCATCCATATGTCTATTTTTATGTTAGTACTACACTTCTTAATTGCTGTAGCTTTGTAGTAAGCTTTGGAATTCAGAAATGTGAGTTCTACAAATTTTTCCTTCTGTTTCAAGGTTGTTTTGGCTATTCTTGGTCTCTTGCATTTACACAGGGATTTTAGAATCAGTTAGTTGGTGTACTCCTTTCAGAAGAACATATATATGTTAGCTCAGATAAGTTCAATTTTAATGTCATGCCTTTTCAAAATATTTTCTAATCAAATGTTCCATTTATTTCAACCTCCACCTTTCCATTGTCCTCTTCTTATTTTCCTTACATACTTAATTATGTTTGGATATCTCCATTCTTAAAAAATCATTTCTTGTGGGGCACCTGGGTAGCTCAGTCATTAAGAGTCTGCCTTTGACTCAGGTCGTGATCCCAGGGTCCTGGCATCCAGTCCCACATCGAGCCCCACATTGGGCTCCCTGCTCGGCGGGAAGCCTGCTTCTCCCTCCCCTACTTCCCCTGCTTGTATTCCCTCTCTCGCTGTCTCTCTCTCTTTCTCTCTCTGTCAAATAAATAAATAAAATCTTTTTAAAAAATCATTTCTTGACATTGACTCATTCATCACAGTCCAAATTCATGAAAAAGTAATCTCTATTTTTACTTTTATCTCTCTAAGTTATACAGAAAACAAGTTACTAATGACATTCTAATTTCCAAACAGAGCAGCTCAGTCCTTATTCTGAAATGTGTCTCCCATTCATCCTCTTCTCCATTTTCTGGCTCAATTCACTTCCTCGTTATTTTTTCTTTGGATTCCAGTAGGAACTCCCACTCTATTTTTCTTAATTCCAAATATTTCTATAAAATAAAGAATTTATCACTTCACTCTTATCCTTAAAACTCTTTCAGTGACTTCCCATTACCTGTAGAGTAATTCAGTCTACTTAGTTTGGTATTAATGGTCCTGTGAAAATCAGTCCAAGCTTCTTTTTTCAATATTAAGTCCAATGATATAATTGCTCCTTCAACAATCTTTATAATCTCTCTGTTGCCTTGCTTCTCAGATATACCGCCAAATATACACCTTGCTAATTTAGCCATGAAGGACTTACTTACTGTAAACCTCACATTGCTCATGTATATGTATTTTCAGGAAAAACTTCCATTCTCTCATCTCCCCATGACTCACTCTCATAAACTTAGGAAAGTCTTACTTATCCTCTTAGGTCAGGCCAAATGTAATATCCTCACTGTAGGTCTCTTTAGTCAAGTTTGCTCTTCTCAAAGCAGATTTAAACACTATATTTGTCACTATATATTATTTTACTGTTTTCTTTGCTAAAGTTTTCACTCTTTGGAGGTGAACACTAAATCTCATTCATCAGAGCATCTTTAGAAGTTTAACACAGACACTGCTACATTGTTGACAACTAATGCATTCTTTAATTAATATAAATTTTAATATATAAGTATATATAATATATAATATAAATGTAAATGGACTAACTAAATTATAGTTTCCTGACTAATAGAAGTATTAGTAAGCAGAATGTTTGAATTACATGGACCAACCCCCTAAACTTGACAATGAGTAAGTAAGTACGTAAAGCATGTCAACATGAAATTTGGAAAACACATATGTGGTAGTCATTGTAACAACAACAACAAATAGAGAAACTGACTTATGTTTCTAAGAAAAGTAGTAGCTCAGATAGACTGGAAATAAAGACAACTAAAATGCTAAAATATATATTTAAAATTTATAACTATATCCTTATTCTTTCAAGACAGAAAAAAAAAACTTTTCAAAATCAAAAACCAAATTAAAATTGTTGTCTAGATAGTTTTAGAAAAGCGCTGAAACCACTTTTACCTTAGGGTAGATATTTACTCTTGTTGAATCTTGGTTGCCATTTTTTTTCCTGCTTCACAGGAAAGAAGGCACATAAAATAAAGTCTAGGACTTACCAAAGGTGAGAAATCTAATAGGACACTTTTACCATACCTTAAGCGTGGACTGTACTAGAAAAAAAAAAAATCCCATACAATAGAATGAGACAGCAAAAAATTCTCTGCCATAACTTTGTTGCTAGGTTCAGAAAAAAATATCTCCCTTGAGTATTCATAAATAAACTCCTTAAGCTGATATGTAGCTCAATCCACTTGGTGACTCAACAAACTTATATCTAATAATCTCTTTAAGGTACTTCCACATTAGTAGTGCCTCTAAGCACTGGAGATGAGCCTGGGAAAGTTCTATTTGGGTGAATATACCTCCCATCCACACTTCAAAGGATTCATAAAGATAAACTTCCAACATGAATTTGGATTCACTGTAAAGAGTTTCTGAAACAATACCACAAATAATCACTAGTTTCATAAAAGCAACAGATGATGGAAAGACTTTGTACCCAGAACATAAAATCATATGTTTAACATGTTTGAATAAATAAAATAGTAAAACTACAAAAATGCAAAGCAGATTGCAAAAAGCCAAATAGAACTTCTGCAAATAAGAAATGTGAAACAAAAAATTTCAATGGATAAGTTAAATAGTAAATTTACTAAATGGTAAATCTCATCGGAATTTGATTGGAAATTTTATAATTGGAAGTTAATGGGAAATTTAATAATTGGAAGACAGAACTGAAGAAATAATCTGTAACACGACATGGAAACACAAGGTTGGAAAAAATGAAAGAGAGACATAGAGAATAACATGAATTTTTAGTAGATATTTAATTAGAGTACCATCACTTTTTTTAATTAGAAAGAATGAGGAAGGGATATTATTAATGGGATGGTATCTTAGGTCAGTTTCCCAGAAGCAGCCGCTAAAGTAAGGATTTATGAACAAGCAACTTAATAAGGCAATATTCTCTTGAAAGACCAGCAAAAGAATGGGGAAAGCAGGAGAGGAAAGGCAAGAAAGCCAAGCAAAAGTGTAATCTCAGGCAAAGACCTGCAGAACATAACAGATTCAGTCTGATCCTGCACGGGAACACTGGAGTAAGTTATAGTTCACTGTTGTCCAAGGCAAGAAAGCTAAGCTGTCATACTCGGGCATCTGTCAGCCCTTGGTCAAGAGTTACACAAAGAGGAACTAAGTTCCCAGAGACTTCTAGAATCCTGCATATGTGAAAAAGGACCTCAATAGACAAAAGTACAGTTCCCAAAGTATAGGCAGAGTTCAAATTTGCCTAAACAAAATAGATTTTGTACATATTAAGTTCCTTGGCTCTCAGTTTCCCTTTAATTTTGGCTTGATTTCATCAACTCTTCCATGAATATAAAAATGTTTTTAATATTTTGTCTATATTTTAGTTGTCTACAATTAGAGGCTTGGTTCTAATAACCTAATCCAACATTATTTGTAATTATAAGCCTCATCTTTATTCTCAACTTTCACTCTTTTTGAAGTGTTTTCTTTGTATTTTGTATATTGTTGGATGATGTTTTTCTAATCCATTCTAAAGGTCTCTCTGTTTTGATAGTGAGTTTGACACATTTATATTTATATTAATTGTTGCTAGAACTCTTTAATACCTTTATATTTGATATTTTCTATTATATATGTTCTATACATTATTTTAATTCTCCTCTTATACCTTCCATTAAACATACTAAGTTTCTTTAAAAAAGAAAGATTTATTTATTTATTTATTTGAGAGAGAGAGTGAGAAAGAGAGAACATGAGGGGGGTGAGAGACAGAAGGAGAAGCAGACACCCGCTAAGCAGGGATCCTGACATGGGTCTCAATCTCAGGACCCTGAGGTCTTGACCTAAGCCAAAGTCAGATGGTTAACTGATTGAGCCACCCAGGCACCCCGAGATTTTTAACTTTAAACTCTGGGTTGAACTACTCTCTGTGTACACTTTCTCACAAGAAGCAGCTCTACCTTTAAGGACAAGGTAGGTTTTCCTCCTTTCTAGTCCTGGCAGGGATGGTGGGCAGGAGGGAATTCTCAGGAGCCAGCTACAATGTCCGAATCTGTTATCCACCCTCCACCCCGGTTCAGCAAGAATGCCATTCTGCTATTTCCCACTCTTTGTTGTTGTTGTTGTTGTTGTTGTTGTTGTTGTTGTTTGTTTTTTCCTTACTATAGGCAATAATCCATGCAGGAGAATGAAAAGAAAAGCAGGAATTATATCTGAAAAGTTCCTCCCCTAATTTCTGTTGTCCTGCACACAGCTCTTTCATACCTCGGCTGTTCTTTCTCTTCATTCATGAAGACCAATCGGCTTATGTCTTCCTAAGAATTCTGTCTTCATTTTAGTTTCTCGTAATCAACATACCATCACCTCTGCTACATCCACAGAATTCTATCCAGAGGAAGAAGCCAGCAATGTCTATTAATTTGTTGAAAGCTGGGCAGAGGTCCAATTACTTTATTCTATCCTATAACAAAGACCAAATTTACTGCTGCACCTCCCTCTTCAACAGCTATATTTTTGGTTATCTGTTACAGACTAATTCAGTTCCACAGGATTCTATGTACCTAGCACAATGTATTGGGTAAAAAAGTGTATGTCATGATTCCACACTTCTAAGAGAACTTTCTATTTTGCTGGGGAAGTCAATTTCCTTACATAAATCTCTGAGGAATAACAAAGTTGTCAAACTTGTAAACTGAAAATTCCTGAATTTAATATGATAAAACCTCTCAATATTATACATTTTGGGCAATAAGTATATAGGTAATAAGGGTTTAATCGATGCATCCTGTGAATAAATAGGAGCAGATAGGTAAGAAAGAGCATCATGAGTTTTCTTGCTTTTTGACACAAGCGGTGTTAAGTAGTCCACAGTATTTTCTTTGAGAGTGGAGGACAAACCTAACACTGACCTTGAACTGTTTCCTAGCTCTCCAGAATACATTATAAAATAATGAATAAAAATGTATAATAATGCTTCTCTCTGGCAGATTTTTAATTACAGATAGTATTCCTATATAAAGAAAACTCTTAAAACAGATTTATTTTCATATGTTTACAAATATTTATTTTAAAATAATCCCTGACACTATTACCTTGATAGTTCCAATGTCATGGCAGAGTTGTCTGCTGACATTGACTATCATTAACTTGAATTGTTGTAAATTACCTCTCCCATTCAGAAATCTACATGTCCAAAATCGGACTTTTTTTTCCTCTTACATGAGATATTATTATTTTATTTTTAGCTCTTCAATAGTTTGAAGCCATCTATTTGGCCACTGAAGAAGAAATTCTTCAAGGATTAATTGAATAAACAATTTGGTGAAAACTTCTGGGAAATTGGCACAAAAGACAAATCATAATTGGTGGTTGCGACAAGCAGAAAAGCTCTTAAGAAAAGGCTTTCAGCAGACTCTAAGAGTTAGAGTCTCCTACAGGTTTTGCAAGTAACAGTCCTAGCTGCAAAACAAGGGTCTGACTTTAGGTACAAAAAGCTCAGTCCAGGTGGTAACTCGCACAAAGGGTCCGCCCTAAATTAAACTGCAAAGTAAGTGAAATTTATCTCACTGCACACACAGTATCTTTCTCTTTCACCTCTTCCTCTGAATGCTCCCGCAGGCTTGAAGCTTTCCTCTTCGCTGAAAAGTCAAATTCATTTAATCATGTATTCATTCAATGAACAATTCCTAAGACTCAAGTGTCAGATGCTAGAATTATTAAGACACACAAGGCATATAGTATACATTTAATAACTCATAGTTTGATGGAGAGGAAGATGCAAAATAAATGCAATCCAATGTGATGAATACAATAATTAGAATTAGATACTATGTATAAACTTGACTTACAGAAGAAAGTTATCAAGTTCACTTAGAAAGTTCAGGGTAGGTTTTGAATTAGAAGACACTTGAACAGGGCCTTAAACCATTAGATGTGAGGGATAAGATTAGAGGTAAGGGTTCCACGAGAATGAACTGTGTGCAAAAGCAGAAAAAGTGACAGTAGATTTCACATTGAGGTGAAATTGTTAGGATAAAATACAAAATTTTAGGTCTGAGGAATAAATTCTTAAAATGTGAATTTTCAGAACTTGAGAAATTAGGAATACTATTTGACTTTGCAGAGAAACCGTCCTCAAAACCCAAATGATAGTTATTCTGCTTACTCTTAAATTTTTATTAGTCCTAGTCCATATCAGGCTTTACAGTTTGACTTCCTCCCTCCCTCCATCCCATTTGATCTATTTTTTTATTTGTTTCACAGCATATTCACATACACATGCTCATTTACTCATTCTCACACACACATTCACACATGCATAGTAAGTATCACCTGAAAGGGACCATAGTACTATAAAATATATCATTCTTTCAGGCTGAAAAGGGTGTTTGGTCAAATATTTGCTTGCCATCATGCTAATAGCTAAATGTCTAATCAGATTGTTTTTCTATTTTGATTCATGGGCAGACTTAGGTAAAGGTCAGAAGGAGTTAAAGTAGAAATGTTTGAACAGCTTGAAAGTAACAGGCCTGACATTGTAGGTAAACCCCAAAGATGTTGAGAATTGGAGTCTGTAGCTCTTCTCCTTTGTGGTTCTGTGATGTAACCATGCCCCCTCACATCCAATTATTCGCAAACATTTCCTCACACCCAGTCCATGCTACTTTGCAGATTTTTGCCAAGTATGGTCAGATGTGCCAGTTTATTCTTTGTTACAATTCTCTTTGTTTTGCTGTTGGAGACACCTAGATTTTCTATCTACAGCCATATTTTACTATCTCCTCTGGAAACTGTATCCTTTATGAAGTTCTTGTTAATGCACCCATATTGACTGGTTCATTGTAGACCTTAAAAAATTGAGAAATAGTCCAATTGCAGAGTGTTCAGTATAAAATTAAGTGAATCTCTCCCTTATTCACATTACAACACTTAGCAGTCTGTATCGAGCTGCCTGCGCTTTGACAGAAAATTTGTTGACCTGTATGTTATGCAGATGAGCTAGAAGACAATCCATTTGCACCTGGAAACTAAATTGATAATACATCTGAATCAAAAGAGTAAATTCTGAACATATCACTGTGCAAGACAACAAGATATGAGGAAGCCTACCCAGATAGATTTAAAACAGTTTTAAAAATCACCAAATAAATGAAATTTATTTGAGTAAAACACTGAACTCCAAAGTCATCTGAGCCATGGCCCTAACTTTGGGTAACCAGCATCCCAGGTAGATAAGCTAATATTATTTTCAAGTTCGGTCATTTCACAATTTTGAATTTCATACTTTATTTGATGTCTTAATGGCATTGTTCAAAAGCCTTCATCACAGCAGACAAATAGAAATTTATTCTGAGGCAGTACACAAAGAAGTTTCTAGGGCTGCAAGAAACATTTAAAATTATGGATTAATTTTAAACAAATAAACTCCCACCCACTGGATAATGATCTAGATATGAATAATAGAAGATAAGTTGATATACAAAATACTACCTCTTATTCTTTTGTGAAAATCAATTTTGTTTTAAAGCTTAGAAATTATAAATTAGTATTCTAAAATTGCACCAAGGGAATACAGCAGACAATTCTTCTTCTACATTCCTAGGTTATTAGTGGCCACTGAACAGGAAATATTCTTATGGTCTACACCACCTCAAAGAGGGGAAAATGACAGCTAGCTAACACTGATGCAGCCTCCACTGTCTTTTTGACCTGGGAGAGTGTGTGAAACATAGGAAGTCCTCTTAGCATCTAGTGAAATTAGAAACATGGGGAATACCCTATAATAGTCTATATCTAAGAGGCTATAGCATATTCAAGTGTAAGAGAAATTCAGTATTTATAAACTCTAGCTTTCCAATATTAACAACAAATGTTTGAGATAGTAACATTTCCAAGCCTCTTTTCCCTTGTCAAATGTTATATTTTTGAAATAGAAAGGTGGATTTTCTATTAGTCTACTCATCACTTAAAAAATGCCCAAATTGGGGGCATCTGGGTGGCTCAGTTGGTTGTTTCTACCTTCGGCTCGGGTCATGATCCCGGGGTCCTGGGATCGAGTCCCGGGTCAGGCTCCCTGCTTAGTAGGGAATCTGCTTCTCCCTCTGCTTTTGCTCCTCCCCTCCACTTGTGCTTTGTCTCTGGCGCTCTCTCTCTCTCAAATAAATGAAATCTTAAAAAAAGAAAAATTCCCAAACTGGGAAGGGGTGGGTCCAAGATGGCAACATAGGAAGACTCTGAACTCACCTCCTCCATGGAACATACAAAAGTATAATTATTTATAGGGCAATTCTTGAAGAAGAACTGAGGGCTAACTGAACAGCACAATGAAAGATAGAACACAAAAGAGAACAGCCAGAGAGACAGAGACACAGCAACAAAGGAACTCCCCATCCCTAATGCTGCAAACTGCTGTGGAAAGGGATACTACTGATGGACTAGGAGCAGATTTGTCTGTCCTTGGGCACAGAAAAAAAAACCCATAGTTTAAAACAGCAACTAACATATAAAAAACCAGGCCTAGAACTCTACCAAATGGCAGAATAGTTGCTAGAATTCTCTCTGGTTAGGAGGAGCAGATGGACATGGTCTATGCTCTTCTTTCACCTTGAAAACACAGGCAGTGCAAAATTCAGGTGCCCTAACTGGCCTGCTGCCCTGTGAGCCCCGGGGTCCTAGCCCACACCAGCCCCAGCCATACCACCTAGGTGGCCAGAGGGTGGTACACTCTGGGGCATCCCTGGTTAGTGCTCACTATAGCTCCAGCCTTTACACCAAAGCGATAGACAAAAAGCACCCCAGAACAATTGAGACCCAGATCACTTTGGCTTCAGATGGCTTGCTAGGGTACCCCCAGCAAAGAGCACTTTGGAACCTCCCAACTGATGTCTACTTCAGATTGAGCCACCCTGCCACAGTGCCCTTTGAACAGAGCATTGCTGTACATCTCCACTTGCACCAGTCTCAGCTCATCACCCAGCCAGGGTGCTGCCATGCTGAGTACCCCAGAATACCCTGGCAGCACCCATTTCAGCTTCAGATATCCTGTCAAGTCACCCTCAGTGTGAAGAGCTCCAGAACACCCAGGTTTGCAAGCAGTTAGGCTTTAGCTGTCCTGCTAGGGCATCTTTTGCACAGAGAGCCCAGGTTCCACAGCAGCTGATGACCATTTCAGATTTAGCCATCCTACCAGGTCCAGCCAGGCAGCAAAAGTCACCAAGCATATACAGACTACATTGGGGATGACCATACACAAGACCATTCCTTCAAGTTTATGAAAAGTAGCTGTCTTGCCTAATCCATAGAAACAAATGCAGAAAATCAAGTAAAATGAGGAAACAGGAAAATGCTCCAAAAGAAAAAGACAAATCTTCAGAAAAACAAATAAATGAAACAGTGATAAGCAATATGCCTGATAAATAATTTAAAGTAATGATTATAAAGATCCTTATCTTCATCAGGCTGGGGGCACCTGGGTGGCTCAGTTGGCTAAGTGTCTGACTCTTGATTTTGGCTCAGGTCATGTCAGGGTGGTGAGGCTGAGCCTCACGTCAGGGTCTGCACTCAGTTAGGAGTCTGCTTGAGATTCTCTCACTCCCTTCCCCATCCTCCTCTCTCTCTAAGATAAATGAAAAAAAAAAAATTTTTTTTTTTTTAAAGTGTTCCTCAGGCTGGAAAGAAGTTTGGAAGAACTCAGTGAGACCTTCATTAAAGAGATATAAAATATAAAAAAACCAATCAGAGTTGAAGAATACAATAACTGAAATTTAAATATACATGAAAGGGATTCAAAAGTAGATTAGCAGATGCAGAAGAATATGTAGCAATCTGGAGGATAGGGTAATGAAAAGCACCCAAGCTGAACAGCAAAAAGAGAAAAGGACTAAAAAAATGAGGACAGGTTAAGGAATCTGTTGGATAAAAGTAAACAAACATCTACATTATAGAGTCCTAGAAGAAGAGGGATTTGAAAAGGGAAGAAAACTTATTTGAAGAAATAATAGCTGAACACGTCCTTAACTTAGGGAAAGAAATAGACATTCTGATCCATAAAGCACAGAGTTTCAAACAATATGAACCCAAGAAGGTCCACACCACAAAACATAATAATGAAAATGCCAAAGTTTAAAGATAAAGAGATAATTTTATTTTATTTTATTTTTAAGATTTATTTATTTATTTGAGAGAGAGAGAGCAAGCATGAGTGTGGGAAGGGGCAGAGGGAGGGAATCTTCAAGCAGACTCTCTGCTAAGCACAGAGAATGAGCTGGGGCTCAACCTCAAGACCCATGAGATCATGACCTCAGCTGAAGACAAGAGTTGAATGCTTAACTGACTGAGCCATCCAGATGCCCCAATAAAGAGAGAATTTTAAAAGTAATAAGAGAGAAGCAAAAAGTTACATACAAGAGAGACTCTATAAAGCTATCAGCTAATTTTTCAGTAGAAACTTCACAGGCAAAAGAGAGTGACATGATATATTCAAAATGCCAAAAGAAAAACACCTACAACCAAGAAGACTCATATATATATATACATATATATATACATACACACACATATATATATTAATATTACTCAGCAATCAAAAAGAATCAAATCTTGCAATTTCCAATTACATGGATGGAGCTAAAGAGTATTATGCTAAGGAAATGAATCAGTCAGAGAAAGACACATACCATATGATTTCACTCATATGTGGAATTTAAGAAATAGAACAGAGAAGGAAAGGGAAAAAAAGAGAGGAGAAGCAAAGGGAAAAAAGAGAGAGAGAGAAAGAGAGAGAGAGAGAGAGAGGCAAACCAAGAAATAGACTCTTAACTGTAGAGAACAAACTGATAGTCACCAGAGGGGAAGGAGGTAGCAAGGGATAGGTTAAATAGGTGATGTGGATCAAGGAAGACACTTGTGATGAGCACCAGGTGTTGTATGGAACTGTTAAATCACTATATTGTATACCTGAAACTAATATGACACTGACTGTTAACTAACCAGAATTTAAATAAAAACTACAGTAATAGTAGGAGAATTTAATACCCCATATATGTCAATACATCATCCAGGCAGAAAATCACTAAAGAAATAGTATTGTTGAATGATACATTAGACCAGATAGACATAACAGATATATATGGAACATTCCACCCCAAACAACATAATACACTTTTTTTTTCCAAGTGCACATGGGATATTTTCCAGAGTAGGTCACATGTTAGATCATAAAGTGAATCTCACTAAATTTAAAAAGATTGAAATCATTCCATGAATCTTTTCCAACTACAATGGTGTAAAACTAGAAATCAATCATAAGGAAAAAAAAAAAAACACAACACAACTGGAGGCTAAACAACATGATACTAAACAACCCATGGGTCAACAAAAAATGTCAAAGAAGAAATTTAAAAAATACATGGACACGAATGAAAATACAACAATCCTAAATCTTTGGAATGCAGTGAAAGCAGTTCTGAAAGATGTACAGAGATACAGGCATACTTCGAGAAATAAGAAAAAGCTTAAATAAACAATCTAACCTTTCAGCTAAAGGAACTAGAAAAAGAACAAAGTAGAAGGAAGGAAATAACAAATTCAGAGCACAAATAAATGATATAGAGACTAAAAAATAATAATAACAGAAAAAAATCAATGAAACCAAGAGCTGGTTTGTTGAAAAGATTGGTTAATCTAAATCGATTAACCCTTAACAAGATTTATCAAGAAAAAAGAGAAAGGCCTCAAGCAAAGAAAATTAGAAATGAAAGAGAAGTACCAACTACACCATAGAAATACAAAGAATTAAAGAGAATACTATGAAAAATTATATGCCAACAAATTGGGCAATCTAGAAGAAATAGAAAATTCCTAGAAATACATAATCTTGCAAATCTGAATCAGGGAGAAAGAGAAAATCTGAATAGACCAATTACTACTAATGAAATTGAATTGTAAATCAAAAACTACCAAACAAAAGTGCAGGATCAGATAGATTCACAGGTAAAATCTACCAAACATTTAGGGAAGAGTTACTATGTATTCTCCTCAAACTATTCCAAAAAATAAAAGAGAAAGAAAAGTTTCCAAATATATTCAATGAGGAAAGGATTAGCCAGATACCAAAACCAGAAAAAGATACCACAGAACAAGAAAACTACAGGCCAATATCCTTGATCAACAAAGAGGCAAAAATTCTCAACAATATATTTGCAAACCAAATTCAACAATACATTAAAAAGATCATTTATCATGATCAAGTGAGACTTATTCTGGGGATGCATGAATGGTTCAATATTTGCAAGTCAATCAGTAATACACCGCAACAAAATGAAAGATAAAATTCATATGATCATCTCAAGAGGTACTAAAAAAGCATTTGGCAAAATTCAACATCCATTCATGATAAAAACTCTCAATGAAGTGGGTACAGAGAGAACATTCCTCAATATAACAAAGGCCATATATGACAAACCCACATCTAACATCACACTGAATGGTGAAAAACTATGAACTTTTCTTTTAATATCAGGAATAAAAAAAGATGTCCACTCTTACTACTTTTATTCAACCTAGTATTGGAAGTCCCAGGTACACAATCAGACAAGAAAAAGAAAAAAGAGGCATATTGGTAAGAAAGAAGTTAAACTGTCACTATTTGTGAATGACATACTATACATAGAAAACTCTAAAGATGCCACCAAAAACTATTAGAAGTAAATAAATTCAGTAAAATTGCAGGATATAAATTAATACTGAGAAATCAGTAGTGTTTCTATACACTAATAACAAAGTAGTAGAAAGAGAACTTAAGAAAATAATTCTATTTACAACTGCACCAAAAAGAATGAAATACCTAGGGATAAATATATAACCAAGGAGGTTAAAGACTTATACTCTAAGAACTATAAACATTGACAAAAGAAACTGAAGATGACACAAATAGAAAGATATTCCATATTCATGGATTGGAAGGATTAATATTATTATAATGTCCATATTACCCAAAGTAATCTACAGATTCAATGCAATCTCAATCAAAATACTAACAGCATTTTCCAAAGAAGTAGTACGAATAATCTGAAATTTGTTTGGAACTAAAAAAGAACTTGAATAACCAAAGCAATCTTGAGAAAGAAGAACAAAGCTGGAGATAACACAATTCCAGATTTCAAGATATACTACAAAGCTGTAGTAATCCAAACAGTATAGTACTGCCCAAAAATAGACACATAGATCAATAGAACAGAATAGAGAGCACAGAAATAAACACATGCTTATATGGTCAATTAATCAATGACAAAGGAGGCAAGAATGTACAATGGGGAAAAGACAGTTTCTTCAATAAATGGTGCTGGGAAAACTGAGCAACTACATGCAAAAGAATGAAACTGGACAACTTTCTCACATCATATAAAAAAATGAACTTAAAACACATTAAAGACCTAAATGTGAAACCTGAAATCATAAAAATCCTAGAAAAGAGCACGGACAAAATATCTCTGACATCAGCCATAGCAATATTTTTCTAGATATGTCTCCTAAGTCAAAGGAAACAGAAGCAGAAATAAACTATGGAGGGGTGCCTGGGTGGCTCAGTCGTTAAGCGGCTGCCTTTGGCTCAGGTCGTGATCCCAGCGTCCTGGGATTGAGCCCACATCAGGCTCTCTGCTCAGTGGGAAGCCTCCTTCTTCCTCTCCCATTCCGCCCCCCCCCCCCCGCTTGTGTTCTCTCTCTCACTGTCTCTCTCTCTCTGTGTCAAATAAATAAATAAAATCTTAAAAAAAGAAAGAAATTAACTATGGAGACTACATCAAAATAAAGGCATTTGCATAGCAAAGAAAACCATCAACAAAACTAAAAGGCAACCTACTGAATGGGAGAAGATATTTGCAAATGATATATCTGATAACAGGTTAATATCCAAAGTACATAAAGAACTTACACAACTCAACACCAAAAAAAAATTTATTTTTCAATTAAAAAGTGGGCAGAGACCCTGAATGGACATTTTTCCACAGAAGACATACAGCTGGCCAACAGACATATGAAAGGATGTTCATCACTAATTATCAGGGAAATGCATATCAAAACCACAGTGAGGTATTATCTTATACCTATCAGAATGGTGAAAATAAAAAAGACAAGAAAATAACAAGTGTTGACAAGGATGTGGGGAAAAAGGAACCCTCATGCACTATTGGTGTTAATATAAACTGGTACAGCCACTGTGATAAACAATGTGGAAGTTCCTCAAAAAATTAAAAATAGAAATACCATTAATCAAATAATTCCACCACTGGATATTTATTCAAAGAAAACAAAAACACGAACTCAAAAATATATATGCACCTCATGTTTTGTTCAACATTATTTATTATAGCCAAGATTTGGAAGCAACTCAAATGTTCATCAATAGACAAATTGATAAAGATGTGGCATGTATACACACAACACACAACACACACACACACACACACACACACACACACACACACAGCGAAATATTATGCAACCATAAACAAGGAGATTTTTGCCATTTGCAATGATTTGGATGGACCTAGGACATATTGTACTAACTGAAATAAGTCACACTGAGAGATACAAATACCATGTGATTTACTCATACGTGGACTCTAATAAACAAATGAATGAAAAAACAAAAAGCAGAATCATACCTATAAATACAGAGAACAAACTGACGGTTGCCAGAAGGAAGGGCCATGGCTACATCGGCAAAAGAGATGAGGGGGACTGGGATACAGGCTTCCAGTATGGAGTGAATAATTCACGGGAATAAAAGTCACAGCATAGGAAATATAGTCAATGATATTGTAACAGCGATGTATGGTGGAGGATGGTAGCTACACTTGGGGTGAATATAACATAACATATAGAGAAGCTCTATCACTGTTGCATACCCGAAAATAATGTATCATTGTGTGTCAACTATACTAAAAAAAATCCTCAATTTGGGTCTTTTTCTGCAGCTCTGATGGTTTTCAAGATGCTTCTTTGATGTCATTTACAAGATGATGAGGTTTTTTATGTGAATAATGACCCTCAAGGTTCTCTGGTATCATAAGAACCTGGTGCCTGGGATATCAACCCAATCTGTGATTTCTCTGAATTGCCCTACCACTTTGCTACAAGGCATCTTGAGTGTAAAGACTGCATCCTCAGTATGTAGCCCTAACTCTGACAGAGTAAATATTAAATGAAATTGCTGAATAAACAAATGAATAGATCCACAGCTCTTTAAAGTATTATACTTATTTGTATCCATGCCATTTCTGAGAGTAGATTATGTTTTCTTTTTTTTTTAGATTATGTTTTCTAATTACATTTATCATTTCATCTTGTTACAGATATGTGACATGCTTAAAACAGAAGTCATGAAAAGACAGAAAACCACAAAGAAATAATTGCCTATAATACCATCACCCAGAGATAATTATTATAAACATTTGATATATATACTTCCAGTATATCTTTAAATCATATTTTTTTAAAAATTATGTTTTGCATATTAATTTCTGCTTACTTGTTTTTCACTTAAAAACATATGGTGTATATTTCCCACATTAGCAAATATCAATCTGTAAAATCATTTAATGGTTAATTAGCATTCCATCATATGGCTGTCCATACTTATTTGTATACATTATATAAATAAATATAGTGGGCATGAATGTGTTACTGCCTCTTATCTTCTTACAGATAAAATAAATAGTCCCTTGTGTTTTGGTAGATATTCAGTTAGTGCAGATCAATTGTAAAAATGGTTACATTAATTATTTTCAACATAAGAGTGGATAAGCCAGTAAACTTGTTTATTCTTGTCACAAACTTTGTAAATTGTATACTGATAAGCTCTTCTACTAAAAATTCAATTCAAAATGACTCCATTAAAACTTTATCTAATGATATTATTCAGAATTGTGGAACTCAGATTGAAATGCAAATTTCATAATCTTTTTCTCTCATAGGGTCTTAATAGGGTTAAGGGTTGATAAATTTTAGATCTTAGAATAATGCACCTTCCACATTGCAGAATACTTAGCAGTATCCATAACGACCATGACTCTTTAAAGATATTTTAATTGCAACATTCTCTGGAATTGTTGATGGTTTATTATGACAAAATGAAGACAACTTAAGGAATGCTATTTATTGATAAATGGGTTTCTAACCAACATGATGCAGAATCAACTTTATATTCTGCTTTTCTGACAAGGGAATGGTTGTATCTGAAAGAAAAAAGATGCAAGATACTGTTTCTATGCTATCCATTTGAAGAAAAGGATTATGTCAAGCATATGAAGTTGAAAAAAGGTTACCTTTAGGCCCCAAACAATTTAATCAAGGAAACTCAAGGAATTTGAATATATATTGGTCAATTAGCCGGGAGACAAAACATAAAAAATCAAAATCATTTCAAATTTGAATATATATTGGTCAATTAGCCAGGAGACAAACATAAAAAATCAAAATCATTTCAAGTTAGCAAAATTTTAGTTTGCTTCCTTTGTTGGTTAACATGGCATAGCGTGACACAATTGAATGTGGTCAAAATTACTTCTGTATCTGAAACAGGAGTATTACTTTTCTCTGCTTGAGAGAATATGTGTAGTCATCTAGTTAACACTAATTAAAGTTCTATTTTTTAATATATTCTGAATTATTGAGTCAGTATAAATAATAGTCAAGTCGCAACAGTACCAGAGCAGATATACAGCTTAAGGAGAAGCTACTAAGGAGTCTTATTAGAAACATTAAGGGGGGCACCTGGGTTGTTTAAGTGTCTGCCTTCGGCTCAGGTCATGATCCCAGGGTCCAGGGATCAAGCCCCACATCAGGCTCCCTGCTCAGCGGGGGGGATCTGTTTCTCCCTCTCCCTCTGTCTCTCCATCTGCTTGTGCTCTCTCTCAATAAATGAATACATCTTTTTTTAAAAAAGAAACCTTAAGAAAAAAAATGCATAAAGGCAGAATAGAAAGTAGAAAACAAGAAAAAACTTTACTCTGTCTAGGAGTGTGAATGAAAGATGAGTAGAAAGGAGAAGGGGGGAAATCTACCTTGAGGAATAAACCATGACATTAAAATCAATGAAGCTGGGAGATAAAAGAAATATTGTTTATTGTTAGTTTTCTTATGTAAAATTAACAAATCTATAAAAAGGCGACTGACATCTGTGTATAAAATAATATGGTGTAAAAATCTGACTGTCCTACTGAGCCCTTTGTTATGATATGTATCTCTCCTCATGTTAAAACACTCTTTCTCCTAGACAGTGTCCATGTTGTCAGCAGTCACCTTTCATCAATTTGCCAGAGATCTAAAATTCAGTTGTGAAGAATCTATGAAAAAATTTACTTTGGGAAAAATATTGCCTAAAATCTGCTTCTAAATGTAATTGCTTGGTGCAAGCTCTATTAACATCTTTCCATGATTTAGAAGACTTACTCAAAGCTATCTTAGTAAAAAAATTTTTTTATTGCTTTATGAAAGTTTATTTTCAGTTTCTAGGAAGTATTTTTTTGACAATTTTATTATTATCGGGGCAGTCATGAGATAGAAACTTAAATTTCACATTTCACCCATTGTGGCAAAGACTGGCTAGATGTTATCAATCCTGCTTCCTCCTCCTGGCACACAGAAAGACTTCCTTACAATTAGGGTAGGGCCATGTTCTGGGTTCTGTTGCCACAAAGTGAGTGGAAGTAATCTATACCTCTTCTAGGATGGATTAAGAGTCCCTCTCACTCTTTGCTTGTTGCCAGCTGAAAGCAAAGAAACCTACGGATAAATTTGAAGAAGGCCTAGAAAATAGCAGTGCCACAGACAGAAAGAGCCAGAATCCTTTAATAATCATGCAAAAGGCCACACATCAAATATCCAAACTGATAGGATCTAGAAATGAACACTTAATTTTGCTAAGTTACTGAGAGTTGGAGGTTGTTTTTAAGTCAGCTAGCATTAATCACCCCCAAACACCTACCAAATTTGCTCTTCAATGTTTTTCTGTTGACGTTACTAACTGTGTATTTAAGTGTTACCTTTGGTAATTTGAGAAGCATTTTGTGCTGATTGTTCCCTTCTGGAGTTTAGCAGTTTTTATTATTGAGACCAAAAGAAATAACTAAAATAATAAATGGGTTGCTCACACTACATTATTAACCGAACTACTTTCTAATCAACGAAGGACTGTCAGCTCTGCATACCTTTTCCTCCTGGATATTAATGCTTTAAAATATATCAGGACTTAAATGTTCCAAAATATGTTGCTTTATTCAATTCACAGCTAAGTGATAATGGTACTTCCTGATTCTTCATCAAGACCAGCAGCTTTATAAAATAGAGAAAACTACTTTACTTTTTTCTCTTTCTTTCTTTCTTTCTTTCTTTCTTTCTTTCTTTCTTTCTTTCTTTCTTTCTTTCTTTTTCTTTCTTTTTCTTTCTTTTTCTTCTTTTTTTCTTTCTCTCTTTCCTTTTTTCTTTTCTTTTCTTTTTCTTTTCTTTCTTTTCTTTCTTTTTTTTTTCAGATCATCATATACCACACAAAAGAACTATAGATAGTTTGGAATTGAAATGAACCTTAAAGACTATACAACCATCATATTTTTCAGATGAGTTTACTGTGCTTTAAGAAAGGTTAAGGGATTTGTATAAGGACCCAGTCTCGTTAGCAGCAGAGCTAAGATTAGTAGTATATTCTCTTAAATGCTCATTTATATTCTCACCTGCAACTGTTTCTTGACAGCAATATCAATCACAGGACTTCCAACACCCACAATCCATTCTAAGGTGTACTGGGCAGACCACAGACAAACATAGTTCAACTTGACTCACTGGCACCACCACTCCTTCCTACTTGTCTCAGCTGAATGGTCAAGGAACAACTCAAGAACAGCCAGTTCATATACTGGCCAATAATCTACGTTGAGATCTGTTATATAAAGATGAACTGGGTCATGCCCTTTGGAATCTGAAGAGGGAAACACAGAGAACCTTACCCTGTTAGAAAGAGGATCTGATATTTAAAATATGTTTATAGAAAGATAAATCAGTCAGGGCCATGTACAATCATGACAAGGCCAAGTTATAAGGGGGAATGTATACACAGAAATAATAGAGATTCTACCAGAGGGAAATGTTAGAACCAGTGGCTTGCCAGAGCTCCCTTTGATCTTGTGTAACCTGATGCATTCCATTACCAGCCAATAATCCTTCTGTATCTTACAGTGACCTAGGTGAGAAATGTTTCTACAACTGAAAAAAGTAAATTGTGTATGAAAGAGAAAAACTTAAATACATCCTTCAACTTTATGTTTGTGAAAAAAATAAGTAATTCTATGTGGAAATAAATCACAAAATAAAATATCAACATAACCATTTAATATTTTATACTTAATATATATCGAAAATGTAAGCAAAATTGAAGGGCCTACAAATTGAGACTAAATAATAAAATTATATCACAAAAAAAGGTAAATAACTTTACTGTATAAAAACAACATACAAATTGATAAGAAAAGCACTAATACTCCAAGGGGATAATATGGAAAGATAATGGGCTAGCAGTTCATAAGAGAAGATGTAGAAAAAGCTGACTAGCATATAAAAATATGTTTAACTTCACTAACAAAGAAATAAGATATAAGTCAATAATGAAACACTTTTATTTATCAAATATTTATCAAATGTTAATAATATGCTGGTAGTGCTTTACACTACCAATGTATTTGTAAATTGATAGAATCATTCTGGAAAACAGTTTAGCAGTACATATCTAGAGCCTTGAAAATGTTTATTCACAGACACAATAATCCTTTTTCTATAATATATGTCAAAAATGGTCAGAAATATAAGCATAGATTTATGTTAAAATTATATTAGCATTTCTCTTTCATATACAATTTACTTTTTCAGTTGTTTTTATGAACTATCTTCTTCATTTATTCACTTTGGTACCTCCAAAGCCCAGCACAGTGCCTGGCATGTGGAGGCTGACACATAAAAGGCATTTGATAAAAATGTGTTGAATGAACAAATTAATAAAGGAAGAAAGATATTCACTATAGTATTATTCAAAACAATAAAGTATTAGAAAAAAGTATCCAATGAAATGTTAAATAAGCTATAGTAAATAAAAATAATTGGATTTAACATATAAACATTAAAATTGTGAGGTTTTTAATAACATAAGAAATTGTTTAAAAGTAAAGGGTAGTAGTGGGGTGTCTGGGTGGCTCAGTCGGTTAAGCATTGGACTTTTGATTTCAGCTCAGGTTGTAAGATCAAGCCCCTCATCGGGCTCTACTCTGGGCATAGAGCCTGCTTGAGAGTCTCTCTCTCCCTCTCCCTCTGCCCCTCCCCTGCCTCTCTCTCTCTCAAATAAAAAAGAGTAGTGAAAAATAGAATATAGCACTGTATATATCGTATATTCTGAACTATGCTACAATATGCATGTATATATGAAGATGAAAAGAATTGAATACATAAATATCAGTCAAATTTGGTCAGGTATTACATGTGATGTTCAAATTTGAGTGAGAGGTTTCTGACTTTTACTTTCTTCTTTATGCTTTTCAATATTTTCCACTTTTTTACAGTACTTTATTATATTACTTTTATTATTATATTATATACCACTTTTATATATTACTTTCTTAATTAGAAAATAGAATTAAAATTATGTATTCAGTTTCATATTTTTATTTAAATTCCAGTTAGTTAACATACAGTGTAATATTAGTCTCAGGTATAGAATTTAGTGATTCATCAATTACATACAACACCTAGTGCTCATCGCAACAAGTGCCCTCCCTAATATCCATCACCTCTTTAACCCATCCCCTAACTGACCTGCCCTCCAGCAACCCTCAGTTTGTTCTCTATAGTTAAGAGTCTATTTCTTGGTTTGTTTCTCTTTTTTCCCCCTATGTTCATTTGTTCTGTTTCTTAAATTCCACGTAAGAGTGAAATCATATGGTGTTTGTCTTTCTCTGACTGACTTATTTCACTTAGCATAATACTCTCTAGCTCTGTCCACATTGTTGTAAATGGCAAGATTTCATTCTTTTTGAAGGCTGAGTGATATTTCATTACACACACACACACACACACACACACACACCCCAAATCATCTCTATCCATTCTTCAGTTGATGAATAGTTGGGCTCTTTCTACAATTTGGCTATTGTTGATAATGCTACCATAAACATTGGGGTACATGTATCCCTTTCAATCAGTATTTTTGTATCCTTTGGTTAAATACCTAGTAGTACTATAGCTGGATCATAGGGTAATTCTATTTTTAACTTTTTGAGGAACTTCCATACTATTTTCCAGAGTGACTGCACCAGTTTACATTCTCACCAACAATGTGAGAGAGTTTTCCTTTCTTGCATCCTCACCAACATCTGTTGTTTCCTGTGTTATTGATTTTAGCTATTCTGACAGGTGTGAGGTGATATTGTAGTTTTGATTTGTATTTCTCTGATGATGAGTGATGTTGAGTGTCTTTACATGTGTCTGTTAGGATCGATATATTTTCTTTGAAAAAATGTTTATTCATGTATTCTGCCATTTTTTAACTAGGTTATTTGTTTTTTGGATGTTGAGTTTGATAAGTTCTTTATATATTTTAGATACTAACCCTTTATGAGATACATCATTTGCAAACATCCTCTCCCTTTCTGAGGGTTGCCTTTTAGTTTCGTTGATTGTTTCCTTCACTATGCGGAAGGTTTTTATCTTGATGAAATCCCAATAGTTCATTTTTGCTTCTGTTTCCCTTGCCTCCAGAGATGTATCTAGTAAGAAGTTGCTATGGCTTATATCAAAGATATACTGTGGCCAATGTCAAAGAGTTACTGTCTGTGTTCTCCTCTAGGATTTTGATGACTTCCTGTCTCATATTTAGGTCTTTTATACATTTTGAATTTATTTTTGCATACGGCATAGGATAGTGGTCCAGTTTTATTCTTTTGCATGTGGCTGTCCAGTTTTCCCAACACCATTTGTTAAAGAGACTATCTTTGTTCCATTGGATAGTCCTTCCTGCTTTGTTGAAGATTAGTTTACCATTTAGCTGTGGGTCCATTTCTAGGCTCTCTATTCTGTTCCATTGATCTACGTGTCTGTTTTTGCCCCAGTACCATACTGTTTTGATGATTATAACATTGTAATACAGCTTGAAGTCTGGGATTGTGATACCTCCCACTTTGCTTTTATTTTTCAACATTACTATGTTCTTGGGTCTTTTCTGGTTCCATTTAAATTTTAGGATTGTTTGTTCTAGCTCTGTGAAAAATGCTGTTGGTATTTTGATAGCGATTGCTTTGAATGTGTAGATTGCTTGAGTAGTATAAACTCTTCTTTTTTTTTGAGATAAAAAATAATACATCTTTTTTATTTCTGAAAATTTTCTTTTTTTTAATTTAATTTTATTTTTTCAGTGTTCCAAGATTCATTGTAGTATAAACTCTTTAACAATATTTGTTCTTCCAATCAATGTGCATGGAATGTTTTTCCATTTCTTTTTGTCTTCTTCAGTTTCTCTCATAAGCATACTGTAGTTTTCAGAGTATAGATCTTTTACCTCTTTGGTTAGGTTTATTCCTAGGTCTCTTATGGTTTTTCATGCAATTGTAAACAGGATTAATTCCTTGATTTCTCTTTCTGCTGCATCATTATTGGTGTATAGAAATACAATAGATTTCTGTACATTGATTTTATAAATCAAATCCAACAGTACATTTACATAAGAATCATTCACCATGATCAGGTGGGATTTATTCCTGAGTTGCAAGTGTGGTTCAATATTTACAAATCAATGTGATAATGTGATATACCACATTACTAAAAGAAAGGATAAGAACCATATGATCCTCTCAATAGATGCAGAAAAAGCATTTGACAAAGCACAGGATCTATTCTTGATAAAACCCTCAACAAAGTAGGAAAAAGAGGACTATACCTCAATATCATAAAAACTATATATGAAAAACCCACAGCTAAAAAAAAAAAAAAACAAAAAAAAAAAACCACGAAAAACCCACAGCTAATATCCTCCTCAATAAGGAAAAACTGAGATATTTTCCTTTATGGTCAGGAACACGACAGGGATGTCCACTCTCACCACTGTTATTTAACATAATATTGGAAGTTCTAACCTCAGGAATCAGACAACAAAAAGAAACAAAATTCATCTAAATCAACAAGGAAGAAGTCAAAGTTTCACTATTTGCAGACAACATGGGTACTCTATGTAGAAAACCTGAAAGACTCCACAAATTGCTAGAACTGATACATGAATTCAGTAAATTCACAGAATTAAAATGTATTTTAAAACTGCCTGTAAGGCAGTGCCAGATCTATTCAACCAATTTAACAGAATGTTCAGAATTGTACTTTGTGAATATCTGACAAAGGCTAATTGATGATGATGATGATCACCATTAAAATCTTTTTTTTTTTTTTTTTG
>CM052899.1:100753737-100765848 GCA_028534135.1 Potos flavus | reverse complement strand
TATATATATATATATATATATATGTATATAGCAGTGCCAGATCTATTCAAACAAGTTGACAGAATGTTCAGAATTGCACTCTCTTTATGATATTTGGTGATTCTAATTGCTGATGATAATCACTAAAAAGGCCCTTTTGGTTTGTGTATCAATATGCCCAAAATGACAGAAAAAATATTCCAGAAACTTCCATCACAAAGAGATATTGTGATGAACCAACACCAGAAACCCTGGAAAAGGATTGTTTAGCATCATGGAGCTCAGATTTGGATCTTGGACATTATCTTTCAACATAGTACTTATGTGGGGGGGACCTGTGTTTCTCTTACCATTATATGTATGTCCTTTGTAAATCAGCTGCTACCCACGGTGATTAGTATGGCTTGCTACCCAGCTTTTTAGTAGTGTGGGTGTGATATGTCATTCTAATTACTCCACCTCTATATTTGACTATGCCACTTCTATGTGATCTGTTATTGTGTTTCCAAGGTGTCGAACATTACGCTTATATATCTACTCACAGATGTACTATAATTGAATGTACCATTACTTTTCTTCTGTTGTGCATCAGACATTCTATGGGACTGTCTATAGATAATTATGATCTCCATTTGGATAGCCTTCTTTTAGAAATAAAATAGGTCTTATTTGTACATAATACATTAGTAGAAAAAAGAGTCATGATTAATCACACAGATGTCCCAAATATTATTCAACATGCCAGTGGTGTCTGATGCCATCTGTGTCTATTCACCCAATTTGGAGCATGTAACTACGACCAGTTCCCTTACCTTGCTTCATCATTCTAGGCTGCACTTCTTCATTGAAATTCAGTAGAAAATAACAATTGTTTCATTAAATAATAAAAAAAAACACTTTAATATTGTTCATCATGGATGACATTGCCATCATGCCACCTCTGTCTACTTTCTGTTATATCTGTTTGTCCCCCATGAATCTGACAGTTCGTTCACGCTGTCACTTGTATACCTTTGCATTGATCAGCATACAAATTTCTTTCTTTCTTACAATATTTTAGGCATGGTAAGTTGCTTTTTTGGCAAATAGTAGATGTTATTATTTTAAAATCATGATAAAAGTCTAAAAGTTTATTCTCAGGGCTTAGCATACACTGTAGTGTTTATCCCTTTGTTTCTCTCCCTGGGTTCCCTCTATTGTCTTCCAGTCCCACATCTTTTATTATCTGACTTGAGAAGTTGAGGTGACATCACTGAGATCCTATGGTTAGAAGAAATGCCAGTACCCATTGCATACTTCTTCCTTAGTACGAGGGACAGGATATATATGCCCCTATGGGCCCACCTCATCAACTCACAGAATACTTCAATTCCTTATCCTTAAGCCTGTAACCCCAGTTAACTAGATCCTAAGTGCTTGCCAGTGTTCAAAATAAAAATACCCCAAGGGAAGCATTTAGACAAAAAAAGCAATGCTTATAGAGCCAAGAGGAAGAGAGGAACATCCTTCTAGTAGTCATACCATCAAGAGCTTCCAGTCTATGGAGTGGTAGTTGTTCACTAACTCCCTTAATACATGAAGGGAGTGCCTAACTCCCTTAATGCATGAAAGACTTCCAGATGTAGTTGGATCATCCTATATGCAAAATCATCTACCAGGAAAAATCATTCCCTGGTGTTTATTTTTAGGGTGGGTTACTGGTACAATTTTGTATGTAAAGCATGGTTCATGAGTATCTTCACAATAAAACTCCTACTTAGTCAAGACTTAAATAATTGATATGTAGGCATACTCTGCTCTCCCTGTCACATTTTTCAGGTGTTGTTAGGATTCCCCAAGCATGAGAAGAATTGCTTCTTCAAGGGTGAGTTCTGGGAGGGGTATCTATTTACTGATATACTGTGGCTTGTGTCAGAAAATTGGACTTTTGGTAGATTATATTTAAATAGCCACTGCCTGCTGAAAATTTAACAGCCAAGCAATTGAATGGTCCACGGTCAAGGTTTTAGAAAAGTGAATGGTGGCCTTGTAGAGATGCAAGCCACTTAATCAGTAAATAGAGCCCCAGAAAACAAGAGACAGCTGGCACCTTGACATTCTATTTTGATGGTGATTTCATTAAATTTTGGAAAATGCATCCTTGACTTAAGCTTCAGTTGCTGATAACTGAATGGAAGAGGCAGACACACTATACTTGCTTTGTGCTAAATAAGTATGTTCAGTGAAATACCTGATTCTGTAACAGTAACCAATATGTATACCCAGATGTGCAAATGAGTGGCTAGGTTTATAGATTAATGATAAATATGTGCAGAGAAATTAGGAGCTTAGTTAGACAATAAATCCACACATCATTTTCTTTTAACTAACAGAGCACTTGGAATTCCTGCAAGCATGTTTCCTCGAGTTCCTATTGACAATAATTTGGTTTGTTTTCTAGTTTACTTTTCTTGAATGTCAGAGAAAACTTACCTTGTTAAGGAAATCACACTCACCATGATAAAGAAATACAACATACAGAATAACTGAATAACCACTTATTTCTTTGAGGAGAGCTTTTCTAAATAGGATCAGATCAACATACCTCTCAACCAAGCATTATATTTGTAATATTAGAACATGAATATACATGAAAACTATAGGTACCCAAAGATTGTCCACAGTTGCTAATATGTTTTGACAGGACTGTAATTTTGTCATTCCTTGACAAGAGTTGGAGGCAGTCATGAAATACAAACCATGGGTTGACTATTTTATATGCTGTAAAAAGTAAAATCGAAAGAAAAACCATCTCATTGAATCATGATCAAAAAGCACAGATCAAGGGTATTTAGTACTTAGAAATGTGCCAGTTCTCAAAAATACTTTTAAAAAACTTAAAGTAAAGCTAATTTAAAAAAACTAATTCTAATTATTCATATGAATTATTCATATGAATGGAGAAGAATTAATACTTAAGGTGAACTGTAACAGTTTGTAGATATGCATAATTATGTGTCTATCATACTGACTTCTATATGCTCTTATAAATGCAGATAAGAACAAGTAGAGTTCGTTTCTTTTGCTAAATAATGTTGATTACATTGTTATTGATATTTTATAGTTATTTCACTTTTATATTGAATGTCAATGTATTTTTTTTTTACTTTTTCTGTTATAAAACGACACATAAGAGTGAAACAACATACAATCTATATATAATATGAGTATAGTTGTTTACCATCATTGTAAATTCTAAATTTACACCAGGCCCTCTTAGAATGAGAAAATTCCTCAGTTATGTGAGAGTTAAAAGATGGAAATATTCTTTTATCAAATCTTTTTCCCTCTCTCTCTGAAGTAACCAGAAAGCTTATCATTTGTCAAAATAAACATGTAAGGTCAGAAAGGGCAACACTGAAAAATGGTATACATTTCTTTTTTCCGGACTAAACAACTTTAAAGGCATACTTAAATTCTTGGCCATTATTCAATTCACCTTGGTATTGACTTATTCTCATACAAAAGGACCTGCTTGACAGTTGCACAATTGTGTAAAAACATTGAAACTGCTACTATTAATGGCTAATTGAGCACCTAGCATTTGTTAGGCACTGTGTTAAATACTGTGCATATATCTCCTCACTTAACTAAACACACTATGAGGGAGCACTGTTATTTTCCCCAAAATGTATATAAAAATATTTAAAAGTCTAAATAGCTAGCACAACGTAGCTTGACAGAATCTAGTTAGAAATTCAGTCTGAGGGACTCCAGGATCATACTTAAATACCGTGCCATCATATGATAGGTAAAATATGCTGCAAATACAATATTTAACTGTAACTAAACATTCACTTAAGAAATAAGCAACACTGTGCTCGCTTCGGCAGCACATACACAAAAACTGGAACCATACAGAGAAGATTAGCATGGCCCCTGAGCAAGGATGACATGCAAATTCGTGACGCGGTCCATATTTTTTTCATAATCAAATAAGTTAAATAATTTCCCATGCATATTTACTAATTATTCCTTTTTTTGTCTTTTTCACTTTTTTGTTTCCAACGATGTATTTGAATCAGCTGACAATGTATCAATGTATTTTATTCAGCTGACAATGTAATAAACTACTATCCATGATATTTTCAAAAAAAAAAAAAGAAAGAAGCAATACTGCCTTGTTTCTGGACATGATGAAATTAAGAATAATGAGACCAAGAATCACAGAATCTTAGAGTTTTAGGGGCTAGAAAGGTAACCAAGTCTAACAAAGTTTTAGTGTTTCTGTCATGGGTCAGATATTGTCCCAGGCATAGTGGATATACAGTTGTGACGAACAACACATGGTTGGACCACATGAGTCTGTTTATATGTGGATTTTTTTCAAAAATTATAGTACAGTACTGTAAATGTCTTTTCTCTTCCTTTTGATTTTTTAAATAGCATTTTCTTTTCTCTAGCTTACTTTATTGTAAGAATACAATATATATACAATATAATATAATATAATATGTCAATATAATATGACATACAAAATAAGTGTTCACTATTTATGTTATTGGTAAGGTTTTTGGTCAACAGTAAGCTATTAGTAGTTAAATTTTGGAGGAGTCAAAGTTTTACATGGATTTCCTATTGCATGGGGATCAGCACCTCTAACCCCCATGTTGTTCAAGTGTCAACTGTAGCAGTGATTAAAACAAAGTTATACTTTCATGAATCTAACACTGCAGTTAGAAAACAAAAGAAATAAGTAGAACGGATAATGTCAGAGAGTGACAAGGGTTATAGGAAAAAATAGATATATTTCAAGGGAGAGTTCCTTTAATGTGAGTAGCAAGGTAAAGTCTGTCTTAGAACGTGGAATTTGGGTGGATGCTGATAATAAAAGGGAGTCAGAGGTGGGGCATCTGAGGGCGCTGAGTGTTCCTTCAGAGGCAATAGCCGATGCAAAGATCTGAAACCAGAAAGGAGTGTTGGCATGTTCCTAGAGAAGAAAGAGGGCCAGTGTGCCTGGGACACATGGAGCAACAGGAAAGAGGAGGGCAAAAGGTAGGCAAGGACTGGACCATTTAGGGCCTTTAGGCAATGGAAAAGAATTTGGATTTTATACTAAGAGAACACTAGAGTGGCAGGGAATGTACAACCTGATTCAGGTTTTAAAAATATCTCTCTGGCTGCTCTTTAGAGAATTGATTGGAGAGGCAAAAAAAAAAAAAAAAAAGTGGAAGCAGAGAGACCAGATGGAGGGTTACTGAAGCAGGTGGCATGAATGATGATGGCACCTTGGACTTGGAAAGAGAAGTGGAAAGATCAGAATATGTTGTAGGAGTAGAGTCAATAAATTTGCTTCCTTACATTGAGTTACAGTAATCTCCACATAATCTTTGCCTACTGACTTGGTCTTGACCTTTGAGGAAATACAGAACAAGTTTAATACCTTTAGGCATTGAAAAGCAGCACACATGACCTCTCGGAAATCTCATTTCCATATTGAAAGCCCTTCTTCCCTCCAACTGTCTTCTGATATCTTGTTAACACTGCTGAATTTCCTGGACACCTTCTACTGGTTACCTTCTTGTTTGGCAATGTCCCTTTTAAAAAGTGGTGCCAGCGCTGACTGAAGCACTTCATTGTTCTCCGACCCCTGTGAAGGACAGTGAGGCTATTTGCTCCTAGTGTACTGTATTTCTTTTAACAGAGGCTAATGCACATGAATTACATGTTTAGCAAAGAAAAGAGGTGGAAGATATAGTTTGAAGGGTCAGAACCAGGACTATCACTTGTCACCCTATTGTTGCAGAATATCTGTAAAAGTGATTCCTTTAGGTAAAGGGAAGCAGAGCTGAGGAGATGATGATTTTCTTGGCAGATGACCATCTTAAGAGAAGGTGCTAAACTGATAATTAAATAAAGCTGCTTCTAAAAAGATGTGCTGGGTGTGGGGGGAGCAGTGAGGAGAGCAGATAGGGAAGCAGGACGGGAGGGAGAGAAAACGAATCAAGATTAATAATGAAAAAGCACTCAGAGATTTCCTGTACAAGGAATAGGGTGAGTGAAGTGGAAAATTCAGGTGAACAGAAAACAATTACTTTCAGTTGAAAGCAAAGGTAAACATGGTTTTTGGAGCAAAGTTCTCTAGGCTCTTTAATGACCTTAATTGGTTTGACTCCTTGTTTTGCGTCAGTCACAAATAATACTCCGTGAACCAAATTTTAATCAATCACTACAAAAACGGTGTCTTAACTATGATTTAGCTAATTTGTTTCCTTATCAGTTATTTCTGTACATACAATAAGTCTATTAACTCCGCAGCAGTCTTAGGATGTGAGAATTTGTGGCATATTAAAACTGTCTCCTAAATGCCAGATCTGATTTTCCATCTTTGTTACATTTCGTTTTTATTACTCCATGCAGAATATTGCCCTATTCTGTGAATGAGCATCTGAAATTCAGAAAAGACCATGAGATGGTGGAGAGGGACATTTTGAAGAAGAAATTAACTTAATCCCTACGAGAAAATGTGCCATATTCAATGAATGAAAATATATCATTCCATTTATCCTCCTCATTCAAGAAAGGGGTCATTATGCACACAGTTCTCCTCTCAATAAGAAAAAAAATAAAATCATAATAGTTGATACTTAACTCTCATATTTCTGATACTTTGTGCTGCAAATGTTGAGTTGGAGGTAGAAATAAATAGAAAAGCCCCAAACAGGGCCTCCACAACAGTCCTTTTTTGAGACAAATAATTCTTTGATATTCACACTCTAGATTATGGTAGAATATAATCCAGGAATCAAAAGAAATATATCATTAACAAGAACAAAAACAGCAAAATCTCATTTTTTTATGTTTCCTAGGATTAGTAAGAATTTTATAGAAACTAATGTACTCATTTTTACAGCTTCCTGAAGAATAAATTTAAATAAAAAAGAATGATTATAAAGGCTTGCATCTATTAAGAGTTTGCTATGTGCTAACTTGCATGCTTAATGGATTTCCTTGATGCTTTACAAACCACCATAATTCATCTTTGCCAAGTGACCTAAAGAGGCAGTATTTCAAAACTTTTATAGCACAAAATCATCATCTAAATTCCTTAATAGCATACCCAAGTACCACACTTCATTGTACTTCTTAAACAACCTATGGCATCTATATGTTAATTTTAACAGCTTCACCATCCACGTCAATTCAATGTCTGTATGGAGATTTTAATTTTGGCTAATGCTCTAAAGATGTGTGAGGGTGACAATATGCTCTTATACAAGGAAAAAACATTGAATTTAATGTAGTAAAATATTCAAAATATTTTTGGCAAAGCTTGGCATCAAAGATTAGGAATTCTGTTGTATAGATTAGAAACAGTTGAGATTTATTCTGTTATTTAACCTGGACTGAGACAATTTTTATTTAACCTGTTATAAATCAACTGGAGGGAGCTCATGAGTTATAGGTAATACTAAGGTCTTCTGGTTAGAGAAGAGAGAAACTGATGAGAATATGTTGTAGCAACATGAGACTGTGAGATGGCATAAAAGTGGCGATCAAGTTCTTGCGAGAGCAAGTGAAATTCAATGCATTTAGCTATTAGTTACATCCTTTTTAAAAATACTAGACCTGAATATTTTTGTAAAATATTTATCCAAGATATTGTAACAGTTGCTTCCATGACCAAAAACGTTAAAAAAGTAAAACCAAAGAGCAAACACTGTTTTACTCATTTATAAACTGAGACCTGTCCTTTACTGAAATGGTATATGAGGCAGTAACTAGCTATTGTTCTGTTAACATAAATAAATAAACAAACAAACAAACAAACAAATAAATAAATAAAATGTCAGTGTGTTACTTAGAAATAGAATATACAATTTCCAGTTTGGGTTCAATTGCTTCTTCTTTCATTTAATAAATCATTCATTTAGTCATTCATTCAAAACAAGATTTATTAAGTATTTATTATAAGCCAGACTCTCTGCTAGGTATAGGAAGGGATGTGGAGATGATGAAATTATATTTCCTACCTTAGAAAATCTTATAATCTAGTAGGGGAAATATACAAATAGCAAATGATTACGATATGACGCATTAAGTGATTAAACATAAATTTATAGAACAAAAGTAATGCATAAGAGATGAAGAAATTTCAGAGGAGAATAGGAGATATTTTGATAGTAGTTCAGGGTGGTCAAATGTAAGGTGCAAGAAGAATGGAAGGGTGGTGATAAAACAAGAAACAGCAGAGAGGAACAAGATTATGAGCAACCTGCTGTGTCAGGGCTAGGGTGTTTGCATGTTTGTTATAACAAGGGAATTAAAGTCATAGAAAGATTTATGGAAAAATGGGTAAGTGGCAATTGTTAAGTTAATGTTTCAAATAGATCAATCCTTTTATGGAGACTAATTGGATGATATTCAAGGCTAGAGACAAAGGACAAACTAGGAAACTACCGAAGGGATTGGGCTAAAAAATGAGAAGGACTTTTTGTGAAAATGAAGAGAAAATTGGCAAGATTTGATTACCCACTGGAATGGGAGATAAGGAAGGAGTTAAGAATGAACCATATGTGTCTGAGTTGGGCAACTATGTAGAGTATGAAAATAACACTCACCAAAATAGAAAGAGTAGGTTTGTTTTAAATTATCTGGGCCCCTATTGATTTTGAAGAGCCTTCGTGACCTCTAAGAAAAGAAGTGTAATACATATTTTAGTGACAAAGGCTGGACATAAAAATAGATATCTATGCTACCAATGGACTTAGAGTTCTCAAAATGTATATGATAGTGGTAGTCAAGAGTTTTAATAAGAATGAGACTAGAAGATGGTCTGGTGATGGGACCTGGAGTGTCTTCAACACTCTATCAACAATAGCACTATATTACAGGTACAAATGTGTATATAAACACATTTTGTTCAATTTCACACCAAAAATTCATACAAAGTATGTTCTCAGATCACAGAATTAAAGTACTCTATAACAGGAAGATATAAGAAAATTCTCAAGTATTTGAAAATTAAACAATACACTTCTATATAGATAACTCATGTGTCAAAGAGGAAATCTCAAGGGAAATTAGAAAATATTCCAAACTGACTGAAAAATGAAAATATAACATAGCAAAAATTGAAGGATGCAGCTAATGCAATATTTACAGAGAAATTTATAATGTTAAATGCTATGTTAGAAAAGTAGAATGTCTTCAACAAATAAGTTAAGTTTCCAATTTAAGAAATTAGAAAAAGAAGAGCATTGATGAACACTAAGCAGAAACAAGTAAATAATAAAAATAATAGCAGAAATCAATGAAATTAAAAACCAAAAATAGAAAAAATACCCCAAACTGGTACTTTGAAAAATCAATAAAATTGATAAACCTGTCACTAGACTAACAAAAGAGAAAAAGAGGAAGGGAGGGAGAGAGAGAGAGAAAGAAAATCCATATTATAAATATCAGGAATAAAAGGGGTGATATCATTACAGACTCTACAAACTTAAAACTATAATAAGAGAATACTAGAAACAATCCATATGCCATACATTCAAAATCATAGATGAAATGGGCCAATTTCTTTAAAGACAAACTACCAAATCTCACTTAAGAAGAAATAGATAACCTATACCTATTAAATTGAACTGGTATAAGCAAGACTCAGAATGTTTTCTCTGCGGAATTCTGCTAAGTATTTGAGGAACAAATTATAACAATTATGTACCACCTCTTCCAGAAAATAAAAGAGGGGATAACAAACACAACTCATTTTATGAGGCAAGCATACCCTAATTCTAAAATTGGACAGGTATTACAGGAAAAGAAAATTATAGGCCAATATACTTTCTGAACAAAGACTCAAAAATCATCAAAAAAGTATTAGCAAATTAAATCTAGGAGTATATAAAAAGATTAATACATCATGACTAAGAGGAATGTTTTTCCAGGAATGCAAGCCTAGTACAATATTCAAAAATCAAACAACATAATTCACCATATTAACAGACTAAATAAGAAAAAACATATGATCATCTTAATGGAGAGAAAAGTTTTTGATAAATTTCAGCATCCATTTATGATAAAAGTCTCAGCAAATTAGGAATCAGAAAATTCCTTAACTTGAAAAAGGCTGACTTGAAAAAAAATTTACCATGATAGATAATGATGAAAAACTTAATGCATTTTCCTTAAGATCTAGAACAAAGCAAGGATGTCTTCACCCCTCATTCCTATTCAATATCAGACTAGAAGTCTTAGCTAGTGCAATAAGGCAAGGAAAAAAAATTGACATACAGCTTGAGAAGATGAAATAAAATCTGTCTTCATAGGTAACTTCTCAAAGAATCTATACAAAACGTCCTAGTAAATGAGCTTAGCAAAGTTGCAGGATACAAGGTCAACATACAAAAATCAGTTTTATCTTTGTATGCTTGCAATGAGTTTGAATTTTTTAAAATGCCATTTATAATAGCACTGGAAACATAAAATATTTAGATATAAACTTAAAAACATAATCTCAATGTCTGTATGCTAAAAATTATAAAACACTGATTAAAGAAATCATACCTCTAAATAAATGGAGAGGTATACTGTATTCATGTATTAGAAGACTGAATACTATTAATTCTCTCCAATATACTCCATGAACTTAACAATATAAATGAAAATTCTAGCAGAATTTTTGTAGATGCCAACAAGTTGATTCTAAAGGAACTAGAATAGCTGAACAATTCTGAAAAAGAACTAAACTCTAAGAATCACACTACCTAACTTCAGGACTTATTACAGAGTTACATTAATTAAAGAGGTGTGCTATTGGTGAAGCATAGACATAGAGATTAATGGAACAAAACAGCCCAGTCATTGATTTGTGACAAATGTGTAAAGGTAATTCAATGAAGAAAGGTTAGTCTTTTCAACAGATGGTGCTAGGATAACTGAATATCAAAGGTAATCTTATATCTCATACATTACTTGAAAATTAATGCAATCAGATCATTGACTTAAATGTAAATATAAAACCATAAAACTTCTAGAAGAAAATATAAGAGGTCTGAATGACCTTGTGCTTGACAATATGTAAAAGGAATATTGATAAATTAAACTTTGTCACACTTAAATTTTTTTGCTCTGGTAAATACATAGTTAAGAGAATGAAAAGAAAAACCACTGACAAGGAGAAAACATTTACAAATCACATTTCTGACAAAGAACTCGTATTCAGACCATAAAACAAATTCTCCTAACACAACAGTAATAAAACAAACAACCCAATAAAACAACTTGGCAAAAGATCGAAACAGGCACTTCACCAAAAAGAATATATGAATGGCAAATAAGCACATTAAGAGGTAGTTAATTAGGTAAATGCAAATTAAAACTATGTGATGCCACCCATTCTTTTTAAAAGAGGGGGAAAATAGCACTACCAAGTTCTGACAAAGATGCAGAACATCTGGAGTTCTTATACATTGCTGGTGGGAATTAAAAATGGTGGTCACTTTGGAAGATAGCTTGGCAGTTTCTCATAAAGTTAAACATATATGTACCATATGACCAAGAAACCTCACTTCTAGGTATTAACTCAAAAGAGATGGAAACTTAGTTTCATGCCAGAAACTGTACATAGATATTTAGAGCAGTTTTTTTTTTTTTTTTTTTCACAGTCATCCACATGTCTTTCAAATGGTAAATGGATAAACAGAACATGATACATCCCTACAATGGAATACTGGCCAGCAATAAAAATTAACAAACATGCAACTTAAATGAATCTTATGCATATTTTCCTAAATGAAAGAAACCAGACCCCAAAGACTATGAACTGTATGATGCCATTTATATAATATTCTGGAAAAGCAAAAATACAGACAGAGAAAACAGCTAAGTTGAGAATGGGAAGGTACTGCATATTAATTACAAACAGGCAACATGAGAAAATCTTGCATGTGATGGAACTCTACTATAAGAAAATCTGTTGACGACGTGGATGGAACTAGAGGGTATTATGCTAAGCGAAATAAGTCAATCAGAGAAAGACAATTATCATATGATCTCTCTGATACGAAGAATTTGAGAGGCAGAGTGAGGGGTCTGGGAGGTGGGGGAGGGAAGTGAAACAAGATGGGATCAGGAAGGAGACAAATCATAAGA
>CM052899.1:100595542-100747553 GCA_028534135.1 Potos flavus | reverse complement strand
GTGGATTTTAAAGCATTAGAATAGGAAAGTGCCAAAGGTAATCATCTAATGATCAAAATCTAACCCTTTTATGCTGAGATTGAAATTGAGACCTTGAAATAGTTGGTTACCTTAACTTGATATCTCATATCAAGGAATGGTTTAATGTTAATGCTGTATGAATTTCAAGAGTTTCAGCACATTTAAAGAGAGGTGGAGAGGACATTTAATTACTGTGAGGCCACACGTGATCACAAATATTTTCTTACTATTTTATAAATAACACCAAACCCTTTTTTATCTCCATCGGCCCCAACCACTGTGGTACCATTTTGCATGCAGACCACTCAGGCTGAGGAGCATTAAATTTAATTTGTGCAAAAGTTGAAGGTGGAAAAGCGTGAAATTAACTTGACGCATTTTTAAAGCATTTTCTCTCTCTTAGCTTCTCTCAGCTTTTCCAATCCAGAACGATTTGATTGACTGTGTCAGGATCTCCCCATCCCTGGAGCTTCTCTCTACTCTGTTCAGTGAGATTTGTGGGCTTCTGTTAATGTGTAGCTCATTCTTCTTTAGTCTACAGGCAACCCAGCTAAAGGAAACACTGATTTATTTGGTTTGATATTTACCTTGGCAGAGCTTCAGTCTGTGTTCAAGGTCTGCTCTTGGTGACTCATCTCTTTCAAGAGTGTGTGTGTGTGTGTGTGTGTGAGAAACAGCCAAAGATGACTCAACTCATTCAAGAAATCATTCAGCCTGGTCCAAACAGTTTGCGAAGATTTTGAAAGAAAGCTAAACCTTGTATAAGGCTATGCAAGACAAAACAACCTATCAGCAATTGGTTGCTAGTATAATACCTGCCAATTTGTAAGGTTATTACAGAGACATCTCAACCTGGTGTGAGGGATAAACTTGAGGTATTCCATATTGTATCAATAAAGGAAGCACTTCTACATAATTTGAAAAGCCCATAGGATAAGAGCTGATTGAAGATGATTATGTTTAGAAATAAAAAGACAGATGGAAATAAGACTATAGGTTGCCCACTGTAAATTTCATTTAGTGACCAATTCTTAAGTATTATAAGAAGTGCCTGCACAATGCAGTATAAGCACTCCTCTGATTATTAAAAATCTAGAAAGCCATTGCTATCAATTCTGTTCATCTTCTGATACGATCACTCAAATAGTCTTATTCAAATAACTTGGTTGTGCAGAGATTTTTAAAGTTTTGTCAGGAGAGATTTGCAAAGGAATGTATTTGCAATGTTGAAAAGGATAATAGAAAGAAAAACACAATGTTTAAACACCACAGATTGGAAATTTCACAGTATTCCATTTATGTTCATTATTATTGAAAAAGTAATGATCAGTGCATATTTTGTGCACTTTAGAGAAATAACCATGTAATAATTTTTTAAAAGGTACCTATTTAAAATTTTTTCTGCTCATGATCATGTGTCTTTTCCAAGGCTGGCTGGCTTTCCTTAAAAGATGCTCTTCTACCACACTAAATAATTGATGTCTTTTTTGAGAAAATGAGGTGTTTCTCACCCCCAACATCCCAAAGGACTTGTACTTCATTTATCAATACCCAACACAAAACCAGACCACCTGATGCTGTCTGCCGTATATGGTATATCCATGGTTGGTGAGCTCTTAAGGTGCTCTTACGGTTTTATGCAGCATCATGCATTTATACTTCATAAATAAGAACAAATAAATGCATTCGATTCATGTCCTGATTCTACAAAACATAAATAAAGGCCTTCCTATTTTTAAAAGGAGTATAGAAAGGAATAATTAAAATGACACAGGCTTATTGGCAGTGGCTTTGAAAGAAAGTTTAAAGGGACAAGTAATAAACTTATAATTTAGAAAAATAGGACCAGCTTTCCATTAATATTGAAAATATAGAAATACCAAAGAAACGGAGAAAAAAACGTGAACATGAGAGAACATCGTGTTTTGGGAAAAATGGGGCAGATTTACTTGCCCTTTTCAAAAAATTAATACTCATAGGAACTCACAAGATAAGGATTTTCATCCTCACTGCACAAATGAAAAAACTGAAGATCTGAGAAACTACTGCTTGTTGAAAATTATACAAATAGAACATAATAGAACTAAGATAAATCTCGGTTTTGACAAATTCAGAATTTCATTCTCATCAGTTTAAGAAAAGTGTGTCAGAGAAGTTTATGTCTGTGATGAATTCTGAAAAAAAAAAAGAATTAAAACCTATTTTAGGAACAGGTAAATATCAGAGAAAGAATATTTCACACAGAGGGGGACTTTAATAATAACTATCAATTAAAGAATTTACTATGTGTTAGATATTTAATGTATAAGGTACATAACTATCAAATTAACATACAATATCTTATTTGGTTCCCTTAACAATCTAATAAAGTAGATAACAATACATTTATTTAAGGCAAAACTGAACACAAGAAAGCTTGTATGTATGTCAGCCTGCCTTAGAGTCAAGTCCAAAAGGGTCTCTAAAATCTATGGTCTTTCCAAAGTCTTAGGATCACTAGAGCATCTGGATCAGAGTGTGTGAGAAGGAAAGTGGTAAAATTGAGCCTGGTGAGCTGAACAGAGGCCAGGTCACAAAAAGCTGTGTAAGCCAAGGGTGGGTGTTTACACCTTATTTTTAGTTAATGAGATGCCTTTGAACAATATTAAATGAGGAATGGCATGACCATACTGAAGCTTTAAGGTTATTCTGGTAAGGTATAAATTGGAGAGACTCACACAAATTAGAAGGCAGAAAGACCACAAGGTAGCCAATTTAAATAATTCAAAGCAATAAATAATGCCATTTAGTTAGGTAACCATGGGATTGGACTAGATGAGGAAGATTCTAGATATATTAGTGAGGTAAAAATGACTAAGGACAAGACGTAGACCAATAGATTTTCTTGCTAAGAAAGGGGTCTGTAATGATTCCCAGCTCTCTGCTTTGGTTACTGCATAAATCAATACTAGAGATTAATGCTACAGTTGCTGGGAAGTAAATAAGCAATGTCTAACAAAGATCCAGTTACCAGGCTAGATTCAAAATTCATGGGAAAGTTTTGGTATAGTGAAGAGTAGAAAACGGTACCATTAGAATCAACTTAGAGAACACGTAAAAAAAAAATTATCTGTAAAATTGTATAATAGGTGATTTCTGTGTTTGAAAACATGTTATTTGTTTTCATGTTTAACTCTGTTCACACCACATCCCTAAAATGTAAACTCCTTGAGGACAGGATTCATACTCTTGTTACCACTCTAAACTCAGCATATAAAATAATCCACAATATAGAGTAAGACTCAGTAAGCATGTGTGCATTGGATGACTGTGCATTGCTTATGGTTGAGATCCTAATTACAGGAATCCTCATAGTTTATGTAGCATCTTCAGCCAAGTCTTCACATGATATTTTATTTCTGACCCTGTCAGATCAATAAAATTGAGGTCATTTCTGACATTCTGAGAGGACAGAAATGAGAAATGTAATGACAAACTCCCTGAACTCTGGCCCTACCTTCTTCCTCCAAATAATAAGCACCACATTAATTTTCAGATTGGATACTCTTAAAATTCCCTGGAAAATCAATACTATAAAGTGATAAGACTAAGGTTAGATGATTGATTCATCAATTGATTTTCTTTTAATTTTCTGGCAAGAGATGATTTTTTTTAAGGCCAGTGATAACTACCTAATCTCTAACTCCTTTCCCTAATCTTTATTCTCTCTCTTGCTGTATTTAACTTTGAGGACCACCCAATATCGCTGGATAAAAGGTTTTGTGTCTTCCAACTCAATCAGTTCTAATGGGGTAGAAATAAGAGTAGAGATGATACCAGGAACACTGAGTCTAGGATCTACCTGTGAAAGAGCAGAGTCAGTAAACAGTAATGAACTCAGAGACCCAGAAAATCCAAACATGGTTATAAACCCAGAGTCAGAATATCATGGAAAGAACCAGAAGTTTGGTTCAGAGCCAAGAAATACAAGAGGGAAGCAGGGAAACATCATGGAAACAGAGAAAGGATGTTCACCTGACTCAGAGGCTCACCCTTTCTTTTCCTCAGGTCCTTCTCAGCAGGGACCTCTGGAAAAGTGCTTCTTTCTGTGTACACCGTTTCTCTCTTTTTCTCTATCTCCAGATTTTCTTGTTCTGTACTTGATCTTTCATAGTTCTCTAAGGTTCATCCTCATCCCTTGGATCATCCATTCCCCCCACAAAATTTATATTATATTCTAATAGCTCCAGGTATCTCCATAATGCTAATTATGGCAAAGTTCCTCTTTCTATCCGTGTTGATTCTTTCTTGAATCCATTTCATAGCATTAACTGCATACAAAACATCTTCAGTTAGAAATACTAGTGAGTTTCAAATACAGTAATATTACAAAATATACTGGTGCTATTTGTTGTTGTTGTTGTTGTTTTACCTATTGCCATTGTTACTAGCTGCATCTGAGTGCTCCTCACCTTGTGTCCAGATTACTGCAATGCATCCTCATCTGGTAATTCTTTCAATCTCTTCCACTTCGAATCCAATTTATACTTAACTTTGAATCAAAGAAAACTCAAACTCCGTTTTTATTATATTATTCGTCTGACTTAAAAGAAAAAAAACTTAATTAGCTTTCCATTACAATGATGTTTCTTAGCCAATTTTGTATAGGAACTTGCCTTTTTTGAGTTTTCAAAAGCAGTAACTGGGGGTTGTATAATCACTAGACCCTGTTAAGGGGAGCCCAATCCTGGAGGCTGTATTTAGAGGCTCCATTGGGCCCTCCCTTGACCATGGCTCCCTCCAATACCCCACCCTCTACCTCCGACAAGCAATCTATAGACTAGGGCTGTTACCCATCAAGAGCTTTTTGTTCCCTAATCTGAACTACGCTCCAGATACCTGCCTAAGGCCTGTCTGTGTGAGCCTCTTTCTTCAATCCATCTTCCTAATAATGAGTCATGAAGCAAATTTGTACATGTTTAGGTCCAAAGAGTGACCAAGGAATAAATGTTTACAGAGGGTGTAGATAAATTTGGAACATGTGTGGTTAAATGTCCCAGAGGTCAGAGCGAAGAATGGGGTTAAGGGTAGGAAGAGAAGGAGTATATGTTGTAGCCCCCTACTGTCTTTTTCTGAGATAAACTCCGAGCATGTGGGAGTAGGTTTTTATTGCTGCATAAACAAATTACTACAAACTTAACAACTTCAAACACCACCAATTTATTATCTCATAGTTCTGTAGGTCAGAAGTGCAAAGGGGCTCAGATGAGTTCTCTGCTTAGGGTCTCATAAGGCCAAAGTGGTGGTGCTGGCTGGTCTAGAGTGTTATGGAGGATTTGGGGAAGAATATGCTTCCAGGGTCAGCTAGGTTTTGACAGAATTCAGTTCCCCATAGTTGTATGACTGAGTCCCCATTCCCTTGTAACCATCATCCAGGGACCATCTCTCATCCATCTCTCATCTTCTGAAGGCCACCTGTATTTCTGCTCATGTCACCCCTCCATCTTCAGACCAGCAACAGTTCATGGAATCTTCATCTTTCTGATTTTCTCTTCAACTAGCATAGAGAAAAAGCTCTGTGTCTTTAATGGCTCATATGATTACTTTGGCCCACCAAGAAAAATCCAAGGGAAGAGCCTTATTTTAAGGTCAGCTGTGCCATGCAAAATTACCCAATGAGCAATATCTCATCATATTTACAGGTTCTGGGAATTAGGGCCAGACAAGTTTGGGAGCTGTATTAACTAGTTTGCTAGGGCTGCCAGAACAAAGTCCCACGGACTGGGTGGCTTAAGCAACAGAAATTTATTTTCTCACAGTTCCAGAGGCTCAAAATTTGGGGTCAAGGCATCAGCAGGATTGGTTTCTTTGGAGGCCTCTTCACTGACTTCTAGATGATCGACCTCTTCCTATGTCTTCCCATCTTCTTCCCTTTGTACATGCCAGTGTCCTTTTTTTTTTCTTATAAGGATGCCAATCATATTGGATTAGGGCCCACTCTAACAACATCCTTTTAAACTTAATTATCTCTTTAAAGATACTATCTCCAAAAAAAATAAAAATAAAGATACTATCTCCAAATAAAGTCACATTCTAAGGTACAGGGGGTTTGGGACTTCAACATATGAATTTGGGAGGGACATAACTCAGTGCATGATAAAGGCTACTTTTAGAAGTCTGCCTACCACAAGAATGCTGAATGTGAAAGCTGCCCTTGCAGCTTTGGCCTAAGAAGGCATACTTGTCAATGTACGAAGATAGAACACATTATATTTAATAGTTATTTTTCCAACGTTGTTATTTTAAGTATTTAGATATATGATATGTATTCCTGCTCCAATGCTGCAGATCTGGTGGGTGGCCTGGAGAGAGAAGCAAAGAATCTGAAAGGAAATGAACAGAGCCTGATGCTGCCTTTCTATGATAAGCAACTGCAGTGGCAGTGGCCACACTGGAGTCTATGAGGTGAAGTCTAAGGATCTACTGATACATCAAAGCCTAGTGAATGGGGAATAAAGTCTGTTTTCCTTAACCTGTCATTACTAAGAGTGCATACAGTCCACCAGGTGTTCTTCGCTCCTCCTAGTAAGATGGAAGATCATGCTCATTTTCCTACTGTCCCCTCCATACCATGCCCCACACAATCTGACTGTTTTGTTCCTTTCTCTTGGAGCCAATTCTCTTAGTCCATCAGGGCTGCTCTAACATGCTTATAAGCCACCAAGACCGAATGCTTACAAATAACAAAATGCTATCTATCTCTCATGATTCTGGAGGCTAGAACATCCAAGATCAAGATGCTGGCAGATTAAGTGTGTGATAAGAGCCTGGTTCTTGGATGGCCGTCTTATCTTTGTGTCTTCACACGGTGGAAGAGTCCAGGGTGCTCTCTGGGGCCTTTTATAGGGTACTAATTGCCTTCATGAGTGCCCTGCCCTGATGATCTAGTCACCTCCCAAAGGCCCCACCTCCAAGTACCAACGTATTGGGCATTAGATTTCAACATACATATTTAGAGGAACACAAACATTCAGTCAATGGCACAAACCTTCCATAAAATCCTACTCCCTGTACTACCCTTCTCTCTTAACTTCTAAGACATGTTGTTGCCTGTTTTAGTCATTTGAAAGTTAGCATTTCCAATTTTATACAAACTTCCAAGTTTTTTTTTTACATCATAAACACCATACAATATCTCTTCTAGATTATAATCTTGTTGAGGTCAAGTTCCATGGCTTCCACATACATCTCCTCTTGTTCCCTCATATAGAGGGAGTGCACGAAACTTGTTAAATACTCAGGTGAAATGAATTCAGGTTATTTTCCCACTGTTTGCTCCTTATGCATGTTACATAAAAAATGATTTGGCATTAAAATAAGTTCAGGCAGTTTTTACAAGGTTAAAACATGTTTCTGTACTTTAAGATGTCTCAGGATCTTTAGTATATGACTCTATATGGTTACTATCCAAAAGGGAATAATAATGAAAAGTTTATCAAACTTATTGGCCTTTTATTTCAAGAACATCTTATGTAACTAGTGTTCCAGAATATATACTTTTTACAAGACTGGCTTAAGAGCTAGTTCTCATTAATTCTCTTTTTAATATAAATATGTATTATTTATAGGTAGCATATAAAGTAATTGTACTTATTCATATGTATTTAAAAGTCTAGTCTTTATTCTGACCATCACCACCCCAACTATGGGCAAATGATCAGGCTATCTTAAAACTTCTGTCTCATATGCCAATTTCCCACTTACTCAAGGTCTTCAGGAAAAAATTTCAGGTCCTTTTCACAAAGTTTAGTGATTGATTGAACTCTGTTCATTGAGAAAAGATCAGAGTAAACAGCTTTATATCAGAACATAAAATATTAAGATTTAAGTTGTTAACTGAAATCTATTAAGGAGGGAGAACACAGAATCTCTGGCTTTGGAGGGCATTTAATTCTTTATTGCTAAATAAATGGTTTTGGCATTTGTGAAGCTGATCTTATCAGGTTTTCCTAGATTGTAACCTCCATGAAAATGGACACGGCATCTTTCTTAAGTTTTACTGAGTATCCTAAGTGTATATTATCTAAAAATGTTGATGATAACAATGAACAGAATGATTTGTGCTCCATCACAAAGATGTTGTGTAAATTAATGACAGGCAGTCTGATAAGTGCTTGGAGTTCCTTTGGGGAAGACTGTATAAAAAATACAGTACTTTCATATGATAAAGCCTTTGTCTACGTACCTAAGCACTTGTGTGTCAGATGATCTTAAAATACATAGTCAATGAGGCATTAACCTCTTTTGAGATATAGGCAGATAAAGTTTATGATTGGTATTAGTGTCCGAACATTAAGCTATCACGCTGGGTCCAGTGGGTAAATCCTTGACTTAGTCGACCTGTTTTTTCATTGTTTACAAATATCAAAGTTATCTAAGTTCCAAGATGTAACCTTCAGAAAGTTGATGAGAATTGCCAGTCCCAGAACCCATTCTTATTATTGTAGCTGACCCACAAGTAACTCTGTTGTGGAAAACTTTACCTAATTTATAATAATGCCGTGGAACTGAATTTTCCATTAGTACTTTCATACATTGTATTTTCCTCAAATACTTTTGCCTTTTTTTTTTCTAATTGAATTTCTCACTTTTGAAGCCAGAGTTTCTTTTATCAATATTGTTATTAGCATTTGCATTCCTATTTTTAACTCCCATTTCAAGGCATGCCTTGAAAACATTTTGTTGAAAGCAGTTATTTGCCATGTTAAGAGTGTTGTAGTTCAGCAAAATTGAAAAATACATCTACTGCATTAGTAACATAAGAACAAAAATGTATTTTATCACTTTGAGTATGTAAACACACAGGAAACAGAAAATCAAATAATAGAACTAAGAGGAGACACAGTCTAATGGACTCAGCAGAGAATTAGGAGCCAAAAATATCTGAGCTCCAATCCTGGCTCCAATACAGGGTTCTATGTCCTTGAGTATGTTCTTTTCTCTTTGTGGGGGAAAAAAAAAAAGCAAAACACACAAAAAAATCTCACTGTAGTAGAAATAGGTAAGGGTAGTCAGATATTTCAGTATTTTCTAAAGCAAGTTTTCCACTTTAGCTATGACTGCTTTTATTTCCACCAGTTGTTTTTTTTTTTTTTAAAGATTTTATTTATTTGACAGAGACACAGCGAGAGAGGGAACACAAGCAGGGGGAGTGGGAGAGGGAGAAGCAGGCTTCCCCCTGAGCATGAAGCCTGATATGGGGCTCGATCCCAGGACCCCGGGATTATGACCTGAGCCAAAGGCAGACGCCTAACGGCTGAGCCACCCAGGTGCCCCTATTTCCACCAGTTTTTGTCATAAACTTGATGCTGTCTCTGTTTATGCCGCCGTAATTCTAATTCTTTTGTCTCCATACCCTTTGAACTTGAATGCTTCCCCTGGCATAAGTATATCATTTGAAAGCCCTGAATCAAACAGCCTTACTCCTCATTCTTATACTACACCCTGGCATTTAGTTGCACATTCTTTAAAGAGAAAATGAGTTCAGGCAGCAGAATATGCATGCCTATGGTCTCAAGTTTCTCTAAGGGCTTACCCAGGTTGAATATATTCTATTACATGCAATCACCATCTGTGATGTTTGGACAGGAAATAGAACACATGGCACCTCACCAGCAACTTGTATAAACTTGTCATTTTAATTAGTCAGGGACCATTTGTGTGAGGGCTTCTACATCACCTCACAAAAAACAATGATCTCCTCACATGAGCAAAACATCCTAAAATACAACTTGAAGGCAGAATCGTGTACAGTGTCTCTATATTTCCAGCATCTAGCAAAGTGTTGGATATATAGAGAGGGCCAAATGAGTATTTGTGAAATTGACCCAAGTAAGTTTCTCTTCAGAACTACACAAGTAATAGTATTTCCCAGGAACCAGTTAGGGGAAAATGAATGGGTAAAGACCATCATTCAGCTCCTTTACCATCCTCTTTCATAGGTGTGGCTGCTGCTGCTACATTAGCCACCATCCCATGCAAACACTGCCACACGCCTGGACTCTAACCCAGGAGAATCTTTCTCCAGATGCTGTATCTTGGCATCCTGGACAGACTGCCGCGTGTGTCATCTCCTCTTCCATCCCTTTCCACTCTTCCTACAGGCCTGTCTCACATAGGAAGAGCTTTTTCTCTCTTCCCACAATGAGCTTCTTAGAATTTCTTCGGGCAGCAGTGGAAAACTTCCCTCAACTACTCCAACCTCTCTCTGTCTTGTGAGTTAACACTAGTAACCCTTCACTGTCCCTATTGCTAACTGGAAAGATTACTGCTTCTGCCAGAGTCTTCCTGCAACCACTTCAACCCTTTTTGTTGTGGACGCTTGCTGCAGTATGAAAGACATAATTTCAGTAAATCACTACAGCTACTGCCCTAAAAGTATCCTCTTATTTGAGTTTTTGCATAAAGACGCCACCACATCTCTGGAAGATAAAATATGTACATACTTCCAAATTAAATCCTTTTTAAAATTCATGAGGTTCTTGAGGTTCTATATATAAACTGGAACTATTAGGGAATAGACTTTCTTCCCAGAATATTCCTTTGTTGGACCTCTTTCCTTCCCTGTCTCACCCAAATGAGACAAAGGCAAAATGGTACTGTCTCTCAGGGAGTTTGGTTTTATCAAATGTGCACGTGGAAAAGCCCCACATAAAACTTCCTTTCCTAGACAGAAAGGTGAGTGTGATACATGTTACTTTTAATGGGAAGTAAGTCTGCTTGGAGGCTAACTGCTGTGTATAGGCAATGAAAATATGGGGGTTCTGCTCCAGCCAGGTCAATTCCTTAGCCTTTGGCCAAGTCTAAGTCTCTCAGTGTATGGTAAGCTCAGTGAGATAGAAGGATAGAGGAACTCAAGGAACCCTAACTATGCCAGGTTGCCCTATGGTACAGTTAGAGATCTGCCCCACAATCTAGCTCTGCAGCTAAGTGTTGGCTTAGATGACAATAAGTTGAGAGTAGACGAAACAAAAGTAGACAGTATCTCTAAGCTTAGTGGGTAAAAGTGATATAATGGACTCCAGCCATAAATTCTCTTTAGAAGAGTATTGACATTTTCTCTTACATCCTATACTTTGATAAGTGAAGTCCTTTTTTTTAATTTAATTTTATTTTTTTTATTTACAGGCTGGACCTAAGAGTGGGAGATGGCTATATAAGAGAAAAACAAATGGAATACATATGGCATATTGGCTTTTCACTGAATCTGGAACAATTGACTGCTCAAGCATTCTACAAGTGAGGATATGAATGATTTAGGTATGAGTCCAGCCTAAGAACGTGTTACTATAGACAGAGAAGTAAATGCATGTAAAAGCCACAGATGCTCACAAGCCCCAAATGCTCACAAGCTGGGAAGTATACGTTATGGATTAAAGTGTGGCACCCAAATTCATATGTTGAAATCCTAACCCCCAATGTGATGGTATTAGGTGTTGGGGGCCTATGGAGCTTGATTAGATCATGAGGGTGAAGCTGTCAGATTGGGATGAGTGCCCTAATAAAAGAGACCCCACAGAGCTTCCTTGCCCCTTCTGCCATATGAGGACACAGCCAAAAGACTATGAACCAGGAAGCTAATTCTTGGGCTACCAGTACCTTGCTCTTGGACTTTTCAGCCTCCAGAACTGTGAGAAATAACTATTTATTGTTTAAGCTACTCAGACTATGCTATTTTTGTCATAGCAGCCCAAACAGACTAAGACAATTTACATGGACCAAGAGAGAGATACAGAGCCAAAAGAAAGCAGAAATTTGAAATCATTGTTTCAATGTCATCTAAAACATGCAAAACGAGAGCAACATAAAACTAGAAATCTGCTAAAAACTAGCAAAGGACACTAATCACAGTATGATAGGCCATTGAAGTACTGTGCAAGGTTTCAAGTATATTATTACAGGACAAAATATCAAAGACTTGGAAAAGTCCAGAAACGGCAACAAAATGATAAGTGGTATCAATGTTTATAACTATGAAGAAAGGGGGGAAATTAGCTTTATGTTCATTAGAAAGGAAGAGATTAGAAGGGATAATTATTGAGGTGTCTAAAACTCTGATGAATACTGAGAAGGGAGAGACAGGAAATGGTTCAAAAGCAAAAGAGGACATCAACAGAAAGGAACAAAGAACTGTGCATTAAAGGGAATTCAGAAGCAATGTATTTACACAGTAATTACTGCGGTCCGCAGAAAAGGGTACGGACATCAGAAGGGCAATATCCAAACCCTGAGTGTATTTTTACAATGAGTCAGATGAGTGTTTTTTTGGGGGGGTGATTCAGGGGGGTGCTCTTCAAGGCAGAGAACCTGCATGGAGGGATTAATGTGTTTGTCAGAACAACGTGGCTGCTTTCCTTCCTGAAATGCGAGCTGCTCTCCCTCATTAAGTTAGCATGCTGATCTGGCAGAGCCACATCCTGGAATCCTGAAAACATCAGCTTCCATCTAACTTTTCATCTCTAACATGCTTAATTTGGCTTAGGCAGCTTGATGGCAAGTTTACAATATTATCAATATGCCTATGACCTGGTATCCGTACCGTCTGATCCTGAATTACTTGCCTATTGGAAAAAGCATAAACCAGATAGGATATGTAGTTCAACAAACGTCCAGGTCTGGAACTCCAGTTCAGTCTTGATAAACACCAGATAACTTTGAGAACTCATCTGAACTTGTCGGTACCATAGAGCCTCTGACTTTTCTCCAATCACCTGACTAGCTCTTATCCTCTAGAGGGAGGGTAAAAATTCAAAAAGCAACCCATACAAACCATGGTTTTACCATAATTTGATTATTGTTATGAAGTATTTTGATACCCAAATGTCTCATAGTCCAGGGCATACTGATACTTGTTCTTCTCTATGAGGATGTATGTCCTAAGTTACACTCTCCCTGAACATTAAAACATATAAAATCCCAGAGCTCAGGCCCACCGCGGTGGCTGCTTGAGTCGCCTTCATCCCTCTGTAGGGTGGAAGGTTGGCCTCATTGGAAGTCTTTCTCCTCTCAAACTAATTCAACTCTCCAGCATCCATGAGATCTTGTTATGTTCAATTTCTCTTCTAAAATGTTAGTCTCGCTCTTTCCCTTCAACACATAAATATGTTCTAATACCTTCCCCAAAAGTGCTCCCTCTAGTTACAACTGTATCCCAGCCAAGAAAATTCTCTTGGGACCAAAAGAAAAAAAAAAAAAAAAAAGAGGCACAAATTCATGGGCTTTACTTCTGCATGGCCCCCAGTACCCTTAACTTCCCAGCCTCTATGATTTGGCTTCTGGTCTCAACATTACATTAAACTTGCTTTGGCAAAGATCACTCATAACCGCCTAGTAAACAAAACCAATGAACACATTTAGTCTGGGGTGTTCTTGGAGAGTTTACGTTCTCCTTCACACACTTGCTTTCTTTGGCTTCAAAAATGTCAATGCCTCTTCACTGTCCTTCCATCTCTATTTTTCCTTTTTGTTTTCTTCACAATACCTCTTGCTCTACATACTCCTTCAAGTTGGTGTTTCCAAGATTATCTCATTATTCTTTGTTTCTTTTCACTCTCCTTTTTTTCCCTGAGCTTCCTTATCTGATCTCTATATCCCATTTATTGCCCATATTCCAAACCTCCCCAATCTTTTATTTCCATTCCAGACCTTTGCTTGAGTTCTAAAACCTCACATGACATGAAACGATCTACAAGGCATTGTCTGACTGTCTCACACACACCCCAAGCCTATTATGAGTATCCCTGTAACTCACTGAACTTTACTCCCTCTGCCCATCTGCTAACCCCCCTTCCTCTTTCTATTTGCCTATGCTGATGAAAACTCATAAATGGAGAAAGAATTCTAGGTTCTTCTTTTTTCTTCAACATCCATATCCAATGGGTCAACAATTCTACACATTCTACTTCAAACATTTTTTTATTTTTTTTTAAGATTTTATTCGTTTATTTATTTGAGGGAGAGAAAGAGAGCACAGGCAAAAGCAAGGGGAGGCAGAGGGAGAAACGGACTCCCCACTGAGTAGGGAGCTTGATGTGGGGCTCAATCCCAGGACCCCGGGATCATGACCTGAGCCGAGGGCAGATACTTAGTTGACGGAGCCACCCAGGCGCCCCTCAAACACTTTTTTAGATTTAGTTTCCATCTCAGTTTCCTAGCCTTAGTTCCTACTTGAATTATATTTCACTTGGCCTATTGAAACAGCTTCCTCACTTGTATCTCAGACTCCAGTCCTGCTCCTTCCAATTCATCCGTTAGCAAAGTTTTGGATAAATTAAATCTGATCACATACTGTCCTGCTTAAACCAGGTCATTTACTGTATCAACACCAGAAAAAAGTTCTCTAAACTTGGCTTCCATATTCAATCTCATCCTTCGTGTGCTCCATCCAATCTTCCCTGAGCCTTTAACATGACCTTGATGACAATATACTCTCTTGTGTCTTGATGACACTATAAAGGTCTTCCTCTATTGGAACACCTTTTCTCCCACTCCAATTATTTACCTGGGAAAACCTGTCCATAAATGTAAACATCATTTGTGGCACATCTTTCTTGATACTCCCCACCCACGGCCAGCCAGAATTAGTCATACTTTGAATGAGCCTCCCAAAGCATCTTGCAAAAGTCTATATTCTAGCTTATGTCTCTGTGTGGTTTGCAAAACGGTACTCCCTGTTAGAGTCTGAGTTCTATAAGATCAGGCATGATACCTTAACTTTTTGGTCTCTCCTGGTGGAGTACGTGGTACAAATAGATACTCAGTAATTATTTAGTGAAATCAATAAACAGTTTTGTTAACTGTGGTTGTGGGATGTGTAAGTTCCCATGGTACCAATGGCTGGGAAAGAATTCCAGGTGATTTCTTCTACTATAAAAAGCCAAGAAGGTGGGACTGGACAACTTTTTCTAAGCTAGCTGGAAAAATCCCCATCAATTTAAGCCACTAGGAAAAAGTTTTTAAATCTACACTTACCCTCCCCCCAGAAAAGTGCAAAGAATTCAAGTTTTTGAGCAAATGCTTACTAACCAACCCCAGAAGGTATTTTAGAGGTGTCTAGATCTGAATTTTCTTAGAGAAGTTTAATAGTAGCAACACATGTGGTATATGTAGCATTTTTTCCTAAATGTTTCCATCTTTATCTTGGCATATATTTTCACAGATCTAGCCAGCAGATATGAGAATATACTGAGATTTCATTTAGCATATGAAGAAACCAAGGACTCAAGATGTTAGGCAATTTTCTCAGAATTATACAATGTGTCACCAACTGATTGGTATCCAGTCTCCTAAATCCATGTTTCATGTTCTTGCAACCTAAATTTGTTGTCTCCTTTTGAAAGGGTCCTTCCTCTCTCATGTCATTTCTTTTATTAATGCACATATGCATTCATTGTACAAAAGTTTTAAGGGCTATGATAAAAGAATAACCACATTAGAGTTAGGGAGCCTGACCATGAGTTTCTCTCAGATACATGCAAATATTCAAATGCAGCCACACATAATGACAAGAGTACCTGGGGCTGGCAGTTTTGGGCTCAGTCCCAACTCCACTGTTTTCTGGCTAGGTCATCTTGAGCAAGCCACTTTCTTGGAACCTCAATCCTCTTATTTACAGAATGGGAATAACAATACTTCCACAATTTCCTGCATGACTCTTGTGAGACAGACGGAGCACGCAGAACCATTTTGTCAAGTATAAATGTCATACGATGATGCTGGAAACTTTCAGTGAGTGTTCACTGTGTGCAAGGTAGTGCTCTAAGTATTTTACTGACGTGGACCCATTTTAATCTTCACAATGAATCTATGAAGCAGACACTATTATTATTCACACTTTATGATGAGAAATTCGACTTAATAACTTTAAGTAACTTTTCCAAAGGACTTAAGTAACTTTTCCAAAATTATACAAGATATGGAGCTAAGATCGAACCCAGACAGTGACATGGCCAAGCTTATCTCTGAATCTCTTAGTTCTGTGGGCTCCCAAACTAACACACTGAAGACTGTCAAGTTCTGGGATCCTCAGGTATATCAACTCACTTCATAGCTTTTTATGCATATGATCTCACTGAATCCCTTTACAACCCAGTTTATCCAGAGGCAAGTTTAACCAGAGGCAAGAAATAAATATAAAGAAGTGCCATGTTTGGTCTTCTGGTCTATTCTGAACACAGTAGTCAGAGTGAGCTCCCTTCACTCAAAATCCACTAATGCTTCCCATTTTATCCAAAGTAGAATCTCAAATCTTTGCCATGGCCTACAAGGCCCTGAGTACAGGGACCCTTACTGCATGTCCTACTTCTTTCTCATTCCTCTCGTCCAGCCACAAGGGCCTCTTTGCTATTGCTGAAAAATGTCAGACATGCTTCTGCTCCGGGGCCACTGTCTCTACTGTTCCCTCTGCTGGGAATGTTCTCACTCAGATGACTGCAGGGCTCATCTCTTTACTTTATTCAGGTCTCTGCTCAAAATAAACTCTCAGAGTCTGCCTCGACTATTCAGTATAAGATAGGAATTGTCATTCCCCTCAACCACGCTCTAACTCCTTACCCTGGTTTTATTTCTCTTTGTGGTACCTTGCATCATTGGCATCCATTTAGGGCACCTGATAAATTTTATTTTTTTTATTATCTCTTTCCCTTCTGCCATATACTCATAAACATACATGAACAGTCTCTCAAAATGGCCCTCTCACACACATATTAGACTACTGGCTACTTTATCAAAAGTTCTTTGTTTTGTTTTCTGCTGTTACCCTCCAGTACCTAGAACAATGCCTGACATGGAGCAAAAGCCTCAAAACTGACAAGCTGTGTGAATAAATAACTCTGTGCCCTCACATAGTTTAAAATCTGGTAAAAAAAAAAAAAAAGGCAAAGGAAGATTATTAAACAAATAGCTGACAGTGACAGGAAAATCATAGATGGTATGTTTTTTGCTGCATTTCTTTAGAAACTTTTTGAAGCCCCAAACACAGTCTTCTGTTATAAGGTTGAATAAGTATTACCAAATAAATATATAAATTAGCTCTCTCCTATAGAAGTGCCTACCTTTTGCTTCCAGCCAGGAAATGGTTTACTTCATTGCCAGTGGCAAACAAAGGATTAAAATTCATCAAGCCAATTGTGGAGCACGAAGTGGAGTTGAGGCACGTACAAAATGGTTCTTTTCATTTCTGAGCTCTGTTATGTGAAGGTTTTGTTTAATTGTTTAATTAACTCGTATTACCCAGATTCCTCACTCATTTTTAATCCAGGAGAATGTAGGATTGACTGACTGACCTAATATTCTTTCCTCTTTCTCTAAAACTATTTACCTACCTCACTATTTCATATCGCCATGAGGCAAGTGAGGTAGGAAGATAGGTGTCTCAATAAGAAAATGCTAACACCGAGCCAAGCATGCATGGGTGGAGGGTAGAAGAAATCCTCTCAGAGAGAGTGTTTACTGAAGTTTCAGAATTGTGAACAGGCGGGACACAGAGATACTAAGTTTTGTGCCAGTCCTAATTAAAGATTTACCAGTATTCACTATTTTTGACAACGCTGAAGCATAATGTGGTGGTGTTATCACCATTTCAGGGAAGAGCTGCTCAGAGGCCAGGGCCCTGAAATGTATAGCTCCGCAGTTCCCTGGCTAGGTCAGGTACCTCCATTTCTTTCCTTTCTAGGAGGCATTAGGAGTCACTAGAAAAAGCAGAGGCTTTGGAATCAGACAAGATTGGTTTTAAATTTTGGATCTACTACATAATAAACACTGTGTGGTTTCAGTATGTCACCTGACCTTCCTGGGCACGTTCCTCCCCACCTAAAATTGCACTTACAAAACCTAATCACTAGGACTTTGGGGGAAATTCAGTTAAATCATGTAGTAACAGATCCAAGTGGTTTTGGGACATGAAAGTCTATTACCTTTCTCTCTGTCTTCATAGAAACAAAATAAAACAAAACAAAATACTTCCAGCTAATTCTTGATAAAAAAATTCAACAATGAAAGTATCATTTTATCATTTGCTTTCTAAATGAAGATTTCAAATGTTTCTTCAGAAATGTCTAGGGATTTGGGGATCCAGGGACTCTAATAAAAAGGGGTTCTGATTCCTATCCCCAAATGGCAGTGGACCGAAGCCACACTTAGCCTTCATACAAGATTCATGACAATCTGGAAACTGGCTGGGCTCTGACACTCTATTAGATATGTGAAGATCCAAGCTGCTCTCTACATAACGCAGGGCAGAATAGGGATTGCTTTGTAGGTACCCTGGATGTTTTAAAGTTTTCTTTTAACCCAGTGACTTTGAAATTTCTCAGTATTTTTTTGTGTGAGTGAAAAGAGAGTCAGACAGAGGAGCGCTGACGTTCCCTAGAGACAAATCGTGTTTTCGGCTCCTCTTTATACCAAAGTTCTTCTTGCATTTTATCTTATATCTCCTCCTACAAGCTAAAGATATGAGCAGTTCTTCTTTTCTTACCAAATTTAAGGGATGGATGCTACAAGGACATCCATCGTCCATTGAATCTTAAATGCTTTACTCGATGTATAGAAGGTAAGTGGAGGAGTTTTCATTAACCCCCTAACCCTGAATTTAGCCTGTGTTCTGCTCATGTCTCAAGGGGTTGGGAGGCCCTGAATGAGCTCCTTTGATTGCCCAGGTTGATACTCCCAGAATTCAGTTGTGAAATCTGTACCAGGAGCCAGCAAAAATTGAAACTCTGATTCTAAGAGAAAAATATAAAATGGATGTAATTACACAGGGAAGGAGAAAATCACCACCATGAACTATGAAGCTGTACGAAATCCGTATTTTCCTTTTTTTTTTTTTAAGATTTTATTTATTTATTTGACAGAGAGAGAGAGAGATCACAAATAGGCAGAGAAGCAGGCAGAGAGAAGGAGAAGCAGGCTCCCTGCTGAGCAGAGAGCCCGATGCGGGGCTTGATCCCAGGACCCTGAGATCATGACCTGAGCCGAAGGCAGAGGCTTTAACCCACTGAGCCACCCAGGCGCCCCGAAATCCGTATTTTCTTAAAATTCATGCCATGGCCCTTTTAGAAGGGAAATAGAGCTAAGTATTGGTAACCTGTTTATTTTTTGTTTAAAATATGCTTGAAGCTAGCAAAATGATGTTGGACTCTTTTTAAAGAAATTTATTTTAAATCTTCTATTTTAAGTATTTATTTCTCCACATAGCTTGCCTGTTGCAATTTAAGGGCTTGACATGTGAAAATCACTTACTCTACAAACACCCAAAGCATTGATGATGCCGTGGGGATGTCTTAAGAATGTATCCGGTAGGAACAATGTTAATGTGTCCTGAAAGATTTTTTTTAAAAAGGCTTTAGTGGGTTTCCATAAACCAAATATATCTGGGCAATTTCTATCTTTGTGAAGGACACAATTAGGATTAGAGGTTACATTAAAGAATGAGACATTCACAATAATAATACTTTACTATTTTATGTTATCTTATAGCTCATTTGAATATTTTTTCATACACAGTATATTTTGTTGTTTCTATATATCAACAACCCTGTGAAGTGAAATTCGCTTTTATACGGATAAGGAAATTTGGGCTCAGAGAACTGAAGGTTCCTGCCCAGACACATGGCTGGAAGAAAGTCAAGTCCAGACCAGAGGTCAGCTCCACCTGGCTCTCTGAGTAGTGGTCTAGACTAGTGGGCAATGAGGGTGGGCCCAATCCCCAACCTGAATTATTCGGGGAATTTTTGAAGCGTTGTATCCCACACCTGTGAATCTCTTATATTGAGCAATTTTCTTTCTTGCTTTCTACCATAAAAAAAAATGAACTTATCAGATTTATGATTTTATGATTCAGAGACAAAAGTAAAAATGTTTACTAGAAAGGAATTTGATGATTGTTTTAAAACCATTATGTAAACATAACATTAAATTACAGCTTCTAATATTTTTAGTTTTACTGGACTTATATGCTTAAAAAAACTATTTTAAGTGATACTTTTTAAATATATAGTAAGTATATTTCTACATAGATGGTAGTTTCTGGTTTTTGAAAGTTACCTCTGAGTTCATGATGAAAAGCTCTGTAATTTTTCCCAGTGTCATTTGTTATACTAGAAAGGCCTTTAATTTTTTTCATTTCATTCCAAATAAGCAGAATAACAAAATACAAGAAATTCTATTTTTCGATTTATGTTATTTGGGGAAAGGGGCATCTGCTTGTCTTACAGTCTTGTGTTCTAGAAATTAAAATTCTAAACACGCAAGACCTTTTTTTTTCAAAATTTGTAAGTTTATTTCATATTTAGCAGAAGCCTACTCATGTAAAGAAAAACAAAATCAGAGGTTGTCTAGGTAGAAAACAAAACATTCCAGGAAGTATCAAGAAAATGTAAAGTCTATAGAATTCAGACCTGCCATTCTATTTTCTTTTTAAATTTTTGGTAACTAGGAAGCAAACGGGTTTCAGGAAGTAGCATTTCCTTTTGGCTATTTAATTTTGGGGGGTGAGCATACAATTGACCCCCATCATTTGCACTCAGAATCCACACAAGGTGATTCATACAAATGTTAACTTCTTCTTCCCAACCTATCTTTTATAGGTAGTTAGAGAGGTCAGAACTCCAGAGCTACTATCAAGAAGGAAAACTAATGAGAAATGAGTAAGAAGGAAAAGAAAAATTGGTAGAAAACTATGTGATGATCTATGTCAAAATACTGTCCTTAATTATGATCAGGACTTAAAATATGGAAGAGGTATCCTCAAAACTGCCACTCAAGAACTTTTTAGTAAAAATTGTATTGACTGTCTTGGATTAGTAAACATCCAAGGTTTTCATCTCCTCTGAATCAAGCACTCTGCGAGGTGCTAACTACACAAACATAAAGATGGCTCATTGGCCTTCTTCAAGAAGCTTACAGCCCATAATGCAGTACTCTGAATAAGTTCTGTACTAGACATTGGATGGAGGAAGGGCTCTTAATCCAGCCTCAGGAGAAAGGGAAGATTTCTAACTGGATTACTAGCTCCCTAAAAATATAGACCACATCTCCACACTTCTACAACCACCATACCAAGCATTATACACTACCTCAATAGATTCTCAATGCATTTGATTATAATCTCAGCTGACTCTTACAGAATAGCAAGAGTTATAGAGCTGATAACAATAGAAATATTTTTTCTAGCATGTTCAAGAGTAGAGGCTGCAGGGTAAATTCTAAGAATGGTAAAGCAAGTTTTGGATCTGGCTGAAATACTAAGTGTTGGTGAAGATCATGATTGATGAAGCTAGATGGATATGTGGGACCATATCTTGAAAGACTGTTTTGTAGGCCATGCTAAGATATATAAATATTTTATAGAAAAACATGAAACTTCTTATTTTAAGAGGTTGAATAAACCAATAACACAGTATAATGTGTGCCTAGGTTACTGTTATGAGAGCACAGGGGCACGAGGCAATGTAATCAAAGTTGGCTGTCCAAGAGACCTTACCAAAAACGTGATCCTTGAACTTTGGATGAGCAAAGTGAAAAGAGATCATATATTAGGAAAAGTAGAATGAACATCTGAAGACATAAAGGCATAAAGTAGCACAGTATTTGAGTAGTGCAATATGCCTGTGGTCATGGGTGATGAAATTAGAGAAATGAGAATGCGCAGACCATGGTTGTTTCCGCATGCTAAACTAAGATGTTGCACTTTACCCTGAAAGGAATGAGGAAACATCGAAAGATTTCAAGAGAATTACATGAGCAAGTTTCCATTTGAGAAAGATCTGTATATGATATGGCTGAAAAGCAAGACCAGTAAAAATGATTCTCAAATGCCTACCATCCCAGAAGGCATTTTGGAAACTTTGGGAAGTTTTTGTTGTCATGATAATCTGGAGGCATTAGGAACATTTAGAAGACAAAAGTACAGGGATGCTGGAGATTTTGCAGTGCCTGCAGTCCTGAATAAGGAAGATGGTTCCTGGACCCAACATGACTTTCTAATGTCCCATTGGACATTCAAGTATGTGAAAAACCTCTTCCTAATTATCTGAATTAGAATCTAACACCATTTTACATATTAAAATAAAGTGCGTTTTACCATTTTAATATACGCTGAATGTTTTATGAAGTAGGTACCGTACAAATAGAGGTAAAATTTTGTTTTCTTTAGGACTTTATCAATATTTGTTCACCATTTCAGAAAAATAACAGCAACAACTACATCAAGGGAACACTGCTTGCCACCAATACAACACACCTGAATCAGTCAGGTACGATAGTCGTATTCCATGTGCCACCACAGGCACAATCTTCCAGGGATGGGTTTCAACATCTTTTCTTCCCCATGACCCAGTCCCAGCCACAAGTCCAGATAATGACAGCTCACCAGGTCTCAATCCTGCTGCAAGGAGGTATCTTAGGGAAGAGTTAGAAATCATGAGAGACAATGTAGTAGACAGTTCTGAATTGGGAAGGAAATTAGATCTGAACAGTGGCTCTCAAACTGGACAGTGCTGTGGGATCAGAATTACCCAGGGAGTTGAGGCAAATTCTCAAACTCTACCTTCTGAGAACCTGGGTCAGCTGGTCTGGGGTAAGGCCAAGGAGTGTAAATTTTTAGCAAGTTACCCAGGGGACTCTGTTGCAGATGTTCCAACTTTGGAACACCCTTGGAGAACCACTACACTGGATGATGTCCAAGGTCTCTTCTAAACCTAATATTTTAGGACCTTATGAAGGCTATGGCAATGGGATTGAAAGGGTTCTCTCGATCTCCTGCCTAGGATCATGAAAACTCTAAGCACCACCATCCTGATCTTGACATCAGCATAAGTGACCACAAGTCACATATGTGTTAGCGACCACAGAGCATGTGCTCTAAGCAACTGACAAGGTAACTGCATTGTTGATATATATATACAAGGCACTACCTTCAGTATTCATACATGTCTATAAAAAGGTAAATGCAAAAAAAAAAAAAACCCTCAAAATGTGTAATGTATACATAGCAGGTGTATAAGAAATAAAGTTTTGCCAAACTGCACTAAAATTTACTCCATGACAAGAGCGATGCATTTTCTCCATGGCTGTCATAGATTTCATGGATTCTGAGAAATCCAGCCATTTTTAGAAATCCCATGAAATTTACCTTTTCACTCGAATCCACATGAAATCAAAATTTTTCCCTATGAGTCCCCATAAAATTGGCACATTTCCTCAGAAGACCCCATGAAATTATAAAGAATATTGCAGATTCTTTGCTTCTAGCCCTTGTTGCACATCTTAAAGAGACAGGTTAGACTGCAGAATTGTTTCATTTTTCTTTTGATATTTACCTAAAATCACTATAAAAAACAAGGTATCAGTTGTTAAATAGATCATTTTCAAATGAAAATAGATTTTGAACCTACTTTGGATAATCAGAAAATATAAGGGATAATCTCTTCCAATTACAAATGAGTAATATTCCAGGAAACAGATAAAAAATATGAAGTTCTCCAATTGTCCCCTAAATGAAAGTATCAAAAATTTGCCTAGAATTTATCTAAACTTTGACAGTATAAGCATTTCTGGAAAACCATCTGAAGTTAGGAAGTTATGAATAAAGGGACTATTCCGTTTGTTCTCACATTTACGAACTATATAATACTCAAGTCAAAAATAAAATTTTCCTTAAAGCAAAAAGTCGGATTTTCATATATGGGTTTGCAATGGCAAACAATGTCTTTCATAAAGTTCTACCTCATAGGATGTTGTGAAAAGCAAAGAAGTTCATGAATGTGCAAGAGCAGACCGGTGCTTTAGACATATAATAGTAAGGTGGGTTCGTTTCAGACTTAATGAGAAAAAATTGATTATAATAAAAAACATAGGTATTTATGCTAAAAGTAGTGGATGCATTCTAATTAATACAAAATGAATACTCGGCCTTTTCACAGGGAAAAATGGAGCATGAAAAAAAATTAAAAGGGCATCACAGCAACACAAAAAAAATTGCAACAGATTTATGGCTTTAAATTTTGACTATTTGTTATGAAAATGAAAGTAAGACACATATTTCATATTCTTATAATAATTATAAAATCCGACCCTCCTGGTTTTAACTAGATCTTGATTCTCTTGGGTTGTTAAGCAAAACAAGCTCTCAGTTCAAGTCAGAAGGCCACACTTAAAATGCTATTTCCTGAATGTGAGCCAGTATTCCACTCAAAGGAGGAAGTTTTGCTGCAGAAATATCCTCCTGAGTGGTAATTGACCTAACAGAAATTCTAAGCTGCCTTCACACTTTCATTTTGAATCATGTGAATATTTACTCTTTTATCAGATTCATCATCCACAATCACAATCGAGAAAGATGCTGGCGATGACCACGAAAATCAGTACAACAGAGTTAACTCCAAGCTGCCAGTGAGAAATTTTAACAGTATATATAAGTCCCCCCGTCCCCAAACAGACAGATGCAACTACAGAGAGGAAAGAGTGATTTAGCATGTTCTGATATTTGGGATTCTGATTTTGATCCAGATGGGAGAGATTGTGCTGTCCTGGTAAAAACATCAGTGTAGAAACAAAAGTGCTTTTCCTGGCTCTCCACCAACACTGATAGGATTCCCCTTTAGGTTAATCAATCTGCAGCTGAATTAACTTTCTTTCTATTGTGATGAGATAACCTTTTCGGCTCTCTGCAAACACATAGCAGATAGAATATGGGGTTGAAAATCAGAAGCGGGGTTCTAATCCTAACTTTGCTATTAAATGGTTATGTGACCTTATGGACTTCAGTTAACCTCTGTGAGCTTCATTTTCCTTATCTGTAAAATGGGGACAGTAATCCCTGGGTTGACAACTTTTCAGAGTTTCAGTAAAGCTCATAGCCCATCTTCAAGTGAAAAGTACTGTGCACCTGTAAAAGCTTTTCTCAGAAGGAAACTCACCAAGCAGAGGACCTCCAGGAATATCCTTCAGAAGCCATGGCCAGGCCATGTCTCTCAAGTACTTCCCACATTCACAATGCTTGGACTGAGCAGAGGAGGCACATACATTTGTCAGCATACCACTCTTTATGCCTCAGATTTCTAATCTAGAAACAACCTAGGTCATAAAATTAAAACTGACATTTCTCATCTTATAAGAGGTTCTGAGCACTGGGAGCTTAAAGCAAACACACACCTTTGGTAAAATGTCAACATTTCGCCTGTTGATAAATTACTTTTGTTCTTGACTCCTGTTTAATGAACCCATATGGTAAGTTATATTATTTTCTTCACTTTATTGATGAGGAAGCCAAGATGCAAAGAGATTTAGTCCTGTCTTGGGTCCCCAGTCAGGAAGTGATGAAGCGGGTACTTGATGACACGTCATCTTAAATACCGCATCACAGGTCCCATGAGGTCCTAGTCTGTCTCCATTGATGTCTGAGAGTGGCTTCTAAAATGCTTTGTTGGGATGCCTAGGTGGCTCAGTTGGTTAAGCGACTGCCTTCAGCTCAGGTCATGATCCTGGAGTCCCAGAATCAAGTCCCGGATCGGGCTCCCTGCTAAGTGGGGAGTCTACCTCTCCCTCTGACCCTCCACTCTCTCGTGCTTTCTCTCTCTCAAATAAATAAATAAAAATCTTTAAAAAATAATAAATAAAATAAAATAAAATGCTTTGTTAACAAAAAGGGTTGTCTGTATTTTTTTTTATTAAGAGACAATTTGGGGGTGGAGAGAAATTTAGCTATGGTTAAGGAAAACTTACATAAAGGTAAACAAAAATGCTAATTTAGGAAATGCAGTTTTATGTTTAAATTAAAAATCAGAGTAAACAAATAACAGTTAAGAATTACTATAATAAAAAAATCATTGTTACTGATTAAAAGTGAAACTGCTACTCCTATCTGTTTTCCATATATCCTTGCCTAGACAAAACAAACACACACACAACAAAACCCCACAGTCTGGCCTGAAGGCCCAGATGTGTGGAACTATGGTTAGGGAATTAAGGATGAAATGGAGTGTGGTCTGTGGAGAGACTGGCCCAGAGAAATGCTACTCATCTTAATGCCAGGGACAATTTGTTTCTCCAAAGCTACTGGGCTACTTCTATCTGATTTGAGACATTTAAATGAAGTGATTGCTTGGTTCAGCTGTCCCAAAGTCTTTCTATCACATGGACTCCACAACTCAGCTTTTCCCAAAATGTGGTGAGTATTGTAAGTGGAGTATAAATATGCCACAAATAATGCTTAATTCATCTGAAGTATCATAGGATTTCATATGTGGAATTTTAAATATATATAGTAGGAAAAGAGTTGGCTAATGTACTTCAACTAAACGATTATATTTTATATGTTTCTTTATAACATCATCAATTTCCCACGATTTTTCATTATAAAAATGCATCATTAATTCATGTGCTCCCTAATCTCACAGTTATTTAACGAACCCCTACTTTGCACCAGGTACCAAACTAGGTTCTGAAAATTCACAAAGGACCACGTGATCCCCCCCATCTCTTGTACTCAAGGCCATTTCCCGGACAGTGAGATAAAAGTCAGCCATCAGCAACTGAAATAGGATAGGTAAGTAGAATATTGCATGGTGCTACACCAGTTGCCTCAGAAGTGGATTAGCAAGAACTGATGCCTTTCTTATGGTCTAAACAGCAGCTGGGCTTAAATCAATATGCTGATATCATACCTAAGAAGGCTAGCAACTGGGCAGAGATACCCAGGCATCTGGACGCTGTGGGGTGGGGGTGGGAGATTCCTCGAGGAGGAGCTGAGGCGCATTCAGAAGATTTCAAGCAAGAATAGATCCTCATGTCAGAACACTGTGTAATGAGGCTCCTGAAAAGTCCACATGTAAACCCCAAGTAGTGCAGTCATTTGGGTACTTTGCCACACAGATGGTATCTATGACCAGTTGAAGATTACCAGGGACGAGCAAGGACTGACAGCAGTCTGCTGCACTATCCATTAAAGGAACAGAACTAACCCCTGTGTCAATCCCTCCTGCCTATTTCAACACAAAGCCAAATGGTGCCCCCTGAAACTAATAATACACCATATGTTAACTAAGTTGAATTTAAATAAAAAACATTTTTTTAATGGTGAGAGGAGGAGTTAAGTAGCAGATAAGCTCCACCCCTGACTTTAATTATTGGTCTAACCTGGACTGGAGAGAGGGAGTGTTACACTGGATATGAGGTTGTAATTGTAAATATCACCAGATTGATCTTTTTTATAATACTTGAAAGGGATCAGACAGCCATGAGTTCACCTGTAATTGGATGGGAAAACCATATGAAGGTGGTCATTTGAGAAATAATAAAACTGGCTTCTTTGTAGCTCCAGTGGCATTGAGACTGTTCAAAATGATATAGGTATTATAAATAAGATATAGGTGTAGGGACGCCTGGGTGGCACAGTCAGTTAAGCGTCTAACTCTTCATTTCTGCTCAGATCGTGATCTCAGGGCCCTGGAATTGAGCCCCTCATCGGGCTCTGTGCTGAGGGAGGAGCCTGCTTAAAATTTCCTCTCTCTGCTCTTCCCCTTCCCCCTCCCTCACTTGAGCTCTCTCTCAAAAAAAAAAAAAAAAAAAAGATATAGATGTAAACAAGGATATGGTGAGAACACATAGCAAAGCTAAAAAAGGACTAGCCTTTACATACTGTATAGATTGGTCCATTAATTTTTTTTTAAGCAAGTGAGTTCCACTTTGAACAGTGGCGATTTCATTGCTTTAACTGGCTAACTCACAGCATTTTCAGGACGGAAAAATTTTTTCTCTAGTTGTAAAGAGAAACATGAGTGTCTAATGGAAGCACAGATTTCAAAAACCCTATTGTTCGTGTTACTTGTATTGCTCAGGAAGGGAACAAGGAACACAAGTAGAACAAGAGAACAAATACAGAACATTCTCAGAAACACCAGAGCCAAGACTTCAACTGACTCAGTGCAGAGATGCTTCACAGTCTCATACACCTCAAGATGGAAGCTGGGACTCAGGAGAGTGATGCTAATCCTGGCCTCATTGTTCACCACCACGAGAGACTGTGTGTCTCCTTCATCTCCTACCCGCCTCTCCCCTTCCCATTGCAGAATGTGCTTTAAAGAGAGAAGTCCAGGAGCTGAAACAAAGAAGTCATTTCCTTTTCTTCTTTTTTAGTTTCTTGTGCCTGATGTTTATCTTCAACCCTTTTTGTCTCATACCCTGTGTACTAGGCTATAAGAAATGAAATGCACACCCTCTGCAACTAGAGTGATTTAAAAGAATAGATTTTCAAACCAAAGCAGCAATTTTATTCGGGAAGCTTTTAACATGCCTTTCTCTGACAATGCTTTTACTTTCACGTAATTAAGAGACTTCAAAACCTGGAAAACATGAATGGTTCTTGCTCATATGTATGCTCATATGTATACCCATATATACACAGTGCTGATAATGAATCATGTGCTATTTTGTGCAACCAACCAAAAAGTGTTCCTTTCCAATTTGGAGTTAATCATTTTCATCTTTACTTGTTGCCAAGCCCAGCCCAAGTCATATATTGGATGTTCAAAAGTGACGTTGTGGGGCACCTGGGTGGCTCAGTGGGTTAAAGCCTCTGCCTTCGGCTCAGGTCATGATCCCAGGGTCCTGGGATGGAGCCCCACATCGAGCTCTCTGCTCTGCAGGGAGCCTGCTTCCCCCTCTCTCTCTGTCTGCCTCTCTGCCTACTTGTGATCTCTCCCTCTCTGTCAAATAAATAAATAAAATCTTAAAAAAAAAAAAAAAAGCGACGTTGTGCTACAATGATTTAAACTGAAAAGAAAGACCTTTTAAGTGGCAATAGTGAAATTGTCTAGTTTCACAAACTGAAACTTATTCTACCAATAAAATGCTGTTATGTTTTTGAGCATCTCCTATGAATTATTACTTGTAATTTAGGAAACTGATAACATTTAGCACTTGGTTATATGGACTAGAAGTAATGATTTTTCTCCATCACAGATAATTAAAATTTAATATGAATTAGATTGTATAATCATGTATCCCCTTTATCTAAAATTATTACAATTCAATAGTATAATTTAAATGTACAGTGTGAATAATATAAAAATATTTGAAATGTAATTTAAAGGATATATAAGATACAAACAAGGTATATTTCTATATAACAGTTATCAGATTTATTAAATGAAAACAGACTTTGGTTTTCAAGTTTGCCCATTTATAGCTATATAAGCCTTTTTATGTTCTTATTCTTGGGTTTTGTTTTGCTTTGATTTGCTTGGCAAAAAATAAAATAATAAAATAAAACAGTGACTCTTGCATCTCAATTTACAAGTTTGAGAAAAGTTACTCACTTGACTCTTATTAAGTTTAATTACTTAACTCCAATACATATTAAGAAAAAACAACTTCAGTAAAAGCTATCAACAAAAGAAACCTTATATTAAATGTGGTTTTGAACTTTGGAAAATAGACTGGAGTTTCCTAAAATGTTAAACATGCATTTACTATACAACCAAGCATATCTACTCCACAGTATCTGCCCTTATTCCCAAAAATAGAAGTACATGGCCACACAAAAAATGTAATGTGTGTTATGCCCAGATCTTTAGATCCCCAAAGACCACCAGGGAGCTGAGTCCGATGCAAAAGCAAAAGAGCCTTTATTCGAGCTAGCTCGAGCTCATCCTCCCACACTCACCAACGCAGTGACGTGTTGTGTAGAAAGAGAGCGAGTCTCAGAAGGCGAAGTGGTTTTATAGGGGCCAGGGGCCAATGAGCTGGTAACAAGCACTCAGTGGCCAATAAGATTGTAACACATACGGCCATATGCAGATGGCCAATTGAATTACAATTCTCCCTAAAGTAGCTGTCTGAACCAGCCTATCACTCTGGTCAGAATTGGCACGCGAGTTTGGCGGGCTAAAGTTGGGGCTAAAGACAGGGTTTAATGGAGTTAGTCTTGCTCTGCTCTTTCAATGTGAATGTTCCTAGTAGTACTATTCACAATTAAAAAAACAATGGAGACACTGGAGATGTCCACCCAGAGTAAATAGCAAAGCCAACTGTGGCATATCCGTTCAGTGGAATACTACTCAACAAGGAAAATGGAATGAATCCCTGATACTGCAGCCTGAAATCCAAGAAACAGCACATGGAATGAGATGAGCTCCACACAAAGGACAATGTACAGTGGGAGTATGTTTATGTGGAACTTCAAGAAACAGCAAAACTACAGAGACAGAGAGTAGACCAATGCTTGCTTGAGGCTGTGATAAGAATGGGAATTTGCCTAAAAGGGCGTTAGAGAACTTTCTGGGGTGATGAAATGTAGCACAACTAGATTGAGTTGCTGACTAAACAACTATAAATTTAATAAAACTGTATCAAAGTACACACAATCAGTAGATTTTATGGTAAATTACATATACATAGAACTTCTAAAAATCTAGGCTTGTTCTATTCTCCCTCTCTAATACTTCATATATTTCTCTGCTTTTTATTCATGATCAGAGTAGAACATTTTTCATTCTGTGATCTTCTACTGAAAACTCACCAAATATAGCAGCTCTTCATATCTCCCTCCTTCTGTCTGCCTGGCTTGTTCATTCACTCACTCATTCAATTATTCAACAAAACTATATTGAGCATCTACCAAGTATCAAACTCTGCTCTAGGTGCTGAAAATGCAAGATGAATAAGTCATCTCCTAATGCTCCTCTTTTCTTCTCATGATAAACTCTGTCTTCATTTTAGAGCCACTCTTACCCCATTCCATCTTCCCTATTTATACTCAGGATCTTATTTAGGTCAGCAATTTGCAAGTTGGTTCAGTGCTTTGCAGAAGTGCTACCTTGAAGTGTCAGTCTTTTATACTCTAATGACCTTATCTTTAAAACACTTACCTAGCTCAAAATTAAGTAATCTACTACAATATTTATTCAGTGGTTTCTAAAAGAAAGAAAGAAAGAAAGAAAGAAAGAAAGAAAGAAAGAAAGAAAGAAAGAAAGAAAGAAAGGAAGGAAGAAAGAAAGAAGAAAGAAAGAAAGAAAGAAAGAAAGAAAGAAAGAAAGAAAGAAAGAAAGAAAGAAAGAAAGAAAGAAAGAAAGAAAGAAAGAAAAGAAAGAAAGAAAACCAACAAACAACACCGGACAACACAATTAGTTTAGGACAAAGGACTTTTACTTTACTTGGTAATATCAACTTTATTGCCTCCCTCATGGACAGCTAAGGCAGTTCTGAGTTTGTTTAAAGCTGGCTCTCCACTCTGAAGAACTAACTTTCAAGCTTGCTTTGGAGAGATCCCTAAATCCAAACCTGCCCTTTGAGCTGGGATCCTGTTTCCAAACTAAGGATGATGGACTTAACTAGTGTCCAGAAAATACTTATGACTTAACCATATTTTCTAGATTCATCCATTCACTATTCCCACAAAAATTCCTATTCTGTAACTCTTATGCACCAAACATCAAGCTATACACTGTTGTTTAAGATAAATACAGCCTAGAGTTTGCCCTCAAAGTGCTTACAGGGGGAGAGACAGACAGGTAAAATGACAAACTAAACAAGAACAAAATAATGAAAACATATACAGAGAAGAGAAACAATATATACAGGGTTATATCCACATAGCTTTGTCTGTAGGTAAATGATGGTGAGTTGATTTTCAAAATTAAGTGGGAGTTTGACAGACATAGAAAGATTAGGATGGTAAGGCATTCAAGGAAGGGAACAGTATATGCAAAGTTCATGTTCAGGGAATTATGTGTAATACAGACAGAGCTGCAATACATGGTTTAACTGTAGAAGTAACTTGACAAAACGCTCATTTCCTCAAGAGTTGAATAATGAGAGAACTACTATTCAAGAAATTATATTTTATCTGATAACGGGTGTTTATTGAAGGCTTTTAAGTAAGCAAGTAACATGAAATAGACCAATTTTATGGTGGTATAGGGTATGGGAGATGACTGGTTTGAATATTTTAGGTGATAAAGGGGAAGAAGAGATCTGGGATGATTTCTCAATTTCCCTGGTTTTTCCAAAATTGATCATGACTTGGTGGTCAAGAAATAATTCTGGTAAATCTTACATATGGAAAGTAAGTGTCCCTCAGATTTTTGTTATGTAATGTCCAGAAACCTCTGATTAAATACTGGTATGTTAGCTTTCAGAGTCTAGATTAGCAACTTAAGTCTATTTCATCTATGCATAGTTTGGGTTCCCTCCCCCATTTCTGATTTCATTCATGGTTAATAAGGACATTACCGTCTTCAGTTTTCTTCTACATCTGGAGAAATCACTTGGTAATTGACACTGGTATAACAAAAAACACAGGATTAAACAGTGCCGTCAATGAAAACAGTTTTCTCTCCAGTGCTTAATCAATGTTTTTTTCAATACTCTGGGCTTTTACATAAAAGATAGGTATTAATTCAAAACTTATGGCTTTTACAATTTAAATATATATCTTTTAAATTTTCATCTGTGCAGAGACTATGTACTCTGCTTCCTCTGCACCAATTCCAGCATTTTGAAAAATCAGGAAGAATTAGGAAGAAACCATGGACAAAAGGGTATGTACTCCAAAAAATTAGCACATGAGAAATCCCTGGTGCATGCAACATTGTCCCTTCCATGCAAACATTGGGTTTTACCCCCTCCCAGTTTTAATGCTTGCCTCTATCCTGTTATTCAATGACAGAATTAGAGATTATGTTGATTTGAGAAATATTATAACATCCAAAAATAATTAACCTAAAATTACTTATAATAAATCTGTTAAAAATTACCTTCTTATTGGTCAAAGAGCTTTTTTTGTTTTTCCTGAAACTGTTCCTATCTCATGTCTTAGTGTTATGCCTTTATGGTATGTAGTCTGGCTTTTGATTGGGCATACACTGTAAAACTGTCAGATGTATACACTAATATTTTCACTTCACAGGGTACACAGCCCTCTGACTCTATCCTCAAACTTGGTCAAAAGCATGGATGTCAAGTGGTAGAAGGATTGTCATTCAGGTCATTGATCAAAGTAAAAGTCTTATATAAATCAGTCTTGCAAGAAAAAAACTGTGAAATTTGGTGTCATCTGTGAAAATTGTCTGTTTGGTTTGAATTTGTATGGAAATATCTTAAATTTAGGTTCTAGGATGATGTTTTGTTTCCGTCAGCTTTAAAGCACCTGAAGGTGTGGGCCCTGGGAAAGATTTCCATTAACAGAAAGACTTCAGTATTTGTTACTGTGACCAAACACTTCATTTAAAAACAGTTCTGACATGTTATGTTCAAAATATGTCTAAATATAAGAAGTAGAAGAACTCAGATTTAAAACTAGGAGTGGGATGAGTGAAGCCAGACTTCTTAAAAGCACATAGAAAATATAGTATCAGAGGTATATTTTCTAAGCAACACTAATTATTAGTCACTAACAAGGAAAGAAGGAAGTGAAAGAAGTGATTTTTAAAAAGATAAATATTAGGAAATTTTCTCTTCATCAGCAATAGCATTGTGAAGGCAGCCATCTTTTAAATGAAGATAAGCTATCATGGGCTCTTTGATGAGGGAAGAAAGAGCAGAAAGAGGGTACTTTGTCTATATATTTCTATTCTGAGATGGAAATGGGAAAGATAAGAATATAAGGTGATTTAGAAATACAGCAGGAATACAGAAGCCTTGAGATGAGTTGGCCTTTCACAAGTACTAACTGAATAGGGAGACCCAGGTAAGAGGTCAGTGGCTTTTCTCTAATAAGGAACTAAAAAGAATAATGAGGTGATGCCTGAAGCAAAAGCTACAGAAGCCAGACTCTGCATGTCACAGAAATATTAGCATTTAAGAGCAGAGTAAGGGATATGTTCAATGTGATGCAAAGAAGGACAATGGATCAACATTTCAAGTTTGACTGAAACAAATTAAAAATAGATTAAAAACACATTTGTATAGTATAGGTATTGGTATTTATTTCAGTCATGTCCCTCAAGTCTAAGAAAAGAACTCTTAAATGTAATCTGCAAAGTAGAAATTATATTCTTGTCATCTAAATCAAAGTTAAAATATTAGTGAAAGGTGACATCAAAATATATATTTCATGTGTATGTGTGCATTTATACATGTATACATATATATGTGTATATACCTATTTTGAAAGAACTCATTCTGGTAGGGAAATGTGATTTTTTTTTTTCATTTATTTCAAGTACTCGTACTAGGAAAAGAATAACTCATTCAGTCTGAGTTCCATAATCCATAGCCAATCCTGTATACTTAAGATTGGCTACCTACATAACAGGAATTGTGCCTAGAAGGAACTGATCAGCCTGCATGGAAAACACCCAATTTTTGTAATGACATTGACAAAATTACTCTTGTTTTTGAAACTTGGAATGAGGTTTTAAGAGTTTTAAATTTGTACGCAGGATTTTTTTTAAAAAGGCCATGTTATGATGAGGTGGTGGGAAGAGCCTCTGTTAACAAGAGAAAAAGTCATTCTGATAAATGTTTAATGTTAGTTATCAAACTGGACGTGACCTCCAGCCATCAACATGGTCATGTCATGGTCAGCAAACCATAGTTCAGATCTTCCCAGTGTCCTATGGCAAGTAGTTCTGTTCAGACGGATTACATTCCGTCTAGCCTAACTTAATCTACAACTACTCCCCGAGGACTAAATTTGACTTAGTAACTTTTGCAACACATATGGTTAGTAAGTACATCATTCAAGGTGAGCAGTACTTCCTGTTCATGATGTCATTCAGCATACTACTTCTGGCTAAAATAATCATGTCTAAGACTCCACAACCTAGGCCTTGCCTGTCAGCAAACTCTATTCCATATGCATTGGACTTTACTATGTTCCATAGTCCTCTCCTTCTGGAACCATGGGTAAAGCATAGCCACATACTGCACATGCTGGCCACACACACAACCTGGAAAAGTGAGAGAGTTAATCCTATGGGATACACTTTGAAGAGAAAACAGAAGGATCCAGAAGATAAATTCTTCATCTATCCCTATTGCAGATTGTAAAAAAAAAAAAAAAGACTAAGTAAATGTCTGTGCTTTCTTTTGAAGCTGTGGCCACTTCAACAACAAGTCATATTATATTTGCTTCTTCTTTGTCCCTGCCTCATTTCTTATTTCCCTTTATTCTTGCTGTCCCTGAATTATACTCTACAATAAAGCATTAGCATATAAATTTTGCCTCAGATTCATTCTGTTTTCTAAGGCTAAGAGAGAATGCCTGATAAATTTCATTATTTTGATTGAATGCTATCATGAGCAGAAATTATTGCCTCATAATAATATCCAATCAAAAGTCTTTAACCCATTTAGAATACTACAGAACAAGGGTATCACAGTTCTTTTGTAGAAACATAAAAAGAGAAAGAAGCACAAGCAAAAAGTTATCGGTGGGAAACATACAGATGGTACAGATGCTACACTGACTTTCTGGAGGAAAGAACAAGAAGACTTTGACATATCCCAATTTAAGAAAATACTCATTGCCTATTAATTCTATATAGTTATGTAAGATGGGAGAAGTCATTACGTTGTGGTCCTAGAAGCATTAGGGCCCCATAAGATATGTTCCTGAAGATCTCTTTCAATACTTCTACACATAAATTCAGGATATATCAAAGTTCTTCCAATACAATTCTATAAAGCTTTCAGAATTCCCTGTCTTTGCACTTGAATGTCCTTCCACTTGAATGCCCCCCGTCCTCCACCCCACATACATATATTTTCTGCTTTGAATAACCGATGATTCAAATAAAGACCTTCTTTTTTGTAAGCTTTCCCAATTTTCCCTTCTTCTCATTGCAAAATGAAGAGTTCCTGTCTCCACTTTCATAATCTCCAATTTATACTGCTAGACCAATGCCTTAGCTCATAGAGGGCAACCTAACTAGTTGTCTTTTTAACTCTACTGAGGACTTCCTAAACTTTCATAATGTATTGCTTTCATTTTACATCCCCAATATGTCTCATGACTCATGACGCTTGACTCTTGATATGATAAGGACTCAGTAAAAAGGAACAAAGGGAAGAGTGAAAGAGGACCAAGAGGAGAAAAAGGGAAAGAACATAGAATGTATATGATCATACATGAATGTACAAGGGTCTCCTTCCATTTTTCCTTCTTCCCCAGACTTTGGATTTGAAGAAGAGAGTCCAAAGTTAAAATAATGCTACATAGCTTTGAAAGTTCTAGAAAACATCTCAGTTGCTCTATACCACAAAATATTTTAAGTCAATTTCTGGAGCTTTCTTTTTCCTGATTGAAACATGATTTTAATGGCACAATAACAATCAATAAAGAAAAGCTTTGCTTTCTAGAAATTTGTTTTGAGAGAAGTTGTCCTGAAATGCTTTAGTTAATAAAATTAGCAAATATTTACAATTAAAGTCTGAAACTTGAGCTGGGGAAAAGGGACACAATGAATTAAAATGGATCACCATATAATAGCAAACCTGCTCATCCTACAAAAGAGATAGAAACTGGTAAATGCAGTGCTTTTAACAGCATTATTTTATTGAGCACTAACAGGCAAATCTCTTCTTTATCTTGACCCTCTGGGGAGTTGAACCCAGATGTATGAAAATCCTTCCTTGGCAGAATAGTTATGGCATCCCCATGCATTCAAACACCATGAGATAAGCAGTTATTTCCAGAATGGGATTGCAGTACCCTGACACAGTCAAAAGACTGAGGAGGCAATTGCTATTTTTGATTGTGTTAACCTGTGTATAATTATGTAATTACCTACTAAAATTTAGGCAGAGTGTTGCATATCTAAATCATTAACTTTAACAATTGACAAGCTGCTTTGATTAGTATTTTCATAGTGTAAGATAACATACTTTTGTCAGCTTTTATATGATTAGTTATGATTGGGAATTTGTTTATGCAAAATGTTTTCACTCCCTGTTTGGAGACACAGAAAGGGAGAGTGAGGGCAGGGAAGTCATGTGCCTCCCTCATGTTCAACTCAGGAATTTCAGGGATGAGAAAACTCAGAAGAGGTACACATTATCACTCCCCAATGACAAATAATTTTAGTGTCAGTTTAGAAGAGTATCTAGAGGGTTTGACTTGGAAGAATCAGGCTCTCTTCTGGCAAATCAGACTAACAAGGACATCAGTGTACGTAGCATCAACTCAGACTGTCACAGGCAACTCCCGAATTGGCCAGGCAGCCCCTCTAACAGCATTGATCAGAGCAGCTGCTCTTCTAAGGAAAATGCATGTCAATATATTTGTTATTTACTCTCTAGCAGAAGCCCAGCAGCTGCAGCAATTTTCGAGAGAATTCTCTGACACATCTCATTTCCTATCAGTCGTAGGTGCTATTGACTGTACACATACATTCCTAATAGGCTAACATCACTGAATTCAGCTAGCTATTGGAATAGAAAATCCTTTAATTTCTTGGCGATGATGGGGCTATGTGATACCAAATTTCAACTCTATGGAAGACAAAGTCCTCAGGACATGAAGTATTTCTTGTTTCCCCAGGCAAATTGGCTGGGCTCATTTGTTTGAAATAAGCGATTACAAAAAGTGGCTTAGAGAGATTGTAAAGTAAATTTGAAAATAAAAAGACGCCACTGGCTACTATGCATGTGTTGTTTTTTCCTTTTGAGGGGAAGTGTTTGGAAAGTGAGGGGTGGAGATGGAAGTAATCCAAAGGGGCTAACAATGGTGACACATTCTAATTTGGAATAAGAAAAAAAAAAAGTGTGTGATTTACCGTTGAGATCAGAAGGTGAGACCATCCTTCCAAAAGAATTTGCAGAGCAAAATGGACCCTTAGCTCTCATTATACTTGTCTTTCTCTCTGCAATTTTATGATGTTCTAGTACAGTGAGAATGCCTAGAAAGGAGTGGTTTCACATGATTGTCATTTACTGTCTGCCTACCTAAAAGAGAAATAACATTCTAAATTCACTTTATTTTTCAAGAGGTGCAGAGAAGGCTGTACCATGTGAGAGTTTTCTCTTTATCAGATTAGTAATGTCAAACTCCACAATCATATAGTATTGATCTCTCCAAATCAGACATCTCTGTCACCGTGTCTCACAAGCATGAACATCTGCTCCATCTTTCACAATGAGACTCTTCCCCACAATCACACACGCTACTGTCTTTGAGATCGCAAGCTTAATTATACTGTTTTTAAACCTTCATGATTGAGCACACATGCAGCAATACAACTCCCTCACTGTCTTTAATCTTGTCTTTCCATGTCTCTAAATATAATTTAAATGTAAAATTTAAAAAAAATTTAAATCATCCAGTCTTGTAATTTTTCTTCTACTCTGTACTAATTCTGTCTTTATTGACCATGACTAATAGTTCTTACCAACTATTAGTCATGGAAATACCTACCTTTCTGAAAATTCAGAGGCTGAATCCTAATCTACTTCTCTTTTTTTGATAACATTATAAGTTACCTACTTCATTATGCAGAAAAGAGTGGCATGCGATGCTTTGTCATATTCTTTTGCTTTCCAAATAAAATGGTCATACATAACTTTTATTATTAATGACTTTTGTCTATCCTTTCCATGGTCAACAGAGATTGTTTAGAGCAAATTTGGGGACAGCAATAGGCATTTCCTCTGTAAGAGGATCACTTCCCTGTAAAACAAAATTCTACGAATGAAAAGGAGTCAGAATTGACCTGGATATTGTAGGCAAAATATGTTGAAGAGTCCTCCTGTGCGGGCACATCATATTCTATGAAGCCATTCTGCAGCCTGAAGAACGAAACCATTTGTCTTCTTTTCCTTAAACTACAGCATATTTGAATCCAATCCCTTTGTTGAAACTGAGGTATGGGATGATGTTCAGGGATGGGGTCAGGAATGGGGTATAAAAGGCGTCTGGAACAGGGAGAAATTTGGGGATATGAGAAATGGTGTGAGGCTCAGCAAAGAAAGGAGGAATGATATAAATCTGGAATGGTACAAAATAAGGAGTGCTTTTGTACATATTGGGAACGATAAGCTGTATTTATATTTTCACATTGCTGTTTAAGACTGTGTCAGAAACAAACAAACAAACAAACAAAGCAAAACAAAGGTGTTTAACAACATCCTTAGCCTCTGCCCATAAGATGTAAGTACCTTTCACTCAGTTGTGACAACTAGAATAAGTCTCCAGGTACAGCTTAGTATCCCCTGTCTGGAAGGCAAATGTTCTCTCATTTGAGAACCATCATTTAAAACAATCTTAAAATATCTCCCTTTACTTTTGATTTCACAAGCATCCCTAACATTACCTGCTATTTTCAGTTCAAAGCCAATAAGTTTAAATGCTCCATACTCATGACCCATGGCCCATGAGTAATGGTTGAGTAGTATTTAGTTAGCCACATGATCAGAAAAGGATATTGGTGACCCATCCCATCATAGATTTTTAAAGATCTAGTCACAGCTCTGTTCTCCACAATGGAATTTAGAAAGCAAGCAAGCAAAGCATACCAAATATCTCCACATCATACTTTTGGAACACTCTTGCTACAGGCCCATGATTTTCTGCCTACAGAACATGTCTTTTTACATTAAACATTCCATTGACAAAAATCTCAAGAATGGTTGACGTTGGAACCTGGAAGGGGAAAGCCAGTCTTTTGAGACATTCTCTTAAAGCCTACCAGTTTCTCTCACAGAACAACAAAGTAGTCTTGTCTTTGGATGAAAATAATATTATTTCCGTTTTAGCAAATTCAAAGGTCCATGATGAGTTTCTCCTTATTTTGAAATCCCCACCATGAGTCCGTTCATATTTCTACAAATTTTAATAATATGACCTTTGTTTAAAGTGTCCAAACAGAATTGTATAGAGACAACAAAATCTATCTAATAGAATTTTATAGAAAGTAGACTTGTTTTTAAATTTGAAAGATATATTACCATCTAGTTATAGAAACAATTATTATACGTTTTACATAATTTTACATTTCTAAGGATATTCTGGCCTTTCTTTTTCTGATCTCATAAACTTTTCTAAATTTCTTAGGAAATGAAAGATTCTAAAAATCATAAAAGTTCCTGTTATTTCCTAAACAGCATGCAGAGCTGTTGCATAATCTTAGAAAAAGATAGACAGGACAGACCTTACAAATATATTTTAAAGCTCTGAAATGTAGACAAGAATATGTAAATTGAAAGTAAATTTATTTTAGTGAACTGGCAAGAAGGGAAAAAATATAGGGCCATATGTTACCATCAGTTTTGCTATGCATATTTGGGGGGAAAGAAGTTTCTTAAGCCAGGCATTTTCAGTCCATAAAATGCCTTCCCATAGGTAACTACATGCTGGCAAAAGCAGTAGGCAAGTGTTGAAAGTTAGAAATGAGGACAGTGCTTTTATTGGTGGCTGAGCAGAACAAGGAACTTGGTCTAAGAGGAACGGAGTGGAGGGGATGGTAATTTGACTTAAGTGAAAATGTTATCAGTGAGTAAGGAAACTCTCAGCTGGGAGCAGCTCTTTGTCTCACCTTCTTTCCTCCTGTTGGTCTCCCTTCTCTCAGAGGAGCAATTTTGAAAATAACCTACAATGTAAAGAATGTGTATTTCAGCTCACCTATCTGTTCTAGGCACTAAGTGCTTTCTTCCTTCATGGTTTGCTTCAGTATAAGTATCTTAGGAGGTCAGTTTGAGTTCTAGCCATGGGCAAAATAAATTATGTGGATTTTAATGTAAATAATATGGTGCATGAAAACAAGGCTTTATTTGTTCTGACTGAGATCTGTAGTGCTGTAACAACGCCCGGCCTAAAGTAAGTGACCAATAATTTTTAAATGGATGAATAAATGAATATCGCAAACAATGATTATTTTGCACATGCCACCAAGAGCTTGTATGTTATAAGTTAATAATTCTTCTTCTTCTCCTTTGTGTGTGTATGCGTGTGAGAGAGAGATGTTTGGACTTTGCACATTTCCACAAAAGACTAAAGATTGCACCACAATGACATGATTTTGTATGTGCTTACTCCTTCAGCATTTATAAAGCATTTCCCCATGGCTTGTAGTAAATGAATTCAGAAGACAGAATTCCACCTATTTCAGAAGACAAAATTCTATTTTCTGAGACCATAGGCAGACAAGTGACTGAATCTCTAAACTTCTATTTCTTAATCTATGAAGTGACAATAACACAGCTCTCACAGGGTCCCTATGAGGATTAAATGGGCTGATGTGTACAAAATTGCTTGGCAGAATGTGAAGTACTGGATAAATATAAGTAGAATTACTGAAGTTATTCTCAGAGAACAAAGAACATGGGTGAGAGTAAAGATCACGCCCATATTAGCAATGATATGACCTCCTGAACTCCAAGAGTTTGAAAGTTTCAAGGAACCAAATGCAGCTAATCAAGAGTCCTTGGTTCCAGGCCTCTTTGTAGCCCTGCTTTGCTCTGAGACTTGCCAGAATTCTTGAGCCTTTTTGTACCCCAGCATCTTCATCTATGTTATGGGGCCCTCATAAAGTTCCCTGATATTCCTTTCTGCTCCAATGTTTTATGGCTCCATGACAGAGACAGATTAATGAGGCACCTGGAGCAGATCCAAAATGTAAGATCAGACTGGAGGAAAGTATTAGAAAAAAGAAGGGAGCATCGTAGGTCACTTCTTATGCCCAACTTAGATCCTCTCAGCCTAGCTCTCATTGTAGTCCTCACTATAACACTGTTTCCCTCAGTTTTAATCTCACCACACACTGTGGATGTTTCAGGAGACCCGGCAGGCACTCACACATGTGCAGCCTTCGACTATAAGGAAGTTAAAGCCCAGTGAAGAAAACTTTCATCACTGGAGGATAAGATCTAACATACAAAACTCCCCTCTTTTGTCCTTTATGTGGACATTTCTGAGGTGATTCTACAGGGTTTCTCCAAGGGTCCTGGGAGGATGAAATCTCATTTCCCCTTATTGGTGATCAACTTAGGATGGGATCTTTATTGGCTTTCCCTCTTCCCTGTTTCATGCTTCCTATTCTACTACTCTTATGCCTTGGATCACTTCCCAAAATACACTGTTTAAAAACCAGCCCCTGTTTCTCAAATAACATTTTTTTGGTGGACCACAGACTAAAAAACAAATAGCCTTGGAAACCAAGCCCTCAGTATGGGATTTTGGAATTGGATCACTCAACAAGTGCACTGAGATAAAGACCCCATCATTGTAGTAGCAGGTGAGGTCCTGTTTAAGTCCCAGAACACTGCACTACCACAATTAGCACCAGAGTTTAGTTGGGAACCTATATAAGTCATAAGGATCCCAAGAAAGCATTTAGAGAGGGTCTTGTCTCCTGCAATCTATGGGGCAGACTTTAGTAAAATTTAAGCCTTGGATTTAATTGTAAGGACAGAATTACAAAAGAGACTGAATGCATGGGTTAAATAACTTTTATATTCTAACATCAAAGACTGGATAGGAAAATCAATGGCATTCCAAGGCCTGAGATGAGGACATTTTATACCAAGTGGTTACACTGTAAAGCTTCATGAGAGAAAATCTATTGACACAAAGCATTCATGTTTCAGGATTTAACATCCTAGTAAAGAAACCCAGAACTGCTGATAGGATGGCATGTTGAAGCTTGGTTGATAATAAATAATGTAGAGATGTGGACACTGCCTTAGTCAAGGTTTGAGGAAGGAGTCATAATCTCAGAAAAAACAAATATTAGCGTGTTTTTTTTTTTAATGTGAGACCAGAGAATGTGTGCTGATAAGCCTGCCACATCAATAAAATTCTAGGGGTCAAAAGGTCTGGAGCAAGCCAAGATATCCCCAAACTCTATGCCAACCATGAGAGATAAAAGACAAGATGTCAGACCTTGTACCCTCACTACTAAGATAGAAGTATAACATGTAGTAGGCCTATTAAGATTTTAGAGACAGTGTACGCTGCACTTGGGACTACTTCTCAAACCCATTTACCAGATGACACAGAAAGCAGCCAGTTTTGAGTGGATTTCAGGGCAAGAGATGGCATTACAGCAGTTGCTAACTCCAGTGCAAGCTTCCCTGACCAATGGGCCATAGGACACAATGGATTCAATGGATCTGGAAGTGTCTGTGGTGGGTTCTGATGCTGAGGGTAACGTCTGGCAAATTTCAGTGGGAGAGATTTAACTATTTTCCATTTGAAAAGCAGTTCCTGGCTCACTACTAAGCCTTAATAGAGAAAGAATACCCTGACCATGGAACATAAAGAATATGCCACCAAAGCTGAATATTACCCCAGCCATTGAGCTATAAGTTTGGATAATGAGGCAGTAATCCATTATATAATGGATGTGTAGCAAGCACATCCAGAGAGTACAAAGAAATTCTATGAACACGTGGCCTCAAATCTCATCTCTCCTACCTTTGTTGCACCAATGCTTTCCCTCAAATAATATCACCAAAGTCCTCACAGGGGTGTTGCCAATGGTATAATTCAAATGGCAGAGGAGAAAAAAATATGGACTTAGTTCACCAATGGATTATTTGGTATATTGCTCCTAGTAAAATATGGACTACCGACGCACTACAGCCCCACTTGAGGTGAAGGAAAAATCCACAAAGTTCTTTTCTGCTCCGATGTTTCATGAAAGAACAGTTATATTGGAGCACTTGTAGCAGCAACGAGATTGGAGGGCTTTATTTAAGTAGCATTTGGAAAGAAGGTATCCTGGACTTCTCGCATGCTCTTTCCTTGGCTTATCTTGTACGTTAGCCTCTACTGCAGTAACCAGAAACATAGGATGAATCCTGGCAGCACTTTTTCTCAGCTGCTCCAGATATCACTGGTTTTATGCTCTGGGGCTTCAATGACTCCACAGCGGTGTGGGACACTTTGGGGAACTCCTGGTCGCTCAGAAGTGAGCAGACTATAGAAATGAAAGGGAGATAATGTCCCATTAACAAGCCCTTTGTTAACTTCTTAAGAACCTTAAAAAAAGAAAAGACAACCCCAGATTAGCCAATTATCAACTCAAGTCTTGTGGTTCAGGTCAGAAGGCTTTCAAGGTAGTGTTTACCCCCTAGGTATTAATGAAAGCACAGCTTGGAAGTACAAGAATGTTACCGCCCCAGGAAATCACTTCCCAAAACAAACTACCACCAACCAAGCTCTTGTTGCAGATTCTTTTCCTGCTGGGAAAGCTAGGTTAGAAGAGAAGTAAAAATAGGAACTGTTAATTCTTTGACTGGAGACCTGGCTCTGATATATGGTAATTCAGGAATGTATAGATGTAACACAGAAATTATATTAAATCCAAAGCTCATCCCCTCTTGCTGATATCTTGCACTTAGCCAAGAGGTTTTGCTTTGTCTGCTTTGCGGTGATGAAGAAAAGGGGAAATTCTTTAGGGATTTCTTGACAGTTGCCCTGTCGATTAAGGAATCCCCATCTTTACATACCACCTTGGCATTTCCTGTACTGGGTTTGAAGAGAGAAGCAATTTAGCTGGGGATAGTTAGCCATCTTATCAGAACATAATTTGCAAATCAAAAATAGAATCCAACCATGTACTACCTGTATGATCTTAAGAAACCTATCTTAACATGCTTATCTGGAAAATAAAGGGCTGTTGTAAAGATTACATGATACATTTGGAGTTGTGTCTGATACACAACCATACTCCATAAATATTAGCTGTTATTATTTACATGAATTCAAGTTATATAACGCATGTATTCATTTGCTCTATAATGGACAAAAGGTACTTCCTGGTGACTGGGCATTACAAGGATCTACTCCAAAATGGAATACCTCTCACCGTATTCCTGACACTAACACCACAAGTGGAAACCCATGCAGAACAGGGGAGCACCAGAATGATAGAAGAATTACATCAAATGCTTAAGACTTGCTTCAAAAGGGTACAAGTTCCCTACCACCTTCTCCAAGTGAGAGGCAATAAAGTTGCACCCCATGTAAGCCCTAGAAGAAGCAAGGAGGCAATTAAGACCAACAAATGCCTTCAAATTTTTAGAATTAAATTGTAGAATCAGAAACGTGGGCTTTGGAAGCATCAAGCTGCTTTCTTTTTCTTTTTTTTTTTACTTTTGTATTTTCTTCTTTATCACTTGAAGATTTTTGTCTGCCTTATTACCCTTTGAATAAAAGTGTCACCATTTGAGCTGAAGTATAAATAAGACAACAAGGTATCCCCAAGAGCCATATTTGGGGTAGGCAGCTAATTGGGGTGAAGCACCCCCCAAGAGGAAGGTCAATTTTAGGATATACAGTTAGTTGCTATGGTCCAACTAAATGTTTTGCGTAAAGCCACACAGAGAGCTCTCCAGAGAGATCTTAAGCCTTGGAGATTTCTGTGAGGGTTCACATAAAGGAGGCCAACCTCTGTTTTGCTGTTTTGCTTTCAATTTTATTTTTGAAATAATAATTGTATATATGTAAGGTCTCATGATGTTTTGACATAAACATAGTGAAAAGATCATTACAAGCCAATTAATAAATCTTACTCTCACATAGTTACCATGTTTGTGCATGATAAGAGCTCCTGAAATCTGCCCTCTTAGTGAATTTCCAGGATTCAATGCAGTATTATGAACTCTAGCATCACGCTGCACATTAGATATCTTATAGGACTTATTCATCCTGCAATACTGCACCTTTGTACCCCCTTGACCAACATCGCACCATTTCCCCCCACCTCCTTCCCCCTGGTAACCTCTGTTCTACTCTCTACCTCTATGTATTCCACTTTTTTAGATTTCAGTATAAGGGAGATTGTGCAGCTTTATTTTCTCTGTGTCTGGCTTATTTCATTTACTCTCCTGTCCTCCAGCTTTATTCGCTGTTGCAAACAGCAGAATCTTAAAGGAACCCAACCTTTAAAAACAGCATCAGAATCAGGCATCTATTATAACCGTCAAGGGCAAAGAGGAGTCAACACTTCCAAAATACACCCAGAAATGTGAAGACTCTGTGGCTACTCTATATTATCCTAAAATGGCACAGTATTTTATGTAAGGATCATCTCTAATACTTACCTGTTCATTTGTTTTGGCATAGCTACTAACGTTAGTATTAGCCGATGTCAGTGATGTCAACAAACAAGAACAAGTTAAAAATTAAATCCATCTGAGATTATCCTCCAGAAACCTCACCAGTTTGTTCATGCAGCTGCTTGCTCTACATTTCTTCTTCAACCTCACAGGAAGCTCCTGACTCAGGATTCCTTTATTTCTTCCTTATGGACACCCTCATATCTTAACCTCCTTTCCTATTAAGCTTACACCTCTTAATTCATCACTTAAATCCTTCTATTGTTAAAGTCTCTTTCTCCCTCTTCCTTCCGAGTGAGTAACAACAAAACCGTGGGCTCAGACGAATGCAACTATTTGCCCTTTTCTTTTTTTTTTAAAGATGTTATTTATTTATTTGACAGAGAGAGAGAGAGACCACAAGTAGGCAGAGAGGAGAGCAGAGAGAGAGAGGGAAGCAGGCTCCCTGCTGAGCAGAGAGCCTGATGCGGGGCTAGATCCCAGCACCCTGAGATCAGGGCCCCAGCCGAAATCAGAGGCTTTAACCCACTGAGCCACCCAGGTGCCCCATATCCATTCTTTCCAATTCTATAACAGGAGGACTGAATGCTGCGGCATCACTCCATTCTGGAAGCTGCTGTTGCTACAAACCTCTGCTCGGTCCTCAATGCTGCCCAACCATCATGTACATCAGGGGTTTGCAACCCTGGCGTACACATTAGAATACTGCAGTTCTCCTTAAAAATTCTGGTAAGTGGGCCTTATTCCAGACCGATAAAATCAGATCTGGTGATGGCATCCAGGCAGCTCTCCCGAATGATTCTAGTGCACAGCCAAGGATTAGGGCAGCATTCTTAGCCTTGGTAATAGAAAAAAATCAGCTGAGAAGTTACTCAAAGTACTGATTCTGGGTTCCGCCCTCTCATGTTCTGATTTGATTTGCCCTGAGGTACAGGCTGGGAGTTTTGACAACTCTCCAGTTGATTCCAATGTGCAGACGAGGGTGAGACCCACAGGTTAGAATCACTGTTTCTCAGGCCTTCAATCTTCCCCTCCCAACTCACAGCAGATGATGACCTTACCTCCTCCTTCACAGAGAAAATAGAATCAGAAAAAAAAGAAAGAAAGAAACCAACCTCTCTCCTTGTTCGTTTCTGCCTCCAAATTTATAAACAGACTTCCTCTCATCTATAGTTAATGTCTATACTTTTTCTTCTTCTATTTTCTGAGATTTCACTGCATCAATTCCTCCCATCCTTTCCCATTGGTACTCAACGTCTCCACTCACTCCAAAGGAAATATTTCCTCCTTTCCACATCTGCTCCCAAGTACCATCTATCTCTATCACCTGTTCCGAAGAAAACATCCTCCACCTCTCCTTGGTTTTTGTAACTTTATACAATTCACGTTTTCCCCTTAGCTCCATGCATGTTCTTCCAGCTTCAGTAGCAACCTCTGCTTCCTCTGTTCTTTTAAAAGCTAGTGTCCCTCAGGCTTCTGCCGCTGGCACCCTCTGCTTCTCATGTCACCTGTTCATTGCCTCCCATAGCGTCAATTGCATATTATATGCTAATCACTCCTTCATGGGTATTAAACCCAATCCACAAAGGCAAATAGCTAAGAATTATAACTTGTTTTAATTTCTACCTCAGAAAGGTTATTCTGGAGACTGATGGAAGAAAATTATAGCCCTTCTAGGGGTCCCTGCAAGTAAGGTTGCAGCTTTGGAGTTGTAGGCAGTGCTAAGGCTCTGGGGTTGGCGGGCGGGTGGGGTGGGGAGCTAAGTAGCACATCTGATACCATGGATCTCAAAGATTCCTAAAAAGATATTCCACCAGCCTTGCCTATGTTTTATGTTCAGGGTCAATAGCTTTTCTGCTCTTTCTGTATGACACTTAGGACACAGGAATCTATTGTCCCTTCACTCGCAGGGTATAAATTTCTTCTAGAATCAATCGATCATTCTCTTTCTCCTCCCCCTCCCCTTCCCTACCTGTTTCTCTGCCAACTTTTATTCCAGTTCTCATCCAGCTGACTTCTCTTATTTCTCTTTCTCTAGGAAAGCCTTCCTGACACCCCCTCCAAGTTTCTCTGCAAATTAAATCAATATAGTGTAATGGATAATGATGCAATTAGGGAAATAGTTCCTAAAATAAACTTTGACTCTAATTTTAATAAAACTATACATCAAATTAGCTGATAATATGTGGAAAGAACTTATCATGGTGATAAACACATAGAGAGCGTTTAATAAGTGATAGCTACTCATTTTTTTGTTATTTAAAAAAATTAATTCGATACCATGTTAGAAATGATTGAAACAAATATTAAAATATGAATGCCAAGTAACATCTTTTTAGTATAGTCAACATACAATGTTATATTAGTTTCAGGTGTACAACATAGCTATTCAACAATTCTGTACATTATACTGTGCTCACCATAAGTGTAGTCCCTGTCACCATACAACATTATCACAATATTATTAGCTATATACCTTATGCCGTACTTTTCATTTCTGTGACTTATTTTATAACTGGAAGTTTATACCTTTAAATCCCCATCACCTATTTCACCCATCCCCCAACACCCTTTACTCAGGAACCACCAGTTTGTTCTCCACGTTTCTGTGTCTGTTTCTCGGTTTGTTTGTTCATTTGTTTTGTTTTTTTTTTATTCCAAATATAAGTGAAATTGTATGGTATTTGTCTTTCTCTGTTTGACTTATTTCATATTTAGCATAATACCTTTTAGGCCCATCCATGTTCTGAAAATGACAAGATCTCATTCTCTTTTGTAGCTGAGTAATATTCCATACTTTCTTTACTTATTCATCTACTGATGGACATTTAGGTTACTTCCATATCTTGGCTATTGTAAATAACTGCAATAATCATCAGGGTGCATACCTTTTTGGATTAGTGTTTTCATTTTCTTTGGGTAAATACCCAGAAGTGGACTTACTGGATCATATGGTAGTTTAATTTTTAATTTTTGGAGGAACCTATATTGTTTCCACAGTGGTTGCACTGATACACATTCCCACCAACAGTACATGAGGGGTCCTTTTTCCCCACATTCTCATTTGTGGGGAAACATTAGTCATTTCTTGTCTTTTTGATTTTAGCCATTCTGACAGATGTAAGGTGAGATCTCATGGTAGTTTTGATTTGTATTTCTGTGATGATTTAGTGATGTTGAGCATCTTTTCATGCATCTGTTGGCCATCGTATGTCTTCTTTGGAAAAATATCTATTCAGGTCCTCTGCCCAGTTTCCAATTGGATTATTTTTTTTTCCTTTGGTATTGAGTTGGGTACTATATTTTAATGGTTGGCATAAGGATGTCATACTTACTGACAGTTCAGCTGGACCAAGAAAAATTCAGACAGGAGAATCGTTCAACTTCGATCAGTATTTTATGATGGAAAGAACATTAGTAAGAGAGCCAGGTCATTTTGTGTGACTATATGTGAAGCATTTAGAAATTCTGAACTCGCTTTGTTCATGAGTAAAATGAGAAATCAGCCTTATTTATTTCAAAGATCTTTTCCAACTCTAAAAGTAGTTGATGCTACAAAAGATAATTTCAAATAATCTCCATCTGGCTGAAGACAGTGTTACTAATTGCTCAAATCTTTGCCATTGGCCTTCAGAGATTGCATTCCTCTCCTTTTCACACAGGAATCCACAATTCTAAGTGTTTTCATGAACTAATGCATGCATTTCTTTCTTTTTTTTTTTTTAGGATACGCATTTCATCTTTTTTTTCCCCAAATACTTTTATTTTATTTTTTCAGTGTTACAAGATTCATTGTTCATGTACTACACCCAGTGCTGCATGCAATATGTGCCCTCCTCAATACCCACCACCAGGCTCGCCCAACCCCCCCACCCCCACCCCTCCAAAACCCTCGCTCTGTTGCTCAGAGTTCACAGTCTCTCATGGTTCATCACCCCTCTGATTTCCTCTAGTTCACCCCTCCCTTCCCTCTCACAATGTCCTTCACGTTTTTCCTTATGCTCCACACGTAAGTGAGACCATATAATTGACTCTTTCCACTTGACTTATTTCACTCAGCATAATCTCTTCCAGTCCAGTCCATGTTGAAACAAAAGTTGGGGACAAAAACAGACACATGGACCAGCGAATGCATGCATTTCTAAGCAATATATTGGTTATTTGCATGTGTTCTGAACTTTCTGAAAATTATATCATGCTGTGTGCAATTTCTGAATTCGGTTTTTACTTATGCTTATGAGATTTCTACATTTGGATGTATACTAATGATGGGATTTTAACATCTATATTCATGAGTGAGATATCTCTATATTTTTCTCTACTATTCTTTGGGTACTAGAGTTTATACTATTTATATATGTACTTATATATAAATATTATACAATATGTATTATATGTTACATATAACATATCTGTAATTTTATATATGGTTATATAAAATGAGACAGTGTTTGCCATTTCACATTTTCTAGAAGAATTTTTATTTATTTGGAGTGATCATATCCTTAAATGTTTGGCAGAACTCATCTAAAAATTATTTGGACTTTGTGTTTTTTTGGTTTTAACTAAATTTTAACTTAGTTTGGTTTTAACTAATTTTAACTAAGTTTTCATATATATATTCTTACATTGTTCATCTTATTCTTCTATCATTAACTGGCCACTGCAACTATAGTTATGTTCCTTTAAAAAAAAAAAAGAGAGATTTATTTACTTATTTATTTATTTGAGACAGAGAAAGAGAGAGAATGTGAGCAGGGGGAGGAGCAGAGGGAGAGGGAGAGACAATCTTCAAGTAGTCTCCCCACTGAGCAGGGAACCTGACTTTGGGCTTGAACCTAGGACCCCAAAATCATGACCTGAGTCAAAATGAAGAGTCAGATGCCTTGCCCACTGAGCCACCCAGGCACCCCAATTATGTTCCTTTTTATGCTTAATATTTTATGTCTTTTTTCTTGATCCATTTTGCCAATGGTTTATATATTTTACTAAAATTTTCAAAAAATCATTTTTAACATGTGTTTCCCATGTTTTTTTTAATTTATGTCACATTAATATATACTGTTATCTTTAGTATTTCCTTGTTCCTATTTTCTTTGGTATTATTCTACTGACATTTTATCTCACTTTGTATGGTGAACACAAAGTTTATTAAGTTTTACTCTATGAGGAGTACTTACTACCCTACATTTCCCTCTAAATGTTTGTTAATCCTATTCCAGAAGTGTGGTGGTGTATGTTTTGTATTGTGGTGGCCATGGAAGTGTACTGCTCGGATCTCCTTCAAAACGATGTGCTGTGGGGACATCGGACATGGACAGCTCCGGCTGCTGCAACTTCTGATTCACTGTAGCATTCCCCAAGGTCACACTTTTCCAGGCTGCTTCTAGCCAGTGACTGAGTATAGCCAGACTATTGGAGAAGGGCTATGTTTGCTGGATGTAGGTCTCCTCCAACAGACAGCCTTGACATGAGGACACCCATCAGCTTGATGGATGCGTTCTCAAAACTATGCCACTGGCTGAAGTTTTTCTTCCTCAATACTTCTTATTTTGTTCTTTTTACAGATATCTGTCCTGCATTATAGTTTAAAGGTTCCTATAGCCTGCTCCTGCTCCTTCCCATGTTATCCTTCAAAGGCATTACCCAATTACCTCTTGTACATCTAATTCTGTATGGCTTCTCAGAGGACTTGAAGGACAAACTGACACAGTATTTTTGTCACACAGTTCTAAGTGTTTCCAAATTTCTATTAAGATTTCTTCTTTGACTCCCATGCTATTTATAAGTTTTTTCCTAAATGTTTGAAAAGTCTTTTATCTCCTAATTTCATTGTCTTGTGTCCATAGAACGTGTCCTTTGAAATCTCTATTTTTTCATGGCATTTGAAGAAGAATGGATATTCTATAATTGTTGAGTGAAGAGTTCCTTAGAAGTTCACTAAAACAGTTGTTCATTGAGTTATTCAGATTAAATGAAATCATATAACATGAGAACTGTTTAAGTCTCCCATTTTAATAGATTTGTTCATTTCTCCTTATAGTTCTGTCAAATGTTGCCTTTTATATTCAAGGTTATTTCCTCAAGTATATACAGGTTGAGGATTTTTATAAGTTCCCAGTGAGTTGGATTATCATTGTCCAGTGATTCTCTTCATCCTTCATATTGCTTTTGATTTAAATGTCAGAAATTATTATTCATATATATCTATTTTTACACTTATTTGCCTGGTATAGTTTTCCCATTTATTACACCAAAATATGTGCTTACTTTTGTTTTAGGTGAGTCCTTGGGAAATAGTTTTTGCTGGATATTGGCATTTTATGCAATCTAGAAATATCAGTATTTTAATGGTTTAATAGTTTATTCACTTACACTTATTGTGATTGCTGATACATTGGTATTTTTCTTTCTTATTCTGTGTTTTCTATCTGTCCCACTTTTTTATGCTGCCTTTTTCTCATTTCTCCTTTCTTTTGCATCAATTGCACAGATTCTTAAAATTACTATTCCATGACAATGTAGTAATATGTTCTTGGTGGTTATCTTTGAAAAGTCACCCTCCATTCTTAACATTAAAAAATCCCTTTATTATCCCTCTGCCAAACAATATAAAGATCTTACAATATTTCAACTTCAACACTTTAACTCTGATTGCCTCTATCCAAAATTACTTTATATTACTACCTAGTATCTTAGTTCTCTTGGTTCCTATTTGATCTGAACCTCACATTTTAGACATAATCATTTATACAACATAGGTCTATATTTGTTGCCATGCTTACCAATATCTTTGCCATTATTTCCTGCATTTTAGACCTTCTAGAACCACTTTTCTTTCTGCTTTTATACATCTTTTAGGAGTTGTCTTAAGGATAATTAGTTTGTAATATACTCTGTTATTCCTAGAAAATACCTTCCTATTGTCTATATTCTCTAAATATTTTTTCTGGATTTAAATTTATTAATGGGGAGAACTCTTGGGGATCTTTAAAATTGTCCCATGAGTTCACAATTATATTTCAAAAGTATGTTTATTTAAAATCTAATTTGATTTGCAATAAAAGGCTTCTAGAATAAAGTAGTCTACTATAATTCTGGAAGCAGCAGTCTGTTTCCACTATTTTACCCATAAACATAATTAAAGTTCCCCAATATTCAATTTATAGATTAATGGATGTACCATCATTCATTTTATAGGTTCTAAGGTCACCAATCATCCACAGAACATGAGACCTTGACAACACAAGTTGATTTAAGTAGCTTTACGGATTGTATTATCTAGTTCCAGTGAAACAAACCTCATAAAAGGGACCAGAGCCCTAAAACTATTTCTATAAAAGAATCACAGATGGAAAGTAACACAAACAATAGCAGCATAGAAATTATCTAATGTAGCTGAGCTGGTGATTCTCCTATGCCTACTGTGAGTGCTTTATTTAAAATAAATAAATAATAATAAAATACCACTGTAGGAGGTAAAAATAATGATAGTCTAACCGATGCGACAAGAAGTCAGCCAAGAATCTTAAAATTAGCAAGATGATTTCACATAAAGAGTAACAATTGGCTTGGTTGAAATGGACACTGGCCTAATTGGTTATTGTAGATTTGAAAAATAAGCTAATGATAGATGAAGGTACTATAGTTAGCAAAATAATTTTAAAATAAAACTTCATCTTTATCTCACCCTTTCAATTTATATAGCATTTGTTTTGTAATGTGTATATTTTCCATCCATAAATTAGTATAATTTTAGTAGGGTTGAGTGCTCAAAATAACTGTTCTTAATAAGGATATATAATTTAAAAAAAATCGAGGGCACCAATTTACCAGCAAATAAACAACTTGAGGACTTGAGACATTTGAGATTTATCTGATTCCTCCATAGAAGCTAACTCTGAGTTTTGTATGTGATAGAAAACTAACAATTATTTGTAGAATATTTTGTTCTTCTCACGCATTTTAAAAACTACTCTTTTCCAATGAGTCTATTTTTGTACATGGTGGGGATTTTGAGAAGTATTCCCTCTTGGATCATCTAATCTATTCCCAGAATGTTGATAGAATTTATTTTTATTATTCCTAACTTATCCCTGATGGATGAGTGTCAAGCACTACTATGAATATTATTAGTAAAGGTGAATTCATTATTTCCCTTGACAATTTGCGCCGTCACTTAATTGTTCTCATGGTTAAAAAGTTTTCTTATGTTTAACTTACATTTGCCAGCTGCAGCTTAAGCTCATTACTTCCTGTTCTGCTCTCATTGACTAATGAGAATGGGTCCCTGTCCTCCTGATAATACCCCTTCACATATTTTCAGAAGCTATCATATCTCCTCTTAGCCTCCTTCTTTTCAGCTTGGGAAATTCCCAGCTCTACTAACCTTTTATCATATATCCAATCTCTCCTGAATTTCTCATATTTTGTGGCTTTCCTGTGAATTACATTAATTTGTCCATAAAGAGAAAAAAGTGGCATTAAAAATTCAGTAATTTCCTGAAAATGAGAAAAAAACAGTGCTATGTATAATTTACCTAATTTTTTAGAAAGTTAGCATGAAATTCTATTTGGGAAATAGGTTTGCTTAAAATTAATTCTTATTCACAATTTCATTAAGAGCATGTAAGATTATCCTTTTGTTTTTGCTTTTATTAGAGAAAGAGATATCAAGGGTCTGAAATTTTATGCACTTCTATGCGCACCAATATGCATAAAATGACAAGCAAAGTGCATTTTTCTGGAAAAAGCACTCAGTTTTCATAATAGAGTTCTGTCTTCCCTAAAAAGGTGCATTTGGACTGGATTCTAATCCTGGGATAAAGCTAAAGTGAATAGAATACTAACTTTTCTACTGTTACTCAATTTTCCTTTCTGAAAGTGGGGTAATAATCACATAGCAATATACTTTAAGTAAATAATGTCTATGTCTGAAGGTTTTTAAAGAAATTTGAAATCACTATTGACTTGTGAACCGGACTTGTTGCTAAGCACTATTTTCAGCATGTTTTTAACCTCCTTAGAGGTTTCTGCACTTCCTCACTGGGGTGCTGATTCCCTGATTCCAAGCATCCTCTTTCTGTCAGTTACAATGTTGGCAGCTATCTGACCAGCTGTTCTTGGCCACTCGGAAATGTGCAATATACAGCCCTCACATTTGTGAGTTCTCCTTGTAACAAGGCAGGAATTCTCCAGAAAGATTACTCCCAAGGGAGCAGTCAAAAGACAGAATTGTTCTTCATGCATCCTCTTATGTTTTTCCCTCTACAGGTATGGACACAAGCCTCTCCATCTACCTTAGAATGTCCCCCATGCACCAGCCTTTGGTAGCAGAAATCCCATCAGCCACATCCAATAAAGAGATAATTTCAATAAGAAAGAAGTTGTATGCAGTGCAGAGACTGAGCTTACAAGATCTCACATCCACAGGATATGGTTACACCACATAATTTGCAAAAGGAAATAAAGACTTTTTCTGTCAGATACCAATTATCCTTCTCTTCAGATCCTCTTGGCATCCTTGTTCCAGCTCTCCATGTGTTCTGACCAAATTTACACAAATGCAACTGGAGATGTGCCATTTTCTGCCCCTTTCATGTATTCCTGATTTCCTACTCCAGGACTGCCTTGCTGGTGATACCACAGGATTCTGCTCAGTTTCCATACCCTGCACATACAACCTTGGAAGTATGGGGAAGCTAATACGTTGTGAGGTTAACTTTACCAAAACTTTACAAGAGCCAGTGGATAAATCATTTCTGTTTTCTTCCTTCTCTCCCCAGGAATGGTCATCTAGAGATGCAATTTGTAGGCATCTCCAGGGTATGATACTGCAGCCAGCTTAACACCATAACCATTCTTTGGCTCTGCCACTTTCCCAGAATTACTACTTTATTCCTCACTCCTTCCTGGAATTTTCCTCCCTATAAAATAACAGTGCATTAGCCTTTTGCTTTGATTCTGCTTTCTGGGAAAATCAGAAAAGAGACTCTCTTAACTCTTTTGACCAATAATACATGACACAAAAGCCCAAGTGTTTACTGTAATTTTCTTCATGTAACACCTGTGCAACACAAACCTCTCATTCAAATTAGAGACAGGACATCCCCTATTCTTGCCAGTAAAGGGAACATATTAAACATGGTGAAAATGTGACATCTACTCTGGAACCTAAAATAACAGAAGGTATAAAAATGTGGTGGGAAGTTGGAAATACATGGACAGGAGAAGCAGAGGGGAAAGAGGACAGAGGTTTGAAGTGGTTCTTAAACATTTTTTCATTCTGCATTCTCCATTTGCTTACTCTAGGGAGACAAGCCAAACATACTAGGCAAATGAGAGGTGATGCTAGAAAAATACCGGGCTTATAAAAAAAAGACCCACATGTGGGACTCTGGAAATACTGTGCATGATCATGGGAAATTCTTTTCCTATGAGTTACCTTTTAGACATTAAGAAAGTAATGCAAACTAAGAAAGAGTTATTAGTAGAAATAGAGAAGTGCTGCTTCCTTGACTAATAAGACATCTGTGCAGAGTGACCATACATCCTTAGTGTGGAAGTAGAGAGGGTAATGGGAAGAGAGAGAAGCTGATTCTTGGGAAGGTGAAGTCCCAGGAAAGAACATCAAAGAAGTAGGATCATTTAGATCAACTCACTGATGGGTCTTGGAGCATGCAGACCAAAATGCAGGCTCTAAAACCTATGTTTTCGAGGCAATGCAAGGCTCTGCATTGCCAGCAGGTATAAGCAGAAACTTGCTTATTGGCCCTATAGGAATTCCCAGTTCATAACACCGACTGTATGCATAGCCTCCCATGCAAAATTCCCTGCTGTCCTCTTCGTCACTCCTCATCTCATGGAAGACAACTATCTCTAAACATGTTCACTCAGGTCATTGAAACTGAACTTCTAATCTGAAGAACATTGACAAACATAGCCTGCTAAAGCTTTTTAAAAGAATATGTGTGTCTGTTCATGTCTTCTGCCCATTTTTTTTACTTGATTATCTGAGAACTGAGAAGTTCTTTATAGATCTTGGATATCAGCCCTTTGTAGTATCATTTACAAATACCTTCTCCCATTCCGTGTTTTGGCTCTTTGTTTTGTTGACTGTTCCCTTTGCTATGCAGAAGCTTTTTATCTTGATGAAGTTCCAGAAGTTCATTTTTGCTTTTGTTTCCCTTGCCTTTAGAGACGTGTCTTGAAAGAAGTTGCTATGGCCTATGTCAAAGAGGTTGCTGCCTGTGTATTCCTCTAGGATTTTGATGGATTCTTGTCTCACATTGAGGTCTTTCATCCATTTTGAATTCATCTTTGTGTATGGTGTAAGAGAGTGGTCCAGTTTCATTCTTCTGTTTGTAGCTGTCCAATTTTCCCAGCGCCATTTATTGAAGAGACTGTCTTTTTCCATTGGATATTCTTTCCTGTTTTGTCAAAGATTAGTTGACCATAAAGTTGAGGGTCCATCTCTGAGCTCTTTATTCTGTTCCATTGATCTATGTGTCTCTTTTTGTGCCTATACCATGCTGTCTTGGTGATCACAGCTTTGTAATAAAGCTTGAAATCAGGCAACGTGATGCCCCCAGTTTTGTTTTTCTTTTTCAACATTTGCTTGGCAATTTGGGGTCTTTTCTTGTTCCATACAAGTCAGGATTGTTTGTTCCAGCATTTTGAAAAATGCCAATGGTATTTTTATTGGTATGGCATTGAAAGTATAGGTTGCTCTGGACAGCATAGACATTTTAACAATGTTTATTCTCCCAATCCATGAGCATGGAATGTTTTTCCATCTTTTTGTGTCTTCTTCAATTTCTTTCATGAATGTTCTGTAGTTCCTCAAGTATAGATCCTTTACCTTTTTGGTTAGGTTTATTCCAAGGTATCTTATGGTTTTTGGTGCTATTGTAAATGGAATCGATTCTCTGATTTCCCTTTCTACAGTTATATTGTTAGTGTATAGGAAAGCAACTGATTTCTGTGCATTGATTTTGTATCCTGCCACATTACTGAATTGCTGTATGAGTTCTAGTAATTTGGGGGTGGAGTCTTTGGGGTTTTCAATGTAAAGTATCATGCCATCTGCAAAGAGAGAGTGTTTGACTTCTTCTTTGCCAATTCGAATACCTTTTCTTTTTGTTGTCTGATTGCTGTTGCTAGGACTTCTAGTACGATGTTGAACAATACTGGAAGAGTGGGCATCCTTGTTGTATTCCTGATCTCAGTGGGAAGGCTCTTAGCTTTTCCCCATTGAGAAAGATATTCACTGTGGGTTTTTCATAGATGGATTTTATGAAGTTGAGGAATGTTCCCTTCATCCCTATACTCTGAAGAGTTTTAATCAGGAAAGGATGCTGTATTTTGTCAAATGCTTTTTCTGCATCACTTGAGAGGACCATGTGGTTCTTCTCTCTTCTCTTATTAATTTGTTCTATCACATTCGTTGATTTGCAAATGTCAAAACACCCTTGCATCCCAGGGATAAATCTCACCTGGTCATCGTGTATATTTTTAATGTGCTGTTGGATCCTATTACCAAGGATCTTGTTGAGAATCTTGGCATCCGTATTCATCAAGGATATTGGCCTGAAATTTTCCTTTTTGATGGGATCTTTGTCTGGTTCTGGGATCAAGATAATCCTGGCCTCATTGAAAGAATCTGGAAGTTTTCCTTCTGTTTCTGTTTTTTTGAAACAGCTTCAGAAGAATAGGTATTATTTCTTCTTTGAATGTTTGGTAGAATTCTCCAGGGAATCCATCAGGTCCAGGACTCTTGTTTTTGGGGAGATTTTTGATCAGTGCTTTAATCTTATTACTAGTTATTGGTCTATTCAGATTGTCAATTTCTTCCTGTTTCAGTCTTGGAAGTTTACAGGTTTCCAGGAATGCATCCATTTCTACTAGGTTGCTTAACTTATTGGCATATAACTGTTGATAATAATTTCTGATGATCGTTTCTATTTCCTTGGTGTTAGTTGTGATCTCTCCCCTTTCATTCATAATTTTATTAATTTGGGTCCTTTCTCTTTTCTTTTGGATTAGTCTGCCCAGTGTTTTATCTATCTTACTAATTCTTTCAAAGAACCAGCTTCTAGTTTTGTTGATGTGTTCTACTGTATCTCTGGTTTCTAATTCATTGATCTCTGCTCTTATCTTAATTATTTCACTTCTTGTGCATGCGGTGGGCTTAACAGACACGTCTTCAATGAAGACATACAAATGGCTAACAGACACATGAAAAAATGTTCATCATCATTAGCCATCAGGGAAATTCAAATAAAAATCCCATTGAGATACCACCTTACACCAATTAGAATGGCAAAAATTAACAAGGCAAGAAACAACAAATGTAGGAGAGGATGTGGAGAAAGGGGAACCCTCTTACACTGCTGATGGAAATGCAAGTTGGTGCAGCCACTTCGGAAAACAGTGTGGAGGTTCCTCAAAAAATTAAAAATAGAGCTGCCCTATGACCCAGCAATGGCACTACTAGGTATTTATCCTGAAGATACAGATGTAGTGAAAAGAAGGGCCATATGCACCCCAATGTTCATAGCAGCAATGTCCACAATAGCCAAACTGTGGAAAGAACTGGGATACCCTTCAGCAGATGAATGGATGAAGCAGATGTGGTCCATATATAGAATGGAATATTACCCAGCCATCAGAAATGATGAATACCCAACTTTTGCATCAACTTAGATGGGACTGGAGGAGATTATGCTGAGTGAAACTAGTCAAATAGAGAAAGTCAATTATCATATGGTTTCACTTACTTGTGGAACATAAGGAATAGCATGGAGGACCTTAGGAGAAGGAAGGGAAAAATGAAAAGGGGAAAATCAGAGGGGGAAACAAACCATGAGAGACTGTGGACTCCAAGAAACAAACTGAGGGTTTTAGAGGGGTGCGGGGTGGAGGAATCGTTTTGCCCAGTGATGGGTATTAAGGAGGGCATGTATTGCATGGGACATTGGGTGTTATACATAAACAATGAATCTTGGAACACTATATCAAAAAGTAATGACATATGGTATGGCGACATAACATAATAATGATAAAAAAGAATATGTGTATATATAAATTTTAAAACTATAAATGGTCAATTAATCTTTGATAAAGCGGGAAAGAACATCCAATGGAAAAAAGATAGTCTCTTCAACAAATGGTGTTTGGAAAACTGGACAGCAACATGCAAAAGAATTAAACTGGACCACTTTCTTATGCTATATACAAAAATAAATTGAAAATGGATGAAAGACCTAAACATCAGACCAGAAACCATCAAAATATTAGAAGAGAACACAGCAATAACCTTTTTGACATAAGCTGTAGCAACTTCTTACTAGACATGTCTCCTGAGCAAGGGAAACAAAAGCAAAAATAAATTATTGGGACTTCACCAAAATAAAAATCTTCTGCACAACAAAGGAAACAAGCAATAAAATTAAAAGGCACCTATGGAATGGGAAAACATATTGGCAAATGACATATCTCATAAAGGGTTAACGTCCAAAATATATAAAGAACTCATCAAACTCAACACACCAAAAACCAATAATCCAGTTAAGAAATGGGCAGAAGACATGAGTAGACATTTTTCCAAAGAAGACATACAGGTGGCTAACAGAGACATGAAAAGACGTTCAACAACACTCATCAACAGGGAAATATAAATCAGAACTACAATGAGATATCACCTCACCTCTGCCAGAATGGCTAAAACAAACAACACAAGAAACAACAGGTGTTGGTGAGGATATAGGGAAAAGGGAACCCTCTTACACTCTTGGTGGGAATGCAAACTGGTGAAGCCATACCGGAAAACAGTATAGAGGTTCCGCAAAAAGTTGGAAATAGAACTACATTATGATCAAGCAATTGCACTACTAGGTATTTACCCAAAGGATACAAAAATACTAATTCAAAGGGATACATGCAATTCAGCGTTTATAGGTGCATTATCAACAATAGCCAAATTATGGAAAGAGCCGAAATGTCCATCAACTAATGAATGGATAAAGAAGATGTAGGGTGTAAATATATACAATGGACTATTACTCAGCCATAAAAAGGAATGAAATCTTGTCATTTGCAATGACATGGATGGAGCTAGAGTGTATTATGCTAAGCAAAATAAATCAGTCAGAGAAAGACAAACACCATATGATTTCATTCGTATGTGGAATCTAAGAAACAAAACAAACAAACAGGGGAAATAAAAAAGAGGAACCAAGAAACCAAGAAACAGATTTTTAACTCTAGAGAAAAAACTGATGGTCACCAGAGGGGACGGGGTGAGGAGATAGGTTAAATAGGTGATGGGGATTAGGGAGGGTATTTGTGATAAGCCCTAGATGCTGTATGTAAGTGTTGAATCACTAAATTCTGCACCTGAAACTAGTAGTACACTGAATGTTAACTAACTGGAATTTAAATAATAACTTGGAAGAAAAAAATAAAACTACATATAAATTAGTTTTAATAAAGGCAAATTTTTTAATATTTCATAGGAATAAGTCGCATCTATTGTTATGAGGCTCTATACTCAATCATAATGGGAAAATGCCCTTATCTATTATTGGGATAAAACAGAAAAGATAGTTTTTTTAGTCTAATATCATTAGTTAAATTTTCTTATTTTAGATTGGTAAAACTTTTATACAAACAACTTCATTTAGGTGCAGTTTAAATACAATGAACTGAACCCACTTTAAGTGTACATATGAATTTTGACCAATGTATACACTGAAATTACCACCAAAATAGTAATGATATAAAACAGTTTTATTGTCTCAAAATTTTTCCTAGTACTTTAGGCAATCAGGTCCCTGTCTCCACCTGGGCCATAGACAGTCATTAATCTGCTGTCACGATCATCTATGTTATCTGCTTCATAAAATAAAATCATAAAATATGTACTATTGGCTCTATGACTCAGCATAATGTGTTTGAGTTTCATCCATGGTGCTGAGCACACCAGTTCATTTCTTTTTTATAGCTGAAAAGTATAGTTATAGTATAATACATACTAGTACATAATAGTATAAAATAGTATTCTATTATATGGATATAACAATATTTGTCCACTAACCTGCTGATATGCATTTGGGTCCTGTCCCATTTGGAGGTACTATGAATAAGGCAGCTAAGAGCATAAATTAATGTATAGGTGTTTATGTGGACCTATGTTTTTATTTTTCTTGTGTGAATGTCTACTATTTTCAAAAGGAATTCTAACATTTTGGTAACCAAAAAGCAATGTGTAGGAGTCCCATTGGCATTGAATCTTCTACAAGACTTGATATTGTCTCATTAATTTTAGCCATTCCAATAGAAATACTGTGGTAACTTATTATATTTAAATTACATTTCCTTGATATTAATGATGTTCAGCATCTGTTCATGGGCTTTCTGGCCACTTATAGATCTTTTATTTTAAAGTGACTGTTAAATTACATTGTTTATTATTATTGGATTTTCTTCTTATTATTGAACTATGAGTTCTTTACATGTTGTAGATGCAAGTATTTTGCAGCCTTGTTTGTTGCAAATATTTTCTCCCCATCTATGAATTGCCTTTCATGAAGTTTTTAATTTTCGTGAAGTCTAATTTATTAATTTTTCTTTATGATTCATTCTTTCCCTTTCACACCTAAGAAATCTTTGCATTTCCCCAAGGCCAATACCACAAGTGATCAAGTTAAGGTAAGTTCATTAGGGAAAGCCCAAATCCAACAGACCTGCTGTTCTTTAAGAAGAAGGAACTTTCAATACAGACACATGAGGGAGAATGCCCTGCAATAGTAAGAGGTAGAGATTGAGTATTGCAGCTGAAAGCCAAGTAATGCCCAGAGCTACCAGGAGCTGAGAGTCAAGGAAGTATCCTTCCCTAGAGGCTTAGGAAAGATCACAGCCCTGCCAAAACCTTGATTACAAACTTCTAGCTTCCATATTGTGAGAGAATAAATTTCAGTTGTTTTAACTCAACAAGTTTGTAGTACTTTTTTATGGCAGCCCTATAAAACTAATGCAATGTCTGTGCAATTTTCTTTTTTTTTTTTTAAGATTTTATTTATTTATTTGACAGAGAGAGAGAGAGAGCACAAGCTGGGGGATGGCAGGCAGAGGGAAAGCAGACTCCCCACTGAGCAGGGAACCAGATGTGGGGCTCAATCCCAAGACCCTGGGATCATGACCTGAGTGGAAGGCAGACACTTAATTGACTGAGCCACCCAGGCGCCCCCATCTGTGCAATTTTCAAGCCAAAGTAATGTTTGCCTAGTAAAGTTATTAGAAAAGTATATCCTTTTGTATGGAAGTAGAATTCCTCACAATGTCTTCTAGATATTACAACTGCTAGTAAAGCCATCTAGGTGTGGGGGCTTTTGTGTGGGAAGATAATTATAAATTTGTCTTTAAATGATACAGAACTGTTTAAGATTTCAATTTCTTCTTCGTCAGGTTTGAACATTTGTGCTTTATATGGAATTTGCCTGTTTCATCTAGGTTTTCAAATTTATTATTATAAGATGATTTGTAATATTCACTTATTATACTTTTAATGTCTGTAGAATAATTGAGAAGCTTATAGAACACAAAGAGGTATACCAAATACTGTGCTTCGCTTTTTGGTGTAGAGAAAAGATACGGCAATTTGTCTTTTCATTCTGGAGGGGATATGATTGCACCGTGACCACAAAATTTTCTCTGAAAAATTTTCTCTGAAGCGGGTCCCTGAAACTACAGAGGATTTCTTTCCCAATCTCTGGTACACCTGGATCTTTCCAAGGTCTCCATTTCACTAGTCACATCTTACTCATCCTACCTTATCAGAATGATGCAATAAATTTAATGGATCAGTATGAAGACTGGTGGGATGTCCAAACACTTCAGATTTCTTCAGACTATAATACAATAGAAGGGAGTGTTAAAATAGCCCAGAGGCAAAACTGTACATGAATATTGTTGTGGATCCTACATAAATGGAGACTATGCAGATCCACTTTTTAACTTGGAATGAAAAACAATGAATCTGCCAAATCAATGGCTCCCTACCATGTACTCAAGACCTTATTAATTTCCTCTAGCAAAAAATCACATATGGAAGAACTGATATTACAGGGATTACTACTTGACTGAGATTGGTTTAATCTACAGTCATTTGTCAGGATCATCCAGTTTACACAGGGGCAAGACTGTAAAATTAAACAGAGATAAGATAGGAACCTTCTGATTGTAGGTTTTTAATGGTCTCACTAATCTCTGCCATTCCTTTAAAATATTATATTATTTTTTTGTTCACTACTTCAGAAGTTCCCACTTGGTGTTCCCAATTACGATAGCTCTTTGTCCACAGGCAATGTGCCAGTTGCTCCAGCTACCAAGCATATCAGTTCCAATCACGCACTGATAGGGTGAATCTGTGAACTCAAGGACCCTACCATGAGCCAATTTTACCTAACTCTACAAAAAAAAAAAAAAAAAAAAAAAAAACGAGTTTACAGATCAATCTCAGTTTATTCAATAACCATTTATTAAGAAGCTACTATGTGCCTCCTTTGGGGCAATTGTAAAACTAAATAAGGTTGACTTTCAAAAAAAAAAAAGGACTCATTTATTATACGGTCTCTATCAGCCCCCATTCTAACAAAACAATGACCATTCTTAGGCCACCTAGGCATCAATATCAATTCAGACCTTATCTTCAAGGTCCTCAAAAGTCTGGGTGTTCCTGTGTGGTAAGCAGAATAGACCCTGAAATTACCCATGCCCTAAGCCCTACAAACTGTATATATATTTCATGATATGCAAAGGGGACTTTGCAGATGTAATTAGGCTATAGATTAAGTACAGGGATTTGCCTGGTTTATCTAAGTGGGCCCAATCTAATTACATGAGCCCTTAAAAGCAGAGAACTTTCGCCACCTAAAGTTAGAGACCCATTAGAAGTAAAAGGGATTTTGATTTTGAGAAGGATTCAATGCACTATTGCCAGTTTGAGGATAGAGGGGGCAATGTGACAAGGAATAAATGTGGCCTTAAAGAGCTAAGAGAGGCTCCTATCTGGCAGGCATCAAGAAAATGGAGACCACAGCATTGTAATAAAGAAGAGAATTTTGCTCACAGCCTTAGTGATATGGCAGCATTTTTTTTTTTTCCCAAGAAAGAAGCCTCCAGAAAGAAATATCACACTTCACACTACAAAACCCTTGATTTTGGCCTTAAGAGACCCAAAACAGAATCAACTGAGCCACACTGTGCTGACTTACCTACAGAACTGTGAAATAATTAATGGGTCCTGTTTTAAGCTGCTAAATTTATTGCGGTGTGTTAGGGCTGCAAGAGGGAACTAATACATCCTTTCCCTTAGTGTGTGGTCCCCCAAGTAAATTGTCATAGGTCTCTCTGGGGAAGGAAAGTGAGAGGACTACAGCATACATGTGCTGTGATATTACAGAGTATTTGCTCCTATGGACCCAGCCTCCTTTCCAGTCAGTGGGTTCTGGATCTGAAAATTGGCTCACATTCAGAAACTGAGCAACAGGTAATAACTTTTTATTGGGCTGACCATCCTCAGCACCTCCATTTTTGCAACTTTTTGGTTATAGCTATTACTGGTGTGCTTGTTGGTTGTCACACTATTTTGCCCCAGGAGACACCATGCTCTATCAACCATCTCTATAATTTACTCAGGGACAAGTCCTCTTGGCGGCCCCTTTGATCTTGCTGGTAATTAAAGTAATTGCAGCCTCCTCGTTTCTGATGATTAAGTGCCACCTGCTGGGCTCCATTACTTCAGGGCCTCGACATTCTTGTGTGTATTAAACTAAGGTCTGTGACTACCTCTCCTATCTTCAGCCCTTCCTGCAAAGGACACCAATGAACTTAGTGATACTGGTGCCTCTCTCATCAGTGTGTTCTTAATGGCCTTAATGAATGGTATTGTCCTCTGAGCCCTCCTATGGGACCAATCCTTTATGGGTCCTCTCATCTCACATATCCAATCCAACATATTCACCCCCTCAGCATCTTTATTCCTCCCTTTAAGTATGTCAGGACAATTCAGACATTCCTACTTCACTCAGTGTTGACCATCACCATCATTTTTCTTAAGGTCAACCCTGCCAACAAATTTGTCCCTCCCTCTAGGATCCTTACTAGGGTAATAAATCTCACATGCTGAGAAGGCACTCCCAATTAATTATTTTTACTTATTTAATCTTTCATTCTAGCCTTCTTGATCAAGTACCAACCAACATGGCAGGCAGGAGAGAAGCTGGGGGAAGCCTCTTATGGGGGTATCTGCTGCCTTTTTAGGAGAGAAATCTCTGCAGTATTGTCCATCTGAGAAGTACTAACTTCTATAGAAACACAGTGGGTAACCTCTAAAAGTTCTGAAAGTTTGAGGGAAGGGTAAGAGTACACAGTCAATATATCCTCAAAGGTATCCAACCATTTGCCCAAATTCCATGCTTCAGGGTACCAAACTTCCCTAATCAGGGTTCTGACATCAGCAGAACAGATCATCCTTGGATGAGAATCCAAATGACTCTGGAACTCCATAATTCTATCAGATTATTAGCCTGCAGCTCAGTTATATTTGCCTTTCCACTGTAGGAGAGAAGGATTTTTTCCAAAGCTACAAATGAGGCCTCCTGCTCTCACACTTAGTATTTAACTGATATTGACAATCCTCAGTTTCTCACTATCCCTCTATGTATCACAAATACAATGCATCAGTAAACAGTCAACTCCACTATCTTCACAGTAATTTTTTTTCCATATCTTTCAAATGGCTCACCAAAACTGCAAGGGCATTTTGTTCCACTGCCACATTTTCTTAGTTCAATGATGTTGAGATCTGTATCAATCATGCCACGACCATGTGCCAGTGACTATCCCTGCCAGATCTACCATTCAGGATGGTTTCCACTTTGCTTGCCCTTTAGTGAATGAGCCAGGCCCGAGTCCAGTCTTACCACCTGTTTATTTGGACAATTCCTGGTGCCAGTTGTGCTAGTTTGGGTGTACTGAGAAACAAATGGTGTGATGAGATTTAGGTATCCAAGAGATTTAATGGTGAAGGGAGCAATAGAAGGTATGGAGCATCTTTAGACCATGACATAGATCTGATCTGACATGTATAGAAGGAAAGATAAAAGATAAATCATGGACTGAAACATGTTTCTAAAAAATGTTCAATAAAAGCCAACTCAACAAGACTTTCAGCCAAAGTCACCCATTAAAGGAGTCCCCAGTCATTCTGTAATAGACCCACACCAGTGCCCTCACCATGCTAAGGCTTTGGCTGTGAGCAAACCTAAAGACAGTATGCTCTCAGCACCAAAACAAGAGTGAATTTAGAATGACAGTAACTGGAGAAGTCATTCAACCATGCTCTCTGCTGCAGTACATTTTCATGTCCTCTATAATTAATTTTTCTCCTGACTACGCTTCTCATTTTCTGCTTATTTGTATATCTAGCAATTTTATTGGATATTAGACACTATGAATTTTGCATTCTTGAAGACTGATTTTTGTTTTATTCTTTTATGAGTGTTGAATTTTTTTGGCAAGTAGTTAAATTCCTTTAGATTCTTTTTCTGTGTAGCTTCATAATCTTAAATTCTCTGTCCCAGTAATTCTAGCCAATTTGGTCTCCCTGAATACTCAACTGTCTTCTCAATTTATGAAATTACCAGACCACATTTGGATCCTTCCTTCCTGCTCCACAGTCTGGAAATTCCTACAACTCATAATATATGAACAGTTGTAGGGTTCACTTTGTTTCCCTTTTCTCAGTCCCATGTTTCCTGTCCTCCGTTTCCTGAAATATTTGTTTCTTGTATTTTTGTCCAGTTTTTTAATTGTTTGTAGCAGGAGATTAACTCTTACTCCCTTACTCCCATCTGACTCCCTCATGGATAATCAGAGGTCCCCAAAAGTGAACCTGGGGAAATTATAGAGGGCAAAAAAGTAGAGTAAATTAAAATCTGTTTATTGAAACATAACTCTAAATCTTCTACACATTTTCAAGATTTCTTAGTATTTTAGCTTCCTTGCAATACACACATAGAAAGCATGAAAGAGTTAAGTAGCCAAACCACAGCAAAACAGAAAATAGTGTTTAACCTTAGCCATTGAAGGCCCTACAAAAATTGATAATATCACACAGGAAGTAAACACCATCTAAAGATCTTTTAAAAATGCAAGGAATTTAATGATAGTATCTGTCCTGGAGGTATGTTGTTTCCCACCAAAAGCAGTGGGCTTTTTAAAACCCTCCCATTACAACAACACAGAGAAGAAGGCATTTGCAAGTTTTTCCAACAGGCGTATCTGCAGAATTTGAAGATCATAAAACCATTAACAACTATAAAGGATGTGTATTAAAGGAATAAAAATAATAAAAATAAAAATAATAGTTCTGGTGAGACTGTAAATTCTTTAAGATCAGCAAAAGTCTTGGGGGTGCCTGGGTGGCTCAGTCGTTAAGCGTCTGCCTTTGGCTCAGGTCATGATCCCAGGGTCCTGGGATCGAGCCCCACATCAGGCTCCCTGCCCAGCAGGAAGCCTGCTTCTCCCTCTCCCACTCCCCCTGCTGGTGTTCCCTCTCTCCCTGTGTCTCTCTCTGTCAAGTAAATAAATAAAATCTTAAAAAAAAAAAAAAAAATCAGCAAAAGTCTTACTCATTTATGTGTTTTGGAAATATCCCACACATGGGGCACCTGTGTGGTGCAGCTGGTTAAGTGGCTGACTGTTGGTTTTCTGCTCAGGTCAAGATCTCAGGGTCATCAGATGGAGCCAGGTGGGGCTCCCCGCTGAGTGGGCTGAGGCTGCTTAAGTTTCTTTCTCCTTCTCACTCTGCACCAGGCCCCTCCCCGCACTTGCATGCACTCTCTCACTCTCTCATATAAATAAATAAATCTTTAAATATCCACACAAGTTGGAAAACCAATAAATACTGATTGAACTAAATTGCATTGACTTAATTTGAGAATTTGTTTTTGAAATTAAAGGAAGCTTCATGTTTTGGTGGAGTACTTGAGGAGTTCTTAGAAAGAAGTGTTAGACTGTAAATTTCCAAGCACAGGAAAGAAATAAATGGAAAACTAATAGACAGCACTAGCTTGTCACAATGACTGGCTTCCTTTATTTCCCAACATATATAGAAGCAACTGCCATAGAATTTCTTAAAGGAGATCTTGTGGTCTTAAAATTTCAAAGGATAATTGAGGAAGTTTCTTCAGCTAACGTGAATGTCACTGGGAAATCCAAATATATATATATATACATATAAAACAATTTGCAAAATATCAAACTAGAAAATATCAACATATCAAAAATAAAAGCCAATATTTTATTTATGCTATTTTCATATTGGAGTATTTTTCAATATTAAGATATTATTCTATATTAAATTAGAAGAATAAATTTGAGCAAGATAAAGCCAATGGCAGCATGTATTTTGAATTAGGTGAGGGACAACACCATTTACTATGGAGGCCAATTGTAGGGCACAAGAATTCCCAGTCACCCCCAAGACGGATACTCTCACTCTCCAAAAAGATTATAAAACATTACCATCTAAAATCTGAGCTAATAAATTGGGGAAATGATTATAAAGTATTTATATTAGAGCTACTTCTATTAGAGTATTTCTGTACCAACTTACTCCTTTCGTGGATTTATTGACATCACTAACACTTGTGAATGAGTTAATGTCCTTGAATTCTTTTACTGTCCTTGAATTGCTCAGTAGCAAAGTCCAACTCACCATGTTTTCCTAACAAAGCGAAAAGAGTTGTCATCAAGGCACAGAGATTTTCTTAATCTAGTCTATTCAATAATTTTCTATTATATATTTGTGTAAACATATACATGCACCAATTGTTAACTGCTATTTTCTCAGGAAAAGGAAAAACCAATAAAAGTCTATAAAGTGAAGATGCACAACTGAACCACTTGGGACTAGCCTTGAAGGCTTTATGTAAGAAATGAATATGGAATTTGGCATTGAAGGTCAAGCATTTAAGCTACCTGAAGGGCATACACAAGAGTACTTTGTTTTATTTTTAATTTTTTTAAGTTGGATGTCTTCTTTGAAAATACACACATAGAAGGATATTTTAAAAATCAGGGTTGTATTCTCTATCTCTTCTCTCATGCTTTGTATGTGTTGACAGTGAAAGGAGAGTCCACGACCATTTAGTTCACCAGTGACCAAAACTGAGAATTTTTAAGTTATTTTAATATAAATATTCTTCCAGGCACTGTTTTTATCCTTAGAAATCATTATTCTCATGACATAGGAATCATTTCTGAGAAGTATCTTGTTCTTTACAGTCAAAATAGTCTTTGCCTCTTTTATGATTTTCCTGAATTAAATCCAAGCCCACTTTCGTCTTGGGTTGCCAAATAATCGGAGCGGCTCTCCTTCACTTTATGTGAACCAGCATTACTACTATATTCAGGATTTGTGTGTGGTTAGGGTGGATGTGGATGTGATGAGTGAGAGGGAATGCCTTCTTGCTTCTCTTTTTTCTTTATTGTGGATACATTTAAAGTTGCAACACCCACTCACGTATGCATGGCCCAAATAATTATATCATACCAGAAATTTTTGCTTGAGAGTTACATTGCTGAGCCACTATAGAAGTACTATTGTGGAATCTATTTCCTGGAAAATTTTGCTGTACTGTTGCCTATGTCAAGATGCCAAATAGTTGCTAAAAAAACTCAGGGCATATTTTATAGTCTTGCATCAGAAAGCATGCATGTTTTGTGAACTGCTGCTCAGTGATTATGGCAGAAACTCAGATTGTTAATCGAACCCATTTCTCTTCCTTCCTGATATACACAGTGATATTTCCTGGTCTCTTGTGATTAGGTCTAGTCATGTGCCTATGTTCTGGCCTATGGAAAGTGGATAGCCAATAAAAATCTCCTGTATAATTTTCTGTCTCTCAATTCTACCATCCATAGTTTATATGATAATGTCTAGGTCAATTTTGGAAGCCATATATTGAAAATGGTACAGGTTCCTGTAATTTCTGTGCCCATATGATTGCCTTCTTCATTCCTACATCATTCCTCACCCCTCACCATCAGCTGGGACTTTAGAGAAGCTAAAATAAATTTCTATTGTATTCAGTCACTGAGTTAAAAGGGTTTACTTATCACAGCAGCCAATCATAGCTGATACAACAGGAAACTTAAAAGATCCTATATGTTGGCTGCCACCCACCTTCTTCCCTCTACTAAGATTGTTTCTTTTTTTTTCTTTCTAAGATTGCTTCTATGTGGATGACTGGTTCATTGTTTCTGAGAGTTACTACCAACAGAATTTTTTAATGAAATGTACCTCTTACACAAGGATGTTACAGGGATTATTGCAATATTTTCATAAATCTTTCAGGGGTCTTTGGAGCAAAGGCTCCATACAAAGCAATATAATGATGTTCATTTTATTATACACTATAATTTTAATGAATAGTACTGCATAATATAAATACAAAACAACTATTTACAGAAACAATTGTTTCTCTGAAATAAACACTGTGAATATATCAGAATAATTTCATGGAACAAATTAAGAAAGCACTTGGAACAATCTATCCATTTTGTTGTCTTCCACTTTCATAGGTACGAAGCTAAAATGCTAAGATAGGATTAATAATTATCTCTAGTAACAAAGAAAAACTAATCCATATCTTTCTTTTTTTTTTCTAAATCCAACTAGCTTTACTTCTTATAAAAGCAGCAGAGAATTTCTGGCTCTGATTTGTACCTTCTGCCCATCCATTAAAAGTAGATAACTTCTTGCCCTGACCTACTCTTATACGTCCAAAATTGCTTTCCTTCACTGGAATATATTTTCCAGGGGTCAATAAACTCCCATGCTCAAGATTTCTATTTTTGTCATAATGCCATGATTCATAATTTTTATCATGATATCATGAAGTATATCATGGTAAGGTTTGTATCCTGAATAGCTCTGGAAAGTACAAAATGTATTTTCTATACAAACAGAGCACTCTCTGGCCTTTACGCCTTCGTTTCTGCTGCTCTCTCCATTTGCAAAGCATCTATCCCTTTCTGTGAAACAAAATGTTCCTCATGCCTTAAGAGATCATTCCTATACTCTGCAAAACCTGTTTCCAGTAAAATTCATTTCTTTTTCTACTCCATCTAGAGAGCTTCCAATCATACAGTGACCTGACTTTCCCACTTAAGTAACTGTAAGAACTAAAGGGCAATCCCTGCCGCAAAGTTGTAAGTGAACAAGGTTCACAGAAATAGCACCCAGTCCGGGACCACCAAGGGTGACCACACGGGTATCCGATGCATACCCACAGTGGGCACCATCCATATGGATGACGTAGTGTAGTATACAACTGTATACAGTAGCCCTCCTCCCTACTCACATCTTTAGTTGTTCTCCTGTTCTCAGTTCCAGTCCCCTTCTCCCATTCCATGGCTATAACAAACTTTTTTCTCTGTCATCTGGAAGTTCTACAACACTAAAAACAATCCCAATAATCCACTCTTTGCTACAATTCTTGTTGGGTTTTTTTTTTCTAGTTTTTTTCATTCCTTTATTCACACTAAATCTGTTCTTCAGATTTTCAAGACTTTTCTTCCCCTATTCCCTTCATTTTTACTCCCTTTTATGAGGCCCCTGCTGGCTTCATTTTCTTTCCTACTCAGCCTAGTCTTCTTAGTCAGTCACCTTAGGAACATTGCCACAGAGACTCCCCACTATCTCTATTTCTAAATCAGAAAAATTCTGTAAATTCTTTGGCTGCCTTTTATATACTCTATCTCCTTCATACTTTCTCAATTTTCTAAAAAAAAAAAAAAGTCTGTGCTTTGTGGCCCACTTTTTTTCTTAAGCCATGGCATGGCAAACAGTCTCATTTGTATGGAGTTTGTATTGTACTCCTGCCCTGGACTGTTTGTTGTCAGCCCAGGAGCACTACCCCTCCTCTCAAGGCCTGGGAAATTCACTCCCAATAACTCCTCCCTCTGCATGGTTCTAGCTTAGAGGTTATCCGTACAAGAAACCCAGGTGAGAATCAGGTTGAAGCAAAGCAGGTGACATAGGAGTGATGTACAGAGAAGAGCCCATGGCTTTGGGGGAAGCTCTTAGGACCCATCTACTTTCCTCCACAACTAAAAGAGTTTCTGGGGACTTTCTACGGACTGCTGAAACATGTCATAACTTCTGCCAAACTTTTAAAAAAGTTCTTCTTTTAATTCCAATGAGTTAGCATACAGTGTTATATTCGTTTCGGGTGTACAAAATAGTGATTCAACACTTCCATACATCACCCGGTGCTCATCGCAAGTCTTTGATCCCCACCACCTACCACCTCCTCTCTGGTAACTATCAGCTTGTTCCCTATAGCTTAGAGTTTGTTTCTTGGTTTGTCTCTTTTCCCTTTGCTCATTTTTTGTTTGTTTCTTAAATTCACATATGAGTGAAATAATTTAGTATTTTTTTCTCTGACTTATTTCACTTAGCATCTAGATCTATCCGCATCATTGCAAATGGCAAGATTTCATTCTTTTTTATGGCCGAGTAATATTCCATTATATATATATGCTACATCTTCTTTATCCATTCATCAGTTGATGGACACTTGGGCTATTTCCATAATTTGGCTATCGCTGATAATGCTGCTATAAACATTAGGGTGTGTGTATCCCTTTGAATTAGTATTTTTGTGTCCTTTAGATAAATACCTACTAGTGGAATTGGAGTTGCTGGATCATGGGGTAGTTCTATTTCTAACTTTTTGAGGAACCTTCATACTGTTTTCCAGAACGGCTGCACCAGTTTGCATTCCCACCAAAAGTGTAAAAGTGTTCCCCTTTCTCCTATATTCCCACCAACACCTGTTATTTCTTATGTTGTTGATTTTAGCCCTTCTTTTTTTTTTTAATTTTATTTATTTATTTGACAGAGAGAGAGAGATAACAAGCAGGCAGAGAGGCAGGCAGAGAGAGAGGAGGAAGCAGGCTCCCCGCCGAGCAGAGAGCCCAATGCGGAGCTCGATCCCAGGACCCTGGGATCATGACCTGAGCCAAAGGCAGAGGCTTTAACCCACTGAGCCACCCAGGTGCCCCGATTTTAGCCCTTCTGATAGTCATGAGGTAATATTTCACTGTAGTTTTGATTTGTATTTCTCTGATGATGAGTGATGTTGAGCATTTTTCATGTGTCTGTTGGAGCTGCTGGCAAACTTTTGAGAAAGTCTTACTTTAGTGCTCTATGGGAAAACATTTTATGTCAATTTCTCTGACCTTTGGGCAATAGCTCCCCTTATTCTCTGTGGCTGCTTCCATGAGCTTCATTCATCCAGTTCCTCCAACAAGCCCTATAAACCCTTAATTCTATATGAAACACTTTCTGCACAGAATACATGGAATGGCATATATTACCTGAGTGAATGCTGATGAATATACCCAAACACCCCCTGAATTTATTCTAGCACATATAACCAATAATCTCCAAATTTCCCCAAACCCGGCATATTTTCATCTTTATTTGATGTCCCTTAAACTGTTGCCAATGTGATAAATGTTTTCTTGGAATTTACTCTCATTATAGAACCTAGAGATTAGTAGAGGAGATATTTACATATATAATAATATGTATATAATAAAATATGCCATAAAATGAAAAGATGTTGGGTTTTTTTTTTTAATATAAAGAGGAAAAAGCAACTGGATCTATCTTGGTAAATTATTATGAAGGATTCCCTCTGAAGACTATACTGAACCCTCCTGGGGTCCCCAAGCAGTACATGGTATATCTTGGGTAGTATTAACATACATAATGACTTTTTTCCTTTGTCCCTTTTTCTTTTAGCCTCTGAAATATAACACATGTCCACAAATAGATGCTCTTGATTTTCTATCCTGCACATTTTTGTTTCTGACTATGGCCATAAATAAGGAACAAAGGGAAACATGAGCAAAAAAGATTTTGTGTGAGTAAAGAAAATCTATTCACTAAATTCTCTGTCCAGAATTTATAGGCTTAGAAGGCTAGATTTCATCAAATAAATACCTGATATGAACCCAAAAGCAAAGATCTTGAAGTTTTATACCATTATAGCCCTTTGGAGAGTAATACCAATTGGATACAAATATACAGAATAGGCATTCACAACTACTATTCATGACTACTTAATAGAAAAGCAATTAAGTAAAAAATTTATATAAATGCAAAAGACAATCTTATTAAATTGGGTACTTTAGGAAATCAAAGGCAAGATCCTCAACTACTTCATAATGTAATGTTAATAGATCTAACAGTAACAATCAATTTAGTGTGTGAGAGTCACTCTTCCGTAATATTTTGACTACAGTGATATTCCACAAGCTGTCAGCATGGATAGAAAAATTTCCATAATTTTATAAAAACTAGGTCAACATCATATAGATATACTCTACATAATCCAGCCTATTCTGTCGATATCTTAACTCTAGCAGAAATGTGAATTCCACAATACTGTGAAATCAAACAAGAATTTCTAAAATAGAAGCAATTGGAAAATGTCCTATACCTCCAAGTTAAATTCAGATGTGGAAATATGTGTATGCATCACAATAGATTTAAATAAGGAATGCTGCAGATGAAATAAATAAGAATTTTGGTATGATAGTCATTTCAGTTGATTACATCATAGCCTGAATTTAGAAAATCTATGATGTTACTATGGAAACTGTTTTTCCTGAAATGTAGTTATAGATATCCTTTAAGTACAAATTAAATTAATTGAAGGCAGGGACACAATGCTGAAAACACTTAGAAGCTTAAAGAAGTTTATTCTTCTTACCTAGAAGAATTAAAAAGTGGTAAAAAGGGGATGGACATATAAACTAGTCTCCCAAAATGAATTATACATGCAAAATACTTTTCAAAGAAAACCGTACACACTTTGATATCCACTTAGGATAGTAAGAACTCCAAACACTACCCAATACAACTTCAACCATGATGTTTACAATCTAGTGCGAATAAAACCATGAACTCTCCGAAGACTATTTTTATTTTTAAAGCCCAGGTGGAAGAGTTAACCTTCCTAGGGATGACCTGGCATATAGTAGACATTTAGTAAGTATTTGTTGACTTTGTGAATAAATGGAAAAAATAGCCTAGGAGGCAGAAATGGTACAGTGACAATGTTGAGATTCTCTAAATACTGCTAATGTTCAGTAAGTAGTACTCTATTCACCTTTTTTTTTTCCTGAGCCAGTTAAAAAACAATAAAGATAGAAAAGCTAATGAAAGTTGCTCTGATCTGAATGTTTGTGTCTCCCCAAAATTCACATATTGAAGCTCTAATTCCCAGTGAGATGATATTTGGAGGTGGGTCTTTTGGGAGATAATTAGACTTAGATGATGTAATGAGAGTGGGGCCCCCATGGTGGGATAAGTGTCCCTTAGGAAGAGAAAGAGACCAGAGCCCTCATCCTCTCTTTCTCCCTCTGCCATGAGAAGATACAACAAGAAGGTGGCCATCTGCAAATGAGGAAGAGGCTCTCACCAGTCACCACCAACTCTGCTGGTACCTTGATCTTAGACTTCCCAGTCTAAAGAACTATGAGAAATAAATGCCTGTTGTTTAAGTCATCCAGTCTATGGTATTATGTTGTAGCAGCTGGAGCAGACTAAGACAAAAGACTTATTACAAATATCTCCTTTAATGCTGAACAATTTGATAAAAGAGAATGGGGTTATAGCTGCAGCAAGCAGGTTTCCTAGTCGTGAACCCAGATTTTAACAAATGCCCAACCCTGGCACAGGAAAGGTTAGGACATCACAGACCTTCTCACATGGGAGACTACATTTGTAAACCTTAAAACATAGAGAAGCACACTTTCTCAGAACAGGTTTGGATCCAAAGAGAAAGATAAGAAGAAATAACTAGGCAAGCATATTCAATTTATTCTTCCAAAATTTATAAGTCACATAACCCACCTACTACCTCCAGAAAGAACCATGTGAAGATGGGGATATAGGCCACAGTTATTATGTAAGTGGATTAACCTCCATATGAAAAGAATCATCTAGACTGTGAAAAAAAATGTGTTCTCTGCATATCAATTATGGGAAGCCTTGTTGTTATTTGATAATCAGTTAGGCATGGAACAGGACCAATATACTCTTATTAAATAGGTTAAATCGGAGCACTTTCAATCATTCATTTATCTAACTAGTATTCACTGATACTTACTAGGTAAATTCTATAGATGTTGGGGTTATGAGGAATAAGGGGTTAGACATGATTTCCATTCTTACAAGATTTATAATCTACCAGGCAGATATTTATTGAATAAGATATTTTAATTCAGAGTATTAGAATAGAGGAAGTACAGAGTGCTCTAGAAGCTCACCAGTGAGATATTTAACCTTATAAAGCTGAGGAAATCTACCTGAAGGAACTTTGAAACAGAGAGCCAAAGCAATTGGCCAGGCAAAGAAAGCATTTCTCAGGCAAACAGGCCATAAGTTTGTTGGCCTAAAGCAAGGAGTAAGAATATGTAGTCAGCAAACCAAAAGAATTTCAGGCAATCTAGAATGTAGTGTGAAGATCAGAAAAGAAACAGATTCTGCTAAAGAAGCAATCAGGAAAGAGAAACGATCAATTTCACATTTTAGGAAAATCACCTTGGCTCCCAAGGGGAGAAAGAGCTAAAGAAAAAAGCTAGAGATACAATGAAGTATTTTAAGTGAAAGAAATTGGTGGCTTGAAGAAGGAGACTAAACACAAAAATAGATAGAAATATTTTGTAGGTAGAATAACCAAGATTTGGTGTTCTTGGGAAGGTATCCAATATGAAGATGAAGGAAAGGGAGGTTTATGTATTTCTGCCTTGACTAGCTAAGTGGATGCTGGTGTCATTTAACAAAATAGGAACCCAGGTAAATGTGGTTTGGAAATGGGAGAGCTAAACAATAAGTACACTTTGGTACATTTTAGCTTCAACTTTCCATAGAATATCCAAATAAAAATATCCCGTAAACACGTGAGTATATGGGTCTAGAGTTTAGGAAAATGAATTTAAAATAGAGAGTGTGAATCAAGGACATATAAATGATGCCTGAAGCTACAACCATTTTATCAAGTGGACTGAATTTGGTAGATACAATCAGCAAACAGCATTATTATTTAACCACCACTTCCTTCAAATGCACTCTGTGAGATGTCTCTTTTTTCCCCCAACATCCAACATCAAGGTCCTGTGGCTTTTAATCACATTTATATAAGGACTAACATTCCTTTAAGTTACAGGTATAAACTCTAGATATATGTTGGTTTGTTTTTCTGTAATACCTTAAGTGTACTCTATTATCAACATGAACCCAACCTAGACAGTATCTCTATACTTCTCATGACAAATGAGACTGGGAGATAGAGAGTTCACAGAAGAACCAGTGACGTCTGTCATAAAAAAAAATCTGTCCTAGATCGTGGAAAGTAAATGATTTAGCATATTCTTTAAGTAATTGTAGGAAAAAAATCTTAATATTTTTAAGAGAAAAACAGCACTAATATCTTGGTTCTCTTCTATTCGCTAGATGTGATTTTTCAAATAATAGTAACTTTTAAAAATAATATGTCACTTCATTACAAAGAAAAAATTAATGAACTATCCAAAATATTTGAAATGAAGCTCAGATGTTTAAATATCAAGATGTTTCCATAGACACTAAATTTAGAGTTCTGGAAATTAATGTGGAACATTCATTCAAACATTATTCTAAGCAAAGCTTTGGAACACCAACAGGAAAAGGGGGGGGGGTGGAATGCATCTTGTCAAATATCTCCAGCTGTTATTACACTTTTTAAATATTGATGGAATGTCCATAGTGTATAAGGCATCAAACTTATCACATCCAAAGCAGTTCTGGACCCCCAGAATTTGAAGTTTACTATGTATATGAGGAAACAAGTCCAAAATTTATGTAAATTGACTTTTTTTAATCTAATATATTTTGGTCTTATTTCCAAGCCATATTTTGATTTTGTTTGACGGACCACTAATGTCTGAGGAACTACAATCTTAATTTTGCCCATTATATTTTTTGATTTTGATTTTTTTCAGAGTATTCATGTTTACTTTCTAGGAGGTCATATTTTGAGAAAAAGAAGCCCCATCCCATTTTCCAACTCTCCTCCAGTCTCCAGTCATAACTGAGCCCATGTGTGGACTCCTAAGCCATCCCAAGTTTATTTCACACAATAGACACAACTATGACCCAGTTATACACACAGAAACGTACTCACGCCCTACATGAGCAGGCACAGACTGTCTCCAGAAACTAAACTGGAAAATAAAAAGAGAACGAGGTTCTGAGAAACATAGCTAATATATTTATATTTATATATTTATATTTATAAGAAAAGCCATGAAAGGGACCATAAGGGATTCTAAAAATTAGCGTTATGATAATTCATAAAGTTTGGTTAGAAGCTACATTACATAGTTTTTGTTCTGTTTTGTTTTGTTTTGAATATACACAGAATATAAGGAACTTATTGGTAATAGGGAGTAAAAACAGACACAAAAAGCAAAATGTCATGGGGAGAGCTAAGGAGTCATGTTAATGGCAAAGCTGTAGGAAGGATACCCAGGAATTCCTTCTACTAGGATCACAAGGCTACAGTGGAACTGTCTATGCATAGACAGTTCTATGTAATGTTCCTGAGATTTCTGTGAGGTTTTATTTCTCTTGTCTATGGCCATAGTGAATGTTTGAAAAGGTTGTGCTTTTATGAAAGTGTCAAGTCCAAGACGGAGAACCACAGTGATACCCAACCCACATTCAGACCTGTGGTGACCTGGACAAAGGAACACCTTTGTAGGAATCGTACATCCACTCTAGTGTCTTCTAATTTTCACACTGTGACCCCGCCCTTAACTCCAAGTGAAATGTTAGAATAAAGTCCCCCCTTTACTACTTAAATCTGTTTTTTGAAATCGAAAGAACCCAACTGAAACAGGAAGCTCCTCTATCTTTTCCTGGTGTGTATAAAAAGGCGGCTCTCACAGCATCACCTCATACTTATTAGAGTGGCTATTATCAAGAGAAAAACAACAAGTCTTAGGATGTAAAGAAAAGAGAACCCTCATGCACTGTTGGTAGGAATGTAAATTGCTACAACCACTATGGAAAACAGTACAGAGTTTCCTCAAAAAATTAAAAACAGCACTACTATATGATCCAGCAATTCCACTTCTGGGTACTTGCCTGAAGAAAGCAAGAGCACTAATTCAAAAAGAGATGTACCCTCCATATTCACTGCAGCATCAATTATAATAGTCAAGACATGGAAACAACTTAAGTGTTCATCGGTACATAATGGAGAAAGAAAATGCCAAACACACATACACACTGGAATATTATGCAGCAATAAAAAAGAAGGAAGTCCTGTCATTTGTAGCAACATGGATGGACCTTGGTAGTATTAAGTCAAGTAAAATAAGACAGAAAAAGAAAATACCATATGATCTCATTTATACATAAAAACATAAAAAAGCAAAACTCATAGATAAAGAATAGACTGATGCTTGCCAGAGGTAGGGGTTTGGAGGTGAGTGAAATGGTGAAGGGGATCAAAGGTACAAACTTCCAGTTATATAAGCTCTGGGGATATAATGTACAGTGTTGTTGCTATAGTCAGTAATACTGCATTGTGTGTTTGAAAGTTGCTAAGAGAATAGATCTTAAATGTTCTCATCATGAGAAAAAGAAAAATTGTAACTATGTATGGTAATGGAAGTTAAATAGACTTACTATGGTAACTATTTCACAATATACACATATATTGAATCATTATGTCATAGCCCTGAAACTAATGCCATGTCAATTATATCTCAATTTTTTTTTAAAAAAGCATAGAATGAAAACAGTCAACTCTAATAGTTCATCTCTAAGATTCCTTCAAGCTATTATCTACTATTTCCTTTAAATTTAGTGGGGTTTTTTTTTCCCCAGAATTTAGACCTTGTGAGCTCACTCTGTTTTCCTACAGATGATATAATCTTGTATGGATCTGTTCATTGCAGGAAGCTTGAAATTTCTTTATTCATAGTTTAGACTTATTTTAATTGCATCCTTTAAAAAATATCTTATTTTAGATAAAAGTTTGTCACTCTCTAAAGTATAAATAGTACAGTGACGAAATACTTAGTCTCTTCCCTTAAACTGCATGTAATCTAAGAAGGAGACTAAAAAAATAAATAATTTTAACAAAATGGAGTTTATGACACAGTGTAATGAAAGCATATAGGATTGTTGTCAAGCCCAAATTTGGGGATTAGGGGCCAGGAAAAGCTTTCTGGAGAAGATTAAATCTAATTTGAGTTTTAAAGAGGAGATAGCCAGTTAAGGAAAAAGTCAGAAAAGCATTCTAGGCAAGAGAACAGATGTGGAAAAGAATCAATTATTCAGACAGAGAAGACCTTTACAGCAGTGGTGATCAAGCATTTTCTAAATTATAGCCTACTTGAGTGGAGTCTAAGACCTATAGCCCTCTGAAGACAACTATTTAAAAAATTAAAGAGGCATAAATAAATCTTAACTGATCTTTTGCTATTAAAATGTATGAATTAATCTCATCAATAAGATTAAAATATAATTATTTATTTAATTATATGTTTGAATAATAACCTACACATATTTTATATTAACCCTGTAAATCATGATACTTACTTTGGCAACACAATGCCCTTGAGATTTATTTATTTATTTATTTTATTTTTTTTTTTGCCTAGAGAATACCTGCATATTAAAAAGAAAAGAAAAGAAAAACAATATACAATAGAAATTTTTTCAGTCTGTCTCCCAAAATCCCTACAAAGGCTACAAACATTGATAGCTTCCTTTATGTCATTCCAAACACATTATATCTATAAACACACATATTTTGACACAATATACAATTGAATTTTTCTTTCTGAGACTTAGATTACATTTTGGAGAGTTTCCAGACTACTTCAAGGTATTTTTTAATTTAATATTTTTAATTTTTTATTTTAAACTTATTTTAGCCTTACAGAAAAGTTTTATCTTTATAAAACTTTATATATTTTATATATATATTTTTTATCTGTATAAAAATATGACAAATTTCCTTATATCTATTACAATGCTTGTCACAATGTTAGCATCTTATATACCACAGTGGTATCTTATATACCACAGCAAAATTATCAAAAACAGGAAATAAACATTGTTACAATATTATCACTTACACCACAGACCTTATTCTAATTTCAGCAAATTTTCCACTAATGTCTTTCCTGTTCCACAATCTTATCCAGGATCCCACATTGCGTTTCGTTATAACACCTTGGTCTTCTGCTCTGTACGAGTTCCTCAGTCTTTCCTTGTCTTTTACGACCTTGACATTTGACCAATACCAATCAATTATTTTATAGAATTTCCCTCAACATGGATTTATCTATTTTTTATAATTAATATGGGATTATGCATTTCTGGCATGAATGACACAAAAATGATTTCTCTGGAGACACTTAGGGAAGTGCTTGATCCCAGGGCAGGGACAGGGAAAGTAGAAGGTTAACCTAAATTATCTGGTGGTGTAGGGAAAATAAAAAAAACACTCAAATAATGGAGATTTTTGAAAGAACATAAGAGCCAACAAGACTTATGACCTAATAACCAAATGGTCCTAATGATTGAAGCTGAATCAAATTGAGGAACAAAGTAAAAAGTAATGGTATTGGATTTTATAGAATAAGTTAAATATTCGTGAAGATGTAGCGATACATATAATTGAGTAAACACATAAATAGAGGAAGGAATAACTTTAAAAATAAAATTCTACCTAGTGAATTAGAAGAGAGAAATAGAGAATCGACTTTAATCAAATACCACAGTAATTATTGCAGGTGCAATCCACCAATAGATACTAAAATTAGTGACAAAAGTTTAAGGAGAAACAAGATTTGTCTCATTTCAAAGTATCTTCCATTAGAGATGATTAACTATAAAAGAAAAAAATAATTTTTCAGTGGAGAAATTTGATACATACTAACTTAATCACATGATAAAGATACCCATGATCTGTAGTAAGATATGTGAGCTATTTGATGTGATGCATGGAGTATACAAAATTATAACTTTTTTTTTTTTAAAGATGTTTTATTTATTTATTTGAGAGAGAGAAAGTGAGAGTAAGAGGAGAGAAGGTCAGAGGGAGAAGCAGACTCCCTGTGGAGCTGGGAGCCCAATGTGGGACTCGATCCCAGGACTCCGGAATCATGACCTGAGCTGAAGGCAGTTGCTTAACCAACTGAGCCACCCAGGCGCCCAAAATTATAACTTTTAATAAGTACCTTTTTAAATAGATAACACTTACGAGATTTAAATTTTTTTTAATATTACATTTTTAAGGTGCACCTGGGTGGCTCAGTGGGTTAAGCATCTGCCTTTGGCTCAGGTCATGATCCCAGGGTCCTGAGATCAAGTCCCGTGTAAGGCTCCCTGCTCAGCTGGAGCCTGCTTCTCCCTCTGCCTGCCCCTCCCCCTGCTTGTGCGCTCTCTCTCTCCGTCAAATAAATAAATAAAATCTTTAAAAAAATAAAATAATAATTTTTTAAAATGTAGAACCATGCAGTGCAAGTCTCTATACTTATATCAAAGGCTTAATATATGCATGATCTCTACCATGTGTAAGTACGTCTAGAATAAATTTCCAGAAGTAAAATTGTTAGATCAAAATGTGTAAGTAATTTGTTATGTTAACATCTCAACCAAATTGCCCTCCATAAAGGTTGTGCCAATTTACCTTCAACACAATGTACATGCTACAGTCTCAACAACAGAATGTGTTACTGAGTATTTGAAATTTTACAAATTTTATGGGTGATAAAATATGTTTCAGTATAGCTTTAATTCATATATCTCTTAAGGAAGTACAAATGACCCAAAAACACATTACCTGAATAGTTTTTCATATCCATTGCCTATTTTTCCAATGGAGTAATTGGTTTTTCTTTTTTTCAAATTTCTGGGAGCAGTTTATATATTAGGAATAACAATACTTTATCTGTAATATGACTTGCTAATTGTTTTATCTTTTACCACGTAGAAAACTATTTAAATAGTACACATTATTAAATAACACACTTTGTTGTTAGTTTTCCAACTACTTCCATTCTCACAATCAGAACCAGGATAAGTTACTTTGTATCTTAAAAGTAATAAAACAGCAAATACTTTAAAGATCAGCAGTTTCCGTTTCTTCTAAAAAAGGATCTTTGGATTTAGGCATGTTATTTACATGAAAGTTTTGCTTTGTATTTATCAAAGAGCTATACTAATCAGGACTTCATCAAAAAGGTTTCACAGTATTTTAGATCCAGCATATTATTTTAAATACCTAGCATTTTTAAAAAATTGAATGTAAAATGATCAGAGATTTTGCAGAAAAACATAGTTATGTTCTTTCTTAAAATCATAAAATCTCTGAGTTTATTTGACTCAATGTCAGATTGTCCTAGGATACCTAATGTATCAAATGAGGAATCACTGATTGACCGCATAAAGTTGAATCCTAACTTATTACAGTAATTCTGGCACAATGCCACCTAAGATTGAGCCCCATAACCCTATCTCCCAAGCCATTAAAGAGTGGATTAGTCTCTGAACCCAACATCTCTACCATTAGGATTCTTAAGTCAAACATTGGTTGTCATTGCCTCTTCCTTCAGTTTTCCCTTTGTTACTAAAAGGAATAAGAAATATATGTTAAAAAGAGAAAGAAACACATGCTGAATATTTTCTGTGGTGCTATAAAGCAGTGGTCTCCAAACTTTTTTGATTGCATGACCACATCAGCAAAACGTTTTGAGCTTGCATCTCCACTAAGCTTTATAAAAATCATAAATTATATATAATCTGCCAATCTAGTTATCAAATATTAATAAAATGTATCTTCTTCAGTTTTTGGTAAATAACCAGAAGTCCTGGTATATTCTTTGTCATTTCTAATTAATCCTCTTGCCCATACTCTAGAGAATAAGCATCATACTGTGGAGAGAGTTGTACCAGAGAACCTGGACAACAGGCGCGTCCATAAAATCAGGCATGTAACAGTAGGAAACATACAATCTATGGGAACGCATGAACAGAACAAGAAAATAGCATCTGAGAAAAAGTAAAAGATCAGATTGTTTCTTAATGACAATAATTAGAGGTTTAAAATATGTTCAAAAAGTTTAGATAAGTGTTCATGGAAGAGGGAAGAGTGGAACTGAGCCTTGAAAGAGGATAAAGGCAAGATAAACACTAAGCAGATGTTACTGAATAAAAAGTTTCTGAATGTATCATTGTACCACGCACATCAGAGTAACATGGATTAAGTAAAGAAATGGGAATTGGGGTAGAACATCCACGGGGCCTGCCTGCCGATATAAAAGGATAAATGACCACCTGCTCTGATTCTCTACAACACCTACAGATAGTGCTAAATACTTTCACAAAGTTTTAAAGAGTGGGCTGCTAAAAAAAGAAAAAATAGGAAAAAAAAAAAAAAGAGCGGACTGCTTAGTCTTTAATGTGTATTACAAACACCTGAACATCTTGTTACTATGCAGGTTCTGATAGAGTAGATCAAGGTGAGGTAGGAGATTCAGCAAGTATAGGCTCACAAGTGATGAAAATACTGCTGGTCATGGACTACATTTTGAATAGTAAGTCCATAGAGGTCAGATTTCCCACAGCCCTTACTTTGAGACTTTTATTCTGATATAATTTCAAAGTTACAGAAGAATTTCAAGAATAAACAAGGAACCACTATAAACCCTTCACTCAGATTTGCTATTATTGTAGCATCTTCCGTTTTATCATTATCCAGATAGATTGATGGATAGAAAGAATGGGGAAAAGAGAGACAGACAGAAATAGGGTTATTTGGGAACTATCCGGGTGTAGATTGAAGACATTGCATCTCTTTATATTAAAATACTATAGGGGCGCCTGGGTGGCTCAGTGGGTTAAAGCCTCTGCCTTCAGTTCAGGTCATGATCTCAGGGTCCTGGGATCGAGCCCTGCATCGAGCCCTGCATCGAGCCCTGCATCGGGCTCTCTGCTCAGCGGGGAGCCTACTTCCCCCTCTTTCTCTGCCTGCCTCTCTGCCTACTTGTGATCTCTCTCTCTCTCTCTCTCTCTCTCTCTCAATAAATAAATAAAATCTTTAAAAAACAAAAACAAAAAACAAAAGACTGTAGTATGTACTTTATAAAACAAGGGCATTCCCTTATATAGCCACAGTACAATTATCAAACTCAGAACTCTTAACAATACTGTCATCCAATTCATAGTCCATATTCAAATTTCATCATTTATCATAATAGATTCAAAGCTATGTTTTTCCAGACCAGGATCCAATCTGGGATTACACATTGCAATTAAGTGCCATATTTCACTAGTATCCTTTAATCTATAACCAGTCTATGGCCTTACCTTGTGCTTTCTTTTACCTTGATATTTTAAAAAACATTAATTTTCTGTAGATCCTCTCTCAAATTAAGTCTGATGTTTTCTCATGGGTAAATTAGGTTTGACAAGAATGTCACAGATGGGATTTTGAGTGCTTCCCCGTACATCATATCCATAGGTGGATGGTATTGTTTGTCCCATTATTGGTGATGTTAATTTTGGTCCTTTGATTAAGGTGGTTTCTGCCAAGTTTTTCAACTATAAAGTTCGTAATTGCCCCAATAGAGTTAATTAGTAACTTATGGGACAAATTTGAGACTATATAAATTTCCTCTTCCTCTTCAAATTTTTACATACTAGTTTAAGAAGCCATTGATAATATTCTAATTCTGTAATCCCTTCTACATTTATTGGTTGGTATTATAAAGAAGAGGATCCTCTTTTCTCCCAATTATTCATTCATCAGTAGGACTCAAGGATTTTTATTTTATTCAATAGATTATAATCCATTATATCATTTTTATTTTAATAGGTTGTTCCAAACCTGACCAATGGGAAGTCTTCCAAACTATCCCCGATGTCTTTTTTTTTCCAATAATAATTTTAAATAGTTTTAGACCTACAGAAAAGTTGTGAAAATAGTAAGAGTGTCCATAATCCACACTCACTTTTCCCTATTATTCTACGATTTATCAAAATTTAAGAATGTATTAGCTAAATTTCATATTTTAAGATATTGTTTGTTTTTACCCAGTGCTCTTTTTTTCTATTTCAGCACCCCATCCAGGATACCACATTACATTTGTCTGATGTTTTTCTCATGATTATTCTGGGGCTATGGGGTTTTAGAAGGATGACCACGGAAGTAAAAGGACATTCCTGTCATATCACATAAAGGATGTACGCTATCAATATGACATCACTAATGACAGTAATCCCGATCACCTAGCTGCGGTAGTGTTTGTCAAGTTTCTCTACTATAAAGTTACTGCTTTCCCTGCTCCATACTTTACTTTTGGGGAGAAATTTTGTATGCTAAGCACACACTTAAAGAATGTGGGATTGTGCTCTATTTCCTTAAAAATAAAGTATGTGCATAAATTATTTGAAATCTTCCTGCACCGATTTGTCTATTTTCTTCATCATTTATTTATATCAGTATGTACATATGGATAGTTTATATTTTGAGTTATGACCCAATACTGCTATATTTCGTTCAAATTGTGCCAGCTTTGGCCATTGGGAGCCCTTCCAGTTAGCTCTTATATTCCTTCAACACAGCTTCATCATTGTTGGGATTTATTTTTGAGGATTTCCCTGCTTTCTGGCATTACAGTATTCTCTAGGCTCATCTTCTATATTCCATGCCCTACTTCTAAGACTGCTATTTCTCAAAGGAGACTTGGTTCCCTTTTTTTAAAAGTGGTATTAGAAACCAAGAACTTGCTGTTAGGTATGTTCATTGCCACAAGGCTTTCATTGCTTCTAAGCCCACTCAGCTGACGAAGCAACAAAATATTTATGTGTACACAACCTTCGCATATACACACATGTACACCTCAGACAAATCCCAAATGATAGACATCCTATCAAACACCTGACAAGTACTCTTCAATGTTTTCAAGATTGTCAAAAACAAAGTAAGAGGAACTGTCCCAGCTACGTGGATTAATGTAGATGTCTTCCTTTGCTGGTTTGTAAGCTCCCACTGCAATCCTAAGAAACCTGGCTTCTACCTTACAAAATCCACTTACTTAGTTGTTCAATTTTAGTATACACATAGACTTCTTTAAATTTGTTAACTTCTACCCCCATGGGAAACAGATTTAGCAACTCGACTACAGTGTTTATTACACTCCCTTTTCTTTTAGGTTTACAGTCTCCACTCATTCCCCAACTTAAAAGTGGGCGCTTTTTTTCCACGTCTCCTCAGAGAAATTGGTTCATATATTTGCAATGCAGTTAGATTCTTTCTTCCCCATAGTTTGCATTAGATCTTGTGATTCTTCAACATTCTAAATGATTTAATTTGTACTTTAATTTTTTTAATATTGCCCTAATCTTTATTATAGTCTTCCTTCTTAGGTTGGGTTTACTCTTCTTTTTCTAGTTTGGTAAGGTGAAAGTTCAGGTTATTACTGATTGTAGACCTTTGTTATATTCTAATTCAGTCCTTTCATGCTATAACTGTCCCGCTAAACACTGTTTTCACTGCATCGAATTTTGATATTTTCATAATTGTTTGAAAATATTTTTTAAAGTTCTCTGTTTTAAAAGCTTTTATTTATTTATTTGAGAGAGAGAAAGAGAGAGAGAAACAACGCAGGGGGGAGGGGCAGAGTCAGAAGCAGACTCCCCGCTGAGCAGGGAGCCTGATCTGGGCTCAATCCCGGGACCCCGGGATCATGACCTGAGTGGAAGGCAGATGCTTAACCGCCTGAGCCACCCAGGTGCCCCTGAAGTTCTCTTGATACCTCTTGGACCTGTGTTATTTAGGAGTATGTGGTTTGATCTTCAAATATTTTGGGATTTTTCAGGTATCTTTGTTAATTTCTAGTTTAATTCCATTGTGACTCAAAAATTTATATGATTTCTATTATTTTAAATTTGTTAAGATGTGTTCTCTGGTTCAGAATGTGAACTTGGTGAATGCTTCATATGGACTTGAGAAGAAACTATACTCTGTTCTTGTTAGAGTATAAATGTCAAATAGATCTTGTTGATTTCTAGTGCTGTTGAGGTCATATATATCCTTTCTGATTTTCCTCCTGTTTGATCTATCAAATACTAATTTTCTAGCTATTTTTGTGGATATGATTTGTTTCTCTTCTCAGTTCTTGCTTCCTGTATTTTGACACTCTGTTGTTAGGTGCACACACATTTAGTATTGTTGTCTTCTTAGAGAACTGACCCCTTAATTATTTTATCATTTCCCTTTTTATTCCTGATAATCCTCCTTGTTCTGAAGACTGATTTATCTAAAATTGATATAGTTACTCCAGCTTTTATATTTCAGCCTTCTTTTGAGTGGTATTAGCATGATATATCTTAATCCCTTTACTTTTAACTTCCTTAGTTTTCTTTGTATTTCGAAAGGATTTCTGGTAGACAACATATAGTTAGGTCATGTTTTTTTATCCAGTCAGACAATTTTTTTAATACAGTCTGTCTTTTAATTGGCATATTTATACTATTCATATTTAGAGTGATTATAGATGTAGTTGGATTAATATTTACCATCTTTGTAACTGTTTTCTATTCATTGAATTTGGTCTCCCCTTCCCATTTCTTCCTTCTCTGACTGTAATTAAACATTTTATCTACTCTGTTAGCATGGATCATATTTTTTTAAAAGATTTATTTGAGAGAGAGAGAGAAAGAGAGGGAGAGCACATGAGTGGGGGGAAGGGCAGAGGAGAGAGTCCCAATCAGACTCGCCACTGAGCACAGAGTCCTATGCAAGGCTAAATTTCATGAACCATGAGATCATGACCTGGGCTGAAACTAACAGAGGGGCACATAACCCACTGAGCCACCCAGGTGTCCCTAGTTTTAAAAAACGTAGTGGTTGCCCCAGAATTTATAATATATATTTTAAACTAATCTAAATCCACATTCAAATAATACTATAGCATTTCACATATACTATTGGTATCTTATAACAGAGTATTCCCAAATCCTCTCTTGCCCCTTGTAATATTGCTTTCATTCCCACTATATATGCTATTATCACCTAATACATTGTTACTATTACCATTTTAAATGGTAAATTTTTAGAGTAAGAAGATTTTTCATAAAAGGTTTTATTTTACTTTCATTTATTCTTCCTCTAATATTCTTTATGTAGATCCCAGTTCCTGTCTATATCTTTTTCTTCTGCCTGAAGAACTTTAAACATTTATTATTGAGTAGGTCTACTGGAGATGAATTCCCTCAGGTTTTGTTTTTTGTTTTTGTTTTCTGAGGAAGTCTTTTTATCTCTTTCACTTTTGATGGACAATTTTGCTTTCACTTTTAAAGGATGATATGTTGTTTTAGGTTGGTAAGGTTTTTTTCAAAATTTTAAATTTAACACTTTTTTACTCCACCTTTTCTACTTGTGTAGTTTCTGACAAAAAGTTCACTGTAATTTTTACACTACTCTATAAGCAAGGTTATGTTTCTCCTCTGGCTTCCTTCAATATTTTCTGTCTTCGAGTTTCTGTAGTTTGACTATGAGATGCTTGAGTGTGAGTGTGTTTGGAATTTTTTTTTTTTTTTTTTTTTTTTGGTTTTGGTTTTGGTAATTATTCTAGTTGGTATTCTTTGAGCTTCTTTTGTATCATGTTTTTAAAGCTCTCAGTGATTATTACATCAACTATTTCTTCTTCTCCATTTTTTCTTCTCCCTTCAATATTCCATATTACACATTAAACATTTTAATATTGTTCCCAGCTTGTGGATGTTCCTTTTTTTTCCTTCTTCTCTCATTGCATTTCAGTTTTGGAAGTTTCTATTGACCTATCTTCTTGATCACTATTCTTTCTTCAGCCATGTTGAGTCTACTGATAAGTCCCTCAAAGGCATTCTTCACTTAACGTGTTTTTTTTTTTTTTTTATTTCTACACTTTCTTTGGGTTCTTTGAGTTTTCATCTTTTTGCTTACATTGCCCATCTGTTCTTGCATGTTGTCTATTTTATCCATTAAAGCCTTTAACTTATTAATCATAGTTAAATTCCCAGTCTGATCATTCCAACCTCTGTATCATTCCTGACTCTGGTTTTGATGACTGCTTTGTCACTTCAAAGTGTGTATCTTTTTCTTGCCTTTTGGCATGCTTTGTAATTTTTTAATTCAAACATGATGTATTGGATAATAATTACTGAAGTAAATAGTCCTTTAGTTTGAAGGTATATGTTAATCTGCCTAGAAGTTGACCTAAGTTTAATGTTTGATATATCTGCAAGTTTCACTTCAATTTTTGCAGTGTCCTTGTTTTTGTCTCCCCTTTTGACTTTGGCCTTCACTGTTCTTCTCAACAAAAGGATAAGTCTTACAGCCCTTTCAACTACAATCTCCTATTATGCTGGAGACTTTTTGTATTGTGGTAAAGTATGGAAAATGGAAAATATTCCACAGTATTCCAATTAAAGTTAGTGTCCTAGCAGGCCTGTGTCTTGGGATGTAAACTTTACAAGTATTTCTACAGTGGTATTTCTTTTTTTTTTCTGCCGAACAGCACTCTTTTCCTGGGTTCAGTGTTAGCTAACTAGCTATCTCTATATGTATATATTTTTTTGCCTGACCTCTGCTGATTATGTTCTGCTTTTTCCTTTTTTCTATGGTGAGACAAGAAGGCTAGAGGGCATAGGAGTAGGTGAAATTCTTTTACCCCAGCTGGGGAAAAGTTTTTAGAACAGTACTCTGGCAAAGTCCTGCTTTATGAACTTCGTTATGAAGAAGACTCTGATATATTTCATGTTTACTCTTCCCCTTTCCCTTCCAGAGCCACAAGAGGCTCTTTCTCTGTTGCTTTCTATGAGAAGTTGGAAGATTCTTCGAAGAGAATCCCAGAAAAATGTGTGATCCCCACCGGTTTCTCACTCTTATATTAGTGCATACTCAGCCTCTATCGCTTTGCCAAAATTGCCATTTAAATGTTCCTGTTTATGGCCAAATGTACCTATTTATGGTTCTAGTGGCTTCTGTTCCAAATAAACAAAATTTCAATTGCTATAACTTTCTGGATGTACCAGTGTCTCTAGGTTTCAGGGTAGTGGCTTGACATGTGACCTCAATTTCTGATGGGTTCAAGAAAAGTCACTGATTTTCAGTTTGTCTACCTTTTTCTTACTGTAAAGATCAAAGTGTTGACCTCCAGGATCTTTATATGTCAGACCTGAAACTGTTCCTATATCTTCCTCACATGTCCACATGATTTTCTTAGCACTTCCTTACTTTCTGGCACTAATAGGTTCATCTTGCATTTACTCTGACACTGTCAAAGTCACCACTTAGAAGTAACCATTCTTCAAGACACACTGGTTCCTTTTAATAGAGAATAGTATTTAGAAATCAAGATCTGAATGCTGAGTTTTTTTATTGTTTCAAGTGTGTCTTTGCTTCTAGAACTTCATAGCTGACAGAACTCAGAAATGTGTGTGTGTGAGTGTGTGTGCATTATGTAAATATATACCTGTATGTTTATCTACATTTCTATCTCCATGTTTTTATGTATATGTGTGTGTACACACACACACACACACACACACATATACATATACATATATACAGTATACACACACATACTTTACAGGGGTCCTTCTAGACTTTTCCCCATGCATGTTTTTAACTCCTTTTAATAGTGAGAAACCTGGCTCCCATTATCCTCAAAATATGTATTTCATAAAGCTTAGAATAAACGGAAAGTAGTTTCAAAACTAATTACCATGCCACTATGAAAAACAAAATATCTACAGCAGTATTTTTCACTAAAGGTAAAGTTTACATACAGTAAAATGCACAAAACTTGTGTATAATTTAATGTTTTAACAAATATTTGCACGCACATAATCCACACCCCTGTCATTCCCATTACCCCAGAAATTTCCCTATAATCCTTCCCAATCAATTCTGCATCTGACCCAGGAAATATCACAATCTGATTTTTTTTTTTTTACAAGTTAAATTAGTCTTGTCTCTTCCAGAATGGTATATAAAGGAAATCATTGTTTTTAGTCTTTTGTTTTTGGTGTCTTTTATTCCACAGATCATCTGTAATTCATTTAAGTTATCAAATGGGAATGCTATGATAAAGTGAAGACTCTGACAATCTTTTTCTCAAAAATGTTGCACCATTTTACATTCCTACCAGAGATATATGAGTACTCTTATTGTACCATATGCTACCAGTATTTGGTGTTATCGGTGATTTTTATGTCAGCCATTCTAGTAGATGTGCACTAACATCCCATTGCACTTTTAATTTGCACTTTTCCTGATAAGGATGGTGAACATCTTTTCATGTGTTTATTGGCCATATATCTGTTCAAGATTTTTGCCCATTTTTAAAATTGGATTGTTCTTTTCATTTCTGTACTTAGTAGGAGTTATGTATTCTTTCTACAAGTACTTTGTCAAATATGTTTTACAAATATTTTCCTCCATTATGTGGCTTATTAATTTCCTCAATAATGACTTTTGATAAACCGTTTTAACTTAGTAAAGTCTAAATTGTAATGTTTTCCTTTTATGATTAGTGCTTTCTGTATTCTTTTGAAGAAATCTTTGACTACCTCCACCTTAAGATATTCTCCTGTACTTTCTTCTAGAACTTTAGCTTTCTTTAACTCCATGTTCAATTTAAATATTTATGCATGGTGTGAAGAAGGGATCAATATTTTTGTATATGATTATTCAGTTGTTCAAGAACCATTTGTTGAACCAATGTTTCATTTACTATTAAATTCCTTCAGTACCTTGGTAAAGAAACCAACTTTGGGCCTATTTATGAACTCTTTTCTGTCTCTTTGAATGATTTATTGATTTTTACACCAATAGCGCACTGTCTTAATTATTATAGCTTTATAGTACACATTGAGATCAGGTAATTTAAGTCCTCCAACTTTGCTCTTGCTTTTCAAATTGTTTTGAATTTTTTAGCTTCGTTGCCTTGCCATATAAATTTTAGAATCTACTTGTAAATTTCTTTTATTTTTAAGCCTGATAAGGTTATTGTTAGGATTTTATTAAACAGATAGCTAAGTGATGCCTGAGTGCCTCAGTCGGGTAAGCGTCTGCCTTCAGGTCTGGTCATGATCCCAGAGTACTGGGATCAAGCCCCAATTCAGGCTCCCTGCTCAGTGGGAAGCCTGCTTCTCCCTCTCCTGCTCCCCATGATTATGCTTTCTCTTTCTCAAATAAATAAATAAAATCTTTAAAAAAAAAGCTGAACTGGAATAAAATTGACAACTGTACTGATTCATCCAACATATCAACATGATATATGACTCCGCTTATTTAGGTCTTCTTTCATTTCTCTTGACCATGTTTTCTAATCTTCAACGTAGACATCTTGCACATGTTATTTATCCCTAAGTAGTCCATAATTGGAATGCTAACATAAATGGAATTTCAATTTTCTATAGTTAACTGCAGGTATATAGAAAATTGAGCTATATTGAAATCGTGTCCTGAAAAACTACTAAATTCACTGAATGAGTTTGAGTAGTTGTTTTGCAGATTCCTTAGTCTTTTCTACATAGACAATAATGTCATTTATGACTGAGGTTTTGCTTCCATTTCCAGTCTTTATAACTTCTCTGTTTCTTGAAGTTTTCCACTAGCTAGGCATTTCAGTGCACTGTTGTATAAAACAGAGTGAATATCCTTCATTGTTCCTAATCTTAGGAGTAAATCATTCAATACTTTAGCATTAAGTATGATGTTGGCTGAAGGTTTTACATAGATATTGTTTATCAGGCTGAAGGCATTCCCTACTACATCAATTTTTTTTTAATATCAAAAAAATGGATATTAAATTTTGTTATGTACTTTATCTTCATAGTAAGAAATAATGAGTTTTTTTCTCTTATTTTGTTAATATGGCAAATGCTGGTATCATTCATTTATGTATATTGCTGAATTCTACTTGCATCTGCTTTCCTAAGGACTATTTTCCATCTATGTTCATGAGGGATATTGGTTTATAATGTTTTTCTCTTGGAACATCTTTGTCAGTTTGGGAATGAGCATTATCTTGACTTACAAAATAAATTGGGAATTATTCCCTCTTTCCTTATTTTCTGAGTTTGAGTATGCTTAATACTATTCCTCCCTTAAATATGTGATAAATGCCACCAATAAAACACATGAGACTAAATTTTGCTTTGTAAGAAGAATTTTGGTAATGAATTTAATTACTTTATAGATATGAGATTATTCATGTTTTCTACTTTTTCAATTAGTGTTGGTAAGTTGCATTCAAAGAATTTATATTTTTCTCCAAATTTGTAAGTTTTCAGTCATTATTTCTTCAAAAGTTATTTCTACCTCCATTCTCTCATTACTTCTCTCTCCTCAACTTCTAGGACTCCAGCTGCACATATATTAGAATATTTCTTATTATCTCATAGGAACAACTGAGATTCTGTTCATTATTTTTAATAGTTTTTCTTCTGAGTTCCTCAGATCGGGCAATTTCTTTTGATCTAAAGTTCACTGAACATTTTTACTATTTCTAATATGCTCAAAAGGCTTCTGCTGAAGTTGACTTCAGTTACTAAATCTCTTAGTTTAAGAATTTCCATTTTGTTCTTGTTTATAATTTTCATTTATTGGCTGAGATCTCCCATCTGTTCATTAAGTTCTATTTATTTTAAGGTTTTAAATATATTTTAATAGCTTCATTAAAGTCTTTGCTAATTTTACCATTTATATCATCTTGGGATTGATTTCAATATGAACTACTTTGCTTCATTGCTAGGAGTTACATTTTGCTGTTTTTTCACATGTCTAATAATTTTTTTAGTTTTCTGGACCTAGTGGATATTACGTTGTAGAGTCTCTGGATTCTGTTACCTTCCTCTGAAGAGTATTTATTTTTGTTCTAGCAAGTATGTAACGTGACTGGATTCATATTCAAAACATGCCTCCAGTGTGGTGGGCAGGCTGACATCTCTGCTTAATTACTTCAGTCTTCAATCTATTCTTTCTCACCAGGATGCTTACAGCCCCCCCTCACCCCACCTATTCATGTGCAGTTCAAGGTTAGGCAAGAATTAAAGTTATTTCCAGGTTTGGGGCTTTACTTTATGTGGCTTTTTTCTGGGATTTCCTTTTTTTTTTTTTTTAACCTGCCTTGACAGTTCTGACTTCATCTTCTGACTGCTAAAGTCGTTAACACTGTGGTTTATTACTTAGGTTCTAATTTTTCTAAGCCTCATAGCTAGAGAGATCTCTCAAACCAAAAACTATATAAACTCATTTGTCACCCAATGCAGTGTCCTATTTTCAAGAGTTGACTCTCCTCTAGTTTCAGCCTTCAAATATTTGTTGTTGTGGAATTTTTCCCCACAGTTTATAATTATTATCTGTGAAGAGGGCTAGTCCAATACAAGTTACTTTGCTACCAGCAATGGATTTCCTTCAGCACGTTTGGAACAGATTATGTATGTTCAATTCAAAAGGCACCAAGTAAGCTAGGGTATACTCTAAAAGTCCAGGTTTATTTGTACTAAAATAATATTAGAATGCATGCATGTGTACTATTTTTAAATATTTATTTTGGGATATACAGTGTAGTACATTGGCTAAAAATTAAAACTGTAAAGATAATCACCCTAGATTAAAATCTAGGCCTTACCAGCATAGTAAATGTACTCACTCTATGATTTTGAGCTATTAAAATTTTCTAAATTTTAGTTTTTTCATTTGTAAAATGGGGCTAATAAACTACCTACCTATGGGTAGGATACTCTGCACTCAGGGCTGATATTCCATAAATACTCACTGATAAGGTCCTACTAATTATTTACAACCAGTGCCCATTCTAATTTGCCAGTGTCTGTGCAGTAACAGTTGCTAAATATTTTTAAATTTATACTTTCCACATCCACTGCCAAATCCCTTCTCTTTTGCCAGCATCCATTTCTTAGATCTAGAAGAAGTAAGCAGAAGTTGACTGTGGATTGCTGGAGAAACTTTGCTTCCTGATGAAAGCAACAAACATGACAGGTCTTAGCCCTTCCATCTTAATCCTGTGTTAAATACAGGCATAATATTCAGAGCTACTGTAGCTATTTTAAGTCCATGAGGGAAAGAGCAAGAGAATTTCAGTGATGTTAGTCCTGAAAGCATGTGATGTCAAATCAGTGCCAACAGCATTTTCTCTAGACTTGTTAAATATTCTCCTATTTAGGTTACTATTCACTAGATATTCTACTACTTGCATTAAAGATATTCAATCACATGATACACCACTACTCCATGAGGTTGTTTTGAATATTATTATGATAGCATATGTAAAATGCTTAGCTAAGAGTATAACAACATAGTGAGCAATCAGTAAGCTATATTTTTTATTTACTTATTTATGATCTAACTTCCTTCTAAAATTATTACAGTTTCTATGAACATATATAATCCAACAGGAAAAAATAGAGTTAAGGGAAAAAAGGTTACAAAGCATAATAGAGTTGCTAAAGTTAAAACACAATACATATTCTTAAAGAATTAATTAATTAATTCCCAATTGCTACATTCTGTTCCCAAATTAGATTTGAGTTACCTAGCAGATGAAGGAAAAGAGGAAACAAGTCCTTCAGTATTCAGAACCAAGATGAAGTTTTTTCTTCAAGGCCAAGTAACAGCACAATGTAAGAGAGGAATTAGAACTTGGAGATTAAATTTCCAAGATGTAACCTGAGCTTTTGAATTATTGCCCACTAATTCAGATTAATGGGCTTTATAGAATACCCAGACTTTACTTAACACCTTTTATCCCATACCTAGTAGAAAAGGAAAGAATTCACTGTGATAAAAAAGAGTTTTCTCACAAGGAAAAAAAAGTATCTGCTCCAAACTGATAACAAAAACAAACAAAAAAACCATTATTTCCTTAAACATTTATATTGGCATCCTGGGGGGAGGGAGGGAACAGTCTGGGCAGTCCTGAAAGACTCCACCACACAAAACTACTTGAATTGTTATATAGATTTATCACTTCTACTACCTCTGCAGTAAACAAGAAAATCCCAGTCATATAAGAAATCCAGAAATACTCACATATAACAAATATGCAAACATTGAGGTGATCTTGGGGAAGGGGATGGAGGGGATTCTTAAGAGTAGCAATAACATTTTCTCTGTAGGCCTGTTTCCTATTTATTGTGAAGGCTATAATATCTGTCAAGGAGTTGTAAGTTAGTCTGGAAACAAAGTCTGCTTTAGGAAAATGGGAGCCTCTTTTCGAGAAAGATGTTCAGACCTTTCAAAAGCAAGGGCATATCCGGATTTTCTGTCACTTTCCAAAAGAAAATTTCAACCTGTCTTTTAGAAATTTTGGAGTATTCTTTGTACTCAGAAAGTGTGCAAGGCAGAAAGACCTGGCAGTTTGTGATTATGCATTAATTCAAGGTCAATATTCACAAGGAAACATCAGCCATCACATATTTTAGTGCAAGGAGACCAAAGAGAATGTCAGAACCCAAGCAATAGGGAAGGGAATAAGTCTTACCTTTGGTCCTGAAGTTTTCTTCTCTAGATGCGTGGGTAGTAAAGGCTCCAAACTGAGCTTGCAAAATAACCGCAAGCCCTTTACACAGAGGCTAGAGTAGATGCCTGCAGCCCTGCTTCCCAGATATCTTGAAAAAGGTACCATCCTAATAATAAGCAAAGATATAGCCAAGCTGCAAATTGTGGGTTTCAATTAAGTTTTCAAAATTGTGGGTTTTTTTAAAATCACCAGATGTAGGGGTCATTCTGGTGCAGAGAGCTATCTCTGAATAAATAAATGAAACAGATACCTATTTATTCTGTTTTCAGGTTGCTTCAGTGCTTAATGATAAATTCTGTGGTAAGGATAAAAATCCTCACAAGTCTCAACACATAATTTGGAAACCATCTCTCCTCACTTATCCTAATTCATGAGATCAGGATTCTGAGGGCAAAGACCATTTGGTTTTCCTGAAGCCGTGCTGTGAGAACAAGAAATGGCCGTGTTTAGTTGTCATGACCTCCTGCAGGGGAGATGGGCAACCTTGAACTCTGGTGTCAGCTGCTTCAGATGTATTTTGCTCAGTTTTATGAATGGATGCACTAACTAAAAAGCACCTTAATCTGCTAATTATTTGTAAACCATCTTACATCCACTCTTTTCTCGATTTAGGTTTTAAAGCAATTCTGCAGTCACTGAAATTCTGTAGTTCACCCTGTAGTTACATATTTTTTTTCACCTTCAAAGAATACAAGGAGTGTTTCAGTCTACATTTTAAATATGAAGAAGCAAATGTGTGAAGTGAGGAAATAAAAATACACTGAGGTTTTTTTTTTTTTTTTTTGGAACCTATATACTTTCAAAGCATGCATATCTTAACAAGAAGTAAGCAAGCTCCATGAGAATACAGCCCTCGCCTATCTTATTCATCAATATAGCCCCAATACTTCCATCAGTGCCTGACATATAGTAGGCACTCAACAAACATTCTTCGAATGAATATATATTTCTTTTAAGAGATGCATTATTATGCATCTAAACTGTTTTCTCTTTCATGTTAACCATGACCTTTTAAAAAATAAGGAAATTAATCTGTCTGCTGCAACAGCCAAGAATGAGCCCAAAATTTCTCCCAGCTTCTCCTAACTACTCATCAAAGCCATGGATATCACCTGTGAAGTGACTGTCAGGTCCAAGCAGGAATCACTGACATCTTCTTCATCAACTTACAATATGTGTACCTCATACCTCCCTCTGAATTTGAGGAAGATTTTGTTTTTTAAGTAAATATGGAATTAAATTGAAAAAGAACAATCCCATCAAAGAATTTTATCACCTGCTCTGCTTAAATATGCTAATATGAGGTTTGAAGACAAGATTTTCCAAGAATAATAGAGATGACTTGATTTGTTTTTATAATTGATGCATTAAAGGGTGCTGGTAATCTTTGAAAGCAAAAGAAATCTCCACATTTTTAGAAAAGATATTTAAAATGTACCTACATGCATGAATGTATATATTCATGCATACATTGAAGCATAAATACATGTGTAGGCTTTGTATACAATGCATATTGTATATCGAAGCTTTGGGCTGTCATCAAGTATGTTAGACACCTCTCAAGCTCTAAAGAATAAGTGGAAAATTATCCCAGCCCCAATGAACTCAGATCATTAGTTCCTGCTGATATTGCCTGGCTAACTCAGCCTTCACCTTTACAACTGGGTGTTTTACCTTCCAAAAGACATGCCCCTCCCTATGGAGACATGTGAGGGCATCCCTTTAAAATCTCAATTCGGTTAAGCTTTGTGGGGCTAGAGCTCTCTCAGGGTGCCCTCCCTCCCTTCTCCTCCCTCCACAGCCAGCAGGCATCGGTACTCAAGCAGTTAACCACCTTCTAAGTATCCTGGTAATGCATTCCTGCCACATCACTCCTCAGCTCTCCTGAATCCGATTTCTGAAAATGTCTCTACACGGAGACATTCACTCCCCTGCTCAACAGAAAGGGCTGTACTCAGGGCCAAGGAGAGTAAAAAATGAGCTTACAAATGTGGGGCAGGACATGCGTGGGTTTTTTTTTTTTTCTTTGACTCAGAGAACTCAAGTTTCTGCATGACAATCTGAGACTCAGGCGACCACCTTTAACATACACATGAAGGATGACGATTTGTTCCCCGAATATCACTGGCTGGCAGAGGCCCTAAACAAATTAGTAGAAGGTGTGTGACATGGGGGAGGATTTAGTCTCAATTATTAACCCGTGAGAAGTTCTATAATGCAACTATAAGTAAATATACTTCTTATTGTATGTCCAGTTGCCTTCAAGTGCTGGCATTTGATGTGTTAATGTCAAATGACTATGCCAATTAAGGTTCTAAGTAAAACACTCTTAAGGTATTTGACTGAAGGAATATGCTAGCTCTTTGTGCTGAGTAGGAAGAGCAAGCGAGGCTGAAAAAGAAGGGAATGGGTCTTAGAGAATGCATTAAGCCAAAATAACATACTTGTCCTGACCATCCTAGGTACTGTGTCTCAATAATTAGAAAGAGCAATACCCTTCCGTGGGTTGGAAAAGCCAGCAAGAAGACTTAAGTTAAGCTAGCATACATCAAAAATAATTGACAATGGTTAGGCTTCATTGTGGAGAAGCCTGCATTGGCATTGCAGCCACCAGCCCACTACCCACCTAAGAATTATTATTTGAAAAGGATGTCAGAGGATTATAGAAGAGCCTTGTGTCTGCTCCAATTAGGATCAACACTTTTGCTGCTTGCTCACGGAGCATTCAGTACGTAATGATGAAAACATACTGACCCCTGCTGGAACTGTGTAGAACTGCAACCTATTCCTCTCTCCCAACTGACCTAAAACGCAGGCATCCCTTTTGCATGTGTCCAGCCTCAGGGAGTGTGTTTATTTTAGAGAAGGCTCTGTATCACAATGGTAATATCAAAATAATTAATTGGAAAGATTGCTTCAACATACTCCGTGAATCGGAGATAAAGCTTTTAATAACTTGGCCTTACACTTTCTCTATCATATTTCTACCTCATTTCTATCTTAATTCAAATTGTGAGCACCAGGCAACTAGCATCAAATCTGGGTCCTTTCTATATTTCTTAGACTCCATGGACTCACTGTCCCCCAAATACAGTCTTTTCCAAGAAACTTAAAGTCTTGTCAATGCACTATAATTTTGAGTAATTATTTTGTTTCCACTATGATTATTGTCCCATAGTTTTAATCTTGGTGACAAATTTCTTCTAAGCTATTTTCTATATGAATCAGTCATAAACTTGTGCTATAGTAAAATATTATGGAGAAATTTTGCCTCTTAAGAATTCTTAGTGAACATTTCAAGGCAAAAAGCCATTTCCAGCATATTCGGGGTCGCCAAGTTGTTTTCCAGCCAAGTGATTACAGGACATGAAACAATTAATTCATAGAATACATGGGTTGCTATTTTGTAGGATGTATTAATACAGTTATTAGAATTCTTGCTCTTTGTTGGGGGTTAGAAACAAAAGGTTTATTGAGTAAGTTAACAAAACAATTATATTGATGTCAGCAAAGCTAGTATAAGCTCTCCAGCAACACCTAGGCAATGGTCTCTTGGCATGCTCTATTAGCTGGCTGCCTCATGAGGTTCAGCGTTTAGCCAAGACTGGGAGGCCATTCTGTGTACAGATCATTAGCCTGGCTCCAATTAATAGTTGCCACAGCACCCCTCAGCTCAACCAACTGTTCTGAAAATGCACACTATCAGTCATATGGAGAAAAAAACTCGGAAGCTCCATTCTAGCTCCATATAAAGAAAATTTGAAGGACATGTTGTATTTATAATAGCTCAGTGGTCATCTTAATAGCCAGTCCTTTTCTTAGGGAAAAAAAAAAAGGAGATCCATGATTAGGGTAAATTAAATAACTCATAATAAACTGGTTATGTAAGAGGGGTCACCTGGTTTTATAATTTATACTGAAAAAAACTGAGTCAAAAATCAAGGACTTTATCTTTTTATTCACTGCCCTTCCCCCACTCCAAGGACATAGCTTTATATATAATAGGCATTTTTTAAATGTTTTTAACTTGTGAGTTATATATTCTAAAATAATAATATTACCTAGTTTGTGTCCTAACTTTCTCATTTTCCAGAAATATAACCATGAGCAAATTACTTAATTTCTCTAAACCTTGATTTCTTTGACTATAAAGACAACTGCCATCTTAAAAAAATGAGATTCATTTTATAGAGATACTTTGTAAATGTAAAAACACAATTTGCATTATAAGTAATACTGTGCACACTGAAAGTCTCAGATAAATGTTTCTCTCCATAGAGTTAAAAATTTCAAGGTAAAGGAAGAATTAGAAAAAAACTATTCATAAAGATAATAGGGACTGAACCAGACATAAATATAGGGCGTTAAATGAGGGGGAAAAAAGCTGATAGCAGTTGTTAAAGAAAAATTATTTCAAGGGAGTCCCATGGATTATTATTATAGGTTATCTTAATCAGAGACAAGGACACGCCAGAGTGGGGAAGGAAAATGAGTAATCCTTTGAACAGGGAAAGAAAAATAGAAATTAGCTTGATTTCCCAGAAATAAAGCTATCAGAAAGGCAGAAAGAAATATTGCTGTCAGAAAGAGAACACAAATAGGAAGCCTAAGCTACAGTGGTTGTGAGTCACAGAGGCAGCCATTTTAAAAAGTCCCCATCCGTGGCATTTACATTTCATAGTTGTTCAAGAAACAAAATATTTTAACAGTAATGTACAAAGATATTCCAAGCCAATTTTATTATTTAGGATGGAAAAACATCAACTAAAATGCCTATTTATGTCATGAAGAAATTTGTACAGACTTAAAGTCAAAGTTAAACATTTCTCGGAACCTCTCTCGGTTGCCATGTGATTTCCTGTAGCTCATTTTCAATGATAGACATATAATTAAAGACAGAAAAAAAAAAGATCTAGAAGATGAAAGACTGAGTGGGAGAGCTCTTGTAATGCGTTTTAAAATGTTCCTCCTGCTATGAGCATATTGAGGTAATGTAGTAATGGATAGTACACTGGCTTCATTTAGTCTTGGAACCTTCGTGATACTCTTCAGAAAACACACCACTGCAAAACTGCTGAAACACTTAGCAGAGATGGTGACAAGGTCTGGCCATCCTAGTCAACCAAAGCCCTGTCATTCCATGAAATCTTAACTTACCTCGGTGCTTTGTGGCAACTTAGTTCATCCCTTAAAATACTTCCATTTTAAAACACATTGCCATTTCCCATTGCTCATTATTTCTAAAAGGAAATTTCATTTATATCTAAAGGTATCCAAAAAGATCTCAATGTTCACATTCCACACACTGAATGTTTCCTATAGATACAGCCTATCACCAATTATTCAATAAACAATAAGACCCATACTACAGAAATATAAATCCCCAAGATTTTTTTTCTGAGATAAAACATTTTGTGGCAGACACCATACAGGTGGCTAGACTATTAAAGTTATATTTGTATGGTAATCACCTAATTGCTAGCTGAATAAAACTTAGTATGAAAAGCATGTGGAAATTTTAATTATAAGTTACACTTTAACTATTACACAAGTCAGAATCATAAAATGGTGAAATACATCAGAAAGAATGGCATGATCATGGCAGAAAAAAAAAGTATCAATAAACCAAAGAAATCCAGTAGGTTTAAGCCTCAATTCCTGAGCCCAGTCATTTTATTAATATCATTCTTCAGGCTGACCCTAAATCATTCGTGTCTCACCTGGATACTAATAGTCAAGCATTATTCAGTATTCTTCATTTTTAATTCTTCTCTATTGTCACTTTAACTGTGATATATTATTATAACTTAGTCATTATTTAAGTGATGTCTTTGATTAGTGGTTTTGGAAAGCTTGGTATAATTCAGTTTAAGAAAGTATAATGTATGTGCTATAATTATCTTAAACTAATGTTCAAAATCATTTCAATAAAGAGAGAACTTCCCCTTCCATTTTTACTGTCATCCTATATTCTGTTTACATGAAAATCCTGACCATTACACCTAGTAAGGAAAATAAGGGAAAGAATGAAAATCTGCTTTAAAGAGAAAAATTAACCATAAAATAGCCTTGAGTACATTCTATAAAACACTATTTTGAAACACACACACACACACACACAGCCCACATCTTCTGGACCATCAGGGCATGTCAATTTTATCTCCTATCGATCTCTTGAATCCCTTCACTTCATTCCACGCCCCCCATCAAGCAGGTATAGGTGATTTCTATCTCTTGCCTGGACTTCCCTCCCCAATTATTGCCTGCTGAGACTACCCTGCTCTAACATGACCACCCCCCACGAGCTGCAAACAGTTTTCCACAGGGCAGCCAGAGGAATCTTTCAAAATGCAAGGTAAAAGTCTAGTCACCCACTTACCTGTTTCACACTTTGCAATGGCTTCCTGCCTTTCTCAGGATAAAGATAAATCTTCCATATGCCCTACAAGGACCTATAAGGTATGTTCCCTACTACTTCCCCAACCTCTATTCCCTGCAGTGATATCCAATTCACTATTCTTTCTCTCTCTCTTTCTGTCTCTGTCTCTGTCTCTGTCTCTCTCTCGTTTCCACTCTTCTCCTATCTGCGTAATCAACTTGCAGACCTGTTAGGCATCTTTCTTAAGGAAGCTTCCCCTTACATCCTGCCTATGTCAAATACCCTCATTATAGGCTCTCCTAGGACCTCCCCCTCAGGGCACTTCTCACTGTTGCAATTTCACATGTTTGTTGCTGAACTAATGTTGTCTTTCCTTCTAGAATATAAGCTGCAAGAGGACAGGGGCAATGTTTGGCCTCGCTCATCATTCCATCCCTAGCACTTGACAAAAAGTTCTGGGATTTAGAGAATTTGGTTATTGAGTATTGAATATTTTCTGAATGAATAAATGAATTCAAATTACCTAATTTTATGCCCTAACCTGCTGATTCAGCACCAAACCTGTCCTAAATCTGTGAACTCTTACAATGGGTGTTTTCTGACAGTCGAGAATAGCTAGGTCCCATTCTCTGGCTCTTAAGCTTTCCAAATACAAAAATATTTTAAGGTTTGGATTAAGGAGGTTTGTCATCTTACTTTTTATTTCCTGTTTTTTTTTAAATCATAAAGAAACACAAATATGACCAAATGCTTGGTTTACTCTTTTTTTAATTTACAGGAGAACAAGTATTCAATATCTATTTCCTGTTTGCTTCTGTTACTCAACTTCAATATTTACTTTTAAATAGCTAACCACTAATACAATGAAAAGGGGCCACCTTGCCATACATACGCAAATGTAGAGACATATAAGGGATGAAATAGTTCTGAGATTTAAATTTATTGAAAATGCCACATATGAGGTAAAAATGGTTATAACATTAAAAAGGGATTCTATACTTTACTTTTGCTTCTGTAAACCACAGTATATATGTAGGATCAAGAATAAAATGTTATTGGAGGACACAGAGCCCATAAGTGATTTGTAACATTAAGTTTATTTTCATCCCATCCCAATGTGGGATCATAAGTGTTTAATACACTTTTTTTTTTCCTTAGAAGCTATCAAGAACACTAAAATGCAACAAAAAGTGTGTTAAATTAATCCAATTGCCAGGAGAGGTGTTGACTGGAAGATAGGATATTTGCATGGAAACAATGTTCCTAGTATAAATCTGGTCTGTTCCTTGGATAGAAACTTGGTCTTCTCATTCACTATTTGTTCCTTCTGACTCAGAGCTACTCTCCTCTGGTCATCTCTAATGATGGCTCTCTTTGTGCCATCAGAAGTCTCTTCTTATTACCTCTTACAGAAGAAATGGCTAGACAACTGCTTTTTATTTTTGTTGCTGTTATTTTGTGGATTTAGGAGGTGCTCCTTGAAAAGATTATATTTATTCTCCCTTATATATTGTAAAATATACAAAAATGTTGACTTCCAACATATAAATACAAAAATCTAGAACTCGTAGTTTATACAGTCACTCAAATCCATTAATCCCTGAGTATTATTACTGAAGCTTCAGTAGCATTTTACATCAACAAAGTCTCATCTCTGTTGCCTTCTTCATGACTATCTGTATCCCATGGTCTTACTTTTATTTCCTTTAAAAATTTTTCATTTTATTTTGTGCCAAAATATTTCAACTTGTTTTTTTCTCCAATTTTCTGTTCAGTTAAATCATCACAACATACTTTTCTGAAAAGGGGAAAAGTAGACGAGAAGAATCCCAATGAACTAGAGACTTTCTCTCATTACAAACATACACATTTCCTCTAAGAGAAACATAAAATAGGAATCCTTTAATATTAAAAATGCAATATGAAATAGAGAAGTGGAAGTATCATCTTTAATAATAATATAAAATAACATTGGGAGTCTCTACTGACAAAGGTTTAACTTGAAACAAGTCAATGAAGCTATACTCCCAAAGAATGAAATTGGTTGGTGAATGTTCTGACCTATTCTGTCCATGATTATGGAAGCCACAGCTATAAAGTGGGGATATTTCTTTCTTTCTTTTTAGCACAAAGAGCATTGTGTGTGTGGTCAGAATTGGGTGAAGTAAGGTGGGGTAGGGTGGGAAAGAAATTGTGGGCTTTCACAATTTCAAAAACAATTTAAAAGGATTCATGGCAAAACTGTGCAATGTCTATTACCTTAACATATATTAAATGTTGAGGCTTTCAAAGGCTGCATTTTTCCAAAACTTCATATGAAGATTCTTATCGTTCTTTTTTTATTTTTATTTAAGGCTTATCACATTAAAGACCATTAATCTATAAATGATATCAAATCATGTTTTCTTAAACTCTTGATATTATGCAGATATAAGACAGTATTATTTTTTTTAAAGATTTTTTATTTATTTATTTGACAGAAGGAGAGATTGAGATCGCAAGTAGGCAGAGAGGCAGGCAGAGAGAGAGGGGGAAGCAGGCTCCCCGCTGAGCAAAGAGCCCGATGCGGGGCACGATCCCAGGACCCTGAGATCATGACCTGAGCCAAAGGCAGAGGCTTTAACCCACTGAGCCACTTGGGCGCCCCGACAGTATTATTATTTTTGTATTATTATTACCTAAACAGGGGCCTAAAATTATACATTAAAAAAGGAAAGATTTGGAGGTCAAAGGTACAAATTTTTTTTATAAAATAAGTCATGAGGGGGGGCACCTGGGTGGCTCAGTGGGTTGGGGCCTCTGCCTTTAGCTCAGGTCGTGGTCACAGGGTCCTGGGATCGAGCCCCGCGTCGGGTTCTATACTTGGCAGGGAGCCTGCTTCCCCCTCTCTCTCTCTGCCTGCCTCTCTGCCTACTTGTGATCTCTCTCTCTCTCTCTGTGTCAAATAAATAAATAAAAAATAAATAAATAAATAAGTGGTGGGAATGTATGGTATGGCATCATGACTATAGTCAATAATACTATATAGTATATTTGAAAGTTGCTAAGAGAGTAGATCTTAAACGTTCCTGTCAGAAGAAAAAATTGTATGGTGAAGGATGTTAACTAGATTTATTGTGATCATTTCATGACATACACAAATATCAAATTATTATGTTGCACACCTCAAACCAATGTTACATGTCAATTGTACCTCAAAAAAGATTACAAAAAAATAAAGGCTTATCTTTTAACATAATTAGTTGTATTCTATCTTTTAACTTCACAAAAATATATTCATAGTTGCCTGGGAAGATTAAAATTCACCTGCAGGAAATGCTTCCAGTGTGAATTATCTCTTCGTTTGGACACACTCTGCTGTTGGTTTTAGTAATCTGGGTATAGTTTATAGTCATTTATGCATGACTTGGCAAATAATACTTCATATGTATGTCCTAAGCCCTCAACTAGAAAGTAAACTTGAGGGAGAAACAAAAAAGTTAAATATTCAAAGAAATAGTATAGGCTATAAAGTCAAAAAAATCAAGTTTAAATTTTTCTTCCATCATTTCCTATTAGCTTGACCAGGGACAAATTATTTAATCTTCCTAAACCTTAATTTCCTATTTATAAAATGCAGAAACCAGTAGTACCCTACCCTCAGGCCTCTTATTAGAATCACATTATTAATTAAGGTATGAATTTAGCTCAGTATCTGGCACACACTAACTTAGTAAGCATTATCATTATTTTTAAATGCTTCAAAATTGGACACCAATTTCCTCGGATTCTTCTGTATTCATGCATATATACCTATCTATTATAGCATTTAATACATAGTGGGTCCCTAATATATATAATTTTGAATGATAAAGACTAAATATTATTGCTATTACTACCAACATCATTATTGGCAGTATAATTCTTGTGAACATAGAATTAGTACTAAAATAAACATCTGATTGTCAACAAGTCATGTGAATTTCTTCTATTTTGCTATCCTTATCTGGAAAAAAACATATTTTTTAAATAAAAGTATCTCCTTCCTATATTTTGAAAGTTATGAAGAGTACCTACTCTCAATTATTCCTGGGATAAAAACTGAAAAAATGCTGGAGGCATGAGACAGTCAATTCTGGGTAAAAAATTCCTAGAAACTGGTTTGGGTTTTGAGTTCTCCACATGGGATACCATGGACAACAGCTGTTGCATGCTAGTCATTCAGAGGTTTAACACATTTTCACCAAACACATTCTGTGTGACAGGCATTTTTCTGGGCCCTGGGGACACAGTAGAGGATAAGACAGATGTGGTCCTGCCTTCACAGCTCAGAATGCAATGCCTGTGCACAGGGTCTGCAGGGGTGAAAAGGACATAAAATACTTGAAGTATTCCTAAGTTTTTCTTTTCACCCCCACGTTGTTGAACAGGTGTTACGGCTGATTACACGCATTGGTTAGGGTGAAAATATTTCAAATTTCTTCAGTAGTTTTGAGAGTTCACAATGTGCTTGATATTAAACTAAATCTGACTTCAAAGCTGCTGACCTGGGCTAACTCTACATATCCAGGAGAAACAAACCAATAGACTCTAAAGAGAACCCAATGAAGCAGTATCCCTAAGTTATGAGGATCAAAATTTGGCTTTAAAGAATAACAAAACCATGTTGAATTGATCCAGAAGCATCATCGGAAGCAAATGAGAATTACTGTGGAGCTAGTCTATATGGAGAGATTGGACCCAATTTCTCAATTTCCATTTAATAGCAAGGTATGAAATGGAAAAATCACTGAAGTCTCAGATATTCATTTGGGTGTGGAGGAAGCTTCCTAGAATGAAGAACCGAGGAAGACTCTGAGGGAACAAGCTTCTCGCAAACACTTCCTGCTCAAACTTGTTTCAGACAGACTGAACATTTTACAAGAACAGGTTTCTTATTATATTTCTTTTAGCCTCCTGGACAGAAATCAACTGGCTGAGAACCATTAGAAAACTATCAAGTCTTTTCAAACCTAAAGTAAAAAAGGAGAGTTTTATTGAAAGCTTTTTAAAAAATTCTACCCATATATCTGTATCTTTCTCTGTAACAAGTTTATGCATATATCAGATGCTTTCTTAATTTACAGTCTCCAAAAATATGGCCAAGTCAAATCAAATGTCAAGTTCTAACACCTGTTACAAATAAACAAGCTTACCAAAAGCTTCCCTGGACATGCTGATGGCAAGTTTTAGCCCCTGCTGAGAATTAATGAAAAATGTATATAAAGAACTATATATTTTAGAGGAAATTCCCCAGATTTTCCTGGAGAGTTAAAGAATTTCCAGGAGTAGGAAATGAAGTCAAGTCCTTGCTATATTAATTCACTCTCAATACTTCGAAAAAATTTACTTGAGAAAATTTTCAAAGAAAGAGAAAAAGACTTTACCTGTTCAAAATCAAGAAAATATGACAGCATCTTGGTTCAAGTACATCTCCATGACTCCACAGACTTCAGACCTAGACTAAATTTCTTGGAGAGAGTCCATAACTAGAAGTTCCTAAGAAGCACCTAGAAATCACTGGTAATTAGAATGCATTTTTGTCATTCTTACAACACATCAGCAAACGTTCTAGGCCTTTGAACTTTTTATTCCCTGCACCTGGAATGTTATCTCCCCAATTCCCTACATGTTTATTCTTTCATTTCACTCAAGTCTCAATCCATAACCCTGTCTCTTCTGGTCTCATTTTCCAGAAACCCCGTGTCTGATTCATTCTTTCTTCACTGACATTTTATTTGTGCTTACTGCACAACTTGTATCCCTACCCACTTATATTTACATCTTTCGAAGAATAACTTCTCTTTTGTTTCATTTCCATCCCTGCCAACCTCACATTCTGTCTAGCTTCTCAGCCAACTGTGGGGAAAATGGGGACAAAATCAAGGTGGAGACAATAGCAAAATGATGCATTTTCTATCTTTGCATCACAACAGCTAGTTCTGATAGGATTCAAGGAACATATTCTAAGAGAGATGCAAGGTGGCATTTCTCTATTAAATTAAGCCTTTGGCATTCTTAGATTTGATATGTGAGCTTTTATAATTTTGCACATACCCTAAGAGCTTAGAGTATGTGCTAATTCCGTTTTCCTCAGTTTTGAATCCGAGTCTTCAGGAAATCACTTAGTCAACCATGATCTCTCAACAGGTGTTACTGCTTTCCACTGCTAATTGCTTACAGAATATATCTTATTACCGGGGTATTTAAAATTGGGGGGATTTTTAAAGTGCCAGGATATATCTCGATCTATGACAATGTCCGCTGCACTCATTGTGGCTCCATTTTTGTACACTATACTCCTAGCACTGGCATCAAAACTTAGGTGTCTTTTGTAAAGATTTGTGCATTTTAATTGCGTGGTGGGACACCACAGATGGGTTGTGAAATAATTGACTGTAATTGCTACTCCTTGGGAGAGTGGGATTGAGGGAGAGAAGAGAAAGGAAAGATTTATCTCATGATATTACATAGCAATTATCAGGATGCTCAAACAGAAGGAAATAGAATTGAACTGTTCCAAGCAGTATAAACCAAGTGTTTATGAAACTGTGTTGAGGCAAAAAAGTATTAAGAATAAAACATTGTTCTGGTAGTTTGTAAAAGGCACAATATTGACCCACGACTACTGTAAAGAGACATAAAAAATAAAGCCTGTTGCCATTAGCAAAATAGATCAGTAAAAGCTAATCACCCAGTGCCCAGATCTTGGCTTCTAATATATTCTCCAATAAAGGAGCCAGGGCTCTGTGGATAAATAGTTGATGCTAGGGCTAACGCAGAGAAAATACAAAGCAAGCAACTTACAGCGCTAGAAAATAAGGAAGCAACAAAAAACAAAGGCATCCAAGCATCTGAAAGAGATCTCAGTGGCCCAAATGGGAAAATTCTCAGGAATAAGCTAAATAATGTAGCATTGTAGTACAATGAAGCTATACTATAAAGTAAATATTTATGAGTTCATACTGATTTAAATAAATGATTGAATAATAAATTAGGGAAAAAAGACAAATCTCTCCCATTGAAGAAGCCAATAATTTATGCAGATACTCTCCCACAAGGAAGAAGACATGAGTTCCCCATTCCTTGAGAGATGGCCACACTTAAGTGACTTGATTCTAAAGGGTATGAAAAGTTAATAAGAAAAAAAGTAACTATAAGTAGCAGAAACTGACAAACACTATCTAAGCCAGATGATCAACATCAACAATGATGCCTCAGGTTGATAGAAAATACTCCTAATACCATATGGCGAGAAGGGAGCTTCACCTCCATTGCCTTTCTCTCAGAAACACTTATCTCCAGTCAATCATAAGAAAAACATCAGACAAATCCCAGATGAGGGTAGTCTGCAAAATATCCAACCAGTATTCCTCAAAACTGTCAAGGTCGTCAGAAATGAGGAAAGTCTGAGGAATTGTCACAGCCAAGAGGAGACCAAGAAGATATGATGATTCAGTGTAATTTAGTATCTTGGATGGGATCTTGAAACAGAAAAAAAAAAGGCATTAGAGGAAAACTAGTGAATGGTAACAATGGGGGAACCTAGATGTGGAACTCTATCTTTGCAGTTCATGCGCGAATCTAAAACTATGTTAAAATAAAAATTGTATAATTATCTGTACCATCCCAATTATGTAAAGGAATACATTAGGAATTCTTACAACTAAAATAGTTGTATCCCTTGGGAGCTAAAAGTAATAATATTTCTGATAAAAAATTAACAATAGGTATCATTTGGTGAGCACTTGCAAAGTGCCAGCACCATGCTCAGGACCACACATGTTATTAACTCATTTCACGCATGCAGCAAGCCTATGAGCTAGGTACTAATATCACCTCGCTTTGCATGTAGGGAAACTGATGCACAGGAAGGTATGTCAGGGACTAAACTGTGGCTAATCAGGAAGAGAGCTGCACAAACAACAAAAGTTGCACTATAGAACATTTCTCAGAGTAGACATCAATACTCAAAGGGATTATTTCACATAGAATGTGTTGATTAGAAGATTATAAAAGGACGAGTTGTTTCTAAGATGTAAAATAATATAATCGGATTTCTTACCCTAAGCTTTGGGTAGATTACAACTGCACAACAGAATACTAAACAATTCTGGAATGGGCATATGGTGATCTATTCTGTCCTAGGGATCTGAAGAGTCAGTACTTACAGACAAACCAGGATTCATATCAACAGCTTTTACTTATGAATGTCGATTATATGCCAACGATATGGAAATGAATGCAATAAGAGAACTAGCCAGCCAAGATTCTGGAATAGTGCTTCGAGAACCAAAATTTCTCTAAAACTTTATGAAAAAGTCTGACAATTAGGAAAATTACCAGAGTTACACTGGATCGTGTCTGTTCAAGGGCTTTTTTCTTGGAAAAGGAAAGCCCGTTCAAGGGCTTTTCTCTTGGAAAAGACCTTTCTCTAGGAGTCTAACAGAGCCAAGAACCAGAAGAAATGGGGGAGAGAGAAGACACCCAGATCTCAGGGTCCTGGGATCGAGCCCCACATCCGGCTCTCTGCTCAGCAGGGAGCCTGCTTCCCCCTCTCTCTCTGCCTGCCTCTCTGCCTACTTGTGATCTCCTTCTCTCTGTCAAATAAATAAATAAAATCTTAAAAAATAAAAAAAAAGAACATTTCTTCCAGAGAGAACAACATGGGACCTGGCAGAGAACAGTGGATTTGCGTTGGTCCCTTATTCACTCTGGTGAAAGACTGTTCCTGGAGGTGTAGTGGGGAGAAAGCAGAGCCAGTACGAGGCCCCTGCCAGCGTCTGTCTTTTAGAGAGACAGAAAACTGTGCCTGCTTCCAATTATGGAGAATGAAATGATGTAACTCCAGCACCTAGAGGGCCCCACACATACTTATTCCTCCATAAATATTTATTTGCTGAATAAAATAATTCTCAATTTCATTTTTGTTTATTAATTCCAAGTTAGTAAACACCATCTAATTATATACTGAATGCATTCGGACAACAAAAATCAAAATTCTAATTCACAGAGTGGAGGGATAAAGAAGAGGGAAAGAGGTAAACTGCCCAAATTCTCAAAATTTATTCACAACAAGGCTTATTTCAGATTAGTGTTCTGTCCATTATTTATGTACTAACAGTTTGAGAATAGCTAATATACATTTGTTGTTCAAAAAATATTTATTGATCACTTGCTATGTGCCATACTTGTATCTGGTTCAGGGATATAGAGTTGAATGGCAAATACTACCTTCTTCCAGAAAACTCGGCATCTAGAATAACAACATAAATACCAACAGTTAACATTTATCAGACACAGTGCTTGGCAGTGTTTTAAGCATGTTACACATATTAATTTGATCCTCTCAATAAACTTACAAAATAGGACTATTATTTCCATTTTTCAGATAAAACTAAGACTGAAGAAGCTTAAGTAACTCGCTCAAGGTTATATAGGTGTTAAGTGACAAAGCTAAAATCTGAACCCAGAAAAACTGACTCCAGAGTGCCAGACAGTATGAAAAACATCACATAAAAGCATGTGTGATTAATAAAATATATATTTATCTATAATATACATAATACATAGTGCAGGAAAATGGTAAACATTGAATAAAAATAGTATAATAAAAAATTCTATAATCTTCTCCAACGTGGAAGAGCCAAACACATTATGTATGTGTGTGGGGTTTGGGGGGGGATAGTAGTGGTTTTAAAAAGTCATAATAATCATAAAAATAGAATAATGATTTAGTTAAATATACTAGCAGACTCATGGGAACCTAACCTCTAAATCTTTCTTTCAGGATCAAGAAGTATCTAAGATATCTCTTATATGTGTTCACAGTCTGAGTTTTGTTGGTCCCTTGTAGCAGCCTCCCCACCCTGTTATTTCTGATAAGATGACCTCAAAAGAGGAAGTAATTAACTTTGTTGAGATTTTCCACTGAAAGGTTTATGGGGAAAGATATGCTCAGTGTAGATCCTTGAGGAAAGAGAGGGTTTTTCTAGGTAGTCAAAGAAGGGAAGGCATTCAAAACTGAGGAAACAGCAAGGACAAGTATTCCAGAATCTCTAGAACATAAGCTATAGAGACTAGAAAGAAATGCTCTGAAGAGATGGCAAAGGGCAGGTTGAACATAATCTCAAATTTTTCTAAGGAGCCATTGAAAAGTTTTAGGAATTAATATGAAAATTTGTGCTTTAGAAACAGGTACAGAATCTGGTGGAAGACACACTAGCTAGGAATTTACTAAAATAGGGAAACTTAAAAAATGAGAGTGTGGAGTGAAATAATACAAATAACAGTTTAAATTAAAGGGAATGGATATGAGAAACATGCTATCAAGGTCAAATTTACAATCTTCACTGACAAATTAATTTTTACTCATTCATTTATTCAAAAGAATATTTATAAAGTACCTAACAAATTTTTGGTATGGCTCTAAATGCAGCAATGGGCAAGACAAAGTCTTTTGCCTTATGATGCTTTATGGTGCATCCCAGTGAGATAAGCACAAAGTAAACAAGGGTATAATAATATTAGGTAAGAAGTGCAGTGAAGAAAAATGCAGGATAAAGTGTGCTGATGGGTGGGTGCTCAGGACAACATGAGAGGAGAGTGTGCTAAACAAAATCATGATCCCTCGTAGATGTTCATATCTTAAACCCCAGAACCTGTGAAGATGTTATGCCACATTAAAAAGTTTGGACGTGGAATTAAAGGGGCTAACCACTGAACTGTAAAATACGGAGATTATACTAGATGATGTGGGCAATTCCAATATTATCACAAGGGCCCTTAAAAGTGAAGGAGGAAATAAAAAAAAAGAGAGAGGGAGAGAGAGAGATAGCAGTCTGAGCAGGACCCGGTTTCATGTTGCTGATTTTCAAGATGGAGAAAACTCAGACTTCCAGGGAAAATAATGGATTAGGAAGATCCTGGGCTCAGCTCGTCCCATAGGTAGAATGAGATCACACCTGCATCGGGGTAAATCACCCAGAAAACCACCTGAACATGGGCAGAACAGACTCTCAGCAACTAAATATAGAGAAGAGGCCACATCAAAGAGGAGAAAAAGGGCAGAGACATGGTCGGGTGCTAAACTGACCATAGAACTGTCCATGAGATACTACTAGCACAGAGAGAGGAAAAAAACAGACCCAGACAATAGGCACCACAGACAGGAGGAAGACATAGCCTTATAACATTTGGCTTTGAAAACCAGAGAAGCCGAATTTCACAAGTTCTTACAATCAGTAGGACTTAACACCTGGAACTTTAAAAATCAATGGGCTCAGCTCTGGGAGAACAGAGAGGGCCAGAGGAAACTGAGCCCCCACCTTTAAAGACACAGCACCATGGAGATACAGCCTATAAGCAGCAGTTTGAAAAATACCTTGTGTATAAGAGAAGGAGATTTGTTTACTAATCTCAGAGCATGTGCTGAAGAAGCAGGGATCCCTGGGAGAATTTACCAAGGAGGTGACAGGTGATATTTCCCTCCCCAAAGCCCCAACCTAGATACACAGACACCTGTAGGAACCAGTGCACAGTGCCAACAGTCCATACATACATAACTCGCTGACAGGGCATCCCTTCCCTCCTTTTTTGCACATGTTCCCTCCAGCCAGGGTTTAGTTCCAGGTTTCCTCCCGCAGAAGGCCCATGTAAACCTTGCTAACACCCCACACAATCTGTCCTGCATGGTTCTGTACCCCTCCAACCTGGCTGGCATCAGTCCCCAACAGCTGTAGGTCCCCTCCTGCAGGACACAGTGCAGAACTTACTTACACCGTGTGCCATGTGTCTTGCCCCACACTCTGCAGACCTTCCCTCTCCAATATACTCTTGGACAGCACCCATCTAAAGTGGGACCACAAATTTGGCAGTGTGCAAGCAATCCCAATAGGGTCCAACACCACTCTAAAGTGACTCCTGCCCCAGGGAGAGGGGAAGATAACCATACACACCAGTTTCACTATGCCCCCAGCAGTGGGATGGGGGCAGACATCTGGTCTGACAACAAAAGCTTCTCAGGGGACGACACAGGGAAAAGCACCCTGTAGTTTGGTGCTACAGCATCTCTGGCAAACACCAGGTCTGATTGAACTTAATGCCAAGGCAGCCCCAGACGGGCCCACTAAAAGCATGGGACCAACCCTGCCCACAACAGGCAAAGAGATCATTGCAGAGGACTGGACTTGAGGCAAAAGCAGCTCAATCATAATATGAGGGTGCACACAACACACACAGGAGACTTCATAAATATTCTTTTATAAAATGAATGAGTAAAAATTAATTTGTCAGTGAAGATTGTAAATTTGACCTTGATATGATGTTTCTCATATTTCTATCCATTCCCTTTAATTTGTACTGTCACCAGTTTCCAGTAAACAGGGAACATTACACTGCAGAGCACTACAGGACATCTTCATAAGGCCACTACTTTCAAGAGCAGGAGACAGAGCTGACTGTCCCAAAACAAAGAAACAGACACAGACTTAGACAAAATGATGAGACAAAGGAGTAGGTCCCAAATGAAAGAACCCTTAACAAAGAGATAGAAAAAACAAAACAAACAAAAAAAAACACTTGATGGATAACCAGTAGGCCAGAGGAAGTTGAGGAATAGATCAGCAACCTAGAAGACAGAGTAATGGAAAGCAATCAAGCTGGAGAGAGAAAAATAATAATAAATGAAAATAGACTTAGGAAACTCAGTGACACCATCAGCTATAATAATATTTGCATTATGCAGATCCCAGAAGGAGAACGGAGAGAAAAGAGGGAAGAAAATTTGTTTGAGGAAATAACAGCTGAAAACTTTCTAAAACTGGGAAAGGAAATAGAAATCCAGATCCAAGAGGCATAGAGAGCCTTCAACACAATCGACCCAAGAAGATCCACCACCAAGACTCATGGTAATTAAAATGGCAAGAAGTAGTGACAAAGAGAGAATTTTAAAAGCATCAAGAGAAAAGAAAACAGTTACATACAAGGGAAACTCCATAAGGCTGATTTTTTCAGCAAACTTTGCAGGCCAGAAGGGTGTGACACAATATATTCAAAGTGCTGAAAGGGAAAAATCTACACCAAGAATACTCTATCCAGCAAGATGAAAAAGAGAAATGAAGAGTTTCTCAGATCAACAAAGGTTAAATGAACCCATGACCACTAAACCAGCCCTACAAAAAATGTTAGAGGAGACTCTGAGTGGAAAGGAAAGATCGTAAGTAGGAGAAAGAAAAGTAAGAAGCATGAAAGCAGTAAAAATAAGTGTATCTATAAAAATCAGTCAAGGGATTCATAAAATAAAAGGATGTAACGTATAACACCATATACCTAAAATATGGGAGTAAAAAATGGGTTTGAACTTAAGTGGCCATCAGTTAATATAGACTGCTATGTGCACAAGACACTATATGCAAACCTAATAATAACCACAAATCAAAAGCCAGTAATATATATGCAAAAATAGAGAGAAAGGAATCCAAATATATCACTAAATAGAGTGAGCAAACCATGAGAGAAGAGAGCAAGAGAAGAAAAGAACAGAGAACTACAAAAACAACCATAAAACAAGTAACAAAATGGCAATAAGTACATACCTATCAATAATTACTTCAAATGTAAATGTAGATGGACAAAATGTTCCAATGTTCCAATCAGAAGACAGAAAAAGACAAGATGGATTAAAAAAAAAACAAGACTAATCTATGTGCTGTCTATAAGAGACTCATTTCAGACCTAAAGACACATGCAGATTGAAAGTGGAGGAATGGAAAAGCATTTATCATGCAAATAGAAGTGAAAAGAAAGCTGGGGTAGCAATACTTATATTGGACAAAATAAACTTTAAAACAAAGACTGTAACGAGACAAGAGGACACTATATAATCATAAAAGGAACAATCCTACAAGAAGATACAACAATTACATACTTATGCACCCAGCATACATAAAGTACCTCATAACAAACATAAGAGAAGTAATCCATAGTAATACAACAACAGTAGGGAATTAACACCCCACTTACATCAATGGGTAGATCATTCAAACCGAAAATCAACAAGGAGGCAGTGGCTGGAACACACTGGAACAGATGGATTTAACAGATATATTCAGAACATCCCATCCTAAAACAGCAGAATACACATTCTTTTTCAAGTGCGCATGGAACATTCTCCAGAATAAATCATATATTAGGCCACAAAACAAGTCTCAACAAATTTAAAAGATGGAAGTCATACCATGCATTTTTTCACACCTCAATGCTTTGAAACTAGAAATCAACCACAAGAAAAAAATCTGGAAAGACCACAAATACATGGAAGCTAAATAACATGGTACTAAACAATGAACAGGTCAACCAAGAAATCAAAAAGGAAATCAAAATTACATGGAGACAAATGAAAATGAACACGTAATGGTCCAAAATCTTTGGGGGGGCGCCTGGGTGGCTCAGTGGGTTAAGCCTCTGCCTTCTGCTCAGGTCATGGTCTCGGGGTCCTGGGATCGGGCCCCGCGTCGGGCTCTCTGCTCAGCGGGGAGCCTGCTTCTCCCTCTCTCTCTGCCTGCCTCTCTGCCTGCTTGTGATCTCTCCCTCTCTGTCAAATAAATAAATCTTTAAAAAAAAAAAAAATCTTTGGGATGCAGCAAAAAGAGATTCTAATGGGGAATTTTATAGCAATCTACACTTACCTCAAGAAGCAAGAAAAATCTCAAATATACAACCTCACCCTACATCTAAAAGAGCTAGAAAAAGAAGAACAAATAAGACTCCAAAACAGCAAAACAAAGAAAATAATAAAAATTAGAGCAGAAGTAAACAAAATAATAACAAACAAACAAAAATAAATGAGATCGATGAAACCAGGTGCCGGTTCTTTAAAAGGATCAACAAAATTCATAAACCTTTGGCCAGACTCATTAAAACAAATGAAAGAAAAAAAAAGAAGGTGGATGCAAACAAAACCAGAAATGAAAGAGGAGAAATAACTGACACCACAGAATACAAAGGATTATAAAAGAATGTTGTGAAAAATTATATGCCAGCAAATTGGACTACCTAGAAGAAATTGATAAATTCCTAGAAACATATAACCTCCCAAAACTGAATCAGGAAGAAATAGAAAATTTGAACATACTGATTACTAGCAATAAAACTGACTCAGTAATCAAAAGCCTCCCAACAAACAAATGTCCAGGACCAGAAGGCTTCATAAGTGAATTCTACCAAACATTTAAAAAGAGTTAATACTTATTCTTCTCAAACTATTTCAGGAAAAAAAAAAAAGAAGAAGAAGAAAGAAATAGAAGAGGAAGGAAAAGGAAAACTTCCAAATTCATTCTATGAGACCATCATTACCCTCATACCAAAACCAAAACACTACATAAAAAGAAAACCACAGGCCAATATCTCTGATGAACATAGATGAAAAAATCCTCATCAAAATAATAGCAAACCAAATCATAGAATACATTAAAAAAATCATTTACCATGATCAAGAAGGATCTATTTCTTGGATATAAGATTGATTCAATATTTGCAAATCAATCAACATGATATATCACATCAATAAGAGAAATGATCATTTTATATGATCATTTCAATAGGTGCAGGAAAAGCATTTGACAAAGTACAACAACGATTCATGATAAAAACTCTCAATGAAATAGGTTTAGACAGAATATACTTCAACAGAATAAAGGCCATATATGAAAACCCACAGCTGACATCACCCTTGATAGGAAAAAAAATGAGACTATTTTCCCTAAGATCAGGAATAAGACAAGAATGTCCCCTCTCACCACTTTTATTCATAATACTGAAAGTCCTAGCCACAGCAATAAGATAACAAAAAGAAATAAAAGGCATCCACGTGGATAAAGAAGAAGTAAATCTTTCACTATTTGCAGGTGACAGGATACTATATATAAAAAACCCTAAAGACTCCACCAAAAAAAAAAACCAAAAACAAACAAACAAACAAAAACCCAAAAACAAAACCTAGAACTGATAAATGAATTTAGTAAGGTCGTAGGATACAAAAATCAATATACAGAAATTCATTGCATTTCTATATACCAATAATGAAGTAGCAGAAAGAACAATTATGAAAACAGTCCCACTTACAATTGCTCCAAAAAGAATAAAATACCTAGGAATAAGCTTAAACAAGGAGGTGAAAGGCCTGTACTTTGAAAACTATAAAATGTTGATAAAAGAAATTGAAGATGACACAAAGGAAAGATATTTCATGTTCACAGATTAGAAGAATGAACATTGTTAAAATACCCATACTACCTAAAGCAATCTACAGATTTAACGCCATCCCTATCAAAATACAAACAGTATTTTTCACAAAACAACAACAACAACAACAAAAATCCTAAAATCTGTATGAAACCACAAAAGGCCCTGAATAGCCACAGCAATCTTGAAAAAGAAGAACAAAACTGAAGGTATCACAATCCTAGGTTTCAAGATATACCACAAAGCTATAGTAATCAAAACAGTATGGCACCAGCACAAAAGTAGACACATAGATCAATATAACAGAATAGAAAACCCAGAAATAAACCCACAATTATACAGTCAATTAATTTTCAGCAAAGCAGGAAATAATATCCAATTTGAAAAAGACAATCTCTTCAACAAATGGTGCTGGGAAAATTGGTCACCTACATGCAAAAGAATGAAGTTAGACTACTTCCTTAGACCATACACAAAAATAAACTCACAATGGATTAAAGAACTAAATGTGAGAACTGAAACCATAGAAATCCTAGAAGAGGGCACAGGCAGAAATGTCTCGACATCAGTCTTAGCAATATTTTTCTAGATGTGTCTCCTGAGGCAAGAGAAATAAAAGCAAATGTAAATTATTGGGACTACATGGAAATGAGAAACTTCTGTACAGCAAAGGAAACAATCAACAAAACTAAAAGGCAACCTATGGAATGGAAGAAGATATTTGCAAATGGTTTATCATAAAGACTTATAAAACTCACCACCCAAAAAAACAGATAATCCATTTAAAAAATGGGCAGAAGACGTGACCAGACATTTCTCGAGAAGACACCCAGATGGCCAACAGACACATGAAAAGGTGCTCCACATCATTCATCATCAGGGAAATGCAAGTCAAACCACAAAGAGATATCACCTCACACCTGTCAAAATGGCTAAAATAAAAAACACAAGGAACAGCACATGTTAGTGAGAATGTGGAGAAAAAGAAATCCTTGTGCACTCTTGATAGGAATGCAAACTGGTGCAGCCACTGCGAAACAGTAAAATATTAAAAATAGAAGTAACATATGATCCAGTAATTCTACTACTGGGTATTTACCCAAATAATACAAAAACACTAATTCAAAGAGATACATGTACTCCAATGTTTATAGCAGCACTATCTACAATAGCCAAATTATGGAAGCAGTCCAAATGTCCATCAACTGAGGAATGGATAAAGAAGATATGGTATGTATATATACATAATGAAATATTACTCAGCCATTAAAAAACAAATGAAATATTGCCATTTGCAATGACAATGAAGAAGCTAGAGAGTATAATGCTAAGTGAAATAAGTCAGAGAAAGACAAATACCATATGATTTCAATCATATGTGGAATTTAAGAAACCAAACAAAGGAAAAAAGGGAAAAAAAAGACAATCCAAGAAACAGATTCTTAACTACAGAGAACAAACTGATGGTTACCAGAGGGAGGTAGGTGGAGGATGGGTGAAATAGGTGAAGGAGATTAAGAGTACACTTATGGGGCACCTGAGTGGCTCAGATGATTGAGTGTCTTCCTTCTGCTCAGGTCATGATCCCAGGGCCCTGGGATTGAGCTCTGCATGGGGTTCCTGCTTGGCGGGGAGCCTCCTTCTCCCTCTCCCTCTGCTGCTCCCCCTGCTTGTGCTCTCACTCTCTCTCTCAAATAAATAGAATCTTAAAAAAAAAAAAAAGTACACTTATGATGAGCATGTGTAGAATTGTTGAATCACAATGTTGTATACCTGAAACTAATATAACACTGTGCTATGCACAAGTATACTGGAATTAAAATTAAAAAAAAAATAGCAGGGGAAAGTTTAAAAAGAAAAAAAGAAGTCACCATGAACCAAGGAATGTGAGTGGCCTCTAGAATCTCAGGTAGGAGGGAAATGGATTCTCCCCTCTGTCCTTGAAAAAGGAAAGCAGCCCTTCTGACAGCTTGATTTAACCAAGTAAGACCGTGGCTGACCTCTGACCTCTAGAATTGTAAGATGATAATTCGTTTTTTTTAAGCTACCAAGTTTCTGGTAATATGGTATAGCAGCAATAGGAAACTAACACAGGGAGCAAGAGCTCCATCACTGGATGATTGGTTGAATGATGAGTGGTGGTACCACTACTGGAGGTAGGGGAAATTGAGGGAAGGGGAGATTTCTTACTTGTTATTCAGGGTAGGTATTCAGGAAAAGATAATGAGTTCAATTTTGAAATTCTTAAGAGTGAAGGCACCAATATGGACAACCAGATGGAAATGTTTAGAATATAGTTGGATAGAAATGTCAGAAAAAAATAGGAAAGTAAATTTCAGAGTTTTGTCTTGTTTTTAATCAATTTGCATGTGGTAATGGGAGCCATAAGCAAGGATAAGATTGTCCAGGGAGTATTTGTAATAGTATGAGAAGTAAGGAATTCCTGGAGCAGAGATCTTACTTAGAACACTCACTCACTTAGAGGGAACTTGGGAAAATAGTGACCCACAAGGAGACTATTTCTGTCTAGATATATCTAACCCCACTTCATATCTCACTCCTGAGTTTAGATCCACATTTACAACAGCTTGTTGGACATCTCTACTCAAATATCACATAAGCCTATCAAATTTGTTGTGTCTAAAATGAAATGAATCTTTTCCCACAAACCTGATCTTCCTGTTTCATATTTACTTCCAGCTAAGGATACTTCCAGGAACTTCATTGTCCAAGGTAGAAACCCAGGGATTAACAATGACTCCTCTTTTCTTTCGCTATGCTCTTCATCAAATCCTTTATTAAATTTTGTCATATCTACTTTCTTACACTTTCAAATTCCTCTGCTTCTCCCTATTCCCCACCAATCGCCCCCATGTCCAAGGTCACTATCATCTTCCAACAAGACTACAATGTTACATGCAGTCTTCCTCCTCCCCACTCTAATCCCCACACTGCTTTCCAGCATGAGATTTAAAAGCAATAGTGATCATAGCATTGCCTTACTGAGAACCCTCCAATGGTTTCCTGTATTTTCAGGATAAAATATAAATCTCTGAACATGACAAAAATTCCCTCAATGATCCCACTCTTGACCATGTCCCCATTCTCAACCATCTCTCTTAAGTTACACACACAACAAAATACCTTTTCCTAAATATGCCATTGCTCTGCCATGTGCCTCATCCTTTTAACATACTGTTCCCTCTACCTTTAACAAATCTCACCTTTCTTCACCTGGATAAGTTGTCCTGCTCCTTCAAGACTCAACTTATATACTATTCTTTCAGAAATCTTTCCCTGACATCTCCAAAGTTTACTCAAGAACTCCTCCAGTGTAAACCCTTATGCAGAAAAGAGATTAAAAGTATTTGGGGTAAATCGCAGAACTGACTAACTACTGAGAAACCTGACTTGTAAAAAGACAGAAAACAGGGGAGCTCTAGAGTCTGGTAGTAAAAACTCCTGACACTATTGTCATGATGATACCGCTGGAACAAATTTATACAGAGCTTATTTTTCATCCTTGTGTCATTCTCTCCAGATTCAAAGTCTCAGGGGAGAATCAGATTGGCTTGGCTTGAGTCACGTGATGACCACTCAGCTAGATGAAGGAGTATTGGTGTACATTCTCATCACCAACACACACATGGGGAAAAGGTAAAACTACACAATGAGATTAAAATGCTGCTACTAAAAAAAGAGAGCAAGGGAAAGTTCAAAACAACAAATATCTACTAAAGCCTCGAACCAAGTGTGAGAGTCATCAGATCGGTGTCAGAAATATCCTTTTTTTCCCTAAAATGTGAGAACACGCTGGAGAAAATCAGAGCACCCAGTCAGCTTTCTCATTTTCAAGTAAAGTTGGTATGTCATTATAACAATGACCTAATAAGTCAGCATTCATTAAAATGTGCTGCAGGCTAAAATCAGGGCCATTTCTTTTGTCATCTGAAACATACTGGAAGCTGAAAAAGGGCATTTTGTGGAAAGGAAATGATACTCCTTTTAAAAGTTTTATCACAAGTAAGGAAATTTCTAGGTTAGATTAACATCTTACTTGTAGTCCGAGGGCTCATGAGAATAAGTAAAGGGCTACACCGTTTTATTTCCTGAGGATCAACAAGCATCTTTCTATTAGCTCTTATTTTTCTTAGAAGCCTCATGGAAGTCACATGGCACAGCCCGCTCTAGCACAGACATACTCTCAAATTCAGCAGACATCAACTGTCTTTCCCCCTCAGCTCTTGATCCTGCCAGCCTCCACATGTCACAGGTATGTACTTCAATTTTTTTAATTAGGACATGAGTTTCCAAAAGGGATAGAGCACTCAAAGACATATCTTGGCTCAGAAACAGACCATGAAATATGATCGTTCTGTAGGAGAGTGGGCACAGATAAACCTCGTCACAGTGGAATCCCCTGGAAAGATGACTTGGAAGAAGCTTTAGTGAGAGTCACTCTCCTCATTGCAGTGTCAAAGTTCAAACCTAAGTCCTGAAATGCAGAACAGCCTTTTTTTCTGCAAATTGAATATGAAGTGTCTGGACAGCACAGGAAACTTACTCAATGGTTTCATTCTTCTGCCACCAAGTTCATTAGCATTTATTTTTTACTTTTATCTATTGATGAATATTAGCAGAAGCAGAATTAGCTACAATCTGATATCCCATTAACAGAAAGAGGTGCTTTTTCTAAAAACATGGCAGTCACATGTAGAGGAAAAACTAGTAGAGAAAAAGTCTTCTTTTCCTGGTTTCTCTGTTAACTGGCAATGTTACTTTGTATGAAATACTTAACTTTTCTGTGTTTCTAATTCTCTGCTGTGCATGGCAATATCAGTTGTGAGAGCTCAATAACTAATATAAAATTTTGGGAAAAAATGAGCTACCATAACCAAAGTCAAAATAGATCAGTGCTTTGACACATTCACTATTGTACTCCAAAGTTATAATTCCCATCCAATAACATTCTACTTTAGGTTCAGAAACTAGAGAAGAGTTCCATTTCTTCCCACTACTGTATACGTTCTAGTTATTCTCCCTAGAAAACTGATGAGTAGCTTTTGGTCAGTGGATGTTTGGTTAATTCCCCCCAAAATAGGAAAATTAAAATTTTGAAAAGTTAGCTGAATTAGATTACAGATTTTGCTAAATTTAATTTCTATTATTATTTAACTATCAAAACACTAATCCTTTAAAGAAAATTTGACACAATATAAGCCAAGTCAGATAAGTATAAATGTTGACTATTCTTGGGTGCATGCAAGTTGAATCTAAAAATTGTATTTAATTGATTCTGGAAGCACATTTTGAAGTTCAATTCTTTAGAAATCAGTTGGAAGTCCACGAATGGTAATAGTATTTAGCTCATTTCAATGGAAATAGTCTCATTAACACGTCAGCTGCTAAAAATGTATGAGCCCAGCCATGTCCTTTGCCTGCCTGGAGGAAAGAAACCCTACTTGCACAGTTTTGCTTTTAAAAATAATCCTTGTTTAAATTGTTAACAGTTGCTCTAGTGGTGGCCCATGGCAAGAAATTCAAGCCCCTCTCCTTCTCTCTTATATGAGCATTTCCAAACCCTTCAGCCAGCTCTTATACTGTCAATGCAAAATGACTTTTCTAACTGCATTTAAACTATTTTAACCAGCTTTAGTGATAGACTTTCTTCCTCAGTGCAGAATATGCAGTTTAAATCAAAACATCAGAATGCTAAACATGCATGTTTTCTACAACATGATCTCAAAAGTTCCAAAAGTAATGAGCAATATCAGTAATATCAGAATAGATATCCAGTAAAATAGCCAGATGGCATTAATTAACCCTCTTAGATTATCTGTTCTTTATGAATGAACTGAATGGAAACTTTTCAAATAATTTTGTTCTCATGGGTAAGATGTTTGCTTTAAAGTAGGTGGTTCCAAGGAGGGATTTCATTTCTATATTAGGTGACTTAAAATAATAGGATATTTAGGAAAACATCATACAGAGTCTGCCTTGAATTAAAGCAATTTCAGCAAATAAAGCTCATATCAGAATTGTAACTCATGGGAAATGTTGTTTTTTTTTTTTAATGGAACATTGAAGCTTGCATTGTTATCACTTTAGGCCCTCAGAACTGGTCATTTTGCATCAATGTTGATTGTTTATTTTGAGCCATTAGTGAAGCTCACATTCCAGAAATATTCAATCCAAATTAAGGAAAAGAGCACCAACTGGAAGAAATAATATTTTAATTATACTTCAAGATTAAAGTCCCCAAGACACAAAAAAAAAGGAAAGATATTTCGTGCTCATGGACTGAAAGAATAAATATTGTTAAAATGTCCATACTATCCAAAGCAATCTACAAATTCAGTGCAATCTCTATCAAAATTCCAATGGCATTTTACACAGAAACAGAATAAACAATCTTAAAATTTGTATGGAACCACAGAAGACCCCAAGTATCCAAAGAAATCTTAAGAAAAAAGAACTGGAGGCCTTACAGTCTCTGATTTCAAACTGTATTATAAAGGTACTATAACCAAAACAGTATAGTATTTTCATAAAAACAGACACATAGATTAACAGAACAGAACAGCAATCCCAGAAATAAACCCACACATGCATGGTCAATTAAATTATAACTAAGGAGCCAAGAACATACAATAGGGAAAGACAGGGTCTTCAATAAATTTTGTGTTGGGAAACTGCACAGCCACATAGAAAAGAATGAAACTAGATCACTAGCTTATACCGCACACAAAAAATCAACTCAAAACAGATTAAAGACTTGAAAATAAGACCTAAAACCATTAAACTCTTAAAAGAAAGGATGACATCAGTTTTGGCAATGAATTTTTGGGTCTGACCCCAGAAGCAAAATGAAACAAAAAAACAAAAACAAGTGGGACTACACAAAAAAGTTTATGCACAGCCAAGGAACCCGTCAACAAAATGAAAAGGCAACCTATTGAATAGAACAAAGTATTTGCAAACCATACATCTGATTAGGGTTAATATCCAATATATATAAAGATCTCATACAACTGAATAGCAAAACAATAGTCTGATTAAAACATGGATCAGAGGCTCTGAATAGATATTTTTCCAAAGAAGACATACAGATAACCAACAGACATATGAAAAGATGCTCAACACCACTCATCATTAGGGAAATGCAAAACGAAACCACAACATGCTATCACCTCACCTCTGTTAGAATGGCTATTATCAAAAAGACAAGAAATAAGAAGTATTAGTGAGAATTTGGAAAGAAGGAAACCCTTGTGCCTTGTTGATAGATATATAAATTGGTAGAGCTAGGACAAAAAACAGAATGGAGGTTACTCAAAAACTTAAAAATAGAACTACCATATGATCCAACAATTCCACTTCTGGGTTTTATCCAAAAAACACAAAAACGCTAATTTGAAAAACATATATGTACTTCATGTTTACTTCATTATTTTCAATAGCCAAGATATAAAAATAACCTAAGAGTCCATCTACGGGTAAATGGATAAAGATGATGTGGTACACACACACACACACACACACACACACACACACACACACACACTGGAATACTATTCAGCCATAAAGAAGAGTAAAATCTTGCCATTTACAACAGCATCGATGGATCTTGAGACCATTATGCTAAATGAAATAAGTCAGACAAAGACAAATACCATATGATCTCACTTATATATATGGAATTTAAAAACAACAAAAAACAAGCTCATTGGTAGAGAACAAACTGGTGGTTGCCAGAGGCGTTGGGAAAGGGGAAGAAATGTGTGAAGTAGGTCAAAACATGCAAAATTCTAGTTATAATTAAATCATGGAATAATAATGTACAACGGGGTGACTGTAGTTAATAATACTATATTACACATATGAAAGTTACTAAGAGTAAATCCTAAAAGTCATCACAATTTTGTAACTATGTATAGTGATGGAGGTTCACTAGACATATTGTGGTGATCATTTCACAATATATGCAAATATTAAATCATGTTGTATACCTGAAATGAACATGTTATACTTCAATTTTACTTCAATTAAAAAGAAAGATTTAAGTGTCAAGAAAGTTCTTCCCATTTCCCACCAAATGATAAATGTCACTGATTCAAGATACTGTAAACAAAAAAAACAAACAACAAAAAAAGGCTTTTGCTTTTTGTTGGAAAAACCTACTCAGTACCTCTGAAACCTTCTTGACAAGTTCTCTAAAAGTAATTACTAGCTTTTTTCTTTATTTGAATATGAGGTTTCATAGCAAATTTTCAAGGCTCTTGCTCCCACCCTCTAATGCTTCAAATCTAAATGGCAAGTAGCCAGATGGCACAGAGCTGTTGTTCAGTGCAGAAACAAGAGTCTCCTGACATCTAGTAACCAGCTTTACAACTTCTGCTCCTGGAACCAAAGAATGAAAAGAAAGAGAAAGAGGAAACATAGAAGAAAATCTTCATGACCCTGGATTAGACAAAGACACCTTGTCATGCACCACCAATAAAATATGCACCCCACCCAAAAGAAGAAAAAGAAGTAGAAGAAGGAGGAGGAGGAGGAGGAAGAGGAGGCGGAGGAGGAGGAGGAGGAGGAGGAGAGGAAGACAACTTCTTAAACATTGTACCAAAAGCAAGATCAAAAAACAAAAAAACAAACAAAAAAAGTGAATTGGACTTCACGGAAATTAAAAATCTGCTCTTTCAAAAACACTAAGAGAGTAAAAAGGCAAGCCACAGACTGGGAAACAATAGTTGTAAATTATATACATGATGAAAGATTTGTTTAAAGAATATATAAAGAACTCTTAAAACTAATAAGAAATAAAAAAAATTTAATAGGCAAAAAATTTGAACAGGACCTTGCCCCAAAGAAGTCATACAGATTGAAAATAAACAGATGAAAACATTTTCAACACCATTAGTCAATAAGAAAATACAGAGTAAAACCACAATGAGATACACTACACATCTAACTGGAACAAAATTTAAAACATCGCAAAGGTCTTTAATAATGTGGAAGAACTGGAACTCTTCTATACTGCTGATGGAAAAGTAAAATTGCATAGCCACTTTGGAAAACAACGTGGCAATTTCTTAAATTAACATACACCTACCATATGATTCTGCCATTTCACTCTTTGATATTTACCCAAGAGAAATAAAACCATGTGTCCATAGAAAGACTTGTATACCAAGGTTCATACAGCTCTATTTGCAATAGCCAAAAACCTGTGAACATTCTAAATGCCATCAACACATGAACAGATAAACAAATGGTCCTTTATCCACATCATAGAATACCACTCTGCAATATAAAAGAGTGGCCTATTGACATATGACAATCTCAAAATAAGTACGAGTGAAAGAAATTAAACAAAAAGAATACATATTGTAGATTCTATTTATATAAAACCCTAGAAAGTACACAGTGAACCATAGTAACAAGAAGCAGATCAGGGTTGCCTCGGAAAGAGGGAAGAGGTGGGGAGGATAGGGAGAGCAAGAGGGAAGGGAATATGAAGGAATGCAAGAAAACCCTTGAGATGATGAATATGTTAATCATCTTAATTTTAGTGATAGTTTCATGGATACATACATATATATAAACTTATCAGTTGTATACTTGATGTGTGTGCAGTTTAATGTATGTAATTTACATTTCAATAATGCTATATTTAAAAAAGAAAAGGAAAACACTCTCCAGAGACAATGCTAGAATACCATATAGGGGTAAACAAACCAAGTTGTCTGCTCTTAGCACACACTGAACTTCCTTTTCCCCTGATAATATCTGCAAATTTATGAACTATCAAATACAGTATGTAGTCTTCACGGATAATATACTTACACATGCAAAAAGGAGCCAAATAATTAGCCACTCTCCCTACTTGCCCAGGAGAATAATAATCAATGTCTGATGAGTAGCAAAGCATACAAATTTGATATACAATGTTTCCATGCTCTATGAGGGTGGGCTGGAAACCCACGCTTATACATTGGAAAATGCTTACATAGCAGACTTCACTAAAGGGCCAGGTGCACATTTCCCCCCCCCCTCGCCCCCCCCCGACTTCTACACCAGCAGTGGTCTACTGTCTTGCAACCTGGATGGCTCTGTCAGTGGGGCAGATGGAACAGTTCTTTCCTACTTCTAGTTAGGTCTGATGCTCAACATTTCCTCCTTGCTGAGTATTCTTGTTCACATGTGTTCATTTGGCATTGAACCTGCTTACAAGATGTTCTAACAACGTAGATGCCAAGTCATAGTGGTTCTGCTCTCGGAACCTAGGAGTCTTCAGGGTACTATTTAATTCTGCCCTCTGTAATCTCTTAAGGAGGAGGAGGAAGAGGAAGATAAAGCTTTAGACTTTTTCCGCCTTTGTTGATACTTTCAGATAAAAAGGTCTGAAGCTGAACTTAGGAAGATACCAGTTTGACAGCCTCAGTTCGTAATGAAGAGGAGCTCTTTACCATTTCTGTTTCTCCCCTAAGGAAGGTGCCAATGGCTCTATTAAAAGGAAGGGGCTGTTTGCCAGTTGGAACGGCCTCACATGCCCTGTGAAGCTGCCCGACATAGCTGGTGGGCCAAAGAAGCCAGTCTCCATCCTGGAGTTTGACTCCTGCCAGAACTCACACCACCTGAGAAGCAACAGAGGATGGCCAAGACATGGGCAGTGTGCGTACCTATTGTCTTGGCACAAGTTCAGTTCAGTTTATACCAGTTAGTGCTGCCCCTGGAGAATATTTACTACATATACAAATAGGCAGTTAATATGACCCTTGATAGACGTGGTAATAGAGTTTGTTCTGACGACTGACCCAGAACTGCATTGTGCCAGTTATACCATGATTAATCCACTGTGCTGGCACAGAAAAAAAAGCTCTAGCTGAACCCTTGGATTCAGGTTGAGAATCAGCCTACCAAGAGCTCTAGTACAATGATCCGGTCGGTGTACAGTGAACCCAAAGGTTTTGAATTCTCTTAAACAATCTCTAATATACATGAAATGGAAAGACAGCATCAATACTAGCACTGACTCTTCCTGAAATGCCATCCCTTCTTGGGTTGGGGTTGTTCTTTTGTGGTCTGAAGCCCCTTGGAAGGTTTAAAATACATAATCAACCCTGGCTTCCAGCATCTTTTGGATTTTCAATGAAGACATGTACGCCAAGGAACATAATGCCAACAGTGAGCTAATTCCCTGAGATTCCTACCAGCCAAGGGATTTGGATAAAACTGATTCGTCTCCAGAAATGCCAGGAATATAATGCTACTCAGTAAATGGGCTTTGCTTTTCTGTACTTCTTGCCTTTCCAGCGCTGGCAGTATGAGTTTGTTAAAAATCACTCTTCAACATGAGGATGAGAGGACTCTTAGAAACTTCCTAGGCCAACTTAACACGTTTCCTGAAAGTATCATGTCAGAAAAGGAAGTGGGTGGTCCTAAGCCTCAGACCTTCCCATCCTCATCAGACTGGCAGGACAGAAATGACAATTGCCTGCCTCTAGAGAAATCCTGGAATAGACAGCTCTTACATATTAATACCCAACACAGACCAAGAAACTCATGTTCTCATAGATTCTCATCAAACCAATGGATTTCTCTTCCACACACGTGTTCTCAACTCAGCCACAAAGTCATAGAGCCACACGTAATAGGGGTTTAAATCAAAGATATATACAAGGTATTAAACATGTACCCAGGGAATAAATACTGTTATATCTTTAGACCTAAGTCCACATCTTAATATTTTATTTTTTTTAAGATTTTTAAAAATTTATTCATTTGAGAGAGATACAGAGACAGAGACAGAGACAGAGAGAGCACAGGCAGGGGGAGAGGCAGAGGGATAGGGAGAATCAGACTCCCCACTGAGCTGGGAGCCAGACATGGGGCTCCATCCCAAGACCTAGAGATCATGACCTGAGCTGAAGGCAGATGTTTAACCGTTTGAGCCACCCAGGCGCCCCCATATCTTAATATTTTAAAAAGGTGCCCAGTTCACATTTACTTAAATTACTACTGATCTTGAAAATGAAGTATTGGATATTTGGTTACTCTTTGTCACCTGTGATTTTTTTAAATATTTACCAAAGTAAAAGTTGTCATGAATCTTTTTTTTTTAAAGATTTTGAGAGAGAGAGATAGCGAGAGAGAAAGAGAGAATGAAAGAGAGAGAAAGCATAAGAGGGGTAAGGGGTAGAGGGGGATGCAGACTCCCTAATGAGCTGGGAGCCCAATGTGGGGCTTAATCCCCAGACTCCTTCGACCTGAGTCGAAGGCAGACAGTTAACCAACTAAGTCACCTAGGCATCTCTGTTGCCACATATATTTAAAAATATTTGGTGTATATGCAGAGAATCCTCCAATTACTATGCTATTACTCTCTAAGGTACAGGATTAAAACTTCACTTTATTCCATTTGTTAAAGAACTGGGAATTTTTCCTTACTGATAGGGAAAGGAAAAGCAATATTTGGATATAAAAACTAAGCAAAAGTGCATGCATTTCACAGAGTAGATTTCTCCAAGCAGTTCATATTGAGTAGTGAAGTCCTTCAGAGTCACTTTCCTTCTTATTCATGCACACCCTGATATATAAAAACATCTATGTAGTTAGTTGGAAAGTACACATTGGCATAGTCTGAGTCTACTGTGACAGTTCATGGTTACACATGTGGGGCCGATCTGGGCTGTCAGTTGGAATGTGGGACAGAGGTGCACCTATTTTGTTATTAAATATTTTTAACGTCACCCCAGATTACAAAATGTAATTGAAAGTTAGTAGCACGTTTTTTTCCCTACCATAATGCTGTGTTACAAGTAGCCCCTTTAGTGAATGCATTGTCATGGGCTATATTATAAAGGGAAGAGAAGAGCAGGAATCCTCCCTCTAAAACAGAGAACAGGAACTTGACAAGGATATTAAGTTGCTTCCTTACTGTCTGGGCTGCTAAAGCAAAATACCTATACTGGGTAGCTTATAAACAACATAAATATATATCTCACAGTTCCAGAGGTTGGGAACTCCACAATAAAGTTGCCAGCCGATCTAGTGTCTGGACTGCTTCTTCGTTCACAACCATCTTTTTGCTGCGTTCTCACATAGTAGAAGGGGCTAGGGAATTCTGTTTAGTATCTTTCATAAGATGTTAGTCTTAACAAAGATTTTTTTATATGACACCAAAAGCTTTTTGACATTGGTCTTGACAATGTTATATTGGATATGACCCTAAAAGGACAGGCAACAAAGGAAAAATAAACAAGTGGTATTATGTCAATATAAAAAGCTTGTGAAAGAAAACCAACAACAAAATGTAAAGAAAAACTACAGAATGGAAGAAAATACTGTGCACTATATATCAGATAAGGAAATAGTATTGAAAATATGTAAGGATCTCATCCAACTCAGTAACAGAATAAACCCATATTAAAAATGGTCTAAGGACTGAATAGACATTTTCCCAAAGAAGACATACAAATAAGTGAAGGAGATTAAGAGGTACAAACTTCCATTTATAAAATAAATTAATCACGGAGATGAAGAGCCCTGCACAGGGAATACAGTCAATATTATAACAACATTGTGTGGTGATAAATGGTAACTATACTTTTCAGGGAAGCATTGATTAATGTATAGAATTGTCAGATCACTATGTTGGACATCTGAAACTAACATTATACTTCAGTAATTAAAGAACATTAATCCCATTCATGAAAGCTCCATCTTCATGAGTTAATCACTTCCCAAAGAACCCACCTCCTAATACCATCTCTGTAGGCATTGGGATTTCAACGTATTGAAATTTTAAATTTTGAGGGGGCACAAACACGCAGACCATAATAACACTGTGGTAATAACTTTGCCTCCATTTCTTAGCTTTTGGTTTCTGTCACCTTTTGGAACCTATAGGCCCTCATTGCATGTCTTTATCACAACATTGAAAAGTCATAATCTAGACTGGTAACAATAATAGCTACCATGAATTGAATACCTTCTATGTACCAAATACTAACAATCCTCCAAGGTGTTATCCCTGTTTTACACACAAGTAATCTAAGATTCAAATGAGGCACATTATTTGCCACTAGGCCTATAGTATTAGATAGCACAGCAAAGTTTCCCACATGGGCTATCTACAAAGCCAATGTTCATTTTACTCTGTTCTATATTATTCTTCCTAGAAAAGCTATAAAGATTGTCAAGCTTTTCCTGAGATTCAGCATGTTTCCTCCATTCCTGCCACCTCTTGCTTTAATGGAACAAGCAGCCCTTACCCACCATGGACTCTGAATTCTAGTTATTTTAATATGGTTATGTTTGCTAATGTGATAATAGCAATAATAATAATAATAATAATAATACAATACCATGCATGTGACTAATCAAGGTGAGTTTTTGTTTCTTACCAGAAAAATAACTCTGGAATCAAAGGCAACATAGACTGGAAGAGCCCAGCCTTTGCTGGAAAAGGACAGATGATAAAGGGGACAATTTCAGAAGTTAGAAGTACCCTAAAGGAAACATTTCTCAGGTAATCAAAAATTAGTTTTTCTTAAACTAAAGTGATAATTTAGATTCTTAGTGAATCAGACAAAAACTACAAATTTGTGGCAGAAAGATATACAGAGGTTTAGATAACTACAGAACTCAGTAAAAACTCTTGAAGCTGGATTCTGAATGTATTCTTTGCATCTATCGTGTTCAGACTAATTTATAGCTGGTATTTAACTTTTGCTGTATTCAGAAGCGTTATTTTTCAAAAGAGTAAATTATTCTCACCTTTTAAAAGAAGACAGTCATTGTGGCGCTTCTGGGGGGTTTTGTTAGTTTGTTTAGCATTACATAACCTTATATTTGGAAAAGATAAAATAAATATATGTATTAGATACAGTCAAAACCATGGATGTATTCAAATTAAGTTATCAAGTTAATGTGATAGATGATGCTATTTTACTGAAACCAGAGTGTCGGTTTTATAAATGGTAGAATATACATCCTCAGGTCTGGTTCTATATTTTAGCTATTTCTGTGTGTTGAATTCAGTAATTTTAGTGCTTAAAAATGTCTTTTTAACTTAAGCATGCAGCATCTAATGGAATTAATAACTTTGAGATTTTTCTTGCTACTTCAGGATAATCAGATCTTACATTTAATCAAAACTACAACAATCTATTTCCACATAGCAATGTAAATAACTATACAAATGACCAGTTTAATTGAAGATTAGTGTTACCGTGCACAAGTTAAGATTGGTTTGGTAGTAAAGACAAAAAAAAAAAAAATGGTTTCATTTCTTTAGATTTTTTTTCTTTTATCATAAAAGATGTCTAGAAATCAGGAGTCCATGACTGATACAGGTAAGCTATGATGTCATCAAGAATGCAGGCTCCTATATTTCTGCTCCTGAATCATACCTTCCATTTTTAAAGGCACCCCATCATCCATGGAGCGCATGCTGCAATTCCAATTATCATCTTCACACTGAAAACAATAGAGCAAAGGCAAAAGGGCAAAAAGTATTCCTCTCCACTGAGTTGGCTTCCTTCAAACAGCCTTGCCATAATTTCAACACGATATTTCTATTTACACCCTATTTGCCTCAACTGAAACATATGGCCGTACCTAGTTACAAAGGAAAAAAAGAAATAGAAATTTGTTTTTCGTTTCCATGTAGCAGTGTGTCTGGGTTGTTACTTAGGTGAAAGAGGAAAATGTTTATCAGAGTAGGCAACTATTAATCTTTGTCACATGTTATACTTTTACACTCTGCACTTTAAAAATCGAATGCAGTTCTTAATAAGGAACGTTTACATCTACCACCAATAAACTGTTCCCATTTGGTATACACAAAGGTGACAACCTCTAGGTAAGTGTGAAATAGAAATGAAAATATTGGTTTCTGCCTGCCAGTTCCTAGCACAGAACTCCTAAAATCCTTGTCATTTCCTACGTGATAAGAGCCCTAAGAATATCTTTTTTTTCTAATGTTTGGTTTTTGACCCCACTTCCCTGACACAGTGCTTCTAAATGCCTTGGAATTTATTGAGTGATAGAAATGTCTCTTGTCCTCTTGGGTCTAGACTTGGTGGACATCTAGAAAGCTTCGGGATGGGGACTGGTCATCAGAAAAACCAAGCCATGATTAAAAACTTAGAACACTCAGCCTCCTCTTCATCATTTGGATAGGGGAGAAAGGCTGGAGATTGAGTTAATAATCTATCATGCCTACGTGATGAAGCCTCCATAAAAAATCCCAGAAGTGGGAGGTTTGGAGAGCCTCTGAGTTGGTGAACAGATCCACATACCAGGATGGCACACCTTAACTCCATGGGGACAGAAGCTCCTGGGCTCAGAATCCTTCCAAACCTCACCCTAAGTATCTCTTCATCTGGGTGCTCATCTGTATCCTTTATATGATTAACTGGTAAATGTAAGTAAATGTTTCCTGAGTTCTGTGAACCATTCTAATAAATTATAGAACCCCAGAAAAGTTCCGGCCATTCCATCAAAAGTACCAAAGACAACTTAAAACTTGTGACTGGCATCTGAAGAGGGGGCAGTCTTATGAGACTGAGCCCTAAACTTGTGATGTCTGATACTCACTCCAGCTAGAGATGTCAGCTGAATTGTATAACACTAGGTGGTATCATAGAATTGCTTGGTTTGAGGGTGCCTGGGTAGCTCAGTGGGTTAAAGCCTCTGCCTTCAGCTCAGGTCATGATCTCAGGGTCCTGGGATCGAGCCCCACATCGGGCTCTCTGCTTGGCGGGGAGCCTGCTTCCTCCTCTCTTTCTGCCTACTTGTGATCTCTCTCTGTCAAATAAATAAACAAAATCTTAAAAAAAAAATACAACTGATTTAAAAAACAAAATAATTGCTCGGTTTGGGCGGGGGGGAATCACACATCTGGTGTCAGAGATATTGCGTGTGAGGAAAGGAGACACACCGGAGGGGTCTTGCTACACATTGTATGTCTACTTACAATGTAAAAATGGTAATACCTCTATAGTACAGGCGCCCTTTGTTCTATTAGCTTAAACTCTTACATACAAAAGGATGACTTAGTTCTACCATTATTTGTCTCTTCTAAAACTCTAGCAAAACTTTTGTTCATACAGCATACAATGACAGTTTTCAACCTCTAATATAGCCTCCAGCAACCTGAAGGATTGAGATTATCTGTTTAAAAGAAGAATCTAATGTTTAGAGAGGTTAGACAACCTGCCTGAAGTCATGCAACTAAATCCAGCCCTGGACCCCTCTGCAGGTGCTGTGGCTCCTCGGGCCTCCTTAGGACAATTCGTGCAAAGTTCCTTTGGCACAGAGTCACTTCTTCAGACCTAGGGGTCTAGTTAACGTTCTGAATGGCCACGGAATCCTATGTGGGTCTCCCGGAGGCTTAAAAGAATGTTTTTCTTGGCATCTCCATTTCAAGGCGTCACATGGGTACCAGGTAGAACATGGGCTACTCTACCAGTAACAGTGATGGTGGTATATAGTTTTACATTGTTGATGTAAATAGACAAGTTTTACCAATTTATCATCAAAAAACGACTCATCGTTGTGGTTAAGAACTAATTCTGGATCCACACCACTTGGTTTAGGATCACAGCTCCGAAATTACTGGCTGTGTGATCGTCACCAAGTTAATCAACCTACACTCCATTTTCCTCATGTGTGAGGTATAAATAATAGTACCTACAGGGTTGTTAGAGGATGAATGAGTTAATATTAGCACTTAAAATAGTGCCTAACACATAGAGATGCTATAGTGTTTACTATCATTATTAGAAGTAGTTGTATTATTTAGTGTTATTATAGTCATTGTACAGAGGAAGAAGGGAGCAATTTTGTATAAATGGGAATAATCTGATGTGAGTCATAAAGAAGGAATTCAGAAAATCATATAAAATGGAAATGCACTTAAGAATCACACAGACCGGGGAGGGAGACAAACCATAAGAGACTCTTAATCTCAGGAAACAAACTGAGGGTTGGTGAGGGGTGGGGGGTGGAATAGGGTGGCTGGGTGATGAACATTGGGGAGGGTATGTGCTATGGTGAGTGCTGTGAATTATGTAAGGCTGATGATTCACAGACCTGTACCCCTGAAGCAAATAATACATTATATATTAAAAAAAAGAATCACACAGACCCTAAATCCAACAGGATGGCAGATCCATCACTCATCTTGGATAGAGATTTCTTTGTTGGCCTGCAACAAAGTAAAGGAAATTGGTCTTTTTTATTCAATAATTGTAAAGCTTAGAAAAACAATTGATTTATTTTTTTTTACTCAAACTGCCAGGATCACATTATAAATAATGACAACTGGCTGCAAGAGGGAAGGAGGGAATAAACCTTTGGGTTTGGGTGGGGAGGGAAGAGCACCCACACATCCGGAAAGGTAGAACTAGTAATGCAAGAGACTGAACTACATGTCAGAGACAGAGACCTAACTATAGTTAGCCCTAAGCTGGATTTTCCTGAACCTTTTCCTACCTCTGACAGACCTTCTGTTATCCTCCTGCATTTGGATTTCCCTTACCTCCTAATTCACTTGAAATTTCTTTTTTTCAATTTGACATCCCATGTATCATGTTTATAATGTTCCAAGAAGAAGTATTAAGTTGAGTTTAGAATGTATTCCCCTTCTTTGTATGACAGGCAGTAAAAGACAGGGCCAGTCTTCATTTTATAAAACAAAGTACGATATTCATGCAAAAATAATTACTAAAAGAAGAAATATATTTCTGAATAGTATGATAAAAGTGTTTTCTGCCCTCTACTTTTCACACAGATGAACTCAGGCATAAGGCTTCTGAGGAGGGAAACTCAGAGTTCATGTCCTCGCCTCCCCCAAAGAAAAGATGGAATAAAAAAAAAATTCTTTAGAACTAAATGCAAGAAATTGTAGAGAGAATGAAAGCAGTTATGCATGAGGAACACTAGCATAGTTTGACTCATTTGGTAAAACTTTAAGACAGGTATATATATGACTGATACCTGCAAAACTCGCTTTAATGCTTGTTCTTCCTGTAAACTGATACTTCTCATAAAATTTAGAAGGGAACTCTATAACTCCTTCTCTTTCTCTTTATGTGCATTCTGCCTCAAAGTCAGCACAGACATGCAAACAGGTAGATTTGATTCCATGTGATAATAATTGATACAGTTGAACAAAGGATTCTTTCACCATAAAATGTATGTATTTCTAAAAGGAATCATGAGTTATCAGGCAGAACAATAGCAGATGGCAAAGCTTGGAAGGAGAAACTGAAGTAGGTACAAATCAACAGAATACAACCACTGTGGGTCCCACGCCCTGGTACAATCTAAGCCTACAAAGGAATCTCTGCACCTCTCCCTCTCTGAGCACCCCTGACGTCTTCTGGACCTTGGCACACATGCGGATATCAGGAACCACGTTATGCTCTGGTATGATTAATGCAATTATCCGAACTCCACTTCACAGCCTCCTTTGTGTTTTCTAGCACAGTAGCACCCCCACTAGAGGGCAGGAAAGGGCATGAAGAACCAGTAGAACTCCATTAATGGAGTTCATGAAATTTTGAGTGAAGGTGAAGAATTTCTTCTGTTGACAGGGTCTGTGGTCCTAATTAGCATACATAATGGAGAGAGGACGACACTTGAGTCCCAGAGTCATTTTTAAAAATTCAAAATTCTAATTATGTTACTGATAAGGATTTCCTAAGTTATTTTATTTGGTAAATTCATTCTTTCTCCTAGACTCTAAATACCTTTGAGCAGGTTCTCCTATGCAAGTGTGCAAGACCACTCACATTTTGTGACAAAAGGTTGATTAATACTCATCCAATCCAGGAAAAAAAAAAAAGAGGACAGAGTAAAAAAAAAAAAAAAAAATGGGATCCACAAATAATTTTGCACTTTTGTGTAAACAAGTCCTAAGATATAAAAGAGTGACCAAGGTTTTACCACAAATAATATATTTACCCAGGCTCAGCATAATTTGTAGTCTATTAGTTTTCAGGTATGACAGTAATAAAAACCAAAAGAAGCCACAATTGCACATTTTAGAATCGGCTCCAAATTCATCTAAATATGAAATATTTGTACAACATTGATAAATGAAAAATAAATGGGGTCTTTAATTCGGAGGTTGAGGTGTTTTTGTTTTTTTTTTTTAATCTAGCCTATGTGAGCTCTTGGAGAATATAGATTTGCTGCCCTTTCTTTATAATATGTAACTGCTATTTCTATTCTGGGGATTTCTTATGAGTTTACAGCCACACTGTCACATATGGTCGCCTTTCCACCTAGTACTGGATGGGGTTAAGTTCCTATTGATTTCTGTGACTCAGATTTGGGGGGTTTCTTCTTAGGTCAAGTGTATTTTATCTGAGAGGTCATGGTGTGGCAGTGCAGCTGTGGGCTGAGCATCCCCAGCAGGAGGAAGGTAACAAAACAACACCACCCTGTGTCTACGGAGCCAAGCATGAAGAAAAACTACAATTAGCTTTTGCTGCTTTTCTGCAGAATCTGCATTTGCATTTTAAATTACATTTTGGTGTACTCATTTCCATCTTTCTTTTGGCTTTTAAAGCTGGAACAGAGACTCCTGACAAAAACACTGCCTAAGATTGGCATTTATTAGGGAGAAAAAAAACACATCCACATGATTTTTTTTTTCTAAAATATTCCTTTGAGATTAGTTATTTCAGAAAGTCATGTTGACGGGCAGATGGAGAGAAAGATGCAAGATGGTTTCAGAGATTCTAGGAATCTCAAAGCCTGGATTTCCATTTCAACATTTCAATTCCTTGCTAGTCAGTGAGTTTCTCTAGCTCACTATATTAAAATGTGTACTATAGTAATATATATTAAACTTGCTCCCCTGATACATGCTGACAATTATATAATTTATCATGCCAATAAGTCTGTTGAAATCAAAATCAAACTTATCTCTTAAATCTCTGGAGGGATGCTCTCTCTACAAATTTGTTAAGCTTTGTGTGTTCTCCCCCCCCCTTTTGCTTAAATACTATTGATTAAAAACAGCCTTCTCCCAAGTGATCACTGGGTGTTAAATGTAAAGCGAAACAGAAATTCACATGAATTGGCTTGTGAGCTCATTCTCACTTCTTTGGAAGGGACCAATCCCTCCTCATTAAATGATTAATTCTCGTGAACCCTTTGGCCATGAATTTATGGATGGGTAAACCGAAAAGAATATCTCACTTTTCATTTTATCACTAAAGGACAGATGCTGAAAAACTGAAGATTGAGCCAAGTGCCAAGGGTGAATAGAAAAATTATACAACTCAACCCGCCAATTTTCTAAAGGAGGTATTAGCATGGAAATGTACCGTTAGGATCATATCAAGTAGAATTAAAGGAACTGATATTGTGGGATATTTATAATTCTCTACAATTCTAGAGAATTCTAACTTTCTCTATCTTATTGGTATATTGTAGTAGTTTATGTCTGAGTACATCCCAGTATGTATTTTGTCCAGCCTTCAGTGGTTTCATGCAATAGTTTCTTGTTGTGCAATAATAATGAAACCCTTTTGGTTTGAAACACTTTTACATGCATTCATTTAAAATTTTATATTGAGTATAAAAGGCACTAGGGATGCATTTGTGAAAAACACAGATAAGACCCCTCGTCTCAAAAGTCTACATTCTAATTAGCAAAAGAATCAGTAAGTGGGAAACACAAAATCACTTTAGATAGTTATAAGTATTATGAAAAACAAAGAACAATGATAAACTAAAAGGATATGGGGGAGGTGAGGCTAATTTAAACTGAGTGATCTGGAAGGCCTAACAAAACATGACCTGGAGCTCCATTATAAGAAGAGACAATGATGAAAGATTTGGGGTCAGAGTTCGAGCAGAGGGTATGGCAAGTACCAAGGTGCTGGCACAGGAACAAGCCTGACCTTCAAAGAAGCTAGTGTGGTTGCTGGACAGTAAGCAAGAGGGAAAACAGAAGGGGATGAACTCTGAAATAGGCAAGAACCATATTTTCAGATCATTAGAAGCTACTAGGCTACCATTTTTGTGAAATTACCCACAAAACGTAGTGGCTTAAAACAAAGGTTATATTTTGCTTACAGTTTGAGGATTAAGAATATGGGAAAGTTCTTCCAGGTAATTTATCTCAGATCCACGTGGTAATAGCTGTGACAGCTAAAGCTAGAGGACCTATTTCCCAGGTGATTTCTTCATTCAGTGTCTGGTGCCTCAGTGCTGGTTGGCCTCTTTCTCTACATGGCACCTCACATTCTAGGGCCTCTCCAATGGCTTGTTCTTCTCAAAAGATGGCAGCATAGCTATCTCATGGTTGTTTGACAGCTTATACCAAGACTGCCTTCCCCCAGAGCAATCCTTGACCCACATTTCAAGCCTTCTATGTGACCTCTCTTCAAAGTCTCAGAACATGTCTTCTCCCAATTTTTGTTAATCAAACAAGGCGCTAAGTCCAGCCCAGAGTCAAAGGGAGAAGAATCAGACATCTCCTCTCTAAGAGAGGAAGGTCAAAGAATTTGTGGCCAACTTGAGTCAGCTATAGAGGCCATGGTAAGCATTCTGCATTCTTTTCTGAGTCTAATAGGAAGCCACTGGAGGCTTTAAAATATAGAAATGACATGATTTTATTTGTCTTTTTAAAAGATCGTTTGGGCTTCTAGACTGAATGAGGACAAGAGAGAAAAGCAGGGAGACCAGTTAGAGGCAGTTACAGTTGTCTGGGTGGCCTGAAATGAAATGGTAGCCATGGAAAAGGAAAGAAGTGAATAAATATGAAGGACATTGCAAAAGACTTGCAGTTGGGTAGGTCTGTGGGAGAAGAAGAGCATCAGGGAGACTTTGAAGATTTTACTGAGATACTATTTACTAAGATAAGAGGAAAGGGGTCCAACTATTTACATGTCTCATATCATCCCACTAGTTCTTTGCAACAGCTCTGCGATAGGCCTAATAATCCCCAATCTTTGGTCAGATGAGAACAATGAGAGTCACAAATAAAAGGAGGAAGGAGATAGGAGAAGAGGGAAAGAAGGGAGGGAAGGAGAGACGGTAAGAAGGAGGAAAGACTTTCCTAAAACAATTAACTAGATCCTGTGAGAATAGGACTAGAATTAGTTATCTAGTCAGTGCATCTTCCCATTGTACAACATAGCTAACTGTCAGCCATTAGTATAAGAAGCTGAGTTTTAATTACTTATTTTAAACCTCCTCAAAGGATGTTTCCTTCTGAGTAAAAGAGAAACAGTGAAGATCATAAGCAAAAGTTTTGTTCTTAGTAATTACAGAATTTAAACAGTGGCATGATAAATCTTTTCAAAGATCTCTAAATTTTGGTTAAATTAATTTTGATTTTATGTCTGTAAAATATCACCTACTATATATATATATATATGTGTGTGTGTGTGTGTGTGTGTGTGTGTGTATATATACATACATATATTTTTTAAGTTGAATTGATAATCACATTGAATAGAAGAAAAATATGACTAGTAGAAATGTCCTGGAGGCCCTACTTATATTTCTGACTTTGACATTAAATAAACAATGAATTGTATGAAAATTCCCTAAATTCTGTCCAATTTCTTCCTCATCAAAACATTATTACTTTTAATAACCATGTCATGAACATGTAATAAGGAAAACGTTAGGGGAAAAACATTTTCGTATACTTCAAAAAAAAAAAAGAAAGTGAGTCTGTTATTATGGATTCTTCCCAAAACATTAATTTAGAATTTTAATACACCAGTCTATTACCAGATAAAAAGAATCCAAAATAGCCCAATATATTAGGACTCTTTGTGAATAGAATCCTTCCGTTGCCACCTCTCTAAGTCACATTCAGCAGCATGCAGTACTTAACGGAATTTTGCCAAATCAGTCATCAAATATGAAAACTCACATCATGGTAAAAAAATAATTATTCTAGGAGGATCTTAGTTACCAAGATGATAATCACTGATAATTATTTTTATCTCCCATTGTCTTGCTTTATATTCAATTGTTGGTCACTATCAGCACCTTTCACTTGATGAGGCCCTGCCTGGGGTGCTGTGCTAACACACACACACACACACACACACACACACTCACTCACACCCACCCCAGGATACCTTTCTCTCACTCTGAGCAATGTTCCTTTACCCACATGGGAACATTGATTGGGCCAGTTTCCATTCTAGGGGAGTGCATGATTAAAGAAGTACTATCTGAATAATCATTTGTTGATGTGGTCTGAATTTTATATTTCTCAGCAGAAACAAGCCACAAGCATCGAAACTGCCTGGAGATATAGATATATATAGATTTCATACATATATATAGATAGATATCTATATAGATTTTATATATATATAGATATAGATAACTATATAGATTATATTTATATAGATAGATATCTATATATATTTTATCAATAGTCTTGTGTTAGATCTCAAAGCTGTGCTGTATATAGATGAACATGGTAGGTCTAAATACAGAAAAACCAGACCATTTCTCTTGTACTTGTTGTGGGAAACTGATTTAATGGATTTGGAAATGCTTAAAGGCAGGTTGAGAAAACTCTGCTGAATGTCTAAATAAACTTTCTGATTGTTCAACAATTTAATTAATGTTTCTGAGAAATTTGCAGCCAAAAGACCTTTGGATTTCAGTGCAAGCAAAATTTAGTTAGACATTCCACCAGAGTCATCATTCTTAAAATTCAAATTAAATAAGCAATGTTCCAAAGCATAAAATTCCAAATACATTTTCTTTCCCCTCAAAAAAAAAAAAAAAAAAAAAAACTTTCTTCCTCAGATGTCATCACTTCTGTTAAAAACGGGAGCATTCTCATTTCCCTACATCCCTCCACGTGGCTTGGTGAGGCTGTCCTCACGTGGACACTGTGTTGGTCTCCCAAACTCCCTGAGCCTGTGATTGGTTCTTTCACAGGTACTTAATCATCTTGCATAGTCCCTTTGCACATTACAACCTGAAATACAATTTGGTTGTTATATTATGCAAAATATTCTTTCAGTGTTTACTTATTGACTGTGAAATACTGTTCAAAGTCTTTAATCTCACTCTCCAGGTTAGGGACACCTGTTGGTCGTGTGGGGTTGTGGGCAAAATTTTTTTTTTTTTTTTTCAGATCTCCTGTCTGTAAAAACAGTTTGATTAAAAACGTATTAAAAATTCAGAGGCCCAGGGCACCTGGGTGGCTCAGTTGGTTAAGCATCTGCCTCCAGCTCAGGTCATGATCCCAGAGTCCTGGGATCAAGTCCTGCGTGGGGCTCCCTGCTCTGTGGGGAGTCTGCTTCTCCCTCTATGTCTCTTCTCACTTGTTCTCTCAATCTGTCTATCTCTCCCTCTCAAATAAATAAAGTCTTTAAAAAAAATTCAGAGGCCCATGTGAGGTATACTGATTTGCTACTGGATATTTAAAATCAAAGGTAGAGAAAATGGACTCACCTATTTATTGTCCAATCAGAGCATGTTAAGATTGTTCCTAGTGTCCAGGCTCCTTCTCTGACTGTTCAGGTCTGGTAATCATCTTGTCATTATGTTTTAATGGTGACAGTCCCTCATTTTGTGTTAATAGGATTTATTCTCCATTTCCTATTTTTATTCTTGACATTCCAGGAATTGTTGCCAGTTCTTGACCTAACTTGAGTTCAAAATAATTATGTTTTTATTTTTCCCCACTGAGACAAAAAAAGTAGCAATGCTTTTATCACTCACAATGCCAAGGCTTTTTGTAATATTTTTGTAGCAATACAATACAGATCTTCTTGCCTCTGCAGGATCCTGTTATTTATATCATGCTGGTTACATCACTAAAAATGCTCCCTCAGCCTGTGAGCAGCCCATGAATACTGGTTTCCAGTGACTCTCTCAGAAGCTGTGACTATGCTTCAGGATGATGAACACCATGCTTATCCAGAGTTTGCAGAAAATATTAATGACAATTCATCTTCTGGTTATGCTAAATTTAGTGTTTGGAATTTTATCACATAGATGTAGAATAATAAATCCCTCTTCCATTTTTTCTCTTAAATTCTATTGGTTATATCATGTCATTCCTTGAGTGTGACTTCTCAGTGTTGACCACACCTCTGCTTCCCATACACCCCTCCACCGGGAAAAACAGAAGAGGGGCCTGTTGGCAAAGTGAAAAAACTCCCCCTTTTAGGTAAGAAATGTCTGTCCCTCACCCAGCATGGCTTATGACCAGCCTGAAAGGGCATAATGTCACCTCATCTACTGGAGGCAAGTGAGAACATGAATTAGAAGGGCTGAACAGGCTTTACTAAGATGTACATTCTGATAAATACAACTTTAAATCTCGTTCCTGCAATTAAGATGAACTAATCCCCAAAGAAAATACCTTGTTGAATGCCTGTGGAATATTTAAGCAAACAAAATATCAAGGATAGAATTCAGTCTATTATTCTTGATTTCATATTTTCATCAAAAAATGTCTAATCTAGTGCTGTTTTTCCAAAGACACACATCTCCTAATATGATAGTGAGGAATTACGACGACACAATTTTTATTCACCTACCTGGAGTGAGTGCATACAACTAGGCTTTTGTAGACTTGTTTTTCCCAGGACTATGCAGACTTCCTCTTAAATGAACACCAAACAGTGATCTGGTTTCATCTTCCAAATCAAGTGGCTCATTAATGATTGTGAAGGCAGTACTGATGTATGGGGTCAAGCTGACCTGCTTAGATTTGTAAATCTGTTCTGATACTATTATCTTCTAGAATTGCATGGAGTATGGTTATGGAAGGTGTCTGGAAAGATATCAGATGGAGCCTGAGTTTCAAGGAAGCTGGTTGTTTTCCCTCAGTTCCTAACACCCATTCTGAACTATGCGAGGAGGAATACTGTATATTTAAATGCATCTGTTGTACAACTGCTGAGTTCAGAGTCCTCTAGCAAGGGGTGGGTAATCACACAGATGGTGTGCTTCACAACCAAAACCACTTGCTGTGAGATGCCACATTCGCAGAGAACATGTAAATACTTGGCACAGTTGTGAGAGTTTTCAGAGGTGTTACATTCATTTAGAGAGTTACAGCTTGGGTGGTGACAGCTTTTCATTTTGGGCTAGCAGGATTAATTCTTCCTTCCTTATTTTTATTCTTGACATTCCAGAAATTGCCACAATTTCCTGATCTAACTTGAGTTGGGAAAGAGTTGTGTTTTCTTATTTTCCTTATTTTGTTCCTTAAAGAGAGTTCCTCTACCAACAACAATGTGATGCAGAGGGACTGGCTGACCAGGAGAATACTGGCTTTGGGTCCCACCAGGGAGTCCTCCGGGCCTATATTCATGTGCCTTCCCACATCTCAATAAATACCACCAGCAGCCCATAGTATCGTTTTGGTTTCTTTCACTCCAAACATACTAGAAAAAGTATTTCTTATGTATATTTTCTAGGAACATTCACTTGCCCATCCACTTACTTATAAGATATATCACTGAGGGCTTGCTGAGCATAAAATAGAATTGGTCTCTATGTTCCTCTGCATGAGCCTCCCTGCCTAAGTAAGAAAGCTGGGGAGGGGCCATTGCTGAGAAGGTCTGGAAAAGACAAAGAGTGAAGCATACCTGAAGAATGGTGAGAAGATAAAAAAAGACAATAGTAGGTGGCATTGGTGTCTGTGAGAACTGACAATGAGGTATGACAAGCTATAGGTCAAGTTCAGGACCTTCTCTACGGACAGATATCGGAGCATGCAATTCATGTGGCCTGTGGCCCTTGTTGTGGATACAGGTCTGGCTGTTTAAAGGGGCAACACAGGGCTGGACGCTAGTGGAAGGTTAAAATGACACAGGAGCTCCCCTAGAGGAATTCAGCATCCAGACAAGGATGTACATCAATAAACGTAATATACCAGCACTCTAAGAAGAGCCAAAGAGTGGGTCACTTCTAGTTTCATGGAGGAAATAGCACTTGTGTTAGGTCTCACAGAATGAGTTGGTGTGTGACAGCCCAGAGGAAAGAGGGTAGAAGAACGCAGTTTCAAATGTTTGTTCCTCCTAATTCTGTAGCACATAGAACAGTGGCTGGTATGTATTTACTGAATAAATGAATGACTGTTGAAGATGGTTGGGTGAAACTTTTTAAAATAAGATTCAGACTTCAAGGACCCCATACTCATACTTGTGACATCATGTGACAGGCTACATTAAAATGGAAAATGTGTGGAAAGACCATCTATAAGACAAATGAATAATGTAATATGGGAAAAAAAAATTAAGAGGCGAGGTTAGAAAGCCAAAGAAAAAATAAGGGTAAGAAAGCAGTGTCAGACAGAAAAGAAGCATGCCATCGTAAGATTAGTTTGGTGTTGTCAAAGCCATTTTAAAATTTCTGTGTATATATTTCCTATAGAAAAGGTATAAAAATAAAGCAAAACAAAAAACACCCTCCCGACTCTAACATCCACAGAGACTCACTAATCCAGACACAACCACTATTAATCCCAGCCGTACATATTTTAAGACAATTACGGCAATATTTAAATGAATATTAAATGGGCTGATACTCTATGTTTTCGTCTCCTCATTAGTGTATTGTGGAGAAGGAGATATCAAGAAAGCAAAAAGTATCAGAAACAATCCTCATCTAATTTAGCACAAATTTCTGAGATGTCTAAGAGAGTGGGAAACTTCTAGAAGTAAGGAACTTCTAGGTAGTTCTCCTGAACTATTTTATTTTATTTATTATTTTTTTAAGATTTTATTTATTTATTTGACAGAGACAGCGAGAAATGGAACACAAGCAGTGCGAGTGGGAGAGGGAGAAGCAGGCCTCCCGCTGAGTAGGGAGCCTGATGCGGGGCTCGATCCCAGGCCCCTGGGATCATGACCAGAGCCGAAGGCAGACGCCTAACAACTGAGCCGCCCAGGCACCCCTGAAATATTTTAAAAGCCACATTCGTTACTTAACTAACAGCGACTTAAAGCAATGAAAACCATTAGTTAATTGTTGGTGAAGAGGTGGAGGTAGGCAGCCAGCTCCTGTGTGATAGATAGCTCAGTGACATCATCCAAGGCTCCCTCTCCTGCTCTGCCCCCTCCGCCACACACCGCATGTTGGCTTACTCCTTCGAGGCACCAACGTGGCTGCCCCAGCTCAGCTTCAAGTTCACATGGTGTCAGGAAAACATGAGGGGTGTGCGGTGCTAGCTTTGTCTGCCCTTGATCAGAAAGGCCAAAGAGCCATCTCCGCGTTAGTGTGGTCGGCATACCCTACTTCTAATTGATCAGAATTGGATCGTATGGCTGGGAAATTAGAGAATACAATTGTTAAGAATGCCTTTAATAAATGTTGTGTCACTAGAGCTGAAGCCATGGTGATGCCAAACAGATTTGGGGTTCTGTTAACAAGGAAGGAAGAGACAAAGGACGTGAGGCAACCAGCTTGCCTGCCATACACAGGAAGAACCACCAGGGGCTGGTTCATGAGACCCATCTAACAACCTCACAGGTACGTCTCAGACACTTCCCACTTTAGGAAAGATTCATGCTCCACCTCTAGAAACCATTTGCCTAATCACTAAAATGCACACCGGTCTCTTTATTCTCTGACACTATTTCATTTGTGTGTCTCACTGGAAAGAACGCACTGTTCAGCGTTCAGTTACACTACCATTATTCACTGTTCTATATGGTTCTCTTCGGGCTGCTCTTATTCTCTATGGCAGGTAGCCCACGAGCCAAATACGGCCTATTTATTTTTGTAGTTTTATTAAATGCAGACATGCTTATTTACTCACATATTGTCTATAGCTGCTTTTACACTTACTGGGACAGAAATCATATGAAGTTCATTTCAAAAATATTTACTATCTGCCCCTTTATAAAGAAAAACTTGTCTGTTCTACAGGTCTGTAAATTTCTCAAAGGCAAGGTCACACTCTGTATTTCTCTTGCATCTCCATGAGCACAACTCTAGAGACATAGAGGGTGCTCAACAAATACCTTCTGTCAGGTGGAAATGAAAATCAAAGGAGAGCTAAACTCTAGTAGTTAAACTCTGACGTAAGTATCACATATTTGGTGCTTCACTGATGTTTGCTGAATTAATCCAGGAATTAACCAAGTAATTGACTAAGTAAGGCAAAATGCCTTCATACTTAGAGTGCGGGCTCTGGCTGCAGATTTCCTGTGTTTAAATGCTGTGTGTCCTAGGCAACAAACTTAACCTCTCTGTTTCCTCTTTCATAAAATAGAAGTAACAGGATTCAATAACTTGTAAGGTCCTTAAAACAATACCTATCACATAGTAAGTGCTCAAAAAAAAATTGGTTATTAGTAACGCTGTGAGGGAGAGTCCTTTAAAATATAGAGTGTCGTTGGTGGGAATGCAAGCTGGTACAGCCACTCTGGAAAACAGTATGGAGGTTCCTCAAAAAGTTGAAAATAGAGCTACCCTTCAACCCAGCAATCGCACTACTGGGTATTTACCCTAAAGATACAAATGTAGTGATCCGAAGGGGTGTACCCGAATGTTTATAGCACGTGTACGTGTACCCGAATGTTTATAGCAGCAATGTCC